>CP136056.1:71714318-72323693 GCA_032464435.1 Aegilops umbellulata | reverse complement strand
ATGAACGTGTACATACATACTGGTCGATGTAGAGGCGCGCACGTAGCATGTACACATACGTATAGCGGCGAGGGTGCAAGAAAGAAAATACGGCCATGTATGTGTACATACGGGCGGGGTCTCGAACGCCTACTCGCGCATACGTACGGCGAGGGCTCGTTGACATGGCTGGGTCAGAACGGAGAAACAGCGTCGTCGTCGTGTTCATGGGGAGGCAACGGAATGCGTCGTGTTCATCGGGAGGCAACGCGGCTGAGTCGGAACGGAATGCGTGGTCGTGTTCATCGGGAGGTCTTGGACGGAAGAGGCGATGGAAACGAGGCCTGGCGTACCGCACAACGGAGGAAACGGACCTCATACGGTCGAAACGGGGGTCCTGTTGATCGGGAGGGGTGTGGCGTACCGCAAAACGGAGGAAACGGACCTCCTACGGTCGAAACGGGGGTCCTGTTGATCGGGAGGGGTGTGGCGTACCGCAAAACGGAGGAAACGGACTTGTGTTGGAGCGCGACGGTCGAAACGGGGGTCCTGTTCATCGGGAGGGGTGTGGCGTACCGCAAAACGGGACTCCACGGGATACTGTTCATCTCCACCGTCGACCCCCTCCAGCCTCCATGAGCTACTGTTCATCCACCGTCGACCTCCTCCAGCCTCCACGGGCTCCTGTTCATCCAGCCTCCACCGCGCGCTACTCCACCGGCTACTGTTCAGCCCCCCTCCACCATCTACTGTTCATCCAGCCCTCCACACCACGGGGTCCTATTAAACCACCCCTCCACGGGCACCCCTCCACCGTCTACCGTTCATCCTGCCCTCCACGGGGTGGTCCTGTTCATCCAGCCCTCCACGGGGTCCTGTTCATCCAACCCCAACCGGCTCGATCGATCGGGGTCCTGTTCATCCAGAGGCAACACCACGGGATCCTGTTCATCCACCCCCACCGGGAACTGTTCATCCAACCCCCTCCCCCCTCCCCCCCGCAACGCTCACTGTTCATCCAGAGGCAGCATCGATCGGCTTCAGTTAGCAGCAGTAGCCAAGGAATCACTCGATCGGGTTCAGTTAACAACCATCGATCGATCGCTCGGGTTCAGTAACGCGTAGCCTGCAGTGCAATCGCTCGGGTTCAGTTAAAGCCAATGCCTCGCACACACGCGCGTACGTGTACGAGAGAAACGCGCATCGCTCGGCCCCCGTCCTCCCACCGTAACCGGGAACTCCCCAAAATTTTCCTCCCCCTCGCTTCTACCACGGTTTTTTCCGTCATGGACGGCCCAAAGAATGTCATGCAGCTGCGTCTCCGGCCCGCCCAGGACGAAAAGCCCATTTTCTGTCATGATTTTTTGTCATAGAAGTAGGAGCCCACCACATCTATGATGATACCGGGTTTTGTCACAATTATCGTCATAGAAGTGTCATATGTATGACAGAAAAAAAATTGTTCGGCCCAAAATGTCACGGATGTGTCTTTTTTTGTAGTGCTAGTTCATCTCTTGTGTTCAATCTGGTTACCAGAATTATAGATTGGTGCTTGTGGGTGACTAGTAGTGTTGATTACATCTTGTAGCTGATTACTATATGGTTTATTTGGTGGAAGATTATATGTTTAGATACAATATGCTATTTAATACTCCTCTGATCATGAGCATGTTTATCATTTGTAAGTATTTACTTTCGTTCTTAAGGTCACGGGAGAAATCATGTTGCAAGTAATCATGTGAACTTGACATGTGTTCGATATTTTGATAGTATGTATGTTGTGATTCCCTTAGTGGTGTCATGTGAACGTCGACTACATGACACTTCACCATATTTGGGCCTAAGGGAATGCATTGTGGAGTAGCAATTAGATGATGGGTTGCGAGAGTGACAAAAGCTTAAACCCCAGTTTATGCGCTATTCTGTAAGGGACCGATTGGATCCTAGAGTTTAATGCTATGGTTAGAATTTATTCTTAATACTTTTCTCGTAGTTGCGGATGCTTGCGGGAGGGTTAATCATAAGTAGGAGGTTTGTTCAAGTAAGAACATCACCTAAGCACCGGTCCACCCACATATCAAATTATAAAAGTAGCAAACACAAATCAAACCAACATGATGAAAGTGACTAGATGAAATTCCGTGTACCCTCAAGAATGCTTTGCTTATCATAAGAGACCGTTTTATCCTGTCCATTGCCTCAAAAGGATTGGGCTACCTTGCTGCACTTTTTTACTACTACCGTCACTTGCTCGTAACAAATTACCTTTCTATCAAACTACTCCGCTACTTACAATTTTAGCACTTGCAAACATTACCTTGCTGAAAACCACTTGTCATTTCCTTCTGCTCCTCGTTGGGTTCGACACTCTTACTTATCGAAAAGAGCTACAATTGATCCCCTATACTTGTGGGTCATCAGCGAGTCAGCAGATGCTGATGACCAATCGGAGGTAGAACCTGATTGTCTTGGCCGCCTCTTTATCGAATTAGCTGACGCCTCTTGTTCTCAGGGGGAGGCAGCGACTGGCCGTGCCGATGATGCCGAGGTAATTTCTATGTCCTCTGGCTCAGACTCCTTGCCTCCAAAGAAGATAAGGAGGGTCATCCGGAAAGTAAGCTTTTCTCATCCAGATGCTCATTTAGACCCGTACTTTATTTTGAAGAAATCTCAACATGAGTCAAGGGGCCTAACCCGGAGTGGCGGCTCTGGAGATCTGATTGCCGAGTTAACTCATGAACCTTCCCACAAGCGGCCTAACGAGGTGCCACATAGCCCAACTCTATCTTTACCTAAAGCAAGCCTTATCAGACAACCTCTTAACCCATCTGATTCAAATTACCAGGAGTCGCCACCGTCTTCAGGCGGCTCATCTTCATCACAGCTTCCTCCCTTGATTATAAATGCAGGGTAATTAAGTGCTGGTGCTCAACTTGCTAGCGGCTTAACTTATTATCATATACGTCTTAATATCCAACTTGATCACAGGGCCAAAGCCAAGAGCAAGAAAAGAAAGATTGGTGACTCTTCCAAGGCCCCTGAAATTCCTGAGTTGGAAGAGTAGGTGCTGGTAGCCGCTGAAGTCAACACCAAGAACCCTGAAGAGCATCACAACAACCAAGATGATCGGCCCCCGCAAACTGAGGTAGCAGCATTTGAGGTCATGGATACTAATGTCAACCCGGCGGATAACCTTGACCCACCAAGTCCTATTCCTTCTTCAACCCCTGATAGGCCAACTGAAGAGACCCCTCCTGAGAAGAATACTTATGATATTGCCATTATTGGGGCGAGTCAGAAAATACCCGAGCCGTCCAACGTGCTAGCTAAGCAAACGGCCAAAGAAGAAATGTCCTTGCTGGAGAAGGGTAAGTCAAAGTTGGAACTACTCAACTATGAGGAGTTCAGTGCTGAAGAACTTCATGCTGGCTACCTAAGCCGGCTAGCTACAAGCCGAGACATGGAAGCTGGCTTAGTGAACATGATGAAGAAAAATATGAGGTATACTTTACCTCCTCCTATCATATATCCTTATGTAGCCCCAAGTCTTGATCATAGGAAAAGCATTGAGTATGATTAAGACTAAAAGAGAGAACTTGAAATTCCAAAGCATAGCCCCCAAGGGTCGGTTTATCATGCAAATGATAAGCCTGTTGTCGGTGTCAAAACCGGCGGATCTCGGGTAGGGGGTCCCGAACTGTGCATCAAGGTCGGATGGTAACAGGAGACAAGGGACACTTTATTTTACCCAGGTTCGGGCCCTCTCGATGGAGGTAAAACCCTACTCCTGCTAGATTAATATTGATGATATGGGTAGTACAAGAGTAGATCTACCACGAGATCAAGGAGGCTAAACCCTAGAAGCTAGCCTATGGTATGATTGTGTATGATGATGGTTATATCGTTGTCCTACGGACTACAACCCTCCGGTTTATATAGACATCGGATAGGGTTAGGGTTACACAGAGTCGGTTACAATGGTAGGAGATCTTGAATATCCGCACGCCTAGCTTGCCTTCCATGCCAAGAAAAGATCTTTCCGGACACGGGACGAAGTCTTCAATCTTGTATCTTCATAGTCCTGGAGTCCGGCTGAAGGTATAGTCCGGCTATCCGAACACCCCCTAATCCAGGACTCCCTTAGTAGCCCCTGAACCAGGCTTCAATGACGACGAGTCCGACGCGCAGATTGTCTTCGGCATTGCAAGGCGGGTTCCTCCTCCAAGTTCTTCAAGAAGATTACAAACACCAAAAATAGTGTCCGGCTCTGCAAAATAAGTTTCCAAATATTGCCATATAGAGAATAATATTAACACAAATCAAATCTGCTAACGTATTCCGCAGTGCGTCATAATACTGCGACGAAGCTCTTTATATAAATTGTTTTCATTGTTCCACCTCAGCGCGTTTAGCGAGGCGGTTTCCTTGGCACGTCTTGTCAAAGCAGAGATCGTGTGCCCCTTTTAACGGGATTCTCATCAATACGGACGTGTGTAACCCAACCGCGCCATTTACTACGGCGCTTGGGAGGCAAGTGAGTTTTATTAGGTAGGTGGGGACGCCTAACCGCACCCGCTTGTATAAAGGGATAAGGATTCACCTTTTTGACCTACGCCTTCTTCCTCCTTTGCCAATCCATCTCTCGCGCACTCAAGCTCCAGCGCCCAAGTCCGCTCTTCCTTCCTAAACCTTCTCCAACAATGTCCGGAGCGGGAGGCAAGTGGATGGCCTCCTCCGTTACGGAGGCCCAAGTAAAAAAGCTAAGGAAAGCCGGATACTTGTCCAAGGACATCCCACATCGGCTTCCTGAGAAGGGGCAGCTTCTTCCTACCCCAGGGCCCCATGAGAGGGTAGTTTTTCTTCCCCACATCCTCTGCGGATTGGGCTTTCCACTTCACCCATTTGTCCGGGGGCTCATGTTCTACTACGGCCTGGATTTCCATGATCTGGCCCCAAACTTTGTCCTCAACATCTCGGCGTTTATCGTCGTGTGCGAGGCCTTTCTCCGCGTCCGCCCCCACTTCGGCCTCTGGCTCAAGACCTTCAATGTCAAGCCCAAGGTGGTGTCCGGCACCCAGGCAGAGTGCGGAGGCGCTATGGTCGGCAAGATGGCCAACGTCCTCTGGTTCGATGGCTCTTATGTGGAGTCCCTCAAGGGGTGGCAGGCCGGGTGGTTTTACATCACCGAGCCATGCGATCCAAAATGGGTCGCAGCCCCCGAGTTCAGATCCGGACCCCCCACGCGGCTCATGTCCTGGAAAGAGACGGGCTTGTCGTGGGGCAACGAGGAAGAAGTGACTGGGTTGCAAACGTGCATCCAGTCCCTAGTGGACAAGCCAATCCGGCTGATCAATGTGATCCAGGTCATGCTCGTTCGCCAGATCCTCCCGTGCCAAAAACGGGATTTTACTTTGTGGGAATTCGACCCGGCGCAGCACCAAACCCTCAGTAGGCTCTTCGACACGACGTATGAAGACGTCTGGAAGGTGCTGACCAAAGGCGCCGAGTCCCCCACATCCGCTTCCGAGGACCGCGGATACAGCTCGCAGCGTCATGCCAGCGAGGTGAGCTATCTATACCTTTGACAGGTTTGTTAAGCTCTTCTTCATAGATTAACTCTATGCGGGATCTAAACTCCCTTTACCTTTGACAGGCTTGGCAGGCCGTATCCAGACCAAATAACTGTTCGGCTCCCCTGCCCGAAGACCCAGCCCTAGCTCTCTTGGTGAAGCTAATGGCTCCGGCACCTTATGTGGTGCCGGAGAAGAAGGCCAAGAAGAAGAAAACCACCGGGACTCGAAAAAGTTCCCGCAACGTGGTGGTGTCGGACTCGTCATCTAACGAGTCCGCGTCGCTCTCCTCTCGTGAAAACGAGGAGGAGGAACAAGAAAGCTCTCCCCCAGCGAGGGGAGCTAAGAAGAAGAAGGCCACCCCAACGGGGGAGGCCGAGGGGTCGAGGAAAAGGAAGACCCCTCCGCCGGACTACTCCCATGACGCCGAAGAGGGCGGAGAGGAGTGGCAGGAAAGAACCAAGCGTCCGGCAAAATCGTAAGTATTTATATACCAGAGTGACTCATGATATTCTTTTAATGCGCGGCTTTCCCTAATATCGCTCATAATTTATGCAGCCCGCCCCGGGCCGAACTCGACGATCCGTCGAGCGGCTCCCTAGATTCGTCGGACATGAACTCTGTTCTGCCCGCTATCTCCCCCTGCAGGGCGGACGATGCCGAAGTGGCGTCCCGCCGAGCTCCAGGGCAGGAGGAGATGGTCCTGGAGGAGCCGCAAGGAAATCCTCCGGACCCCAGGAGTAAAGGGGATGAAACCCCCCAGGGCTCCAAGTCCGGCTTTGTGCCGGACACCGCGCCGGACTCGACAGTCCTGGTCCGCGGTGGCCGAACTCCTTCCAAGAGGAGTAAGCCGTCTGAGCCGGCGGCCTCCGTCCAACCGGAGGCGCCGAACAATCTGCTGGAGGTGCTTAAGGGCGCCGCCATCGATGAGGAGCACCGTACTGTTATGAGTACGGTGGTCCAAAGGGTTCAGTCCGCCAAGAGCGGACTGACTGAAGCTTGCGCTAGCCTTCTAACAGGCTTCGAGGTAAGTAAAAATATGTCAAATTATTTACCGCATAGACAGTAGCCCCTGATGCTCTGTTCGGTGTTCGGAAAGAAAAGCCGAATAGAGGATCTAGTAATATTCGCAGGAGTCTAACAACAAAATGTCAAATATGCGTATGCAGGCTTCGCTGCTGTCCACCGCCGCACTGACTGCGCAGGTGGATGTCCTTAAAAAGGACCTCGGGCGGACCGAGCAAGAGCTCGGCCTTGCCAAACGGCAGCTCGAGGAGAAAGAAGGTAAGAAATACCCTTTAAAAAAAAGAAGAAAAAAAGGTGCCTATAGAGAGGCTTGATTGCAGAAAGAAATAACAGGATTGTACTGCTTATTGTAGGGGCCAACACCGAGGTGGCAACCCTGAAGCAGGCGCTGGATGAAGCCGGAAAGAAAACGGCCGAGGAGCGCGCCGAGCGAAAAAGGCTTGGGGTTCAGGTCGGCGAGGTGCAGCAAGAGCTGCAAGCTCTCATGAAAAAACATGAGAGTTTGGAGCTTGAGTCGAAAGCGCAAGCATCCGAGCTCGCGTCGGCCCTGGAGACCGCCAAGAGTGCCAAGGCCGAAGCCCAACAGGCCCCGAATCCGGAGTTCTCCAGGGGCGTTCGTCGATCTTCCCCGCAGCGTATCCGACGCCGCCGCGTTCTACCGAGCTGAAGAGAGCAGCTCGACGGAGAGTGTGTTCTGGTCTTAGTATTCTGAGGCCGGACACCCTGTGCCTCTGAGTGATCAGCTGAAACAGCTGGTCGAGCTCCACAAGGCGGCCGAATAGGCCATGAAGGGCTTACTAGTTCGGCTGTGGCCTGGAGAGGCCCTGGCAGGGAGCTATTTCGGGCTAGTGCGGCGGCTGGTGGAGGCCTGTCCACGGCTTGAGGTCATCAAGCGCTCCGCCTGCATTGAAGGTGCCCGGAGGGCCCTTGCCCGTGTAAGGGCACACTGGGGTAAGGTCGACGGAGAGAAGATGGTGAAGGACGGGCCGCCGTCGGGGAAGGAGCATCGCAAGCCCAAGAACTACTACAAGGAAGTGCTTGCCGGAGCCCGCCTTGTCGCGGATGAATGTACTAAAGATGTAGTATTTGAATGAACTCGCTCGTTTGTATCGTGTGCGCTGAAAACTTGTTCATATGCGCTAAGCAATGCTTATTGAATTTAAAATATTATTTTCTGTGCGGCCGTTTATCAAAAATTGAGAGATGGCCAGTCGTCGGCTTCTGCCCCCATGCCACTAGTGCTGGGGTGTTCGGGATAGACCTGAGGGCTCTTTTTCCCATAGTTGGGTCCTTCGAGGGAGGCGCTCAGCACAACGAACTAGGCAATCGGACTATAATGCTTGAACACTCTCACTTAGCCATAGAACGTTATAATTTTAAATTTCGGCGAAGCCCCTAGTTAGGAAGGCCGAATTCGGGGCGCTATCCACGCCTTTGGCCGGACATAGCCAGCTCCTCGCTCGAAGCGGCATAAGTCTTTAAGGACTCGAAAAACCTCTCGAACAGCGACCGGTCTCACGCCTTATCATGACAGTCTGTTTTAGCTTTCTCCACTGAGGTGCTTAACCCACCTGAACTGGGGCACAATCGCAGTGGTTCTCCTAGTGCTACCTTAGCCGATATAGCGGAACGTAAGGCACCAAAACATAGGAGCCGGACAAACCCAACATGTGACCAAAATCATAACTCGGAGCCGATGCATATAGTGCTATAAGTTCGGGGTGCCGCACTTGTGAAAGTGTATGGACTTCTCACACCAGATAGAAGGGTAATGAAGCCCCTGGCGTGTTTTGCCGTACCATGGTGTACGGTTGCGATCATGTTTTTTGTAATGAACATATATAATAAAAGATAACAACGCAAAAAATAGGTGAAAAGCTATGCGTTGTTTATAGAAAGGCTATTTATCAAAGCCGAATGATACAAGTAGTGCGATAAGCAAAAATAGTATTAGACTATTTAACATGTCCTGACCAGGCGCAGGCCGCGGAATATAAGAACAGATATATTGCTCGAAATAGAGACCACCTGAGGGTTCCGTAATGCGGCGCAGCTTTGTCTGCTTTCCTGGGTCTTGCATCGTCTGTGCGGCAGCAAAGCCGAACAGGTTATCCAGAGTGTGGAGTCCTGAAAGTAAAAAAAGAAAGTCCGGCAGCCCCTAGTACGTTTGACGCCGTATTGTGAGCATGCCGTTAATGTGCCCCTCCCCATGTGCCCATGGAATTTCAAGGGCATAATTGTGTACTCGAGGTACTAGCTCCGCTATGTTGCGATGGCTGGGGTTGGGGCCGTATTGCTACGCTTGCTCCGAATGTGCCAGGCGGTCTTGTTGCAGGTTACTCCGGGCGTGCTTTGCATTGTCCGGCTTTTTAACGGCCGGACTGGAGAGTTGCCTTGAAAGGCTGCTTTGTACTTCCGCTGCGAGGGCCGCCGTGTGCTCCTCCGTACGGATGGAGCATTCTGTGTTTCCGTTGACCGTAATTACTCCTCGAGGGCCTGGCATCTTGAGCTTGAGATATGCATAGTGCGGCACCGCATTGAATTTAGCGAATGTGGTTCGTCCGAGCAGGGCGTGATAGCCACTGTGGAACGGGACTATATCGAAGATTAACTCTTCGCTTCGGAAGTTATCCGGATATCCGAAGACCACATCAAGTGTTACCGAGCCTGTGCAATTGGCCTCTACACCTGGTATGACGCCTTTAAAGGTCGTCCTTGTGGGCTTGATCCTTGATGGATCTATGCCCATTTTCCGCACTGTATCCTGATAAAGCAGGTTCAGGCTACTGCCGCCGTCCATGAGGACTCTTGTGAGATGAAATCCGTCAATGATTGGGTCAAGAACCAATGCGGCAAAACCGCCATGACGGATGCTAGTGGGGTGGTCCCTTCGATCAAAAGTGATCGGGCAGGAGGACCATGGGTTGAACTTTGGGGCGACTGGCTCCATCGCGTATACGTCCCGTAGCGCACGCTTCCGCTCCCTCTTGGGAATGTGGGTCACGTATATCATGTTCACCGTCCGCACTTGTGGGGGAAACCCCTTCTGTCCATTGTTGTTCGGCGGCCTGGGCTCCTCCTTGTCGTTGCTATGCAGCCCCTTGTCTTTATGTTCGGCTCTTAACTTGCCTGCCTGCTTGAACACCCAACAATCCCTGTTGGTGTGATTGGCTGGCCTTTCGGGGGTGCCATGAATCTGGCACGAGCGGTCGAGTATCCGGTCCAAACTGGACGGGCCCTGGGTATTCTTTTTAAATGGCTTTTTTTGCTGACCGGATTTATAGCCTCTGAAACCGGCATTTACTGTCGTATCCTCATTGTTGTCGCTGCTAACACGGCGTTTTTGCTTATTTCGACGTGTCCTGCCACTTTTGTCCTTGGTATCTGAATTACCAGGGTTCTTTGATAAGTTGTTGCTGCGAGCTAGCCAGCTATCTTCGCCCGTGCAAAAGCGGGTCATGAGTGTCGTGAGGGCTGCCATAGATTTCGGCTTTTCCTGTCCCAGGTGCCGGGCAAGCCACTCGTCGCGGATGTTATGTTTGAAGGCTGCTAGGGCCTCTGCGTCCGGACAATCGACTATCTGATTTTTCTTTGTTAGGAACCGTGTCCAGAATTGCCTGGCCGATTCTTCTGGCTGTTGAATTATGTGGCTTAGGTCGTCGACGTCCGGTGGCCGCACATAGGTCCCCTGAAATTTGTCAAGGAATGCGGCTTCCAGGTCTTCCCAAGAACCGATTGAGTCTGCTAGTAGGCTGTTAAGCCAGTGCTGGGCTGGTCCCTTGAGCTTAAGGGGTAGATATTTGATGGCGTGTAGATCGTCGCCACGTGCCATGTGGATGTGAAGGAGATAATCCTCAATCCATACTGCCGGATCTGTCATACCATCATACGACTCGATGTTGACGGGTTTGAAACCCTTTGGGATTTTATGATCCATTACTTCATCTGTGAAGCATAGTGGGTGTGCGGCGCCCCTGTACTGGGCTATGTCATGACGCAGCTCGGAAGAGCTATGCCTGTTGTGTTCGGCCCGGCCGGATTTATTGTGTCCGGAGTGAAGATCATCACGTGTTGTCGGGCGTCTGCGTGATCCATAGATCGATCTTGTTTGCCTTGCTTTATCCTCCAGTACGTCTCACAGGTCTGGCTCATTTTCCCGTGCCTTAGTTGAGCGGCACCGGGGCATGACTTGTTTGGAGGTTCGACAGGCCTCTCTGTCGCGGCCGCGAGGTGGCCGGTCTGCCATGTCATCCATTGGTAATGTAGGTGTTTCCCCCTCTAATTGGGGTAGCGGCCTGCGCTTAGGATAATTTTTGGAGGGGCGCTCGAGTTCATACTCTTCGGCCGCAAGGACTTCAGTCCATCTGTCAGCTAGCAAATCTTGATCAGCTCTAAGCTGTTGCTGCTTTTTCTTTAGGCTATTCGCCGTGGCTAGAAGCCTGCGTTTAAAATGCTCTTGTTCGGCGGGGTCTGATGGTACGACGAATTCGTCGTCGTTGAGGCTTGCCTGGTCTTCGGAGGGAGGCATGTAGTTATCATCCCCAACCTCTCGCTCTGCCGCTCTCTCATGTGGGCTGGCTTCTCCATCTTCCTGCGCCGAATCTTGCTGGATTTGGTGTTCTTCGGCGCTATCCGGTGTAGTATTATCTCCCGTGCCGGAATCACCGTTTTTGCTGTGGCGGGATTTAGAGCAGCGCCGTTGACGCTGGCGTTTTGGCTGTTTTTTCGAGGTGTCATCCTCCGCTGTTCCATCGCCATCTCCATCCTTTGGAGTGTCCACCATATATATGTCATATGACGAGGTGGCGGTCCAGCGCCCTACAGGTGCTAGTTCTTGTTCGTCTCCTCCTTCGTCGTCCATACCGTCGAAGTCTTCGGAGCCGTAGTCAAGTATGTCGGTTAAATCATCGACAGTGGCTATTAAGTGGGTGGTGGGTGGGCTTTGAATTTCTTCGTCGTCCGAATCCCAACCTCGCAGACCATAGTCTGGCCTGGGCTCTCCTGATAGAGAGAGAGACTTGAGAGAATTCAGGATATCACCGAAAGGTGAGTGCTGAAAGATGTCCGCGGCGGTGAACTCCATTATAGGCGCCCAATCGGATTCGATCGGCAGGGGCACGGGAGGCCCGGAGTTCGGAGAAGAGTCCGGCTCCTTGGAGTCATGGGCCGTGCGGAGTACGGGGCTGGTGTTCGGCTCGATCGCCTTCAAGATCGCAGCCCCCGAGGTGACGTCCAACCGTTCATCCTCCAAGAACGCAGCGGGATCCGAGTCGAGGATCGGGGCCGGTGCGTGTGCGGCCTCCAGGGCACTATTCGGAGGCAGAGCTATATCATGCGCCTCGAGGTAGTGCGGCGCGCTTGGCTATGGCTCGAACCCATCGAAGATCAAGTCTTCGCGGATATCTGTCGTGTAGTTTAAGCTTCCAATCCTGGCTTGATGGCCAGGGGCATAGCTTTCGATCTGCTCCAGACGACCAAGCGAATTGGCCCGCAGAGCGAAGCCGCCGAAGATGAAGATTTGTCCGGGGAGGAAAGTCTCACCCTGGACCCCATCATTGTTGATGATCAGACCTAAAAGCGACGACACAGAGGAACTCTCAATGAAAGCACCAATGTTGGTGTCAAAACCGGCGGATCTCGGGTAGGGGGTCCCGAACTGTGCATCAAGGTCGGATGGTAACAGGAGACAAGGGACACTTTATTTTACCCAGGTTCGGGCCCTCTCGATGGAGGTAAAACCCTACTCCTGCTAGATTAATATTGATGATACGGGTAGTACAAGAGTAGATCTACCACGAGATCAAGGAGGCTAAACCCTAGAAGCTAGCCTATGGTATGATTGTGTATGATGATGGTTGTATCATTGTCCTACGGACTACAACCCTCCGGTTTATATAGACATCGGATAGGGTTAGGGTTACATAGAGTCGGTTACAATGGTAGGAGATCTTGAATATCCGCACGCCTAGCTTGCCTTCCACGCCAAGAAAAGATCCTTCCGGACACGGGACGAAGTCTTCAATCTTGTATCTTCATAGTCCTGGAGTCCGGCTGAAGGTATAGTCCGGCTATCCGAACACCCCCTAATCCAGGACTCCCTCACCTATTCTTTAAACTTGTTTTGAAAATAAACCATCATGTAGCCCCCAAGGGCCGGCTTATCTTCATGAAATAAGCCGGGTCTTTCATTGTGACAATGTTGAAGAATCGCCTGTAGCCCCCAAGGGCTAGCTTAACTTTTATAAGGTGGACCAGGTCTTCTATAGTATAGATTGAAAAGAACCACGCACATTATCCCCCAAGTGCCAAGGACATTGCTTGCAATGTGTTTGGGACTTGAATAAATTTGCTTTAATATCCCTGTTGAATAATAAATTTCTTTTTCACTTTTGCAAGAGGCTTTAAGCCTGGGCAAGTCAGATATAACCGCCTTGAGGAGAACTATGGAAACTGAACAAGCTGAGTGTGCCAAGGCTGAAACAAGCTTGAAAGCGTCGTTGGAAGACTTGGAAAAAATTAAGGCAAACTTTGACGCTGAAAGATCTGCTTTTGAAACCGAGAAAGCTGCCATGTTGAAGCGTACAGAAGATGCCGAAAACCAACTTAAGCCAGTAGTTGCAGAGTTGGCCAACTTGAAACAGAATATTTCTCAAATGACAACCACCATCTTTGGTAAGTAAAACCTTTCAATCAATTGAAACTACGCACGTGGCGACTTGAAATACTTAACTGTTTAACTCACCTGACGACTGAAAGTCTGAGATTACGTACTCTCCTATCCACTCTTATTTTTGAATGTATAACAGGGGCAAGGAGCTCTAATCTTGGGAAAAGTATGCTGGCAAAGCTGAAAGCCGTCTATCCTTTGATCGAAAAACTTTATGCTAGAAGCATCCGTACTCTGGTGGCTACATCAAATGGCAAGAAGCCGCCACAACTGATAAAAGATGTGTTAGACCAATTATCCACAATGCCCAAGCAAATGAGGATTTGAAACTGTCAGCCGCCCGTGTAGGGGCAATCACCGCGCTAAGTCGGGCTAAAGCTTATCAATCAGAGTTGGACCCAAAAGAAATGGCTGGCGGGTGTCCGGAGTATAATGATGATGGGTCTGTCAGCAAAACCGATTTTGCCAGATGTGTTAAGGAAATGCGGCCTTTGGCGTGTGAACTTGCATAAGAGCTGGATCTGAAGAAGTACCAGTCGGCTTATGATAGCGACAACACTCGAATCAAGGCGCCCTCTTTCAATGTTGCAGACTTTACTCCTCAAAGGCACAAGCATATTTTTGCCTCTGATATTGACCCTTCTACTGTCATGAATGATGAAGCAATCTTTGAAGCCTTAACTGGTATCGATGGGACATCGGACAATCTTCAGATTGCAAGCGATGAAGAACCGGCATAGGATAACCCGGAGGCTTCCACCGCAAGACGACAGGATGACGTTAACCCAGCAGGGCATAACCCAGACGGCACAGAAGCCGACTCAAAGGAGTAATCTAAATCTGTCAAGAATTGGTAGGAAAAAACTTTTGGGCTCAACTTTAGCCTTGTAATAGCCTTAGTTAAAAATAGTTGGTGGCCTTGTCGTGCCTTCGTGCATGTTACAACTATTTGATCCAGCACTGTTTTTCTATTCCTCTTTGGTTGTTTGATCAAGCTTGTGACATCTTTGCCCAATGTGGCGACTTATAATTGCAACACTTAATTACTTAACAGCCAATGCGGGTCAATCGACCGAATGACTCTTTGTGATAAAAATTCTTTTAAGTTTGATAAATTGGCGACTCATGGCCACAATATGCTTAATACTAATCAATACTAACCTGGACCTTCTTTGATCTAGTGACTTATAGCCTGCATATAAATACATGTAAAAACATAAAATTCATGTAAAGACAAACAGAAAACATAAACATGTATATCTCAATGTTGATAAGTCGGCTCTTTTAAGGTGTGACCAAAAAAGACTAGCCTTTTCAGGCTCAAATTTTGCTTTCATGAAGCATGGCTTAATATCCTTTCTTCCCGTGAGCCGGCTCTCGCATGACATAATCTGCCATTTTAACCTTAACTAGTTCAGGGTCATAGAGATTGACTGTTAAGAGTATGGCAGGTCACATATTGGAGTAGCAACAAGCAGACAGGTGAGTTTATCCTTGCTTTCTGTAAGCCGGCTCTCATGTGACATAAGCCGCCATTTTAACCTTGACTAGTTCAGGGTCATAAAAGATTGACTATCAAGAGTACGGTGGGTCACCTGTTGGAATAGCATCAAACATACATGTAGGTTTAACCCATAATATGGCATTTATTTGCCGATCAAGAGGGTGAGAAAGCTAAACTTGATGAGTTGGAAGCCCCCAAGTGACCTTATGATCAATTAATAAAGACTCATGCACAAAAAATATGAGATGAAATGACAGAAGCCCCGAATTTTGGGGATGCCAGCTTTATTACGTTCATCATAAGAAGTAATATACATTGACAAATTTATGTACAATGACGAGAGCCGGTGGCTCAAGTGTAGTAAGGCCGAAGATGAGCAATGTTCCAAGGCCTGTTGGTCTCCTGCTCAGAAGTACGTGACTTATTATCTTCACGTATGTCGATGAGATAATATGAACCATTGTTGATATTTTTGCTGACCACAAAAGGTCCTTCCCAAGCGGGTGATAGCTTATGCATGCCTGTTTGATCTTGAATCAGACGGAGCACTAAGTCGCCCTCGTGGAACATCCGGCTTCGAACTCCGCGGCTATGATATCAACGCAAGTCTTGTTGGTAAATCGTCGATCGGGCTGCAGCAAGATCACGTTCTTTATCCAAGGCATCAAGAGCGTTCTGACGCGTCGTCTCATTATCTACTTCAATGTAAGCTGCCACCCTAGACGAATCATGACGAATATCACTTGGTAGAACCGCCTCTGCACCGTAAACCATGAAGAAGGGCGTGTAGCCTGTTGATCTATTGGGAGTGGTCCTGATACCCCAAAGAACTACAAGAAGCTCTTCAACCCGACATTCATTCCAGAGGAACCATAAGTCGGGGCTTGATCCCTCATAGTATTTCTTGGTTAGCACGCTCTGCTTGACCATTAGATTGTGGATGAGCCACCGAAGATACATCAAGACAGATGTGTTCTTTTTAACAGAACTCTATCATAGCACCTTTGGACAGATTTGTCCCATTATCAGTGATGATACTATGAGGATAAACAAAGCGGAAGATCAGCTTTTTGACAAACTGAACTGCAGTAGTTGCTTCACAATTGCTAATTGGCTCTGCTTCAACCCACTTGGTAACCTTATCAACTACCACCAAAAGGTGTGTCTTCTTATCCTTAGATTGCTTGAATGGCCCGGCCATATCAAGCCCCCATACCACGAACGACCAAGTGATTGGTATCATCCGAAATTCCTGAGCCGACACATGAGCTTGCCTTGCAAATTTCCGACACTCATCTCACTTGCTAACAATGTCCTCTACGCCAGCATGAGTCGTCAACTAGAAAAAACAGTGACGAAAAGCTTCAGCCACCAAAGATCATGACCCGGCATGATGGCCACAATCTCCTGCATGAATTTCTTGTAAGATCTCACAGCCTTCTTCAGGGGAGATACAATGTTGGAACACGCTGGTCACACTACGTCTGTGTAACTCGCCATTGACAATAGTCATGGACTTAGACCGCCTCGTAATATGTCGCGCCAAGTTCTCATCTTCAGATAACTCGCCATGAGTCAGATAAGCCAGATAAGGAATCGTCCAGTCAGGGATAGCACGAAGAGCCGCCACCAACTGTCCCTCCGTGTCAGGAATAGCAAGATCTTCATCTGAAGGCAATTTAACAAAAGGATTGTGCAGCACATCAAGAAACTGAAGGAAATATGCCCTAGAGGCAATAATAAAGTTGTTATTTATATTTCCTTATATCATGATAAATTTTTATTATTCATGCTAGAATTGTATTAACCGGAAACTTAGTACATGTGTCAATACATAGACAAACAGAGTGTCACTAGTATGCCTCTACTTGACTAGCTCGTTGAATCAAAGATGGTTAAGTTTCCTAGCCATAGACATGTGTTGTCATTTGATTAATGGGATCACATCATTAGAGAATGATGTGATTGACTTGACCCATCCGTTATCTTAGCACGATGATCGTTTAGTTTGTTGCAATTGCTTTCTTCATGACTTATACATGTTCCTGTGACTATGAGATTATGCAACTCCCGAATACCAGAGGAACACTTAGTGTGCTATCAAACGTCATAACGTAACCGGGTGATTATAAAGATGCTCTACAGGTGTCTCCGATGGTGTTTGTTGAGTTAGCATAGGTCGAGATTAGGATTTGTCACTCCGAGTATCGGAGAGGTATTTCTGGGCCCTCTCGGTAATGCACATCACTATAAGCTTGCAAGCAATGTGACTGATGAGTTAGTTGCGGGATGATGCATTACGGAACGAGTAAAGAGACTTGCCGGTAACGAGATCGAACTAGGTATTGAGATACCGACGATCGAATCTCGGGCAAGTAACATACCGATGAAAAAGGGAACAACGTATGTTGTTATGCGGTTTGACCAATAAAGATCTTCGTAGAATATGTAGGAACCAATATGAGCATCCAGGTTCTGCTATTGGTTATTGACCATAGACGAGTCTCGGTCATGTCTACATAGTTCTCGACCCCGTAGGGTCTGCATGCTTAACGTTTGGTGACGATCGGTATTATGAGTTTATGTATTTTGATGTACCGAATGCAGTTTGGAGTCCCGGATGTGATCACGGACATTACGAAGAGTCTCGAAATGGTCGAGACATAAAGATTGATATATTGGACGGCTATGTTCGGACATTGAAAGGGTTCCGGGAGATTTCGGATAAAACCGGAGAGCCGAAGGGTTACCGGAACCCCCCCCCCCCGGGAAGTTATTGGGCCCTTAGTGGTCTTTAGGAGAGAGAGGGCAGCAGCTAGGAGGTGGCGCCCCCCCAAGGGAGTCCGAATTGGACTAGGGGAGGGGGGCACGGCCCCTCTTTCCCTCTCCCTCCCCCTCTCCTTCCTTCCCCCTCTTAGTAGGACTAGGAAAGGAGGAATCCTACTCCTACTAGGAGGAGGATTCCTCCCCCCTTGGCGTGCCCTCTAGGGCCGGCCGGCCTCCTCCTCCCCTCCTTTATATATGGGGGAGGGGGGCACCCCATAGACACACAAGTTGATTGTTTAGCCATGTGCGGTGCCCCCCTCCACAGATTTCCACCTCGATCATATCGTTGTAGTGCTTAGGAGAAGCCCTGCGTCGGTAACTTCATCATCACCATCATCACGCCGTTGTGCTGACGAAGCTCTCCCTCGACACTCAGCTGGATCTAGAGTTCATGGGACGTCACCGAGCTGAACGTGTGCAGATCGCGGAGGTACCGTACTTTCGGTACTAGGATCGCTCGGATCGTGAAGACGTACGACTACATCAACCGCGTTGTCATAACGCTTCCGCTTTCGGTCTACGAGGGTACGTGGACAACACTCTCCCCTCTCATTGATATGCATCACCTAGATGGATCTTGCCTGTGCGTAGGAATTTTTTTGAAATTACTGCGTTCCCCAACAGTGGCATCCGAGCCAGGTCTATGCGTAGATGTTATATGCACGAGTAGAACACAAAGATTTGTGTGCGATAATAGTCATACAGCTTACCAGCATGTCACACTTTGATTCGGCGGTATTGTTGGATGAAGCGGCCCAGACCGACATTACGCGTACGCTTATGCGAGACTGGTTCTACCGACGTGCTTTGCACACAGGTGGCTGGCAGGTGTCAGTTTCTCCAACTTTAGTTGAATCGAGTGTGCTACGCCCGGTCCTTGTTGAAGGTTAAAACAGCACACTTGACGAAAAATCGTTGTGGTTTTGATGCGTAGGTAAGAACGGTTCTTGCTCAGCCCGTAGCCTCCACGTAAAACTTGCAACAACAAAGTAGAGGACGTCTAACTTGTTTTTGCAGGGCATGTTATGATGTGATATGGTCAAGACATGATGCTATATTTTATTGTATGAGATGATCATGTTTTGTAACAGAGTTATCGGCAACCGGTAGGAGCCATATGGTTGTCGCTTTATTGTATGCAATGCAATCGCCCTGTAATTGTTTTTACTTTATCACTAAGCAATAGCGATAGTCGTAGAAGCAATAGTTGGCGAGACGACAACGATGCTACGAAGGAGATCAAGGTGTCGCGCCGGTGACGATGGTGATCATGACGGTGCTTTGGAGATGGAGATCAAAGGCACAAGATGATGATGGCCATATCATATCACTTATATTGATTGCATGTGATGTTTATCCTTTATGCATCTTATTTTGCTTAGTTTGACGGTAGCATTATAAGATGATCTCTCACTAAATTTCAAGGTACAAGTGTTCTCCCTGAGTATGCACCGTTGCGAAAGTTCGTCGTGCCGAGACACCACATGATGATCGGGTGTGATAAGCTCTACGTTCACATACAACGGGTGCAAGCCAGTTTTGCACACGCAGAATACTCGGATTACACTTGATGAGCCTAGCATATGCAGATATGGCCTCGGAACACTGAGACCGAAAGGTCGAGCGTGAATCATATAGTAGATATGATCAACATAGTGATGTTCACCATTGAAAACTACTCCATCTCATGTGATGATCGGACATGGTTTAGTTGATTTGGATCACGTGATCACTTAGATGATTAGAGGGATGTCTATCTAAGTGAGAGTTCTTAAGTAATATGATTAATTGAACTTTAATTTATCATGAACTTAGTACCTGATAGTATTTTGCATGTCTATGTTGTTGTAGATCAATGGCCCGTGCTACTGTTCCTTTGAATTTTAATGTGTTCCTATAGAAAGTTAAGTTGAAAGATGATGGTAGCAACTACATAGACTGGGTCCATAACTTGAGGATTATCCTCATTGTTGCACAGAAGAGTTACGTCCTGGAAGCACCGCTAGGTGCCAGGCCTGCTGCAGATGCTGTTGATGACATTAAGAACGTCTGGCAAAGCAAAGCTAATGACTACTCGATAGTTCAGTGTGCCATCCTTTACGGCTTAGAACCGGGACTTCAACATCGTTTTGAACGTCATGGAGCATATGAGATGTTCCTGGAGTTGAAGTTAATATTTCAAGCAAATGGTCGGATTGAGAGATGTGAAGTCTCCAATAAGTTCTAAGCTGTAAAATGGAGGAGAATAGTTCTGTCAGTAAACATATACTCATAATGTCTAGGTACCACAACCACTTGACTCATCTAAGAGTTAATCTTCCTGATGATAGTGTCATTGACAGAGTTCTTCAATCACTGCCACCAAGCTACAAGAGCTTCGTGATGAACTATAATATGCAAGGGATGGATAAGACAATTCCTATGCTTCTACTGCAAAGGGACTGGTCACTGGAAGCAGAACTGCCCCAAGTATTTGGCAGATAAGAAGGATGGCAAGGTGAACAAAGGTATATGTGATATACATGTTATTGATGTGTACCTTACTAATGCTCGTAGTAGTGCCTGCGTATTTGATACTGGTTCTGTTGCTAATATTTGCAACTCAAAATAGGGACTACGGATTAAGCAAATATTGGCTAAGGACGAGGTGACGATGCGCATGGGAAATGGTTCCAAAGTCGATATGATCGCGGTCGGCACGCTACCTCGACATCTACCTTCGGGATTAGTTTTAGACCTGAATAATTGTTATTTGGTGCCAGCGTTAAGCATGAACATTATATCTGGATCTTGTTTGATGCGAGACGGTTATTCATTTAAATCCGAGAATAATGGTTGTTCTATTTATATGAGTAATATCTTTTATGGTCATGCACCCTTGAAGAGTGGTCTATTTTTGTTGAATCTCGATAGTAGTGACACACATATTCATAATATTGAAGCCAAAAGATGCAGAGTTAATAATGATAGTGCAACTTATTTGTGGCACAGCCGTTTGGGTCATATTGGTTTAAAGCGCACGAAGAAACTCCATGCTGATGGACTTTTGGAATCACTTGATTATGAATCACTTGGTACTTGCGAACCATGCCTCATGTGCAAGATGACTGAAACTCCGTTCTCTGGAACAATGAAGCGAGCAACAAATTTATTGGAAATCATACATACCGATGTATGTGGTCCAAAGAACATTAAGGCTTGCGGCGGGTTTCATTATTTTCTGACCTTCACAGATGATTTGAGAAGATATGGGTATATCTACTTGATGAAACATAAGTCTGAAACATTTGAAAAGTTCAAAGAATTTCAGAGTGAAGTGGAAAATCATCGTAACAAGAAAATAAAGTTTCTGCGATCTGATCATGGAGGAGAATATTTGAGTTATGAGTTTGGTCTCCATTTGAAACAATGCGGAATAGTTTCGCAACTCACGCCATCCGGAACACCACAGCATAATGGTGTGTCCGAACATCATAATCGTACTTTACTAGATATGGTGCGATCTATGATGTCTCTTACTGATTTACCATTATCGTTTTGGGGTTATGCTTTAGAGACAGCTGCATTCACGTTAAATAGGTCACCATCTAAATCCGTTGAGACGACACCTTATGAACTGTGGTTTGGCAAGAAACTCAAGTTGTCATTTCTTAAAGTTTGGGGCTGCGATGCTTATGTGAAAAAGCTTCAACCTGATAAGCTCGAACCCAAATTGGAGAAATGTGTCTTCATAGGATACCCAAAGGAGACTGTTGGATACACCTTCTATCACAGATCCGGAGGCAAGTCATTCGTTGCTAAGAATGGATCCTTTCTAGAGAAGGAGTTTCTCTCGAAAGAAGTGAGTGGGAGGAAAGTAGAACTTGATGAGGTAACTATACCTGCTCCCTTATTGGAAAGTAGTTCATCACAGAAATCAGTTCCTGTGACTACTACACCAATCAGTGAGGAAGCTAATGATGATGATCATATAACTTAAGATCAAGTTACTACTGAACCTTGTAGGTCAACCAGAGTAAGATCCGCACCAGAGTGGTATGGTAATCCAATTCTGGAGGTCATGTTACTTGACCATGACAAACCTACGAACTATGAGGAAGCGATGATGAGCCCAGATTTCGCGAAATGGCTTGAGGCCATGAAATCTGAGATGGGATTTGTCGGCGTCCTGGGAACGGGGGTCCCCAGACTTGCCTGCCTGCGGCCCACGGCGTGGCTCCACCAGCGGCCCTGTACGGCTCATCTTCATCAGCGAACACTCCGGACCCTCGCGAGGGGCCAAGCCTCGCAAGGCAGACAACACAAGACCTCCTTGGGGGCGGCCTCACTAGGCTGGCTCACGAGGGGCGGAGAGATCAAGGCGGGGGTTACCTCGCGAGGTCCCTGTGACGCAAGCCATGACGACCAAGGCCAGGCGGGCGCCAGCACGCATAGTGTACTCGTTTCCTCTTTGGTGCTAAAGAGGCAAGCGCGGGCGAGGAGTCCCGAGGCATCAGGCAAAGGTTGCCATATCGGTGCAACAAGACCAAGACCAGCAGGACGGCAGGACGGAGGTCACCGTGGAGCCCAGGACGACGTCACCACCAGAACCTTTGGCAGGCAAAGACCACCTTTAGTCAGGATAACTCATACTAGTTGTCTCCCTTCAAATTTGGCCGTTGTTGGATCCCTTCCCGCCTACATTTGGGAAGAGGACCATGGCCTCTATAAATAGGACTAGCCACCACAGTAGGAGGAGGACGGATCTGGGGCCATTCAGATCATCCTCAACCACACAAGCTCACGGAGCTCAAGGACACCTCTCCTCAGGAGGCTGTTCTTCCCTTGTACTTGTTCATCCTCAACCCAAGAGGCAATCCACCACACCACACTGGAGTAGGGTATTACACCACATCGGTGGCCCGAACCAGTATAAACCATGTGTCCCTTGTTCTGCGGTTCGACATGCTGAACTTTGAGATTGTGGTGAGAGCATGAGCTAGGGGGAGGAGAGATCTTCGATCACACCCCTGTGTTCGAACCTTAAGGATTTTGCCGGAACCCAAAATCCGACATTTGGCGCGCCAGGTAAGGGTGTGCTGAAGCTTTCCTTCTGTTGATCCACGTTCCACCACTCCACTGCATCCATGGCAGACGCGCGTCGAGCCCGCGCCGAGCGCCGGGCCGCCCTCGCCGCCCGTGTCGCTCAGACGGCTGATACGTCTCCAACGTATCTATAATTTTTTATTGCTCCATGCTATATTATCTACTGTTTTGGACGATATTGGGCTTTATTTTTCACTTTTATATTACTTTTGGGACTAACCTATTAACCGGAGGCCCAGCCCAGAATTGATGTTTTTTGCCTATTTCAGTGTTTCGAAGCAAAGGAATATCAAACGGAGTCGAAACGGAATGAAATCAACTGGAGAAGTTATTTTTGGAAAGAAAGCTACCAGAAAAGCTTGGAGTGCATGTCAGGAAAGGAGCGAGTTGTCCATGAGGGTGGGGGCGCCCCCCTAGGGCACGCCCCCTGCCTCATGGGCCCCCCGAAGCTCCACCGACGTACTTCTTTCACCCATATATACCCATGTATCCTAAAACTTCCGAAGACGAGAATAGATCGGGAGTTCCGCCGCCGCAAGCCTCAGTAGCCACCAAAAACCAATCGGGACCCTGTTCCGGCACCTTGCCGGAGGGGGGAACCCTCACCGGTGGCCATCTTCATCATCCCGGCGCTCTCCATGACGAGGAGGGAGTAGTTCACCCTCGGGGCTGAGGGTATGTACCAGTAGCTATGTGTTTGATCTCTCTCTCTCGTGTTCTTGATTTGGCACGATCTTGATGTATCGCAAGCTTTGCTATTATAGTTGGATCTTATGTTTCTTCTCCCCCTCTTCTCTCTTGTAATGGATTGAGTTTTCCCTTTGAAGTAATCTTATCGGATTGAGTCTTTAATGACTTGATAACACTTGATGTATGTCTTGCCGTGCGTATCTGTGGTGACAATGGGATATCACGTGATTCACTTGATGTATGTTTTGGTGATTAACTTGTGGGTTCCATAAACCTATGCATAGGGGTTGGCACACGTTTTCGTCTTAAGGTGTTATTCTAGTACGAACTCTAGGGTTGTTTGTGACACTTATAGGAATAGCCCAACGGATTGATTGGAAAGAATAACTTTGAGGTGGTTTCGTACCCTACCATAATCTCTTCGTTTGTTCTCCGCTATTAGTGACTTTGGAGTGACTCTTTGTTGCATGTTGAGGGATAGCTATGTGATAAATTATGTTATTATTGTTGAGAGAACTTGCACTAGTGAAAGTATGAACCCTAGGCCTTGTTTCCTAGCATTGCAATACCGTTTGTGCTCACTTTTATCATTACTTACCTTGCTGTTTTTATATTTTCAGATTACAAAAACCAATATCTACCATCCATATTGCACTTGTATCACCATCTCTTCGCCAAACTAGTGCACCTATACAATTTACCATTGTATTGGGTGTGTTGGGGACACAATAGACTCTTTGTTATTTGGTTGCAGGGTTGCTTGAGAGAGACCATCTTCATCCTACGCCTCCCACCGATTGATAAACCTTAGGTCATCCACTTGAGGGAAATTTGCTACTGTCCTACAAACCTCTGCACTTGGAGGCCCAACAACGTCTACAAGAAGAAGGTTGCATAGTAGACATCAAGCTCTTTTCTGGTGCCGTTTCCGGGGAGGTGAGTGCTTGAAGGTATATCCTTAGATCTTGCAATCGAATCTTTTTGTTTCTTGTTTTAGCACTAGTTTAGTTTATAAAAGAAAACTACAAAAAATGGAATTGAGTTTGTCCCATACGCTTCGTCTTTTTAATATCTTTCGTGAGAATGATGGAAAGGAAAATTGTGCCAAAGTGTTAGAAGAATAATGCATTAAAATGTTTGGCACTAAGTCTTTGAATGATGAGCATGATTGCAATGTTGTTAGTATGAACTCCTTGAATATCCATGGTACTAATGATGATTGCACTAGTTATGATGAAAATGTCTCCTATAAACATGTCAATTTTTGTGGAGTGCATTGGGTTTGTAAGTATACACCAAATAGGGAAGATAGATATTGCAAGAGGCATAAGTACTTAGAAACTAAATTGTTGCAAGAAAGGCTAGATGATTGTGCTGAAAATTTGATTTTTCTTGGCCGTACTTGTGGACTTTGCAATGAAAGTGGTCATTTAGCTATCCGATGCAAATTGTTTCACGATCTAATCGTGTCCAAAAATTGTGATGAGTTGATTACCCTTGCAAATTATAATGAACTTAGCTTGCTTATGGGTTATGAAGAAATGAAACGTTTAACTAATGATCTTCCAGATTTGCCCGTTACAAACTTCTTGGCTTTGATCTAGAAGAAATTTATATGTATTGTGCGGTGAATTGTATTGAAAATCCTTATATTGCCAATTACATAAAGAAAAGAAAACAAATAGAGGATGAAGAGAATACTAACGAAAGGGAAGAGACTTCCCAATATTCTCCTATTATTTCTTATGATGAATCAGGCAATGAGGAGGAGTCTTCTATTCAACCAATCTCATCAATAAGGAGCTCCAAAAAGAGGATTGAACCCACACATGAGGTTAAGAAGAAGAAAAGAAAAAGGAAAAGAGGTAAAAAGGTATCTTCCCCAAATAATGTTGCTCCTATTATTGTTGTGCCTCGTGAAAATAAAGATGATGCACTTGATGATGATCTCGTTATGCCTATTGCTTGTTGTGATGATTATGATTGGGAAGATAATGATACTTCTTATGATCTTGAAAATCTTTTTGGCACTTTCTTGGAAGAATATGATAATTGATATACTATTGGTGCTATCTATATTATTAATGATGAGAGTGATTATGCTTATGCTATGAAAAGGCCCAAGCTTGGGGAAGCTATGTTTGATGAGGATGACATATTTGAGAATATATTTGCTGCAATTAATGTTTGTCCCAAGCTTGGGGATGCTATGTTTAATAATGATGATATTTTTAGCATCTCAAGTTTTGATATGCAAAATTGTTATGATGATAGCATGCCTTCTACCTATGATGATTATATTGATGAAAGTGGGTTTGGAAGAGTGTCAACTTTAGGAAGTAATGATCCCACTATTTTTTAGGATGTTGAATCTTATAATATTTACGAAAGTGGATTTGGAGAGGTCATGACTTTATTTAGTGATGTATCCACTATTTCGGAAGAGGTTTCAATTGATTATGAAGAGAACAAAGTTGCTACTTATGATGATTATTGTGATGAAACTTATGCTATAAGAAGTAGTGATGCTTATATTTATAAAACTTGTCATGAATATGATTACCCTTTTCTGAACATTACTCTTTTAATGTGGAAACAATTTATAGTATTCAAGTCTCTTATGATACTCCCACTATTCCGAATAAGAAGAATTTTGCTTATGTGGGGAGTAGTAAAAATTCTATGCTTGTAGATCATGAAAAGAATTCTTTATGTGCTGGTTATATTGTTGAATTCATTCATGATGCTACTGAAAATTATTATGAGGGAGGAATATATGCTTGTAGGAATTGCAATAATGTCAAGTTTCCTCTCTATGTGCTTAAAGTTTTGAAGTTATGCTTGTTTTACCTTCGTATGCAAGTTGATTCTTGTTTCCATAAGTTGTTTGCTCACAAAATCCCTATGCATAGGAAGTGGGTTAGACTTAAATGTTCTAGTCATATTCTTCATGATTCTCTCTTTATGTTTCAATTCTTATCTTTTATGTGAGCATCATTGAAATCATCATGCCTAGCAAGGGGCGTTAAACGTTAGCTTCGGAGGCAACCCAATTTTATTTTAGTTTCTTGATTTTCGGTTATGTTTAGTAATAAATAATCCATCTAGCTTATGTTTAGATGTGGTTTTGCGTTTTAATTAGTGTTTGTGCCAAGTATGTCGTGGATTTGTCTCGGCAGATGTCCTAGCAAAAGGACTTAGTCGTGGAGCCATCGCAACGGGTTAACTTGAAGGGGTTAAAACGGACGCAAGGACACAGTGTTTATACTAGTTCGGCCCCTTCGATGAAGGTAAAAGCCTACGTCTAGTTGTGATGGGATTGATGTGTTTCGAGGGCTAGGGAGCGATAAGCTTCGCCTAAACCTCGAGTTGTTGTTCTCTCCCCTTTAAACCGCCGTCGAGTCGTCCCCTTATATACACGGATGACGCCCGTCGGTCTACAAAGTCCCAACCTCCGGTTCATAAACGTGCCCGGGTTGGTCTCTCTTTTCCTAACTTACAATGCAAGTTTACCTCAAGCCGGTTTACGGCCGTAAACCTCTAAACCGATTATAGGCCTTGGGCCCTTCTATTTCTCCTGGGGCTTTAACATCTTGGGTCCATTGACGGAGCTAACCCGGGCCCTGTAGGCCGGTTTACCCCAAATAGCAATATCCCCAACATTAGGCCCCAGATTGATTTGAACAGGTTCATGTCAATCCTTAATAAGAATTTCTGTCTTCAAATGTCTTCCAGTAACTGTTAAACCGCCGTTTCTTCGTCTCCTCTTGCTGCGGTAAACCGATATGACGTCAGCGCAAAGTTACCGTCTCTTTTTGCTAATCCGCAATAATCAGGGCGACGGCTGGGTTCCCGAAATCACCGGCCCCTGGATTCACGCGCCTGGCACGCGCGCCGCGCCTTATAAATAGGACTTGAAGGCCATCTTCCTTTCCTCCCTTTCGTCCCCTTCTTCGTCTTCCTCGCGACCCAGACTTCGGAGCTCCGCCGCCGCCGTCAGCTACTGCATCGACTCCGGCCGCTGCATCAACCTGACCGGACCAGAGTACCGCGGCGACCCTCCACATCCGTTTGGATCCCGGTAAGGCTCCTGTTCTTCTTGCTTTAGATCTGTTCTAGGGTTCGTCATCCTGCCACTGTTCCTTGTTCATCTCCATAGCAGCTTTTGTGAACAGATTATGATACTTATATTGTGATTTGTAGTCACTCTTAGTATTCGCCATAAATCTGTACTCATCTCCTTAGATCCCACTTATTTCCCTGCTTGTCGAACTTATGCTGTTCTGCTGTGAGCCAAACCTCATATTTTTACTTCTTTTTTGCCCTAGCTGTAGATCCATTGTTTTGAAAGAATCCATACGGGATCTGTTTCTGCTTTCATATTCACAACTGTTAGATCTGGTCGGTTTAACTTTTAGCAGAGCGAACAACCCAAACCATATATCCATTAGTCCCCTTGATGAACCGCCAGATGATATCATTGTAGATAACTCCGTTCTATATAAGAGCATCTTCGGTTTGCAATCACACCTGTTCTCAAACCGGAATACCTTTGTCTTGTAGATTTCCTCATGGCAAAACAGGTATACGAATGCAACTGGGTTCCCTCTCGCATCACCGAGACCCAATTAAACAACTTAGTTCTGACTGGCGCCTTGAGTAGCAAAAATGCCATCCATTGGAGGGTTCCAGGGGATGAATGTCCTCCTACCCCACAGGAAGGGGAAGTGGTGGTGTTTGTGGATCACCTGGCCCGGGGCTTTAATCCACCCGGTTCAAAATTTTATCGGGACGTCCTGGCTAATTTTAAGTTGCGCCCACAAGATGTTGGTCCAAACTCAGTCACGAATATCTGCCATTTTCAAGTGCTTTGTGAGGTGTACTTCCAGGAGGAACCTGCTGTAGAGCTGTTCCGAGACTGTTTTCATTTGAACCGACGTACTGAATTCACCGACGGCCCTAATATGGAACTGGGTGGTATGGCGATTCAAAAGAGGAAAGAAGTGACTTATCCTCACGCCAAGTTGCATAGCCATCCGCAAGAATGGAATCACACTTGGTTCTATTGCAAGGATACTTCCCCTGCTGAAGAAAATCCTCTGCCTGGCTTCCGTCCAGAGAGACTTAGCAATACACACCCCTTCCCCCCAAGGCTAACCGCCAAAGAGAGGAGTAAGTATGCCCCTCAGTTGTCCAAGCTCAGAGCCTTCATGGCTAACGGTTTAACGGGGGTAGATCTTGCCCGTTGCTGGATTTCATGGAGCATCCTGCCCCTTAGCATCCGCTCCGGTTTAATGTGCCAATACACGGGCCAGGTTAATGATCCTTTGAGGCACTGCAACATTCAGCTGACGGAAGACGAAGTTACTGAAGCTGTGAAAAAGATGCTGAATGAACCGGAATATGTTTGCGCCCGAACCGGCCTGCTTCCCTTTTGTGCTACAAATAAACCACCTGCTGTAAGCATCTCACCTCTGTTTGTTATAGAATTTATGATCTCCTTATATACACACTGTTAACTCCAGTCCTTTCTGAGACAGGGAGATGATCCGTTTTGGAGCAAGAAGTTTCAAGAGCCGACAGAAAAGGTAACCCGACCCAAAACAAGGGTGAAGAAGCCCGCTCAGAAGAAAAGGAACACCGCTTCCTCTACCCCGGATTTTGATGAGGATGATGTGGGTAATCCGGACCTTGAGGTAGACCTCGATTCAGTTGGCTTACTTTTTATACGTCTTATTGATGATGATATTTGTCAGGACGACGCTGAAGCAAGTAATGCTGAAGGCCCAGAGGTAACTATTCTTTCTTCTGATACAGTTCCTTTGCCTTTGAAAAAACCTCGCCAAGCAAACCGGAAAATTAAATTTTCTCATCCTCTTGCTTACTTGGATCCCAAATTTCTTGTGAAGACCCAGCAACATGAAGCTCGTCGCACCACCTGGCATAGTGGCCAGGTAGTTACCTCCGCCGGTTTACCGAACAGCCCGGTTCGGAAACGCCGCTCAGAGGTCTCCGATTTATGCGCTAGCTTTCCTCCTAAAGCAGGTTTAATTCATCAGCCTCTTAATCCATCTGACTCTGATTATCAGGTCACTTCCCATTCATCTTCTGGTGAATCTTCAGCCACTCAACTGCCACCGCTAAAGACAGTTATTGGGTAAGTTGGACCGATCACAACATATTTCTATATGGGTTTCTTAATCCATCTTACACTGTTCTTTCAATCTTTGGGTCTTTCCCAGGGCTAAACCTAGACCGAGTAAGAAGGCTCGTCTGGATAATCCGGCCGAAGGAACTGCCGCTCCTGAACCGGAGAGAACTCCTGGTGCTGATGCTCTAGTTCGTGAAGACATTCAGAATTATCTACCTCCACAAGATGACGCCTATGCTGAAGAAAGGCCTACCAATCCTGCCAGCCGTACTGATCAGCCTGCCAGTCCTGTTCGGGTTGAGGAATCCATCCCCCCTTCTGGAACTGTTGATAAACCGACAGTGCCAATGCAGAGCAGCGATTCCAAAGATGATGATGTTGTGATTACCGGCATTGGTCGCTCTGAACTGGGGAACTCTGCTACTTTAGCCAAGCATACTGCCAAGGAAGAAATCTTGGCCATAAAGGGCAAATGGGATGTTGATTCCTCAACGTACGCCGCTTTAAGCGCCCAAGATCTTTATTCTGGGTACCTGAACCGACTGTACACCAGTCGCGATTACGAAGCTGGCATGATCAGGATGATGAAAGAAAAACTTGAGGTAACTCTCTTGTGCTTCATTCTATTGCAACTTAGCTTCTCAATTTCTTCCAATCCAAGATGGTAATCCGAATCATGCTGCCTTGACAACCAAGGTCCGGTTTGACAAAAAACAGGGCTTCCACATAGGTCGTAACCAGAAGACATCATCAAATAACCATTAGCCCCCAAGTGCCAAGCTTAAATACTTGTATTAATCTTGGGACTTTTGTAATGTAAAACATGCGTTAAGATCAAGTACGCATTAGCCCCCAAGTATCGAGCACATAACTTGCTTGTGTGGTTGATACTTCCAAACCGCGCAATATTTTCTGAACACTGCTGACGACCTGCTGCAGGGGGATCTGAAGACCAAAGAGAAACAAGTCTCGGACCTTCAGGAAATCCTAAAAACCCAGCAGGCTGAAACTGCAAAAGCGAAGGAAGAATTGACCAATGCCTTAACCGTTATGGAACAGCTGAAAGAAAGCCGCAAAAAGGAACAAGCTGATTGGGCTACTGAAAAGGCTCTTTTGATGAAAAGGGCTGAAAATGCCGAAGCTGCTCTCAAACCGGTGGTTGATGAATTATCCACCGTAAAGCGACAAATACACTCCGTGACCTCTGCCGTCTTTGGTAAATTTCTTTCGATGCCCTTCTTCCAATTTGCACCTTGTCTGCTATATCCTATGTCCGGTTTGTAATCCATCTTGAAACACTGCAGGCACACGTATTGGACACTTGGGTTCTGATGTGCGGATGAAACTCAAAGCTGCTTATACTTTGATTGAACAGTTGTATACCGGAGCACAGAGAGCTATCACCACTGCATCGCATAACAACCCTGCACCGTCTCTGATTCAAGACACGTTAAAAAGGTTATCCATGCTTCCAGCCCGGATTGAAGAGTTAAAAAGATTAGCTGCTCGAACCGGAGCCATCACCGCCTTGATCCGGGCCAAAGCGTGGGTACCAGATTTTGATCCTGTCGAAGCGGCCCAAGGATACCCCAGCTTGAAAGAAGACGGTTCAGATTTCGGCGAAAATGACTTGAGGGCGATAAACCGGGCGGTGCGCCCCCTAGCTTGTCAATTGGCTGAAGAAGCAGATCTGACACATTATCAGGCCCAATATGATAACCAGAACAAGCGAGTAGCTTCCCCGGTCCCTGAAGCGGAAAACCTTATTCCTCCAATCCGTAAGCATACCTACGCCCCTGACATTGAACCGTCTTTGCTGATTCATGAAGAAGCTATCTTTCAAGCGTTAATGGGAATCGACTGGACCACTGCTGATTTCCAGCCAATGGGTAGCCAAGAGAAGGCTGAAGCGGCGCAAGATGATCCACAACCTTCGAACCGAGGCGGCGAACAGGCGTAATCAAACCTCCGGTTCACCTTAATTGGTGACGTTAATCCGTCAAAAAACAATATATTCAGGCACTACGCTGCCTTGTAATAAGATAGTTAATACCTCTGCTTTTGAATGCGTCTTTGTGCACGGGTACTGATGCCCTTGCCATGACTTTTTCCAACTTGTGTTTCCTGTCTTTACTGGGTACAAAGGACGGTCTTTCGACCACACGAACCGTGCTGCGCCTTTTGCCAAACCGGGCCACTTGCCTCCGGGTTAAAAAATGGACCAGGCTGTATCAGCTGAATCGGTTTAAATGTACTTGTCGTTCCAAAGAACAAAAACACCAGAAGAAGGAAGATAACAAACAACCAAATACGAGAGGAAAACGCAATAGTAAAACGCATGCAAAGGGTGGTTGCTATGAACCGTTCAGAAGGCGTTACCATCGTCAAGACAAAAAAAACCAAGCCCCCCAGGGGTGTAGCTACGGTTTAAGTCGACTAGGCTCCTAACTGAATCGTGGCAAATATGCCGGTCAAATGGCATTGCATTGGTTCGGATTCGACCAAGCCCCCAAGTGACTCAGTGGCCTAGGGCAGATCAAGTGGCATTGCATTGGTTCGGACACGACCAAGCCCCCAAATGACTTATTGGCTGTTAAAAGCCGATCAGAAGGCATTACCATCATCAAGACATGACCGAGCTCCCATAAGGTGTAACTACGGTTCAAGTCGATTAGGTCCCCAACTGACTTAGTGGCAAATGTGCCAGCCAGAAGGCATTACCGTCGTCAAGACATGACCAAGCTCCCCGGAGGTGTAGCTACGGTTCAGGTCGACTAGGTCCCCAACTGACTTTGTAAGGATAGCTATGTTCTCTTTGGTTCGAATACGACCTATGTTTGAACAGGAAGCCCCATGTTTGAACCGCGCATCATGTCAGCAGGTCCTCTTCAGTAATTTTTAACCTTTTTGCAAGAGATAAATTTTTCTTGAACCGGGATCTTGAACCGGATATTAAGAGCTTCAAAGCTTTGTGGGAGACATCTTTCCCTTGAACCGGATTTTAAACCGGAATCTTCATTTTGATCTTCTGTGAAGCGACCTCAAGGGGTAAACCAGAAGTTGCATTAAAGCGAATCAACTCCATGTAACCACGCATGATGTGAAGAACAGCAGAGACCCCGCTTTACTCGAGGCTCCGGTTTATTGTATTGATCATAATATATACATGGTCATGATATGTACATAAACAGAGCCCAAGGCTCATGTATACTAAGGTCGAAGATGAGCTATGTTCCACGGCCTGCTAGTCTCCTCCTCTGATGTGCGTGAATCTTTGCGCTCTCGAATATCAATCAGGTAGTATGACCCATTATTCAGATTCTTGCTGACCACAAAAGGTCCTTCCCAAGGCGGGGATAATTTATGCTGATCAGACTGATCCTGGATGAGCCGAAGCACCAAATCCCCCTCCTGAAAGGGCTATCTTACCAACCGGGTATGCAGACTTGCCTGGCACCACCCCGTGGAACACTGTATTGGTCGGTTTGAGATCCTTATCTGCCAGTCCCATGCGACGGAAGGTCTCATAATACAAGATGTTGATGCTGCTTCCTCCGTCCATGAGTACCTTGGTGAGCTTATAACCTCCCACCTGAGGCGCCACCACCAATGCTAATTGACCCGGATTATAAACCCTGGGAGGATGATCTTCTCGGCTCCATATGATCGGTTGTTCCGACCAACGCAGATATTGAGGCGTGGCTGGTTCAACGGCACTAACTGCCCGCCTCTGAAGCTTTCTATCCCGTTTATCCAAGCTTGTAGTAAAGACATGATACTGTCCACCACTCAACTATTTCGGGTTGCTCTGATAACCTGATTGCTGCTGTCCGTAACCACTTTGATTACCTTGATTATTTTGGCTGTCCTGTCCGCCCGAATTACCATGGAACCCTGGACCGGAATTTCCGCCGCCGTATCCTGATCCGGAACCTGAACCGCCGCCAGAGCTGTGATCATATTGGAAAGTGTTTGAGCTTTTGAATTCCTTCATGATGTAACAATCCTTCCAAAGATGGGTTGCTGGCTCCTCTTTTGTTCCGTGCTTCGGACAGGGCTGGTTTAAGAAAAAGTTCAAACGCTCCGGATTAGGACCGGGATTTCCGCGAAAACTTGGCTGTTTCCCCTTACGCCGCTGGCCCTTATTCTGTGCACTTGTGTTGGCCACGAAATCCATGCTCCCATCCGGTTTACGCTTACCTCCGCCTCCATTACCTGTCGGTCGATGCTGCTGGCCTTTGGTGTTGCTATTCTTCTTTCCCTTCCCTGCTTTGTCGTCACCAGAGTTAGGATCCTTGGTACTGTCAGAATCCGCATACTTCACTCAAGCGGTCATGAGCGTTCCCATATCCGTGCAATCACGCTTCATCCGGCCTAACTTTAGCTTCAAAGGGCCAAACGGACAGTTGCTTTCCAACAGCACCACGGCGGTGTCTGCGTTGATGCGATCTGACGAGTGCAAAACTTCTGATACCCGGCGTACCCAATGGGTAGTCAATTCCCCTTCTTGCTGAACGCAAGCTGCTAGGTCAACTATCGACATTGGCTGTTTGCACGTGTCCTTGAAATTCTTGATAAACCGGGCGCGCAACTGGCCCATGAATTAATGGAATTAGGCGGTAAGCTCTTTAGCCAAGTCCGGGCCGTTCCTTCTAACATCATAGTAAAATACTTGGCACACGTCGTGTCATCCACATCCAGCATCTCCATAGCCATCTCATAGCTCTCCACCCATGTCTCCGGAGGCTGATCTGCCGTGTAGTTTGGTACCTTGCGGGGGCCTTTGAAGTCTTTGGGCAGGCGTACGTTGCGCAAAGCGGGAACAAGGCACGGTACCCCCAAAGAACTAGAAACCACCCCCGGTTCAACCGTAGCAGCTGGGAAGATAGGTGTAAGCTGACGAGCCTGATGCTGCGCTGCTAATCCGGCCTCCCGCGCACGGGCACGATCCACATTCTCCTGAGCATTGTCGACGCCCGCCGGATTGTTGCCGCGGAGCGCTTCACGCCTGGCATTACTTGAAACAGCCGGCTCCTCCATGCGCCTACTATAGCTCCCGCTGGGGCGAGGGGTGGAATGAATCCGATCACGGCTTTGCGAATATGCTTCTTGTTGGGCCAACGCGGTCCTAAGGAGCTCCTTGACCCGGCGTGTCTCTACATCCTGAGGTGAATCGCCTTCGATCGGAATGGCTTCCAACCGAGCTGCCGCCGCGACGAGGTTATCCATCGGGTTGGAATAATGGCCCGACGGTGTTGGCACGGCCTGTGGTGTACCAGTGTTGTGACGAGGCAGGTTTATTATCCGGTGCTGAACCGGGGCGCCAACTGTCGCCTCCGCACGGTTTACCCCTGGGGTGTTGAAGAGATTTCTGGCATCGAGGGCTGCGGGCAGTCGAGATCGGAATTTCCTCTTCAGGACTTCCTGAGATGCATTCTGGTCCATCATGAGCCTGTAAGCCTGTGCATCTAAAGCGGCGCGCTCCGCCGTCATCCTGGCCTCTTCTGCTGCCAGCTCTGCTTTAGCTTGAGTGATCTGTTCTCTCACTTTGGCAATCTCGGCATTGTGAACCTCCTGATCCACCGGATTGGCCTCCGCCATGAGCGCTGCCAGTGCGTCAAACAGGTCTGACAATACTTGGGCTGGTGAATCCGCAGGGCCTCCTGCTCGCGCAGCTGTTGCCGCTGCCGATCCGGAGATCACTGCTGCCGCAGTTGATGAATGTGGCGCCGCCTGTGTTCCAGCCATGAAGACCCCAACTCGATAGGGCAGATCAGAGGGGTCCGGAATACTGTCGCCATCGGAGCTGCCCCCAATCCGATTGTCTTGTAGCCGGTATAGAGACTCGGTTTCCCCGGTTGACGTTTCGTCGCTGGAGTAGATGGCGGTTTCGCCACTGGATTCGGATCCTTCCTCGTAGCTTCCTCCGTGGATGGCTCCCACGAAGGCGCGCTTCCCGGTCGGTTTAGCCAGAGTCGATCTCGTGCACTGAGCCGTCTCGACGAGGTCGGTGCAGACGCCCAGCTCCGGTTCACCGATCTTGCTGATGAAAACATGGATGCCGCCAAAGGGGACCCGGTACCCGTACTCGATCGAGCCGGCGTCGGGGCCCCAGCCTGTGCTGTCGATGTAGAGTTTTCCGCGACGACTTTTGGTCATCCGGCCCACAGCGTAACCCTCGAGTCCTTCAACGCGGCCCTCCAAGAACTTGAAACCATCTCGCGATGGCCCCACGGTGGGCGCCAACTGTCGTGGATTTGTCACGGCATATGTCCTAGCAAAAGGACTTAGTCGTGGAGCCATCGCAACGGGTTAACTTGAAGGGGTTAAAACGGACGCAAGGACACAGTGTTTATACTAGTTCGGCCCCTTCGATGAAGGTAAAAGCCTACGTCTAGTTGTGATGGGATTGATGTGTTTCGAGGGCTAGGGAGCGATAAGCTTCGCCTAAACCTCGAGTTGTTGTTCTCTCCCCTTTAAACCGCCGTCGGGTCGTCCCCTTATATACACGGGTGACGCTCGTCGGTCTACAAAGTCCCAACCTCCGGTTCATAAACGTGCCCGGGTTGGTCTCTCTTTTCCTAACTTACAATGCAAGTTTACCTCAAGCCGGTTTACGGCCGTAAACCTCTAAACCGATTATAGGCCTTGGGCCCTTCTATTTCTCCTTGGGCTTTAACATCTTGGGTCCATTGACGGAGCTAACCCGGGCCCTGTAGGCCGGTTTACCCCAAATAGCAATATCCCCAACAAAGTAGAACCTTTGGGAAGACTTAGGTGAAGTCTTTATGATCATGCTGTAAAAAACAGAAACTTTACCGCTCACGAGATTAGCTTCAACTTTTTACTGGAGAGTGCTATTTAGTTGATTCTTTTTGCAGATGATTACTAGACAAATTACTAAGGTCCACCAATTTATTTTAGAATTTTTGGAGTTCCAGAAGTTTGCGTTAGTTACAGATTACTACAGACAGTTCTGTTTTTGACAGATTCTGTCTTTCGTGTGTTGTTTGCTTATTTTGATGACTCTATGGCTACTAAAATAGTTTATAAACCATAGAGAAGTTGGAATACAGTAGGTTTAACACCAATAAAAATAAAGAATGAGTTCATTACAGTACCACGAAGTGGTGTTTTGTTTTCTTTCGCTAACGGAGCTTACGAGTTTTCTGTTGTGAAGTTTTCAAGTTTTGGGTAAAGATTCGATGGACTATGGAATAAGGAGTGGAAAGAGCCTAAGATTGGGGATGCCCAAGGAACCCCAAGGTAATATTCAAGGATAACCAAGAGCCTAAGCTTGGGGATGCCCCGGAAGGCATCCCCTCTTTCGTCTTCGTTCATCGGTAACTTTACTTGGAGCTACATTTTTATTCACCACATGATATGTGTTTTGCTTGGAGCGTCTTTTTATTTTCTTTTGTTTTGCTTTCTATTTGAATAAAATACTAAGATCTGAAATTCTTAAATTTTAGAGAGTCTTCACATAGTTGCATAATTATTCGACTACTCATTGATCTTCACTTATATCTTTCGGAGTAGTTTGTCATTTGCTCTAGTGCTTCACTTATATCTTTTAGAGCACAATGGTGGTTTTATTTTGAAGAAATAGATGAAATCTCATGATTCACTTATATTATTTTGAGAGTCTGAAATAGCATGGTAATTTCCTTAATCCTAATGTGCTAGGTATTCAATATTAGTAAAAACTTTCTTATGAGTGTGTTGAATACTAAGAGAAGTTTGATGCTTGATGATTGTTTTGAGATATGGAGGTGATAATATCAAAGTCGTGCTAGTTGAGTTGTTGTGAATTTGAGAAATGCTTGTGTTGAAGTTTGCAAGTCCCGTAGCATGCACGTATGGTAAACATTATGTAACAAATTTGAAACATGAGGTGTTCTTTGATTGTCTTCCTTATGAGTGGCGGTCGGGGACGAGCGATGGTCTTTTCCTACCAATCTATCCCCCTAGGAGCATGCACATAGTGCTTTGGTTTTTGATGACTTGTAGATTTTTGCAATAAGTATATGAGTTCTTTATGACTAATGTTGAGTCCATGGATTATACGCACTCTCACCCTTCCATCATTGCTAGCCCCTTCGGTACCGCGCATTGCCCTTTCTCACATTGAGAGTTGGTGCAAACTTCGCCGGTGCATCCAAACCCCGTGATACGATACACTCTTTCACACATAAACCTCCTTATATCTTCCTCAAAACATCCACCATACCTACCTATTATGGCATTTCCATAGCCATTCCGAGATATATTGCCATGCAACTTTCCACCATACCGTTTTTCATGACACATTCATCATTGGCATATTGCTTAGCATGATCATGTAGTTGACATTGTATTTGTGGCAAAGCCACTGTTCGTAATTCTTTCATACATTTCACTCTTGATTCATTGCATATCCCGGTACACCGGCGGAGGCATTCATATAGAGTCATACTATGTTCTAAGTATCGAGTTGTAATCATTGAGTTGTAAATAAATAAAAGTGTGATGATCATCATTTAATAGAGCATTGTCCCCCCAAAAAAGAGAAAGACCAAAAGAAAAAAAATAAGGCCCAAAAAAAAGAAATAAAAGGGGCAATGCTACTATCCTTTCTTTTCCACACTTGTGCTTCAAAGTAGCACCATGATCTTCATAATAGAGAGTCTCTTGTTTTGTCACTTTCATATACTAGTGGGAATTTTTTTTCATTATAGAACTTGGCTTGTATATTCCAACAATGGGCCTCCTCAAGTGCCCTAGGTCTTTGTGAGCAAGCAGGTTGGATGCACACCCACTAGTTTCTTTTGTTGAGCTTTCATACATTTATAGCTCTAGTGCATCCGTTGCATGGCAATCCCTACTCCTTGCGTTAACATCAATCGATGGGAATCTCCATAGCCTGTTGATTAGCTTCGTTGATGTGAGATCTTCTTTTTTTGTCTTCTCCACATAACCCCCATCATCATATTCTATTCCACCCATAGTGCTATATCCATGGCTCACGCTCATGTATTGCGTGAAGGTTTATAAAGTTTGAGATTATTAAAGTACGAAACAATTGCTTGGCTTGTCATCGGGGTTGTGCATGATGAGAGCATTCTTGTGTGACGAAAATGGAGCATGACTAAACTATATGATTTTGTAGGGATGAACTTTCTTTGGCCATGTTATTTTGAGAAAACATAATTGCTTAGTTAGTATGCTTGAAGTATTATTATTTTTTATGTCAATATGAACTTTTGTCTTGAATCTTTTGGATCTGAATATTCATATCACAATTAAGAAGAATTACAATGAAATTATGCCAACTAGCACTCCGCATCAAAAATTCTCTTTTTATCATTTACCTACTCGAGGACGAGTAGGAATTAAGCTTGGGGATGCTTGATACGTCTCCAACGTATCTATAATTTTTGATTGCTCCATGCTATATTATCTACTGTTTTGGACAATATTGGGCTTTATTTTCCACTTTTATATTACTTTTGGGACTAACCTATTAACCGGAGGCCCAGCCCAGAATTGCTGTTTTTTTACCTATTTTAGTGTTTCGAAGAAAAGGAATATCAAACGGAGTCGAAACGGAATGAAATCAACTAGAGAAGTTATTTTTGGAAGGAAAGCTACCGGAAAAGCTTGGAGTGCACGTCAGGAAAGGAGGGAGGTGTCCACGAGGGTGGGGGCGCCCCCCCTAGGGCGCGCCCCCTGCCTCGTGGGCCCCCCGAAGCTCCACCGACGTACTTCTTTCACCCATATATACCCACGTATCCTAAAACTTCCTAAGACGAGAATAGATCGGGAGTTCCGCCGCCGCAAGCCTCTGTAGCCACCAAAAACCAATCGGGACCCTGTTCCAGCACCCTACCGGAGGGGGGAACCCTCACCGGTGGCCAACTTCATCATCTCGGCGCTCTCCATGACGAGGAGGGAGTAGTTCACCCTCGGGGCTGAGGGTATGTACCTGTAGCTATGTGTTTGATCTCTCTCTCTCTCTCTCATGTTCTTGATTTGGCACGATCTTGATGTATTGTGAGCTTTGCTATTATAGTTGGATCTTATGTTTCTTCTCCCCCTCTTCTCTCTTGTAATGGATTGAGTTTTCCCTTTGAAGTAATCTTATCGAATTGAGTCTTTAATGACTTGAGAACACTTGATGTATGTCTTGACGTGCGTATCTGTGGTGAAAATGGGATATCACGTGATTCACTTGATGTATGTTTTGGTGATCAACTTGCGGGTTCCATGAACCTATGCATAGGGGTTGGCACACGTTTTCGTCTTGATTCTCCGGTAGAAACTTTGGGGCACTCTTTGAAGTACTTTGTGTTGGTTTGAATAGATGAATCTGAGATTGTGTGATGCATATCGTATAATCATACCCATGGATACTTGAGGTGACATTGGAGTATCTAGGTGACATTAGGGTTTTGGTTGATTTGTGTCTTAAGGTGTTATTCTAGTACGAACTCTAGGGCTGTTTGTGACACTTATAGGAATAGCCCAACGGATTGATTGGAAAGAATAACTTTGAGGTGGTTTCGTACCCTACCATAATCTCTTCGTTTGTTCTCCGCTATTAGTGACTTTGGAGTGACTCTTTGTTGCATGTTGAGGGATAGCTATGTGATCCAATTATGTTATTATTGTTGAGAGAACTTGCACTAGTGAAAGTATGAACCCTAGGCCTTGTTTCCTAGCATTGCAATACCGTTTGTGCTCACTTTTATCATTAGTTACCTTGCTGTTTTTATATTTTCAGATTACAAAAACCTATATCTACCATCCATATTGCACTTGTATCATCATCTCTTCGCCGAACTAGTGCACCTATACAATTTACCATTGTATTGGGTGTGTTGGGGACACAAGAGACTCTTTGTTATTTGGTTGCAGGGTTGCTTGAGAGAGACCTTATTCATCCTACGCCTCCCACGGATTGATAAACCTTAGGTCATCCACTTGAGGGAAATTTGCTACTGTCCTACAAACCTCTGCACTTGGAGGCCCAACAACGTCTACAAGAAGAAGGTTGCGTAGTAGACATCAACGGCCCCTGTCGGCGGGCCTCTCCATCGTTCTCCGTCGCCCGCCGCCTACGCCGCCACCGGCCCGGCGGGAAACAAGCAGCAAGCGTCCTCGCTGCACCCCTCTGTGCGACGGGACGGCCGCACCGCCACTCCATCGCTATCTCAAGCAGGCTCATCGTCTCACGCTCGTCCCGCACCCACGAACGCGCAGGCCGCGCTGCTCATGGCACGCAAGCTCCTGCACTACCACCCGGTCGACGACCTCTGCAAGGACTGGCTGGACCGCATCGCCAAGCTCATCAGTGCCGCTGGGGGCTCTCCCGCACCATCCCTCTCGCTGCCTCGCCCTTCACCAACTGCGGGTGACGTAGCCCATGGAGCACCTCCGCACCAAGATGGTGCCCTGGCGCCAAGGCGTGCGGCCCCTTGGCGCGGCCCACCGCGCCGGGCGGCCGCGCGAGAAGAAGGAAGCTGCCAAGAGGTTCCCCAGCCGCAAGAAAACGCTCCTGTGCTTCCAGCGCCACCACGACAAGACGGTGTGCCGCCTGCGGTGGCAGTGCACGGACGTCAAGGGCAGGCTCCCCCTCTACAAAGGTCCCCGGTGGCCACAGCAGGCTGCCGCGCCTTCACTCCAGAGCTGCGTAGTGTCGTCTGGCCGGGCAAGTTCAAGCCAGACCTGCCTCCTTGTCAGGACCGGATTTTCGGGATATTAATTTCCCAAAAGCGGCCCTTGTGCTCACCAGCCCCAGGATTACTGTTAGCTGATGAGACACCAACTTGTTACAGAAACTCCAAGCAAAATACAAAAAATGTAGTACAAGGCCATTCTGGCCTATGAGTACAACAAATGGGTCGCTAGTGGCTGAGGACGGAAGCGGTTTGCGGATCACCAGCGTCTATGGGGCTCCATTTCCCACAGGAACAGCTGACCAGGATAACTCCTATCTCCGCGAGGCTGCTATCACCATTGTGTAGGTTCCGGGGCTGTCATCGCAACGCTCCTTTCCACGCAAGAAATCTGGCCAAGACAATAGCCAGGGACAAGCCAGTGAGTACTTTGAATGTACTCGCAAACATTAAGAACACAGGTATAATATAGCCACAGATAATCATGTTCTAAAATATTTTATGATCACTTCGTCAGTTATAAAATAAGGTTCATGGTGCACGCTTGCAGATAATTCAATAAAGCATGAGTAAACAATCAGGGAGTAGAAATGAAAAGCACCGATCGGGTGTCTGAAGCGACGCCTCGAAAGGATAATAATATGAAGCGTGCCTCAGTCGAGCGTCTGAGCGACACCACAGAAAGGGCTTATATATAGAGGGAATAACAAGCATGCCACAGTTGGGTGTCTGTGCGACACCACATAAAGGGCTTATAAGTAAATGAAATAACAAGCTTGCCACAGTCAGGCGTCTGTGCGACACAACATAAAGTGCTTATAAGTAAATGAAATGACAAGCATGCCATAGTCGGGCGTCTGTGCGACACCACATAAAGGGCTTATAAGTAAATGAAATGACAAGCATGCCACAGTCGGGCGTCTGTGCGACACCACATAAAGGGCTTATATAAGAATAATCACAGTGAGTATCCAGGAGGTAGGACCGTCCCAGGGATACTCAATAATTCAAATTACATAAATGGTTAGTCCATAATAATAATAATCATAATCATCATACGTCACAAGTCATGATCCATGTTTCTGGTTTAGTAGTTTTTCCTCCGAAGACCGACACTAAGACCGACACTTGACCCATCCTAGACTGTAGTCCTTAACCATGGACACGGCTATTCGAATAGGTTTAATATCTCTGCAGAGGGTGTACTCTTTACCCACGAGTAACGGATTCCTTTAGTCCATCGGGACTAATTCCGTCTACGGTCTTTTAATTGAAAACACACCTAACCGCACACACCAGCCAAACTCACCGGTGTCTGGAATCACCCTTGACACCTGTTAAGCAAAACTCTAAGTGGGGAGGCTACAACCTCGACTTAGCATGGGATCACAAAATTTATACCGCGCGCAAACTGGGGAAGCTACCCCCTTCGGCTACAACCGAAAACACCCATGCCCCTGGACCAGGTGGCATGCCTACCGGAGGCCTCCGGTATCTTCCACCATGGCCTCTCTGTACGGTGTGTGCTAGGAAAGGGGTTGACAACTTACTGAACCGTACCCTACCTATGGCAGGGACAAGTGGTAGCACAAAACAAGTATGGCGGTTACCGGAACAAGACTCGATCTATGGTCGACTCAGGAGGTTTACGCATTCCCTGCATGATTAGCATAACAAATTTATTTCAATCCAACAGACAGAATCACCACTCATCATACCTCATCATGCCATACCGAACAAAACTGTCTCGACGAGGAACTGGAGACAAGCCTCGTGTCTACCCAAGATAGAGGCTTTCCCGGTTTCCTTCTGGTAGGTATGAAGGCTATATGAGGGTGACCGCTATCGCAGCATACCAATGTTCAAAAGCACGGTATAATTGACATGCACTTACGCATAGGATCATATCACCCTAATAAATAATGGAAATTTTGAGACATGGTGGTGTTGCAACCAAGTCAAACCACACACGGCAATATTAGGCCAGGGTTCAGAATGCTTGCCTTCAAGTTGTGGAGAGGCAGGGTGCACTCAAAACTTTGAAAGTTTTCTTCTCTCTCCAACAAATCCTATTTTTGAAAATATTCAAATTAACACATATTTCAAAAATAGTACAAAAAAGTTGTTTGGAAAATTTTGAAATAAATATGAAAATAAACTAGACAATATTTGGGAAACAACAGAAAAAGAATCAAGTCATTTGGATTTATATTTTAAAAGTTATAGCCAGTCAAAGTTTAGTAAAATATCTGTTTTTAAAAACAAAACAGAAAAGAAAACGTCTCGAAGAGAAATACGCTTTCGTAGCAGGGGAGACGTACTTGGGGGTTTTACGCTTTCACTTATCCAGCGTGGACGGGCTCGTGGGTCACTAATAGTGGGTCCAGGGGGGCCCACTGGTCAGGTTTGACCAGTCGCCGCGCCCCTTCTCCCTCCTCTGTCCGAGCGGGGCGAGGCTCCGGCGATGCTCGCCGGCGAACGGCGGCACCGTTCGAGAAACCGAAGCCATCCGCGGGCTCAGGGGGTCGAGGCGGTCCCGTCGGTGGTCGCTACGGTCCCTGGGGTGGACGGAGTCGCCGGCGGCGAGCTCCGCAGTGGATGGTGGCCGTCGGGCAGAGTGGAATCTTGCCTCCGGTGGTTCCTGATCGTAATTGGGCAGGGGGATGGACTCACGAGATGAAGAGGGAGCTTCTGGTGAAGAGAGTGGAGAGGGGGAGGCCCTGGTGGCACCGGAATGGTCAAGACAGTGGCGGCGGCTGTGGTTGCCGGAGAGGAAGAAGACGACCATCTCCGGTCCTTCTACTGCTACGGAGGACCAGTGAGAGGGTGAGAGGGGTTGCTTGAGGGTTTGGCGAGCTCGGGGGGTCCTTATATAGGCGGTTGAGGTCGGCTGCGATGATGGCCGTGGATAAGAACGTCGGCGACCGCCGTTCTGTAGCGGGCAGGCGACGTGGCGACGACGAGCGCTAGCAGACGGCTTGCGGATGAGGTCGAGCTGCTCCAGGGGGCAGCTGGCGAGCGCTAGTGGACCCGGCGGCGCCGTCCATGGCAGAGCTCACTCTGGCCGCCCGCTAGCCGTCGTGGCCGACCTGACGGCGGCGCTGTGGAGCTCCAGGGGTGGCTCTGCGGCGCGGGAGGGGCCGGGCACGTCGACTTGGAGAGGGGAAGGGCCAGAGCGAGCGCGGGGCGTCGGCAGCGGGACGCGTCGACTCGCGAGCACGCACGTGCAAAACGCGCGCTCTGGACGGGCCCAGAGCGTGCACGCCAAGCGTTCGGCGAAATGCCAGAGCATGCTAGGCGGCGTGGGTGGAGCTGGGGATTAGCAGGTCTAGGCTAGGGTCTCTTAGGAGATTAGTGGACATGCCAGTAGGTGCAGAGGGGCAGGATCACAGTGCAAACAAAAATCATGCCAAAACTGGACATGCACACCAGGTGTTTGACAGAATACCAAAGGCATCTAGGCAACTCTTGGGGTGGCCCAAATCTCCAGATTAGAGTCTCTTTGGATGAATAAGAGAGTGGTGAGGTTATTTTGTCAAAAGCTCAAACTTGCTAGTATAAGTTTTGCCAAACTTCAGTTCTGGGCAGAAGGAAAAAGGCATTGTTTCAAGAACCAAAAATGCTCCAATGAGTCCAACCTCCTGGACTTAAGGGTTTTGCAAGGTGTACTACAAGCAGGAGAAAGCTCATGGTCACTAGAGCAAAGTTTAATAGGGATGCAACAAAAAAAGTCAAACTGGACCAGAAAGTAAAAGAGGTTGATTCACTCAAATTTTTCACAGAACAAAAAAGGCTTTTTGCATAAAGTTGCATAATATACTCCTATGAACATCCCAAAATTTTGGTGGAAGTTTTAAAGAAATATTTAATTAGGTTGTAGTGCAAAATTGCCCACTGGACCAGATTTGAAAACTTGGTGTAGAGCTCAAAATGTTAAATGAATGAAATATATTTTTGCATAAAAGTGATTTAAAAACATCACATGACATCTCCAAATTTTGGTGAAAATCTTAAATAAATTTATCAAGTGGTTGTAGTTCAAAAAGCGCTCCAAAACTAATGAAAAATCATTTTAAGGAATAAAGCTCAGAGAGAAATAATTGTGCAAATAAATTTTACTGATAATAGAGATGTTTTTCTTGAAAGGGCAAACAAGTCCAATAATATATTTGGAAAGTTTTTTCACTTGAGGTAAAAACTCCAAAATAATAAGGTAAAGAAAAGCCCTGAAACCAAAAGAAAAGCCAGAAAATAAAAGTTTAAATTTCCTGGCAAAATTTTAATTTATAAAACAAGGTTAAATTTTTTGGGGTGTCACACTCCACGCTACGACGGCACCCCCGACCCTGCGGAGTTCTTGCAGCTCTATGAGCTGAGCATCGAGGTGGGCAACGGCGACGAGAAAGTCATGGCAAACTGGTTCCCCATGGCTCTCAAGGATGGTGCTCGCTCGTGGCTCCTGAACCTGCCCCCGGGTTCGATCTCCTCCTGGGGTGAGATGCGCGACCGCTTCATCGCCAACTTCCAGGGCACTCGCGACTGCCCATCGGCCGTGGGTGACCTACAACGCATCAAGCAACAGCCAGGAGAGACCCTGCAGAGGTACATCCAGCGCTTCAACAGCGTTCGCCTCAAGATCCCCAAGGTGACAGCCGAGGCCATCATTTCCGCGTTTTCCGATGGTGTCCGCGATGTCAAGATTGTCAGGACCCCGATCCAAAGTCACACCGATCTAGCATGTAACACATCATATCACTTTGCGGCCTCACGCACGGTATTCCCACGGGTGCCACCTTACCTGGCCCGGGACCGTTTGCGCCTTTTGGCTCACGTATATGATAGTGTCGCTAGCATCCATATGAAAAAGAACCCGGGCCGACATGGCTAGTCGTGAACCCAAAGCGGCACTAACCCATGGGGACAGGCATACATGAATCAACCTCGAACATGTCGGTCAACAGCGTGAGGATCCGGGCTGTAGCACTAGGCTAACAGGACTCCAGTAACCCGGGCTGTAGCAGGCTAGGCAGGACTGTGGATGTCTCCGCGTAACATTTCCCCGAAGGGACAGACACAGGAACGAAGTGAAACACATGCCGGCCAGTCAAGCGTCCTGAGCAGTAGTGCTGGGCTAGCAGGACTCCGGTGAACCGGGCTGTAGCGAACTACTATGGCTCAAGGAAGCACTAGACTACATTTCCCCATAAGAGAGGCTGCCGAGGATAAACAACTAGATTGTCGGATCCCACACATACCAAGCATTTCAATCATACACACAATATGCTCGATATGTGTAAATACAACATGGCATCACAACAAGACTCTATGACTCAAGTATTTATTCATTAGGCTCCGAGGAGCGAGATATTACAAACATGGGTCTCATGACCCAACATTCAGAGCATACAAGTCAAAGCACATGCGGAAGCTTAATATGTCTGAGTACAGACATCTACAAACGAAAAAGGCTAAGAAGCATGACTATCTACCAGATCCTGCCGAGGGCACAAGATCGTAGCTAAGGTATCAAGCTAAACGTCGAAGTCCACACGGAACTACTAGCGAGACTGACGTCTCTCTGCAAAACATAAAATAGGCAAACGTGAGTACAAATGTACCCAGCAAGACTTACATCAGAACTAGCTACATATGCATCAGTATCAATAAAGGGGGGGTGGTGGAGTTTGACTACAGCAAGCTAGCTTTGACTCGGTGGCTATCCTGAACTACGACTGCAAGTAACTCTCTTGAGGTGGCGCACACGAGTCCACATATTCACCATATCAATACACCACTATGGATCCGCTCCCGTCTCCCTACAAGAACGCCATCCATAGCACTCACGCTTATCTTGCGCATTTTAGAGTATCCACTTCCACTTGTCTATGAACTGTTATAGGCAACCCAGAAGTCCATTACCGCGGACACGGCTATTCGAATAGATGATGTTAACCCTGCAGGTGTGTACTTCTTCATACATGTTTCCACCACTTAGCGTCTGCACACGACATGTGCTTGGCAGACTTCAAGCGAAAGCCGACGTGGGTGTAGACCACGACCTACCTAAACACACAAGTCTCTAGTCCAGGTTTATCGCCTATTCAGGTTCCATCCGCAGGGAGTCCGGCCGAGGTTTCAACATACGGCCCCGAACGATGTGTACAGGGTTCCGAGACACCAAACGTGCGCCCGGCTGGCCCGGCCACGTGCCTACCGCAACACAGCCCACCCCTACGGTCAGCGCTGCATGCGGCCCCCAGGATACTACAAACACCAGAAACTACTTGCAACTCCTGGACAGAGGACAAGGGTGGTTAAGAAGTCGAGCGGGGTCATATTTCAGGGCCCAATGCATGGTAGTAGCTGTTTCATGGATCACAAACACAGAACTCAGTTCCTGAGGACGGCTTCAATGAGACAACCCACCATGTACTCCTACATGGCCTCTCACCAATACCTTTACCAGATCGTGTTCACACACTTAGCTCACACACAGTAGGACATGTTCAACACCATTCCAATTCATTCCCGATGAATCAGACCCGACTCAACTCTAAGTAGTAGCAGGCATGACAACAAACATGAATGAGTAGGCACATCAAGGCTCAGACAACTCCTACTCATGCTAGTGGGTTTCATCTATTTACTGTGGCAATGACAGGTCATGCAGAGGATAAGGGGTTCAACTACCGCAGCAAGTAACACATGAATCGTTGTTGTCCTAATGCAGTAAAAGAGAGCAGGAGCGAGAGAGTAGGATTGTATCGGAATGAACAAGGGGTTTTGCTTGCCTGGCACTTCTAAAGATAATATAGTTCTTCATCGGTGTCATCGAACACGTCGTTGGAACCACGTCTATCGAGAGCGGACAAAAACCGGCAACAGGGTGAAAACACAATCAATGCAATGCACAATATGATGCATGAATATGGCATGGCAAAATGAGTGTGTTGGACTAATGCATCTACAACCAGAGTGGTTTGAGCTCATTTGAATCAAAGATTCAAATACAAACTCAAGTTATGGGTTTATAAAGTGCATTAACATGTTTTAAGCTAAACAGCAAGTTTAAGTTGCTCTAACATGCATGAAACCAGTACAGATGGATATATTGGATTTTTCTGATCATTTTTCATATATAATTTATTTCATTCTGAGTTACAGATTAATTTCTATGAATTTTAGAAGTTTTAGCTATTTTCTGGAATTTCCTGATTAAATATAAATCCAGAAAATGAGTTACTGCGTCAGCATGACATCACTGTGATGTCAGCGGTCAACGGGCGCGGTCCTGGTCAACCCTGACAGTGGGACCCGCGTGTCAGTGTAATTAGTTTAACTAAATATTAATTAATACTAATCCTAATTAGTCAGCAGGGCTGGGCCCTACCTCTCATTGACCCAGGGGTCATACTGGGCCCACCCGTGGTCAAACGGGGTCAGCGGGGTCAACTCGCCGGCGGCTCAACGCCGGCGACGACAGACGCGGCGGAGGGCATTGGAATCGAGCCACCGGGCATCATTTTGAGCGGGGTTAGTTGCGTTCGAACGCACGCAGTGGCGCGCGTCGAACGGTGGAGGTTTCCTGGCCTGGGGTGGCCGGAGTTAATGGCGGCGAGGTCATCCGCAGCGGCCGGAGTTCGGGCACATGCGGGAAGTGGTGCTGCGGGGTGCAAACGAGCGCGGTGAGGCACTAGGGAGACTCTACGCGCGGCGGTGAGTACGTTGGACGCACGATCGGGACCAAATGGTCACCGAAGCGTCACCGAAGCGTCACCGGCGACGAGTGCAGGCGGAGGTGAGCTTCGGCATCGATGGCGACGGCGGCTATGGGGCGAAAATGACACGGGGAAGAGAGGGGAAAAGCGGCAGAGCTCACAGGGAGTGCAACGGTGGTATCGGGGAGCTCGGGGAAGCAACGGAGCGGGCGCACGGTCGCCGGCGATCTCGGCGGACCGAGGTTGAAGAAGACGGCGATGGCGGTGTTCTAGGGCTTCCGGCGTCGCTTGGCTCGGTGCAGAGGACAAGGATGTCGAGGCGGAGCTCTCGGGCGCGTCGGTGAGGCGTGGGGTGGCCGGTGGCCGCGGAACGGCGAGCGGCGCGACGGCGGTTTCGGGCGGCTGTGCGTGGGAGAGACAGAGGAGGGGAGAAGCACGGGGAGAAGTCGAGGGGATTCTAGGGGGTGCGTGGCGTCGTCAGCCAACTCCAGGTGATCGGCGGCAAGCAGGAGGAGGCGTGGCGCCTCGCGCGCGCGTGCGTTGTCTCCCTCCTCTGCCTACTGGCAGAGGTAGGTGATGACTGGCACGGGCCAGGTGGGCCAGCCCAGCCAGGTAAGTTGGCCGGGTTAGTCTCTTTCTCACTTTTATTTGTGTTTTCTGTTTTTTCTGCAACTTTGTGGCTTTACTAAAAATACTAGATCAATCCCAAAAATCATGAAACTGCTCATAACCGCTGTTGGGAATATAACCAACAGCAAACATTTTAGTTTATGATTATTTGAGCATTTAAAATATTTTATGGCATTTAAATGCCCAAATGCAAATACTATATGATTTAATTCAAAAATCCAGAACATCCTCCAAAAATATGAAACCATTTTTGGCACAGGGTTTAGCCAGGACCAAAGATGGTGAACATTTATGAAGGGCATTTTGGGTTCATTGAAAAGTTTTAAGTTTGAACCTAGTTGAATTCATTTGGTGCTAGGGTTTCAACATCCCCATTTCAAGTTTAAATGGAATTTAATCATGATGCAACATGATGTTGCAAGGACAAGCAAGGCTAATGCTAGGGCTATGACAACTCACCCCTACTAAACCAGAATCTCGTCCCGAGATTCAAGACGTGAGGTAAGAAGACAGAGGGGACACAAAGCTCGCACAATCATCACGATCCAGGTTGCACTTCATAGGAACGTTGATTCGATCATCATCTTTGACTCGATGTCTTGCTATGAGAACTCCATCCAACATGACCACGAGAACAAAAGGAGAATCTAGAGGAGTCGATCTTCTTGAAGATCGAGCAATCGACGATCAACTCACAGAACGAGACATAGCGACACCTGTCGAGATGAGACACTATACACACATCAAGAATGATGGAAATGAGCATATGACAAGGTTTAAATAAGTAGCGGAATTCCCACAGCTAGGAGGGTGGTGAACGGTGTCAAAGTAGCGAGGAGTTGGGTTGCCATGATACCACAACAAGACACCTTAAGAAAGGTGACTCGAAGAACTATTCCCTTAAGTGGCAAAAAGAATTACTTTTGATATTTAGATCATTGAAACTCTTTATACCAGCCTAAGGCAGTTTACAAATGATCATTTGAAATAGCTCGAGGAAATGGCATACTCGGACTAGGATGGATGATGGGGACTACCTTGTTGAAGACAACGCAAGAGATGATTTTGCTTGCGCGTGCTCTCAAGAACTTGAGCATTCTCATATTCATCAAGGTTCTACCAACATCCGTGTCGAGGATCCTGGCAACACATCTTACTACCTTGACGAATAGTGATGGACAATGTAGATGCATAGAAACACACCCCTTTCTCAGATTTCACCTTAGCGAGGCCAAGGGAACGAAATCTGAATGATCGACCGAGAGACATTTAGCACCCCGCTTCTAATGTTCTCCTTGATGTGCTAGCGCAACCCATTTATAGATATGGCTTGATAACTAGAACATCAAGTAAAAGGTTGGACTTCGGACGCTCAAGAATCCATAAGGAATAACTACGGAGGCAGATCCTGCGAGATCCTTATGGGGAAGTGACCAACTTCTTCAACCAAGATATTACAATAATAGGCCTTCCGGCTAGGTGGGTTGGCCATGACATCCACGTTAACGGGTTACCGAGAGACCAATATTATAATTCTTGGGACACGTTCCAACCATCATATCTGTCTGAGATTCAGATCTGGTTGGTGTCAGGATATTCCAGACTCATCGAATCTAGAAAGAAAAGTGAAAGTTTTGCAACACAAATCGGCGAGATGACGTTGCCAGATCCTCGGGAGATGAACTACGATAGCAAGCTCCAAAACATGAGCTGGTTCTGCTACACCCCTGTGAACACACTGTCCCAGACAAGCATGACCACATGGTAGTCTTACAATGAAACACTACCGAGTTCAGGTTGGGACCATCATTGCGGATAATGAAGTCCTTGCGCAAGTCATATGATTAGCTCTTACGAAGGAACTTCTTTTCCTCCAACAAATCAATCAGTGGCTTGGTGTGCTAGGAAATACATATGAGCTGAAGGTTGCAAGTCTTCAAACCATATAATACTTCGCACATATGCATGACTGACTTGGGATGGTTCCGAAGGAAGCAAAACAAGCTTTCTCGAATTCACGGCGGCAACTTTCATCAAATGCATGTGAACTAAAGGAAGTCACTACTTTCATCCAAACATATGCTTCATGAGCGGAACACGAAGGCATTGCTTATAAAATTTTCAACACTAGGTTGATGTTCAGCATGAATCATGGGGGAGACAAAATGCTGCTGATGGGCTCAATAACAACTCATCGGAATTTCCATATCACTGGACTTCCACCATCATGTGAACACGGTGATAGCATTGGTCAGACCAAAAGATAAATGGTGTATGCTCGAGGGATCAACCACGAGTAAGACAACATTACGAACATCGTTGGTTCTGATTTGACTTGACGATCGCCCATACTCAAGTCTATGTTTTGACAAGGCAATAGATCCAACAACTGATCACGAGGACGAATCGATGGAGATATCATCTTTCTTCAACACACACACACACACACACACACACACACACACACACACACACACACACAGTGAAAAGATATCCCTTAACATGAACTAAGTCAGACAAGCTTTTATCTTCGAACTCTCCAAGTTGTTGTTTAGCTTAACCAACTAGCTCAGGGATATCCAACACAGATTCTTGGAGAGTGGCTGGTCTAGAGGAAAACCAACTTGATTACGAGCTCAACATAACAGTCAGGGGACAACCTGGTAATACTCCCGAGAAGATATTCGGAAAATCACGAATCACCGATATGTTACTAAGCTCGAGAACAACCTTACTTTTCAGGGCAAGGCGATATGATCAAAAGGGTGAGGGATTGACACAATCCTAACTCATTGATCGAAGAGTGCACCAGAAATAAGGACTAGGTAGCACATTCAATCTTAGGATGACGATTTAATAACCAACATGCTAAGAATGAGAATATTATCCATTAACTACCAAGCAACACGGTTGCTAGGAGTATTGATTTCACACATCATGGTTCACTTGTCGGCATTCCGGTTGTGACAACACGGAACCGAGGAATGAACAATGATGGCAAGAAGTATTACTGCGTCAAGAATTCATAAGAGGTAGTGCAATTCTCATGACACTCTTGACATAAAGATGGTAACACTCCAAGGTAGAGCAGAGCAAAAGCTGGATTGGCATTTTGATCCACGGAATACAACTGCTTTGACCCAATCCTAGAAATGGATAAGGTACTGGAGTTTGTTTCTCCTAGTCATTCTAGGATAGAATGGCTTGACGGACCACAAGAGTAATAGGTATCGATGAACGAGTGCACACATACTCTTGACTATCAACTGATAGGCTAAGGTCGGAATACAACAAAAGGGGAACAACTCAAGGAGCATATAATTTTTTTTGAGTTGTGGACGCATGGATTAGTATGTCGAACAAGTTCAACATATTTCTTCCGGATAACCCATGCAGAAGAAGAAGGACTGGCAGATTCACAATTATGGATGGAGAACTCCTCAAGAGTACTCTGCTTGTGAGCTTTTGGTTCAAGAACATCTGCCTTAATGGTTCATGGTATTTGGAAGAAAGAGATACCACGGACCTCGAGGACTGTCGCGAGGTTACTAATATCTTAAGGGAACTAGCAAATTCTAACAACATGAAGTAGGGTGAATCTCAGGTTCGAAACCCAGGAGTAGAATACCTACTACTAAATGGCATCACGGGATGCTTTCGAGAATGGTGGCCAGAATCCTCACACCGGGAACACAAAGTATTGCTAGATTACTAGGTGACTCCCTAAAACACCTAGGGTCATAATAATAACTCCAACATATATGTCGAGGCAATAGAGTACCTCAACTCACCGATTAGTGTGATTACCCTGGCCCAAAGGAACGTCGGTAACGGAAGGAAGGAATTTGCAAATGCATCAGACTATGTAGAGACCTGGGATGACTCGGACAGCATAACGACTGTAAATGCTCAAAATTATTTGAGACATCCTGCAAAAATTGTGGCATAACCACGCAACACCACAATATCAAGGTTTTGAGATCAACTGACAACATACTAAAAGTAGAAACTGAACAGGGGCTCGAACTCAACAATCCTAGGCAACTACGGTTTAATAACACGTCAACCTGAGAGATAGAAGAGAAGCCTAGTTCTTAATCCCCGTAAAAAGGAAAAGGATGACTCAGATCAGAGGGCATGAGGTATAAGGAGTAAAAAGAACCTTACGTTCCATCCCACGATCAATTCCCTTACACAACTAAAGCATTTCTAGACTCAACTTCGACCAGTTTGGCTTGGTAATCCTACAGGCAGTCAGGCTCTGATACCAACGCTGTCAGGACCCCGATCCTAAGTCACACCGATCTAGCATGTAACACATCATGTCACTTTGCGGCCTCACGCACGGTATTCCCACGGGTGCCACCTTACCTGGCCCGGGACCGTTTGCGCCTTTTGGCTCACGTATATGGTAGTGTCGCTAGCATCCATATGACAAAGAACCCGGGCCGACATGGCTAGTCGTGAACCCAAAGCGGCACTAACCCATGGGGACAGGCATACATGAATCAACCTCGAACATGTCGGTCAACAGCGTGAGAATCCGGGCTGTAGCACTGGGCTAACAGGACTCCGGTAACCCGGGCTGTAGCAGGCTAGGCAGGACTCCGGATGTCTCCGCGTGACATTTCCCTGAAGGGACAGACACAGGAACGAAGTGAAACACATGCCGGCCAGACAAGCGTCCTGAGCAGTAGTGCTGGGCTAGTAGGACTCCGGTGAACCGGGCTGTAGCGGACTACTATGGCTCAAGGAAGCACTAGACTACATTTCCCCATAAGAGAGGCTGCCGAGGATAAACAACTAGATTGTCGGATCCCACACATACCAAGCATTTCAATCATACACACAATATGCTCGATATGTGTAAATACAACATGGCATCACAACAAGACTCTACGACTCAAGTATTTATTCATTAGGCTCCGAGGAGCGAGATATTACAAACATGGGTCTCATGACCCAACATTCAGAGCATACAAGTCAAAGCACATGCAGAAGCTTAACATGTCTGAGTACAGACATCTACAAATGAAAAAGGCTGAGAAGCCTGACTATCTACCAGATCCTGCCGAGGGCACAAGATTGTAGCTGAGGTATCAAGCTAAACGTCGAAGTCCACACGGAACTACTAGCGAGACTGACGTCTCTCTGCAAAACATAAAATAAGCAAACGTGAGTACAAATGTACCCAGCAAGACTTACATCAGAACTAGCTACATATGCATCAGTATCAATAAAGGGGGGGTGGTGGAGTTTGACTGTAGCAAGCCAGCTTTGACTCGGTGGCTATCCTGAACTACGACTGCAAGTAACTCTCTTGAGGTGGCGCAAACGAGTCCACATATTCACCATATCAATACACCACTATGGATCCGCTCCCGTCTCCCTACGAGAACGCCATCCATAGCACTCACGCTTATCTTGCGCATTTTAGAGTATCCACTTCCACTTGTCTATGAACTGTTATAGGCAACCCAGAAGTCCATTATCGCGGACACGGCTATTCGAATAGATGATGTTAACCCTGCAGGGGTGTACTTCTTCATACATGTTTCCACCACTTAGCGTCTGCACACGACATGTGCTCAGCAGACTTCAAGTGAAAGCCGACGTGGGTGTAGACCACGACCTACCTAAACACACAAGTCTCTAGTCCAGGTTTATCGCCTATTCATGTTCCATCCGCAGGGAGTCCGGCCGAGGTTTCCACATACGGCCCCGAACGATGTGTACAAGGTTCCGAGACACCAAACGGGCGCCCGGCTGGCCCGGCCACGTGCCTACCGCAACACAGCCCACCCCTACGGTCAGCGCTGCGTGCGGCCCCCAGCATACTACAAACACCAGAAACTACTTGCAACTCCTGGACAGAGGACAAGGGTGGTTAAGAAGTCGAGCGGGGTCATATTTCAGGGCCCATGGATCACAAACACAGAACTCAGTTCCTGAGGACGGCTTCAATGAGACAACCCACCATGTACTCCTACATGGCCTCTCACCAATACCTTTACCAGATCGTGTTCACACACTTAGCTCACACACAGTAGGACATGTTCAACACCATTCCAATTCATTCCCGATGAATCAGACCCGACTCAACTCTAAGCAGTAGCAGGCATGACAACAAACATGAATGAGTAGGCACATCAAGGCTCAGACAACTCCTGCTCATGCTAGTGGGTTTCATCTATTTACTGTGGCAATGACAGGTCATGCAGAGGATAAGGGGTTCAACTACCGCAGCAAGTAACACATGAATCGTTGTTGTCCTAATGCAATAAAAGAGAGCAGGAGCGAGAGAGTAGGATTGTATCAGAATGAACAAGGGGTTTTGCTTGCCTGGCACTTCTGAAGATAATATAGTTCTTCGACGGTGTCATCGAACACGTCGTCGGAACCACGTCTATCGAGAGGGGACAAAAACCGGCAACAGGGAGAAAACACAATCAATGCACTGCACAATATGATGCATGAATATGGCATGGCAAAATGAGTGTGTTGGACTAATGCATCTACAACCAGAGTGGTTTGAGCTCATTTGAATCAAAGATTCAAATACAAACTCAAGTTATGGGTTTATAAAGTGCATTAACATGTTTTAAGCTAAACAGCAAGTTTAAGTTGCTCTAACATGCATGAAACTAGTACAGATGGATAGATTGGATTTTTCTGATCATTTTTCATATATAATTTATTTCATTCTGAGTTACAGATTAATTTCTATGAATTTTAGAAGTTTTAGCTATTTTCTGGAATTTCCTCATTAAATATAAATCTAGAAAATGAGTTACTGCGTCAGCATGACGTCCCTGTGATGTCAGCGGTCAACGGGCGCGGTCCTGGTCAACCCTGACAGTGGGACCCGCGTGTCAGTGTAATTAGTTTAACTAAATATTAATTAATACTAATCCTAATTAGTCAGCAGGGCTGGGCCCTGCCTCTCATTGACCCAGGGGTCAAACTAGGCCCACCCGTGGTCAAACGGGGTCAGCGGGGTCAACTCGCTGGCGGCTCAACGCCGGCGACGACAGACGCGGCGGAGGGCTTTGGAATCGAGCCACCGGGCATCATTTTGAGCGGGGTTAGTTGCGTTCGAACGCACGCAGTGGCGCGCGACGAACGGTGGAGGTTTCCTGGCCTGGGGTGGCCGGAGTTAATGGCGGCGAGGTCATCCGCAGCAGCCAGAGTTTGGGCACATGCGGGAAGTGGTGCTGCGGGGTGCAAACGAGTGCGGTGAGGCACTAGGGAGACTCTACGCGCGGCGGTGAGTACGTTGGACGCACGACCGAGACCAAATGGTCACCGGAGCATCACCGGCGACGAGTGCAGGCGGAGGTGAGCTTCGGCATCGATGGCGACGGCGGCTATGGGGCGAAAATGACACGGGGAAGAGAGGGGAAAAGCGGCAGAGCTCATAGGGAGTGCAGCGGTGGTCTCGGGGAGCTCGGGGAAGCAACGGAGCGGGCGCACGGTCGCCGGCGATCTCGGCGGACCAAGGTTGAAGAAGACGGCGATGACGGTGTTCTAGGGCTTCCGGCGTCGCTTGGCTCGGTGCAGAGGACAAGGACGTCGAGGCGGAGCTCTCGGGCACGTCGGTGAGGCGTGGGGTGGCCGGTGGCCGCGGAACGGCGAGCGGCGCGACGGCGGTTTCGGGCGGCTGTGCGTGGGAGAGACAGAGGAGGGGAGAAGCACGGGGAGAAGTCGAGGGGATTCCAGGGGGTGCATGGCGTCGTCAGCCAGCTCCAGGCGATCGGCGGCAAGCAGGAGGAGGCGTGGCGCCTCGCTCACGCGTGCGTTGTCTCCCTCCTCTGCCTACTGGCAGAGGTAGGTGATGACTGGCACGGGCCAGGTGGGCCGGCCCAGCCAGGTAAGTTGGTCGGGTTAGTCTCTTTCTCACTTTTATTTGTGTTTTCTGTTTTTTCTTCAACTTTGTGGCTTTACTAAAAATACTAGATCAATCCCAAAAATCATGAAACTGCTCATAACCGCTGTTGGGAATATAACCAACAGCAAACATTTTAGTTTATGATTATTTGAGCATTTAAAATATTTTATGGCATTTAAATGCCCAAATGTAAATACTATATGATTTAATTCAAAAATCCAGAACAGCCTCTAAAAATATGAAACCATTTTTGGCAGAGGGTTTAGCCAGGACCAAAGATGGTGAACATTTATGAAGGGCATTTTGGGTTCATTGAAAAGTTTTAAGTTTGAACCTAGTTGAATTCATTTGGTGCTAGGGTTTCAACATCCCCATTTCAAGTTTAAATGGAATTTAATCATGATGCAAGATGATGATGCAAGGACAAGCAAGGCTAATGCTAGGGCTGTGACAAAGATGAAGGAGGAGCTCGCCATCCATGAGGAGCTATGCACGGCTCTAGAGCTGTTCAACATGGCAACCAAGTGCGCAAGAGGTGAGGAAGGGCGCCTTTCCCTCCTCGAGCTCCCTGCTACCGACCCAGAGGAGAAGAAAGCCAAGGCCAAAGACGTGAAGCACAAGGGGGTGGTCGTGCTCGCGGCGGAGCCAGACATGTGTCAGTCCGGGACCATCCCGAGTCGTCCAAGAACAGCCGTCCGTTCTGCGCCTTCCACAACGTACACAGCCACAACACCAATGACTATCAAGAGCTCAGAGCCATTCGAGATGGACGCTTCGGTCGACACCCTGAGCGCAACGACCGGGGCTACGGCCGACGAGGAGGGCGAGGTGGAGGATGCTGAGACGATCGTGGCCCCCGCCAGGAGTGGCGCGACCGGCCTCGTGAGGACCGCTGGCAGGACCAGCCTCGTGAGGGCGCATGGAGGGATCAGCCTCGCCAGGACCACCCTCAGGGCAATGCTGGTCTCCCTCCATTGCCGCCACCGCCAAGAAGAAACGACGACCACCATCAGGACGAGGGGGCTGGGGGCTTCCAAGAGCCATGCGCTATCGCGTGCATCTTGGGCGGAGCTCAGGCCCCAGCATCCCAGTGCATCTTCAAGCAGTTATCTCGTGTGGTGAATGCAGCCCTTCCCAGGCTCGAGGCCACGCGCCCTCTCAGGTGGTCCAAGTGCGCCATCACCTTCAGCTCGGCGGACCAGCTCAAGTGTGTGGCGACCGCCGGCGCCCTCCCGATGTTGTGCTCGCCCGTCATCAGCAACGTCCAAGTCACCAAGACCCTCATTGAGGCGGCGCAGGGCTTAACATCCTGTGCGTCGAGACATTCGACAACCTCCAAGTGCCATACGATCAGCTACAGCCTACCAAGCCCTTCTCAGGAGTGACCGACGGCTCCACCACCCCGATAGGGCAAGTTCGCCTCCCTGTCACCTTCGGCCAGCGCGACAACTACCGCACCGAGCTCATGGACTTCGACGTCGCCCACATCCGTCTGCCGTACAATGCCATCCTCGGGTATCCAGCATTAACCAAGTTCATGGCAGTGACCCACCACGGCTACAACATCCTCAAGATGCCAGGAAGCAGCGGGATCATCACAGTCCCCTACGAAGAAAGAGATGTGGTGTGCTCCCTCGAGCGCGCCTTCCAAGCCACTGCAATCGAAGACCCAGACAGCAAGGGCACGCAGTATCCTCTTGAGGCTATCCCCAAGAAGAAGAAACAACTAATCCGCACAGGACATCAGGAGAGCAGCGTCTCCGGCGGTACCGCCTCAGGATCAGCACCCGCACCTGGGGCGCCTCCCTCCCTCGCATAGGAAGGCGCGCCCGGCGCCCTCCTTGGGCAAGGCTCGAGGGCTCTCTTCTAGAGGGCCTCAGACCTAGTCAACATCATGAGGGAGGCGCTCGGGCACCATGTGGAGGCATGCTTTGCGGCATGTTTCCCTTAGGAGGGCATCGGGCGAGGAGCGCCCGGCGCTCAGGAGTTCATCGTCAAGGCCGCTCAGGAGCTTCAAGAAGCAAGGGCCATGCACGGCGACCGCCGCCCATCACCGGGCGTAGCTCCCTATCCCGGCGAGGATGGCGGGCTGCGCGTCTGCATCGACATCCCAGGGCTCAACAGGGCCGCATCTCAGGAGCGCTTATGGCCTTCGTGCGTCGGACGGTGCGAGGGTCCACCTCACAGCTATGTTCGCATGCCGTTTGGCCTGCCAAGCGTGGCAGCCGCTTTCCAGTGCAACCTACGGAGCATCCTGGCAACTCAGGAGGCCAGGCATCACGCGGTCCTGGCGGAGATGGAGATGGTCCTCAAGGAACCACCTGAGCCCCCAGAGCCTCCCGAGGCTCAGGGCCCTCATGGCTCATGAGGAGCGACCCCTTCATCACGCGTCTTCGGCCACTTCAACACTCCTTCGACAATAGAACCAGGTGACATTTTCCAAATTTACTTAGCTGGGAGCGCCCCTCGGGCTGCATCATTCCCAGGTCGCATGGGCCTGTCCCCGCGGCATGTATCCTTTTGCTTTTTAGGTTACTCTACTGGGGGCTCCCCTCGGGCTGCATCATCCCCGGGCCGCTTGGGTCCATCCCAGTGGCATGTATCGTTCTCGCATCTATCTAAGCTAGTTCGCTTCCCATGCATGAGTTATTTATGGTCACTCCCTGCTGGATTGTCACCCACCGCGGGATCCGCGCGCCAATCGTCTTTCTTCAGGATCCTTCGCATAAGAAGACTAGGCATAGCGCCTGTGCTCGGGTCCGTCCCTGCAGCGTCAATAAACCCAACGGCTGAGCTCTGTCTGGCGGGCCGGCCTCGTTCACGTCACCTCCTGGGGTCGTTGGTGCTTGGCCTTCTCATGCGATAGCCTTAGGAGATTTTCTCGGCACAGGTTTCCTAACCATCTCGCAGGACCACCACAGTCATCAAGAACCAAGACCAGGCGCAACCCGCCTTGAGATAGGGCCTCGTGAGTCCCGCCTGGTTCACGAGTGCCTAGACATACCTCATCCAGCCCTGCCGTGCAAGCCACGTGTCAGGGCGGGGCTGTACACGCCCCGGGGGCTCCATTCAGAGGGAGCCCTCACCCACGCACCAGTGGAAGCACCATGCTCCGTGCTGGCAGTTAACTTATCATGTTCTCCTCGATGTTCTTGGAGATCTATTCGATGCAATACTCTTTTGCGGTGTATTTGCCGAGATCCGATGAATCGTGGATTTATGATCAACTTATCTATGAATATTATTTGAATCTCCTATGAATTCTTATATGCATGATTTGATATCTTTGCAAGTCTCTTCGAACTATCGATTTGTTTTGGCCAACTAGATTGGTTTTTCTTGCAATGGTAGAAGTGCTTAGCTTTGGGTTCAATCTTGTGGTGCTCGATACTAGTGACAGAAGGGGAACCGACATGTATTGTCTTGTTGCCATCGAGGATAACAAGATGGGGTTTTCATCATATTGCTTGAGTTTATCCCGCTACATCATGTCATCTTACTTAATGTATTACTCTGTTCTTATGAACTTAATACTCCAGATGCAGGCAGGAGTCGGTCGATGTGTGGAGTAATAGTAGTAGATGCGGGTAGGAGTCGGTCTACTTGATACGGACGTGATGCCCATATTCATGATCATTGCCTTAGATATCGTCATAACTTTGTGCTTTTCTATCAATTGCTCGCCAGTAATTTGTTCACCCACCGTAATATTTTCTATCTCGAGAGAAGCCTCTAGTGAAACCTATGGCCCCCGGGTCTACTTTCCATCATATAAGTTTCCGATCTATAATTTTAGTTTCCTATTTACTTTCTTTGCAATCGTTTACTTTCCGTTCCATAAACCAAAAATATTACTTTACCATTTATCCATCTATATCAGATCTCACTTTGCAAATAACCGTGAAGGAATTGACAACCCCTTTATCGCGTTGGGTGCAAGTTGGTGTTTGTTTGTGCAGGTATTCGGTGGCTTGTGCGTTGTCTCCTACTGGATTGATACCTTGGTTCTCAAAACTGAGGGAAATACTTACTCTACTTTGCTGCATCACCCTTTCCTCTTCAAGGGAAAAACCAACGCAAGCTCAAGAGGTAGCACTTGAGTATCGATTACAAGGGAGCAGAATCGCTTGACCTAGCTATCGATTGATCGTAACTTGCCCTATACTATGCCGGGGACTCGCCTTTATATACAGGTCGAGGCCGCCATCTTACAAGAGTCTGGGTCGGGTCATGTTCCGTGACCGATCCTAACTCTAAGTCGCCTTGCCTTTCACGGCAAGTCTTGATCGGGCGGCTTACGCCTCCAAGCCACGCGCCGTCTTCTGGCTTTGGGCCTTAAGCCGACCCAACTTGGGAGCCGTCCCTCCGGTCCTGTGTCTTGATTACTTGGGCCTATCTGAGGCTTAGCTTCGTGAGTCGCCAACAGCCTAACCCGGCCCTTTCTAGGCGGGTTATACGCGGGGTCTTATCCCCAACAAGCATGTAGTTGATGGCATGAAGATTATCACCTTAGGACATATTGACGTGCATGAGGAAATCCTCAATCCACACTGCTGGGTCCGTGGTTCCATCGTATGGTTCGATGTTGATGGGTTTGAATCCTTCTGGGAATGGGTAACACATCGCCTTGTTAGTAAAACACCTGGGGTGTGCTGCTCCTTGGACCCGAGCTACCGCATGTCAAACGTCAGATGTTGTTTCTGCTTTATCATGCATATGATCGCGTGCTTGGCTGTATTTGCCATCCAGGCCAAGTGTCGTGCCTGTCCAGCAAGTGAGTATTCCTGGGACTTGTAGGTAGGAGCGACAAGACCGCCCGGGATCCGACATGTCTCACGGATCGTAAACACCCCGAGGTAGGATTCATTCCTTGTTGTGATGATGTATTTCCACTGGAGGTTTGTAGCGTTGATTGGTTTGCCTTATTGGGCTTTGAGGACGGCTATCCAAGCCTATAGCCCAACTTGACCATGGAGAGCTCGTGGCTTCATCGTTGACCTCTGGAGATGAATGCCTCCTGGGGTTTCGACGCTGGTTTCGGGTATTCCCCTATTCGAGCTCTTGTTCGGTGATAAGGACCTCGTTCCATTTTGTCGTTTAGTCTGTCTTGCTCGGCTCAAAGCTGTTCAGACTTTTGTTGTACTCTTCTGGTGGTAGTATTAACTAACCGCTGGAGGAAGGCCTACAACCGTGGGTCATTGAGCGGCTCCTCAGGGATATCAAGGTCATTAGTTACAAGGCTTGACTCGTCCTCGGTCTACGAATAATAATCATTATCATCTTGCTCGTCCTGATCCCTTTGGCTGTCCATCATGCATACATCCTAGGTAGGGGCGACTTCCCAGTTTCTAGCATCATCGGTGATTGGGGATTACGTGCCGTGTGACGGATCGATAGGAACCTCGTCCGAGCTGGCCTGTTTTTCCATGGTTTGGTCTGGTACATCGGCTAAATCTTCGACGGTAGCGACCTCATGCGGGTGGGTGGGACGAATTTTCCAGATTTTTGGCTTTACATTCGATCTGATCGTAGACCGAGGTTTGATCATCCGATGGTTGAGGCTTTGGATCTTGTTCAACATCTCGTTTAGATCGAAGAGTTCGGCCATGCCCATCTCTTGATGGTAGGGGAGCTGACCTGTAGAACTGCCAGGGCGCGTCACAACACTGCCTCGGGAACTTCGCCAGAAGGGCTTAACGTTCGAGTCGGCGGGGTAGTGCTTGCACCCGGACTCGTATCTGGGGAAGGGGTCTCATCACTGAATCGTTCCAAGATCAAAACTAGTCTGAGGTTGATGATGTCGGAGGAATCCTCGAGATGGTCTGACACCCAGCCCAATAAGACGAGCTCGCCACAAGCATCTACGGCGTACTCGGAATTACCAAGCCGAAGGGTTTGGAATGGGGGAGATTCTCCACTTGGTCGGGGACAAAGATATCCCTACAGCCAATGTTGTCATCGATCCGAAGACCAGCCATCGAGCTCTCGTTATCACCTGGCGGGACCTACATGGGTCATCAATGTCGGTGCTAAATTCGGCAGATCTCGAGTAGCGGTCCCAAGCTAGATGATCTGAGCTAGATGGTAACGAGGAAAGTAGGGACACGATGTTTTTACTCAGGTTCGGGCCCTCTTGATGGAGGTAAAACCCTACGCCTTGCTTCTTATTATTGATAATGATGGGGTATAGAGAATAGGTTGGTCTACCTTGAGATCGTATGAATATTGTCAAGGTGAATGCGTATGCCTCTACGGACTAAACCCCGGGGCTTAAATAGACGTCGGGGGTACCTAGGGTTTACACATGTCAGTTACAATGTAGGGATAAACATACCATCTATCCAAAATATGCTTGAAGTGTACGCCAAGCCTTTAGGAGATATTCATCTTGATTACGCCGAGGGCCAGGGCCAGCGCGACCCATTCATAGATCTTCGGCGGGTCCTCGGCCCAGCCCATAGTTGGCAGGCCGATGTGGCAAACACCCCCTAATCTAGGATAGCAACAGGTGGTCAGGGCTTCGGAGCCCGGCCATCGTACTTTGCTAATCGAACTGGAGGATGACGAGATGAAGCATGCGATGGTCCAGTCGGAGGACAACAACAAGGCCAAGGGCACCCGCCGCTCCAAGAGCCTCCAGGGTCGCCGGGGCTAGGATTTGAAGATACCATGTAAGATTAACACTCAATACCCATTCGCCTTGTACTCAACCCGGATCAGAACCCTAAAATCAATCACTACTTAGTAATCATGAAGAAGTTCTGATAAATCCTATGGCTATTTACCCTGATTCCCCATTTCCAACGTGGATGGATTGCACAGACCAAATATAAACGCGGATCGAATGCAAAATAGTAAGTGAGGAGATGAAAATAGGGCTTTCGCAATTGCCGAAGTGTTGCGGTTGATGTTGCTGATGCCGGTGATGGAGGCCGGTGGTCGCCTTGCTGGTCTCAGATACGCTGATCGCCGCCGCCAGTGTGAGAGTGGAGATAGGAGAGAGAGAGAGTGGTGAGGGTAATTATTGTCGGTGCTTCGGGAAACAATGCAGCTTCTCGAGCGTGGCTCCTCACGTGCAGCCGCCGCTGCCCACGTGCATCCCATGGGCTTGGCTATGGAAAAACTACCGATTTGGACGTTTCTAGCGGGCCTGACTGGGAGGTGTTTTAAACATCGTGCGATGCAGGCCCAACAGTAAACGCATGCAACCAAACAACCAATTTACTTCCTGCGTGGACCTAGTTGGCCTCTATGCAACCTACTAAACACGCCCGTATCTTCTCACCATTACCGATGACCAAGCCAATGGAGGCATTGAATAGATCGCCGGGTTTCCTGTCAATGGGCATAGACAAGCATGCTTCCAATCGCCTCTCCCTCTCCCTCACAACTCTGGTCCGTGGATCCTATTTTTCTTGTGATATGAAGCTGAGTTGTCATTGTTGTGTAGTATTATACTAGCAAAAAGGCCCATGCGTTGCAACAGGAGAAAAGAAATACCACATGCTCTTAATTTACAAAAATGGTCTATAATATGAGAATTTGTAGTTATGGCCCAAACAAAGATGGTCTTAACCTATAAAAACGCAGTTTAAGATTCTATAGGTGTTTTATTTCAACACGGCTTGCATGTAGATTTATTCCGTACAAAAAACAGAAAAGTGATCATGCATTTATTCATGTCATGTTCGGAATGGAGTGTTGTTACGGGCGAGAAAAGAAAAATGACAAAAACAAACGATGACACATTAGCACACTATGAAGACATGTGTGCATTAATGGCAATCTTCAGTTTAAGAATCACCAACTTAAGGTAACTCTTGAACACTTTTTTCACATGCATATTTCTTAAATACGTGAAGAGTTGTTAAAAAGGTTGTTAAAAAGATACATGATTTTTTTAATCATAAAAGGAGATTTTTTTGTCTAGAAAAGAACATTGTTGTATGGTCTTCTGTGGACGCAGGTACTTGCGCCCCTATTTCATCACTATTTCTTGCCATACATGTCATAGGTATTGATCCCTGTTTCATCACTATTTATATCTTATCAAACTTGTCTTTTATTTTATTTTTTTGTCATGCATGCCTCCTTTTTACTTTTCTTCATGCATGTCCTTATTTATTGGGTGTCTCTAGCAAATTTATCTTTAATTTCATGTCCAATCCTGATTTTGCTGAGGTGTTCATTCCTAATCTGAATCAGTACCGGTATGAGAAAAGACGGATAATGTATTGTTGATTAACATCGCAGCCTATATAGTATTTTTTTTAATTTATTAACAGATAAAATAACATCATATTCAGATTCTTCATATTTTCTAATCAAATTTCATATATAACATGTTAAATTTGAAGTTATGGTTTAGAAGATATGAGTATTTAAAAATATATTTGATATGTACTGCGAGTTCAATATCAGAAACATCAAGAGATTTTCTATAAAATAACAAAACGAACTAAGAATACCTATTTTTTTTTATTAGTAGATATAGAGTATAGATATGTTCTTTCTATTTCCTCCAAGGCTATTTAATTGATGATTGTTTGCCTATGGCCTGTCGAAGGATAATAAAGCTGATCCTACTGTATTTGATAGTGGCACTTTGGTTTTCATCTGATTTCCGTTCCATCGATCTCTCTAGAGTTAAATACACTGGAGGTGCCTCAACTTGTCTTGCACGAGCAGTTTGGTGTCTAAAGTTACAAAATACACAAAACTGGTGCTTGAACTTGTCCGGCCGTGCAAATACAGTGCCTCTTTCCGTATTCGAACGTACGCCCAGCCCGCATGGCGAGAAAGTGCTGGGTGCTCCGCGCATGAGGATTCTTTTTAAAAAAACCCGCCTGTATTTTATTTATTTACATAAGAAAGACCTGAAATACAGTGTATGCTAGTGAGAAATAACATGACAAAAATAATCATATTGGAGGGCTTTCGAACCTAACAGCTCCTGGTCAAATACGTCTCAATTTGTCCACTGGGCCGAAATTTGACATGCGTTCACCTATTAGCTAGAAAGCTATGTAGGCACTTTCCACGTACTGCTCTGCTATCCCTAATGCGTTATCTATCGGGCTTTTTTTTTCAAAGTTCCTGTTTACTATCATTGCACGTAAATTTTCCCATAAAAATACAATATGAAATTATTTCTTATTTTAAATATTTTTTCTATTTTACTTATTGTGAACTTTGAAGAGGTCGACAAGAGCTTTTTCAAAAAATTATGGGGATTGAAATAGTTCAACCTATATTAGAAATTATTGTGTCAATTTATGTCTCTTCATTCTGGACAACAAGCACACACTATTATTGTTTATCTTCATTGTATTCCTAAAATACTTAATTATTAACAGATTGACAAAGTTGTATTTTGTGAACTATTCAACATGCATTAAAAAGTACTATGTTGAAATTTTTAATACAATTACTCAAAATGTTACAGAATTATTTTTAATACACGTTGAACTTTTTAAAAGTACACATTGCCAAAAAATTTAATGCAAAGCAAACATTTTTCAAAACACACATTATAATTTTAATACATGTTCAACATTTTGCAAAAACATGTTGAACATTTTTCAAACGCACTAACATTTTCTTTAAGTTTTGGCAGTTGTACTCTTTTCTTACATTTTTTGTATTGTGAAAATAATACAAAAACTAAAAATAAATAACTTGAAAAAATAAAAATAATAAAACTTGTGCGGGTCCATAAGCGCCATATATAAATAAAAATTGTTTGAAGAGGTACATAGGAACCAAAGCAGATTTTTCGAGCGCAGTGGCCACTGAGCATGCTTTTTTTGAAAGGCTAAAAACAAGCACTTAAATCTTTCAAAAAGAGTTGATTGTTTTCACACAAAAACATATGCATGTGCTCTAAGTGACTTTCAAATTTCATACGAAATTATGTTATATTATAGCCTGCAAAAAAAGAGACAAAAATCCGGCCAAAAAAAACAAGCTGATTTTTGCATGTATTTTTCTTTTTATCTCCCACGTACAAGCATAGATTTTGATGAGAATACACACTGATATATTACACTTCTATGTGTGCACGTTAAAAAGTCAGAATTTTTTATCTATAAAAATCCATTTCTTTGAACTTTGAAAAAAAGGACACAATGCGACTGTGCTCCAAAATTACTTTTTGCGTAGCAACATAATATATAGAATTCGACCTCGGCAATATTTACCGAGCAGAATATGGCACAGTGGACAACTCGTGCGTGCAATGCAATCCGTGATCATGAGGTCTCAAGTTCGATTCTACATCATGCAAAAAAATTCTAAATTGTGCGTTTTTCTACGTGATTACAAAAGTATGAGGTAGTTTTCTATAAAGAGATCCTCATGTATGAGCCACCCTGGGCCTTCCTTACTCTCAACCACTGATAGGTGGGCCACTATCATGCTGGCGCACCAGAGGGGTTAGATGCGGATAGATGCACCGTATTTGCAAGGACGGACAAGTTCGAGCACCAGTTTCGTGTATTTTAAAACTTTAGGCACTAAACTGACCGCACAGTACAAGTTAGGCACTAAACTGACAAAACACATTCATCCTGAAATGCATCCCACCGTGAATCAACCTGTGGTTGGATGGTTAGAGGACTGTGGTATCCTTAGCCCACCAGGATTCAAATCGAGACGTTTCAGTCGACGATGAGGTACCTACAATGACTTCGTAAATTTCAAGATGATATGCCGGCTCAGTCTTTCGAAGGTGCTCATAGAGGTAGGGTGTGCGTGTGCGTGTTCACAGGGGTGAGTGTATACGCGTGTATATGAACGCTTGTGTCTGTACTAATGTTAAAATAAAAATGCATCCCACCACCACCGATCTACAAAACGGTTTACCCAACGACTAACCTACTATCAAGTTTTTGGTAAAAAATTGTTTTTTGCGAAATCAAGATATTGGTAATCGACCCTAAAAAGATACATCTTCTCAAGAAAAAGAAAATAAAAGTCATTGGTAGTTGAAATCAAGGAATCGACGCGCACTTCTCCACCGTGGCTACATGAGAAAGAGTGGCCGACACAGCTTTATACACATAAACAAGTACACGTCTTCTTAAACAAAATGAAAAGAATAACAGCAGGCACATGCGAAGAATGATTGACAAATCTGCACCTTCATGTAGACATTATGTAATGATGCGGAGGTGAGCACTATGCTATTGCAGATGTATAACGAATCATTCTGAAGAACTGCGTACCGGAGAACTCATCTGGCGATGTTTGGTAATTAACTGTATGATTCATTCATTTCTAAATCATGCTCTCAGTTACACTTACCAGCCCACAGAAGGCACACTAACATGGTAACCGCATTACATTAGTAACTTAGTAGATATGATTAGCTATCACAGCCTCATCAGTAACACCACATGGAGTCAAACAATGAGGACTGTGACTGAAGTCGTCTGTCTGGTGCTACCAAAGTAGCTGTAACTTTTAAGCATCGAATCAAGGGAAACAAGCGGTGTCAAATTTGAGTGGCATCATCTAAATCATTTGATCAGACTACTGACAGAAGCGATCGTCTCGACCGCTGCCCCGAGGCTGAATCCTGCAATTGTGCTCCAGTGCCGAGGTACTGGTTTATGAGTCTACTGTTCAGAGATCCATACTTCTTAGGTGTATGCCTGATCACTGCACTGGCACTAGGTGATGGTTCGTCTTTGTCCAGATGGACAGCTTCGATCTTGTCGATCAACGACGACGAAGACCAGGAGGCCAAAACCGAAGGAGATTCAGGCAGTGTGTGGTCAGCTGCAGACCTCATCTTCATTGATGGGCTTGCCAAGGTTCGCTTGTTGCCGAACAGGGAGCTCACCTTGGAGTACCTCTGCCTCAGCGGTGTCGGGGTAGTCTCCACATAGCTCCAGCTCTTGACAGAGTCCACCGAGGAGGCGTCGTCATCCGATTCCTTGGGGCTGCCGGCTGATTTCTTCCCCTTGCGAAGCGGCCATCTGAGCAGGACCTTGAGATGCCTTGCCGCGCTCTGCATGGAATTCAGCCTCTTAAGACCAGGCCCCAGGGTTCCAAGTTCAGCACTCTTGCCCACACTAGAGAGTGAGGTCGTTCTTGTTCTCGTTCTCGTTCTTTCACTGACGCCTGACGCATCGATACCCGCATGGAGGAAAATCTCAGCGTCTGAGATTCTGAAAGAAGTCCCCGGGCTGCCCACAATGTGGTGCATCTTCAGTTGGGAAGCAATGGCGGACCTCGTCTCGTGATCCCTCGAATTCGAGATCCCGCCGGCCAGAATCAGCTCCTTGATGAGTATCTCAGATGATGCTGTCTGCGGCTGCTTCCTCAGTAGATCCAGCGGAGTCATGCCATTGCTGTCACGGACGTTCAGGTCGATCGACGGCACGGTCATCAGGAGCTCAACGAGGCTGGAGTGCAGATTACCAACCACTGCCAGGTGAAGGACGGTCCTTCCATCGTCGTTTTGCACGTTGATGACATCGCCGACATCCATGATTGATCCAGCGACCAGATGCTTCGTGAGCTCCATCTGACGATCAAGCCTTCGGAAGCCAAGAGTTCTGAAGCCAGTCAGTGCCATATGAAGGAACGTGTCACGAACTTCATTTCTAGCTGATACAAGTGATGGTGATGCAGTCATCAAGGCTTCCACCACCGGTAAATGACCTCGGAATGCTGCTATATGCAGCGCTGTATTCCCTTGGTCGTCTACAGAGTTGACGATATCGAAAGCCACAATCAGATACTTCACCACCTGCAGTAAGAATGTGTTAGTACAGCACCCGGCAGTTGCTGAAAAATCCATTAATAGCTTCAATGAGAAATGAAATACTAGCTTCCCACTGTGAGACACCACATGATTAAGAATGATAATTAATTTTTGATGAACAATATAACAGTAGTACCAACAAAATATAGAATAACACTGAATAATTCCTGCAAGCATGAGAACTTAGTTGTTAAGCACTTTTGTAGATGCAGGCAATATCATGAGCTAACTGTCCCCCAAGCAAACAGAGTACCATTACAATAATTAAAGCATGCCAAAAGACTTATCATCAAAAAATTATAGTATTATATTTCTATGCACAAGTAGAATCACAACCTGGCTGGCATGTTGAATGTCCACAAGATCAACTTATAGCATAGCAAAAATCATGTCACAGAACGTGCGCTATTATTCTCAGGTTTCTTTGATGTGTGATGTCTCACAGACTAGCAACTAATCTCAGTAGATTTAGCTATGTTCATCGCCACTTGGAGTAAAATCTCAATCGATTTAATGAGATTTAATTCGATTAATACATATAGCCGAGGACAAAACATCAATTAGTGCAAAAAGAATCATGAAACTGAAACTGAGGCACTCGGGTATCATCAAAATTCAGAAGCAAAAGTAAAATCACCTCAGCTTGTCCCCTTGCAGCCGCAGCGTGCAAGATGGTGGCGCCCTGCGCGTCCTGGTACGCAGCGGCATCGGAGCAACCCTGCAGGAGCCCCCTGAGGATCTCCAGGTCGCCGCCCCTCGCGGCGGCGTGCATTGCGCGGTTCATCATCTCGCGCCTGAACATGTACCCCCCACGAGTGGCAGCAGCAGGGGCAACTCCCGAATCCCCAGCCCCGTCTCCTCCGGCCGGAGACAGCACCGCGTTGAGCAACATCCGGAACACCTCCGGGCGCCTGCTCCTGGCGGCGGCGTAGAGGACGTCGGTCACGCCGTACTCACCCTCGCCGAACACCAGCAGGGGCTGCCTCCCGAGGAGCTCCCGCACGAACCCCGCGTCCCCGGCCGCGGCCGCCGTGTAGAGCAGCCAGCCGCCGTAGCCGGCCCGGATGAGGCGGTTCCCCCCGGGCCGAGCGCGGGACTCGCAGTCGAGGAGCAGGCAGCGGGCGACGGAGGCGCGGTTGGTGGCGGCGTCGGCGAAGCGCATGTCGTCGTCCCAGACGGACTCGAGGCGGCGGATGCGGCGCAGGGAGGTGAGCTTGATGAGGAGGTTGGCGTCCAGGTGGAGCAGCTCCCTGACGACGTCGTAGTGGCCGCTCGCGGCCGCCCAGTCGATCGGCGTGGCGTACCACCACTGGTCGCCCGTGCTCTCCCACCGGAGCGGGCAGTGGGATTCCTCCTCCATGGGCCGCTAGCTGCCGCTACCGGTTAATCCGCCTGCAGAAACGAAGACGTTGAGCTAACCCACCCACTTGCCATGAACAAATCGTGAGAAACTACTGCGAATTTGGGGCAGTAAGTAACCATTTTTATGATCGAACATCAAAGGCAGTTGCGGCAGCTTGAAAGCATTATACTCCGTGTGCGAGCAATTATGGAAGGGGTTATCAAGAATGGGAACTGCCCATGCTGGGCGGCGCGTTGCGGGCAGGTTGAAGCATTAATTTAACTCGACAGTAAGTAACAATACCTCAGAGATACGGGCATGGAAATCGTAGCCCATGGCCATGCGAGCAACTGCAAGAGAGAGGCAGAGGCTCCATCTCTGGGACCTATCTCCTCGTGCTTGTCTCGAGTGGCCAGCTCAGCCCGCCGGAACCCACAACCACAAGAGAGAGAGGCAGGTCGTGAGGGGGAAAGGGAACGAGAGGGGCCATGTGAGCTCTCGAGACCTTTTCAAGCGCAGATTTCAGAGAAGGGCACGCAAGACAAAGTCTGCAGAATGGGACCAGGTCCATTCCATCCCTCCCTCCCCCGGAAAGAAAAATGGATTTACGGCAAGAACCAAGAATGCAGGCACAAGTTTTGCTTGCAACAAAAGATTAACTACTGTTTGAGAAAAAAAAATATTACTAGCAAGAAACAGCTTACCTACTGTTGCCGCTGCCTTGAGAGTTTTCTATCCTGTGAAGCTCCGTCAAACCAGCTTGGGCGGCCGTTTAACCTCAGTTTCTGTTCAGAACAATAAAATATATCAAGTTCTTTTATGGAACTTACTACTTATTCTACAGCCAGGAATGCCTTAGCCGGTTTCCAGAAGTGTGCAGGCGTTCTGGTTCACGCGGAAGAGGATTTGTCGAGATAGAAGAGAACGATGCCTGCTGGCCACCCGAAAGGTAGGAGGCAAGCCAAAGAGGATAATGATTTGGACCTGCAATTCGAAGGCAAATCTCGTTCTGGCTGCCAAACCTAGACAAAGTCGGGTGATAGCTGCCAAGCTAGAAAAAGGCATTGTTGCGATCTGTTTTCTTCAACGGTTGAAAAGGGTTATTTATCCCTTTTAGCATAATCAATTGTATTTAGGCGACACGATCTTACACTTAGCACGTTTTCTATGGTGCTTCCAGTGACCGCCTTTTCAGACATTAAAGAACTTTTTGTTGCATGATGATCATCATATTATGTTTTGCAAGAGTATCAACTATCTTTATAGGTGAATGTTTCATTCACCCCGCACACATCTTACTTCTAACTAGTTTGGCTAAATCACAATTAGTCTCTCTAGAAGTATGCTAAAAAATAATATACGAAAAATCACTGCAAGGTGATATAGTATACTCCCTCCAATTTTGTATACAAGACCACTATCAAAATTACAATTTGCAATTATACAAGGCCAGTAACATTAATCGAGGTAAAATTGATGGTGTTTGCCTAGTACTAGCACCCTAGGACATTAATATCCCTTGCATGCATGCGGGGTTGAGAAGGTGGGCTTGCATTTCCAACATTTATCAACCAACGAGGAGTAAGAGGGTTGGCTTGTTGTGTGTGAGAGAGAAAAACTACATTAATTAACACGATAAACAAGGTGACAAGCTAGCTTGCAACATTGACTTAAACATGCATTGACTTTTATCTTGGTATCTGTAATATGGGTTTGTGGCTTTGTATACAAAAATGGAGGGAGTATCATAAAAACCTGCCGTTGATATACCGAAAGAATGACCTCAATTCTTCATTGTCTCTATCACCTCGATGTTATCGGAATTCACCTTTATGCGGTTACACCCAACAGTAGTTGCCGAACTGAGTCCATACTGTGAGGTCAGTGTCTCGGCCATAAGCGCATCTCCACACCAATCAATTTTCCCGTTTCCTGCCACGACGAACCTGCCATTCGAGTCTCTGATGACAACGCTATACGAGCCCTTGAGTAAGTCTGGGTCAAAAGCCCCATCCACGTTTAGCTTCACATAGTTGCTCATTGGTCTTTCCCAGCCATGTCGCTTGATCGTCGCATTTGCATCACTCTTCATAGTATAGTTAGCAACCAAAGCTCTGATTGCCATTACTATGAACTTAGGTTCCTGGACCTTTTCATTATGCACTAACTTCCTTCTCTCCCACCATAAATATTAGGAACCAATAGCAATTGATTTCGTTGAATTTTCCAGACCAAGGACCACACATTCTTCAGTTGGTTGTAATAAATATTGTAGCATGGCTTCTCCTGCATGATCCACAGCGCATGATTTATCAATAGCAAAGTCCAACCTCGATAACCGCCATACCTCTCTAGCTTTTGCACAAGTGAATAACAGGTGTTTGGTATCCTCCGCTCCTATATCGCATGTAGGACATTGCCCACTGACATTAATATGTCTGTTAGCCAAAGTCACCCAACATGGTAGCGATCCTAACAAAGTTTGTCGAAGAAAAAATTTAAACTTGGCAAGACAGCTTGAACTCCAAATTGTCCCCCATATTGGTGAATTCTGTGAGGGTCCGACTGTATTTTCTCCTGATATCTTATGTCCATATTGGTTGTGCCACTCTGCAAAGAATGCCGATCTCATTGAGAATCTCCTGTTTGTGCACAAGTTCCATGCTACGAAGTCTGACGTATCAAATTCAGGCAATGGAATCGCAAGGATCTGCGCCACATCAACTTGCCAAAATGTTTGAGAACCCAACTCTTCATCCCGACGACCCGTAACGGGGTCAATGAAATCACTTACTTTTGATAGTAAATTGCCTCCACAAGGCGTGATCTCAGTGACCGCCTCTTAGTATAACTTTATAGGCAAAATGTGCTGGATGTCATGCAATATTGTATTTGGTTAAGAGGAGAGAGGTCTAGGGTTCGATCCCCTATGGTCTCATTTTCTCGTCATGTGTTTTCTTACTCACCATTCGCTGAAACCTGGACCCACTTGTCAACTCTTAAGAATGTAGAGGGCTTTCTATAAAATGTGTAGTGCCACATGTCGCTTCGTGATTGACTCTGGGCCTTTTTGCACTGGACTACAAGTTTTTTGGTGGCGGAATGAGTTTTTTGCAAGTTTATGGATCAAACCATCATAGACCGAGCAAGTTTGTAGACTCCTGATGCTTCTACCTCTAAGGAATACTTGGTTAAGATTAGCATCATTACATGTTTGTTGAATGATAAACAATACGATAGACTATGAACATGCATATATGCATATGGACCAAAGATACATGTCAATAGAGAGGTTCAAAACTTAAGAGTTTGCCAAAAACTCCAGTATAACAATGTGTCTACCATGGTGCTAAAGATTAGGTGACAGTTCGTCGTAATCGAGATCATTGGACTGACAATATCTGCGTGCACTGGCCGTATCTTTGTCAACTAAAACATTCACACTTATGACCAAACAAATTATATTGATTTTAGTACACTATTTCAAGAATTCACCGGTCTAATGAACAACAAAGCATGTTACATAGGTGTTTCTTTAGTGCAGCTACATTTGGAAGTAGTAACTAGAGATGCTTATACTACATATATTTCATGGCATCTCCTTCAAGGCACTCTCCCGGCGGGTGTTAATGCCGATGGCTTTGACTCTCACGGGCGACATTTTGTCCTTGGACGCGTTGTCGAAGAGGTTATTCCCATCTGATCGTTCTCTGCGGGCCTTGATTAGAGGTTTGCTCTTGTTAGTTTTTTAATTGTTGCCTAATCAATTATGTCATTGTGTTGTGTCGTTTTTGGTCTAGTTTCTCCAACAATTCAGGGCAAGTATATTCTTTATGATATCGCGGGAGCACCTGCCCTCTTGACGAGGTCCCCAAAGGAATCTTTCATGGAATCTCAGTTTTGACACAAAATATGATTCCATTCTTTAGGAAACATTCATAAGCAAACATTATGCACAAGAGTTTCCATAACATAGACACTTCACCGATACATCAATAATACAATTTCACTGATATACGATAACATGAATGTCAATGATAGTTCTTTACATGGCAATAATCTCATTTAGGTAATTAGGTCTCTAAAAATACAAGCCTTCGACGACAACCGTTAAATTACTCTTGGAGAATGACTTTCGGTCCTCAGTGAACTAATGCAACTCCATTGATGGAGCAACACAAGAATTTGTTAGATCTTGCTAATATGTATTCCATAGATACTCTTGATGTATTCATGTTCTTGAAATCAGATAATGTATTACAGTGGTATTCGAAACCAGAACATCATGTGCTGTTAAAATAATCAAAACATAACTTGGACATTTGACCTGCAAAGCTTTGATGTATCTTCTTTTTCTTAGTCCATGTTTCTCACAATGAAGCATGAACTATATATGCACCATTGGATCCTGGAAACTTGCCAGTTACATTTCGGACATTTTCTTTTGGTTCATGGTGGTTCTCTACAAATTTGCCTGATTGCCCTTCCTTTTATCTTTGAGAAATATCTCTAAGAATAATGCATTTCCAAGATAATAAGGTCATGACCCACTAGATTAACAACTTGATATCAGAATAAACTCGAGCTAACTATGTATGTCGGTTATCTTGGATTGTTTTCTCCTGTGTTAATTCAATTATATAAGTAGAGTGCACCAGTTGAGGATCGTCACATTCAGATGACAGGTTACCCAGTGCACTTCCTCATATATTCTACTAAAAATGTTGCATATCGCTGCACAAAATGCATTCTAACCAAACCTAGGTCATATGATGAAACAATACAAAATCTTTCAAAATGATTTTAAGAGTTTGTTAGTAAATTTAGAGGCTAAGGATTTTTTCTCTCTCATCTTCTGACCTTTGTTTTACATCATGCAAGTTGTCTATGGTTGTTTATCGAGTTCATAATGCTACTAAACAAATAGAACTGCAAGCACGAAAATTCAATCTGCTACCTAACTGAACACGACAATGTAATCCATAGCCTCAAAAGAACCAAATCATGAGAGTGAGTGCATTCCTTATGTGTTGTCCTAGTAACTAGTAGTTGAAGTGGTACAAAATACAAGGATATGTGCAAGCATGATAACAACTCCAGTCAGTATCGATACTATGTATGATATGTCCCCGGAAGTCACATGTTTCTTCCTGGTCGAGCAAACAACATTAACCGACCGAGAACCTGATAGAGGCTCATAAGTTGATTATTAGTGGCAACAATGAGAAAGATAAATGGTCAACAGTTTGAGGTTACAATCATGGCAGACATTAGAATTATAGCTTCGAATAAATACAACATGATGAAGTGCGCGGGTGGGGGGGGGGGCAAATGCCCCCACTAATAGTGTTGGCATTATGCTCTGCAAACAGAATGAGAGAAAAAAAAATCTATGTTTCTCATAATCAAGTATGAACTATATATGCACCATGGGATACCAGACACTTGCCATTGACATGCTCCTTTGGTGGTGCTCTAAAAAAACTGCCTAGTTGCTTTTCCTTTTATTAATGAGAAATATGTCTGGGCATGATGCCTTTCCATGAACATAAGGTCATGGCACACTAGATTAACAACTCAATATCAGAATAAACTCGACCTAACTATATATGGCCATTATATGGGATTGTTTTCTCTAATTTTAGTTCAATTGAATAAGTAGAGTACATAAGTTGAGGATCATCACATTCAGATGACAAGTTACCTGGTACGCTTCCTCGTATAATGTTCTACTATGAAACTTGCGTATAGCTGCACAAAAATGCATTCTGACCAAACCTAGGTCATATGATGAAACAATACAAATCTTTAAAAACCATTTTAGGAGTTTTTTTTTAGTAAATTTAGAGGCTAAGAATTTTTCTCTTATTATGTGAACTTCTTTTCAGATCATTCAAGTTGTCTATGGTTGTTTACTGAGTTTATAATGCTACTAAATAAACATAATTGCATGCATGAAAAACTTATTCTGCTACCTAACTGAACAAAACAAAGTAATCCGTGGCCTCAAAAGGCACCAAATAATGAGAGTAAGTGCATACTTTGTGTGATGTCTTGCTAACTAGTGATTGAAGTGGCACAGAAGACGAGGATATGTGCAAGCATGATAACAGCAACGGTAAGTATCGATACTTTGTGCGGTACATCCCCAGAAGTCGGATGTTTCTTCCTGGTTGAACTAACAATATTAACCAACCTAGAACTCAACATAGGTTCATATGTTTTTAATTAGTGGAAAATGCGGAGGATAAACGTGTGACACCCCGATAGTTAAGCTACAGTAATCCTCTGCTAATTATGCCACGTCACCTCGGTTACTTTAGATAAACTCGCGTTGATTCGAAACCGATTCTAATTCAATTTTAAAACCAAGGCAAACAACAAAAGTTTTCAAACATTGAAACTAAAATGTTCGGGTCGTGCCAGGTAATGCATAGGTGATTATGGTGGTGAAACCAAACTTTTATGAAATGCTTAACTGCCCTAAAATGATATAAATATTAGCAAACCTAATTATTTAAATGCCTTTACTAATTAATAAATTATCAAACTAAATTATTTGGGGACTAGACTTTTTGTGACAGTGGACTAAACTGAAATACTAAATTAGATGCTAAGTATATATTTTACAGAAACTAAAATAATAGGAAACAAAGATTAAACGGAAATGAGAGAAAAACAGTAAAAGAAAAGAAATAAAAACAAAAAGGACTAAAAAAATAAAAAAAGGAAAACATCAATGCAAGAAAAAGAACCCCCCCTACTGGGCCATGGCCCAGCTGGCCACCGGGCCAACCAGGCCGGCCCAGCCGCGCCTCGACCCTCACTCCCTTATCCCCCTGGGCGACCAAACCCTAACCCCTGATCGCACCACTCCCCCCCACTTGTCCCACTCCTCCCTCTGCTCCCCCAGATCCAGATTGGATCGGGTGCTCGACGGCGCCTCTCGCCGCGCCGGCCGCGTCGGCCATCGACTCCGCCTCGCCGGAACGCTCCCTCTCCGGACCGCCTCCCCGACTCCGTCGCTGCTTGTCGTCCCCGTCCTCCTCCCCAAAGGCTCCACCGAGCCTCGCCGCCCCCCTGCTCGCCAACGCGAGTGAGAACCCTGGTCGTCCTCCCTCGCCGCCCCCGTACCCTTTCGCTCGCACATAGCTTCGGGCCACACCGAGCGCCCCTTGCACGCACCCACACGCGCTCATCTGCGTCGATTCGCATCTGCCCGTGCTCTCCCTCGCCCTGCCGCTCGCCCCTCCGCCGCGCGTGCGCCCACGACTCCGTCCACACGCCGTCCAGCCGCCGCCCTGGCCCCCGTGTCGAACCCCGTCACCGTACGCCGCGGCCCCTGCTGCATCTGCACCGCCCCGCCGCGTGCAGTGCGCGCCCGGCGCCCGCCTGCGGTCACCCAGCGTGTGCGCGGCACCGCGCCTCGCCGCGTCACCGCGATCGCTCGCCGCCCCTGCTCCCCTCTGCTGATCTGCTCCGCCGCGCAGCCTCGCTCCCACCGGCTGCAAGCCGCCGGAGCCCCCACACCGCACGGCCCCTCCTGCCCCCCCCACGGCGCTCACCTCCGCCCCGGCCGGCGCCCGAGGCCAGCTGGGTTACGCCCGCCTCCAGCGCCTATTAGCGCTCGGGCGCCCTCTAGTGCCTGCTCGCCCGATAGGCCCCTCTGGGCCACAGACACAGGGGACCCCCCGAGAACGTTTTGTTAAAAAAAGAATTTAAAATAATAATAATAATAAATAAAAATAAATATTAATTAATTAAGTAACTAATTAACTTAATTAATCATGTTTAGATTAACCTAATCACTAGCTAAACTAATTAAACATGTTTAGTTAGTCTTGGACTATGACAGTGGGACTAGCATGTCAGTTTGACTAAGTCAACTGACTGGTTGACTGATGACATCACGCTGACCTCAGGCTGACATCATAATGACATTTTCTGAATTAAACTAATTCTGTTAATTCTAAAAGTGAATTAAAAACTTTGAAAATTAATATTAAATAAATCGTAACTCGGATGAAAATACTTTGTACATGAAAGGTTCTCAGAACGTCGAGACGAATCCGGATATGTAGCCCGTTCGTCCGCCACACCTCCCTAGCATAGCATGTTGGGGAACGTTGCAGAAAATTAAAAATTTTCCTACGGTTTCACCAAGATCCATCTATGAGTTCATCTAGCAACGAGTCATGGGAGAGAGATTGCATCTACATACCACTTTGTAGATCGCGAGTGGAAGCGTTCAACGAACGGGGATGAGGTAGTCGTACACGACGTGATCCAAATCACCGGAGATCCTAGCACCGAAAGGACGGCACCTCCGCGTTCAACACACGTACGGTCAACGTAACGTCTCCTTCTTCTTGATCCAGCAAGGCAAAGGAGAGGTTGAGGAAGATGTCTCCAGCAGCAGCACGATGGCGTGGTGATGGTGGAGTTGCAGTACTCCGACAGGGCTTCGCCGAGCTCTACGGAGGAGGAGGAGATGTTGGAGAGGGAGAGGGAGGCGCCAGGAGCAAAGGTGCGCTGCCCCCTCCCCTCCCCCCTTTTATATAGCCCCCTAGGGGGGGGCGCCGGCCCTAGGAGATGCAATCTCCTAGGGGGGCGGCGGCCAAGGGTGGGGCTTGCCCCCCAAGCAAGGGGGGCGCCCCCCCTTTTAGGGTTCCCCTCCTTTATGCGCATGGGCCTCTAGGGGCTGGTTCCCCTTGGCCCATGCAGGCCAAGGCGCACCCCCTAGAGCCCATGTGCCCCCCCGAGGCAGGTGACCCCACCGGTGGACCCCCCGGGACCCTCTGGTGGTCCCGGTACAATACCGATAACCCTGAAACTTGTCCCGATGGCCAAAACAGCACTTTCTATATATAATTCTTTATCTCCGGACCATTCCGAAACTCCTCGTGACGTCCGGGATCTCATCCGGGACTCCGAACAACATTCGGGTTACTGCATATACATATCTTCACAACCCTAGCGTCACCGAACCTTAAGTGTGTAGACCCTACGGGTTCGGGAGACATGCATACATGACCGAGACGGCTCTCGGGCAATAACCAACAGTGGGATCTGGATACCCATGTTGGCTCCCACATGCCCCATGATGATCTCATCGGATGAACCACGATGTCGAGGATTCAATTAATCCCGTATACGATTCCCTTTGTCAATCGGTATTTTACTTGCCCGAGATTCGATCGTCGGTATCCCAATACCTCGTTCAATCTCGTTACCAGCAAGTCACTTTTCTCGTACCTTAATGCATGATCCCGTGATCAAACACTTCGATCACATTGAGCTCATTATGATGATGCATTACCGAGAGGGCCCGCTGATACCTCTCCGTCAAGCGGAGTGACAAATCCCAGTCTCGATCCGTGTCAACCCAACAGACACTTTCGGAGATACCCGTAGTATACCTTTATAGTCACCCAGTTACGTTGTGACGTTTGCCTACGGTGTCCGGGAGTTACACGATCTCATGGTCTAAGGAAAGGATACTTGACATTGGAAAACTCTAGCAAACGAACTATGCGATCTTATGCTATGTTTAGGATTGGGTCTCGTCCATCACATCATTCTCCTAATGATGTGATCTTGTTATCAATGACATCCAATGTCCATAGTCAGGAAACCATGACTATCTATCGATCAACGAGCTAGTCAACTAGAGGCTTACTAGGGACATGCTGTTGTCTGTTATTCACACATGTATTACGATTTCCGGATAACACAATTATAGCACGAATAAAGACAATTATCATGAACAAGGAAATATAATAATAATGCTTTTATTATTGCCTCTAGGGCATATTTCCAACATAGCAAACACGCAACTTTTCCCCTCCGATTGATCTGTCCAAAAACGCAAAACACCGGGAATACTTTCCCGGATGTTTCCCCGCTTCGCCAATATCGCCTAGTACTGCGTTAGGGCACACCTAGCACCGTTCATTGTCATGTCATGCATCGTCATGCATATGTTTGCTTTATATTTATTGTTTCTTCCCCCTATTCTCTCGCTAGACACCGAGACCGACGCGGCTGCTACCCAGTACGACTACGGTGTTGACGACCCCTTCTTGCCAGAGCAACCAGGCAAGCCCCCCCTGATCACCAGATATCGCATATTCCTTCTCTCTACTGCTTGCATTAGAGTAGTGTAGCATGATACTGCTTTCGGTTAATCTTATTCTGATGCATAGCCTGTCATTGTTGCTACAGTTGTTACCCTTACCTGCTATCCTACTGCTTAGTATAGGATGCTAGTGTTTCATCAGTGGCCCTACACTCTTGTCCGTCTGCCATGATATACTACTGGGCCGTGATCACTTCGGGAGGTGATCACGGGCATATGCTATATACTTTATACTATTACATTACTTATTATATTGTTCGGAGATGGAGGCTGAAGGGGCAGGTGGCTCCATCCCCGTAGAGGTGGGCTTGGGTTCCCGACGGCCCCCGACTGTTACTTTGAGGCAGAGCGACACGGCAGGTTGAGACCACCTAGGAGAGAGGTGGGCCTGGCCCTGGTCGGTGTCTGCGGTTACATCAATTAACATGCTTAACGAGATCTTGGTATTTGATCTGAGTCTGGCCATTTGGTCTATACGCACTAACCAACTACGTGGGAAAGATATGGGCACTCGACGTCGTGGTATCAGCCGAAGCCTTCGTGACGTCGGCGACTAAGCGGCGGGCGCCAGATTGGACCATGTACCGTGACTTCCTTTGTAATGGAGGTTGCTAGGTCTGCTTCCGGCCGCCCTCGCAACATGCAGGTGTGCAATGGGCGATGGGCCCAGACCCCTGCACCATAGGATTTAGACCGGCGTGCTGACCTCTCTGTCGTGCCTAGGTAGGGCTGCGACGTGTTGATCTTCCGAGGCCGGGCATCACCCAGGAAAGTGTGTCCGGCCAAAGGGGATCGAGCGTGTTGGGTTATGTGGTGCACCCCTGCAGGGAAGTTTATCTATTCAAATAGTCGTGTCCCTCGGTAAAAGGATGACCCGGAGTTGTACCTTGACCTTATGACAACTAGAACCAGATACTTAATAAAACACACCCTTCCAAGTGCCAGATACAACCCGGTGATCGCTCTCTAATAGGGCGACGAGGAGAGGATCACCGGGTAGGATTATGCTATGCGATGATACTTGGTGAACTTACCATCTACTCTCTTCTACATGCTGCAAGATGGAGGCTGCCAGAAGCGTAGTCTTCGACAGGACTAGCTATCCCCCTCTTATTCTGGCATTCTGCAGTTCAGTCCACCGATATGGCCCCTTTACACATATACCCATGCATATGTAGTGTAGAGCCTTTCTTGCGAGTACTTTGGATGAGTACTCACGGTTGCTTTGCTCCCCCTTTTCGCCCTTTTCCTTTCTTCCTGGTTGTCGCACCAGATGTTGGAGCCCAGGAGTCAGACACCACCGTTGACGACGACTCCTACTACACCGGAGGTGACTACTACTACATGCACGCCGCTGACGACGACCAGGAGTAGTTAGGAGGATCCCAAGCAGGAGGCCTACGCCTCTTTCGATCTGTATCCCAGTTTGTGCTAGCCATCTTATGACAACTTGTTTAACTTATGTCTGTACTCAGATATTGTTGCTTCCGCTGACTCGTCTATGATCGAGCACTTGTATTCGAACCCTCGAGGCCCCTGGCTTGTATTATGATGCTTGTATGACTTAATTTATGTTTTTAGAGTTGTGTTGTGATATCTTCCCGTGAGTCCCTGATCTTGATCGTACACGTTTGCATGTATGATTAGTGTACGATTGAATCGGGGGCTTCACAAGTTGGTATCAGAGTCGACTGCCTGTAGGAATCCCCGTTTCCAACTCCTTGGCCGAAGTTGAGTCTAGTCAGTGAAAACTGTTTTACTAACATGGTTGTGTGGCTTACAGGCCACGTCGCCATTGGGTGGTATTAGGATCTTTTACTCCTCGATCCTTACTCTGGGACTCTGATCTCTCTTCTATTCGTGTTAAAATGAATTTTGCTAAATCTAACATTAGGATCTCGTTATCACTTTCACCCGGAGAGCACCTTATTACCGATGATTGTCTGCTGCACCAGAAGACCCTGAAGATACTCTCCGTTGTTAACCCAAGAACTTGTGTTCATCGCGTTTGCAATTCCCCTTCGACCGTCAACCCTTATGGATAACTACATGGAGTTGTCATTCTTACATTCATCCCTAGTTGGTCTTGTTATTACAAGATCCCCAGAAATACTCGTCGTTGTTTCGAGAATCCTTTGAGCTTACTGCCTTGCAGTTCTTTACCACATGAATACCCCTACGGATAATTGCTCACACTTATCGAGTATCCATTCATCCACAGTTGATTCCTGTATTTCACAAAAGTCTTCGAAATACCATTCGTTCTTCTAAAAATCCTTGACATCCTAATGCTCTTGAAATTCTTGCTTACTAGCATTATGATTAATCCCATCAGTCTGGTAATCTTATTGGCATCCTTTGTCGATATCATTTTGAGCCCATTGATTCAATATGTTGTGAATGCTCGCAATCCTCAATCATATCCTAGAATTCATTCTTCCGGCTCAGATGTCATTTTTAACATGAGCTGGATCTCGACCAATCAAATTGTCGTCGTTTGTACCCTAAGCTTACTCAAGTTATCCATCCTTAATCAGAGCGTTTGCTTCTGATCCCTTGATTTGGAAATCATAAATTCCTTTGTATCTGAACTTGGAATTAGTCAGTTGTTTCTATAATCCAGTGCCTTTGCATTGTTTCTTCCTTTGATTGTGCCGGTACTCACATTAGCACTGTTATGGACCGTCAGATACTTTGTTGGATTTTATCTGACAGCGTCCTTCATATTCAATAATCTTCTGAGCCATCCTCGGATACATAATGCCTTGGGTAAATTGTATCCTCTGCTTTCTCGACCATGTGCTGCTTTCGAGCTTGTATGAATTACTCCTGGAATTGTGGTATATGTTTCTAAGATGCCCCGATGGGTTGAACATATACCTTCCTTAAATTGTGTGAACCCAAAAGTCTTCATGGGTCATAACCTTCTGGTATTTCGCTAGTTAAACTTTCAAACTCTAAACATTCTTAACCGAGAGCAGTAAATGAGAAGTTGTGTATTGGAGAAGTGGGAGTCAACCTTGAACCTTGCGTTCATGCCCATGGACACGATGTCGATCTTATCATGGATGCTTCTCTTAAACCCTCTTTGGTATAAGTTCATCTTATATATGGGAATTGGTCTTTTGCAACCATGGTTCCGACCATATTTTCTTCTTGATTCCATTTCTCAGACATGTTAGAGTACTTGCCTTCTGCAGATCAATACGCCTGCCCAACCTCTATTTTGATTTGCCTTCTTGTATTACCCCCATGGTATCTCGAAGATATATCTTATGAATTTGTGATGAAGTAGTACCTTCCCTGTCATAGTGACTCCACGGGTTCTGGGTTGTCGTCAACCGAGAACATCGATAAGTGAATCGATTCCGCGCTCCGATACGATAACTCTAAGTAATTTTCGTTGCTTATGAGTTTAATAATCCTTGAAGTCATTCCTAGCCTGATTGGCTATATTCTTATCATGCTAAATTTTAACTCTGCTACCTGGTCCTTTTTCCCGGAGCACAATTTTCGATGATGAGCAAATCATGCATCGATCTTCCTCGTCATATCAATTCTCCTCGAATAGCAAACTTGATTTCAAGTTGTGTTGTACCCATGGTTCCAATAACCTTTCACTTCATCATTCCTTTGACTTGATGTCATCGCCGACCGATTATATCTTCATGAAACCTCTCGACAAAATTTGTCATGATCATCATCAACATTCTGAGTTCATCCATGATATCAATTGAATTCATGATGAGAAATACCATCCTTGCCCCTCGATTATTTGTGTTATCATCGGCAACATTCCTGCCTTCCCCCAACACAAACTTGTTCATGTTTTGTGTTGTACCTTGATTTCCTTGCTATCTAGCTTAGGTTATGTTCTACCTTGTAGTATTACTATCTTCTATATCAAGAATGTTGTGAGAGTTTCACCACCTCTTACGAAATTCTTGATGCAGTAATACTTCTCCCCATCTCCGTTCATATCTTGGTCCTGTGTTGTTTCTAACCGGATTACCAACCATTGAACTATGAGGTGTGAGTTCAAAACTTCTAGTAACCCTATTGCATTGAAGTTAATGATCGACAGTTCATTCTTAGACTGTTGGTTATTGAATCACCATTCTAACATTGATCATGCTACCTAAGCCCATATTATGGGTGCATCTTTCAACCAATGTTTAGTTGTGTAGGTTTTCCTCGAGCATACATCATTATACCATTTGATCTGGCAAATGTTATCTCCTTGTTCACATAATTGTGGAAATCCATCCTTTGGAAATCTCGTTGATTTGTCGCTGAGTCCATCAGCCACCTCCTCATTCTCTCCTTGGTTTACTGATGAACTCTTGTTTCAGAACTCGCTTCCATAGTTCATTTCCCGAGAATCTTATGATGTCTTCTCGTCAATTTGTGTCGCACCTTTTTATCTCAGGATCCCGAGTCTGAGGTATCCTGACACCAATCAGATCTGAACCTCAGTCAGATATGATGGCTAGGGCATATTTCCAAGAGTTATAACATTGGTCTTTATATGACCCGGTAAGGTGATGTCATGCTTAGCACACCTGGCCGGAGGACCTATTGTTATAGTTCTTCCTTTTAGCAATGTTAACCATTCTTCCATGAGGAAATTGAAAGACTTATTCTACAAGTTATTCCTGATGGATCCTTTATGTTCCAAAGTCTGATCTTCACCTGATGACCATGTCAATGCTATCTCGAAGCATGTCTATGGTACTCCGATTTTCAACAAGAAAATTTGAAGCACAATGCTAAAATTTCTTTATCAATTATTCAAACACTGTTGTTTGGGTAATGTCATGAAATTCCTCTCCCCTTACCTAAATGGTTTTCTACATTATATCCTGCCACGGATATCATGCTCTGCTTGTCCTTGGGAAGGATATACCCCTGAAATATGTGTTTAAACACATTTTCCTTTCCATTGTTCTGTTTAATCTGATAATCGTATTTTCCTTTCCATTGTTTGGTTTAAACTTCCTTATGATCCATATGATCTAAGCAGCAATATTCTTCTGCTTATGTAAACACCTTGGTGTACAACCGTGTCAGTAAGACCCTGTTGCATTTGTTGATAGCATTCCGGTAACCACCGATGGACGAGAACTTTTCCTATTGGTCCGCCTCGTTCAACGAGCAGGAAAATGGTTCTCTTCGTCCCTCGCCCTTGGTACCGACGTTGTTGCTGACGTATAACTGACAGGCTACCCGCTGACATGCCTTGCTATCATGACTGTGCAAGATGTCACCGCCCTTTCTACCTTTAACCCACATGGTGGTCCCATAACCCACAGTTCCATAGGATCGAAACCTGACTCTCCTGTACAACCCTGTTTCTAATGGTTATTCCCCACGCTTGGCTTTGTATTTAATTCACAGGACACCTTCCTAGTGCTCTATTCTGGTGTTAGACACAATACTTACTCCCGCTGCTCTGAACCCCTTTCTCACTCTGGTTTAGACTTCGAGCAACTATCTATCTGCTTGGAACCTCTTATTGTACCTTCATACCTTACTCTCGATGTATTTTATATGTTCAACTCGAGAGATAATCTTATGCTCATTCATGGGTTAACCCCAGATTGTTTCCCTCATAAGCATCATGTCATAGCTGAGCTGCCCCTTACCTATTCGTAAGTACGTTGGAGTTCCGGAAGAAAAGGACGAGTTCACCATGATGACCTGAAGAAGAGAAACGAAGACGTCAATGTAATGGATCGACCTCTTCAAGAAGAGCAACCAAGACCGAGAAGATTCGTTAGAATTTCGTAACCGGACCTTCCCCCCTTAGTCTCTATTGGATGTGGGGCTCCGGCAAACCCTTAAGGTTCGAACACTGGGGTGCGTGCGAAGTCTTTCTCTCCTACCGATCTACGCTCAAGCTCGCTAAGATCTTGTGGAAGAACTCGATGAACTCACCACACAGAAAGAGACACGAGGTTTATACTGGTTCGGGCCACCGTTGTGGTGTAATACCCTACTCCAGTGTGGTGGTGGATGGATTGCCTCTTGGGCTGATGAAGAACAGTACAAGGGAAGAACAGCCTCCTGAGGTTGAGGTGTTCTTGTGCGAGTGTTGGCTTCTTGCTATGTTCGAGTTGTGGATTCCTCTCCTCTTAATTCTCCCTACTATTGTGGTGGCTAGACCTATTTATAGAGGCCCTGGTCCTCTTCCCAAATGTTGAGCGGGAAGGGAGCCAACAATGACGGGCAAATTTGAAGGGGGATAGCTAGTACAAGCTATCCTGACAAAAGCAGTCTTTGCCTGCGAAAAGCCCTGGGGTGACGTCGTCTTGGGCTCCATGATGACCTCCGCCTTGCCGGCCTCCTGGTCTTGGTCTTGTTGCACCAATACGGCAACCTTTGCCTGATGCCTCGGTACCCTTCGTCTGCGCTTGCCTCCTTAGCACCAAAGAGGAAACAAGGACTCTGCACGCACCGTCGCCCGCCTGGCGCCGTTCGTCATGGCTCACGTGACGAGTCCCTCGTGAGGTTTGCCCCGCCTTGATATCTCCGCTCCTCGCGAGCCTGCCTGGCTAGGCCACTCTAGAGGAGGCCTTGCGTCATCCGCCTCGCGAGGCTTGGACCCTCACGAAGGTCTTGGATGTCTTGTTGATGAAGATAGGCCGTACGGCCCGCAGCATAGCCACGCCATGGGCCGCAGGCAGGCAAGTCTAGGGAATGCCGATAGTAGCCTCCGGGCCCAAGGCGCGCTCGGGCTTGGCTTTGCGGCGAAGCCAAGGGTCAAGTTCGGAGCGTCACGGGCCCCAAAAGCCTGCGGCCTCGGTCGACGCGTGGCGGTTGATTGGACGTGGGCGTCTCTGCTTCCCCACGCTACCTCGGCAACTGCTTGATTTGACGAGTCCCTGCAACATGCAAGGAAAATCATCATTACCCGCGATCGTGGGAGATGCCGGTTGGCCTCCTCTCGCTATAAATGGGGAGGGGGGCGAAGCCCCCGTTGCCCATCTTCTTCTTGCTTGCTTGCTTCGTCCTCCTCGCTCTCCTGCTGACAGCAGTGGCATCCATTAGAAGGTTTTCGACCGAAGAGAAAGGGGAAGCTCCTCGTTACAATCCAGAGCCACTTCCGCCGAAAAAACGAGCGATCCACCACCGTGACGAGGCGGTGTTGCAAGTGGTGACGAGGCCTTGGTGCGAGCGGCCTCCATCGGGGTTCCCGCTGCCCTTGTACGCCCGAGCCGAGGGCTCGAGAGGACGGAGTGACGAGCAGCACCGCCCGCGCCGCGTCCGGGGTCGCCGTGCCACGGCGCCACACGTTGTCGCCCCTGGGGTGCACGCCACTGACTCCTCGCGCGAGTTGGTGCTGTGGGCGCCGATGCCTCCAAGCTCCTGGATCCGCTTCCCACGATTCTTCTCCGATGTGATGCCGCTGAGGGGGCCGCTCGAGCTCTGGCTGCAGCACGCCGACTGCAGTGCCCCGGCGACCGGAGCAGAGATCGAGGCGGTTCCCACCGGCAAGATCTTCATGACCCGCGGTGCTACCTCTTGAGCACTGCATTGGATTTCCTTGAAGAGGAAAGGGTGATGCAGCAGAGTAGAGTAAGTATTTCCCTCAGTTTTTGAGTACCAAGGTATCAATCCAGTAGGAGGCTATGTGCGAGTCCCTTGTACCTACACAAAACAAATAGCTCAACGCAACCAACGCAATTAGGGGTTGTCAATCCCTTCACTGTCACTTACGAGAGTGAGATCTGATAGATAATATTTTTGGTATTTTTGATATAAAGATGCAAGGTAAAATAAAAAGTAAAACAGTAATAAAGTGATTGAAGGTTGATATGATGAGAATAGACCCGGGGGCCATAGATTTCACTAGTGGCTTCTCTCAAGAGCATAGGTATTCTACGGTGGGTGAACAAATTATTGTTGAGCAATTGACAGAATTGAGCATAGTTATGAGAATATCTAGGTATGATCATGTATATAGGCATCACGTCCGAGACAAGTAGACCGACTCCTGCCTGCATCTACTACTATTACTCCACTCATCGACCGCTATCTAGCATGCATCTAGAGTATTAAGTTAAAGAAAACAGTGTAACGCCTTAAGCAAGATGACATGATGTAGAGGAATAAATTCATGCAATATGATAAATACCCCATCTTGTTATCCTCGATGGCAACAATACAATACGTGCCTTGCTGCCCGTACTGTCACTGGGAAAGAACACCGCAAGATTGAACCCAAAGCTAAGCACTTCTCCCATTGCAAGAAAAACCAATCTAGTAGGCCAAACCAAACTGATAATTCGAAGAGACTTGCAAAGATAACCAATCATACATAAAAGAATTCAGAGAAGATTCAAATATTGTTCATAGATAATCTTGATCATAAACCCACAATTCGTCGATCTCAACAAACACACCGCAAAAATAAGATTACATCGAATAGATCTCCACGAGAGAGGGGGAGAACATTGTATTGAGATCCAAAAAGAGAGAAGAAGCCATCTAGCTACTAACTATGGACCCGAAGGTCTGAGGTAAACTACTCACACTTCATCGGAGGGGCTATGGTGATGATGTAGAAGCCCTCCGTGGTGGATTCCCCTTCCGGCGGAGCTCCGGAACAGGCCCCGAGATGGGATCTCGTGGGTACAGAAGGTTGCGGCGGTGGAATTAGGTTTTTGGCTCCGTATCTGATCGTTTGGGGGTACGTAGGTATGTATAGGAGGAAAGAGTACATCAGTGGAGCAAAGGGGGGCCCACGAGGCAGGGGACGCGCCCTAGGGGGGCGCCCTCCACCCTCGTGACCGCCTCCCTCCTTTCTTGACGGAGGGTCCAAGTCTCCTGGATCATATTTGTTGAGAAAATCACGTTCCCGAAGGTTTCATTCCGTTTGGACTCCGTTTGATATTCCGTTTCTTCGAAACACTGAAATAGGCAAAAAAACAGCAATTCTGAGCTGGGCCTCCGGTTAATAGGTTAGTCCCAAAAGTAATATAAAATAAAAGTGGAAAATAAAGCCCAATATAGTCCAAAACAGTAGATAATATAGCATGGAGCAATAAAAAATTATAGATACGTTGGAGACGTATCAGGCATCCCCAAGCTTAATTCCTGCTTGTCCTCGAGTAGGTAAATGATAAAAAGAGAATTTTTGATGCGGAGTGCTACTTGGCATATTTTCAATGTAATTCTTCTTAATTGTGGTTTGAATATTCAGATCCGAAAGATTCAAGACAAAAGTTCATATTGACATAAAAATAATAATACTTCAAGCATACTAACAAAACAATTATGTCTTCTCAAAATAACATGGCCAAAGAAAGTTATCCCTACAAAATCATATAGTCTGGCTATGCTCTATCTTCACCACACAAAGTATTTAAATCATGCACAACCCCGATGACAAGCCAAGCAATTGTTTCATACTTTTGACATTTTCAAAACTTTTTCAATCTTCACGCAATACATGAGCGTGAGCCATGGATATAACACTATATATATGAAATAGAATGGTGGTTGTGGAGAAGACAAAAATAGGGGAAGATAGTCTCACATCAACTAGGCGTATCAACGGGATATGGATGTGACGCCCGGATAATTAAGCTACAGTAATTCTATGCTAATGATGCCACGTCACTTCGATTACTATTGCTAATCTCGTGTTAGTTCGAAACCGATTCAAATTCAAATTCAAAATCAAGTCAAATGGTAAAATTTTCAAACATTAAAACTAAAATGTTCAAAATGGGACAAATAAATCCTAAGTCATAATGGTGGAGGAACCACGTTTTTGTAAAAAGATTAATAGCACTAAAATGATTTAAACAGTAGGAAAACAACGATTTGAACGACTTTGGTATTTTATAAAATACTAAACTATTTTATTTCAGGGTAAAACTTTTTGTAGTAGTGGATTGTTCTGAAACATTATTTTAGGGGCTATAGATATATTTTACTAAATTAAAATTAACGTGTAACTAAAATAAAACAGAAAATATATATATATATATATATATATATATATAATCAAACACCCCCCCCCAGTGGGCCTCTTGGCCCAGGTGCTAGCCAGGCCAAACCCCAGGCCGGCCCACCCCCTGGCCTATAACCAACCCCAGTGAAACCCTAGCCCGATCCCACTCTCCACTCCCCCACGTTCGCCTCCTCCTCCCCCCCCCCCCCCCCGATCCAGATTTGGATCGGGTCACGACCTGGACGCCGCACCGGACCGCCGTCGACGCTCGTCACTCGCCGGGACTCCTCCCCCGACGCCAACACCGCTCGACGCCGCCCTCCCCACCGGACCTCCTCGTCTCCTCCCCGAACGGCTTCACCAAGCCACGCCGACCCTCTCCCCGTCAACGCCCGTGATGCCTCCCCTCCTTCCCCGTCCCCCCTTTCCTCTTTGGCGCTGTGGCCACCGCGCCCCCGACCGGGTCTACCCACGCCCGCGGTCACCACGCCCCTCCCGTCGTCCCCGCACACAGGTCGCACCCCCGTCGTGCTCTTCTTCCCGCAACCGTGCCACCCGCTAGCGCCGCTACCTTGGACCGCCGCCCTCCGATGCTCCCTGCTCACAACCCGTGCTCGCTCGCACCGCCTGCGCTCGTCGTGCCTGGACCGGCGCCCCGTTCGCCCCTGCCATCCCGGCCAACCACCGCGCTCACCGCGGACCCCGCACCGGCCTTTGCCCCGCGCGCCTCTGCCCTCGCGCTGCTCGCGCACGCGACGCTCGTCGTTGCCTTTCGACAGCCCTTCTCTCCTGCCACCGCGCGCGCATGCGAGTGCCGGCTTTGCTCGCCGTCCGCTCCGGCCATGCAGCCCCGAATCTCTGCTCCGCCATGTCCCCATACCCGCGCAGGTGCCGCATTGCTGCTCCATTCGCTGGGCGTCCTCCTCGCGCCGGCCACGCCCATCGCGCACAGCCATCGCCGCCGACCGCATCGCGCCGTCCCCTGCGCTTGTCGTGGCCGGCCGGCGAACCCCGCCGTGGCCACGGCCTCACCCCGCGTCCTGGCGGGCAGCGCCTTGCCCGCGCCCGTCGGGTTCGCCCGCTAGCACCCGTTCCAGTGGCCTCCGTACAGAACGTTTAAGAAATGAATTAACAATAAAAATAATAAAAATAATTAATTAATAAATAATTAGCTAACAAAATTAATTAACTCAATTAAGTATGCTTAATTAACTAACTAACTACTATTAATTAACTAAACTATCAATGACGAACGGGACCCACACGTCAGTTGACCAGTCAACACCTCTGTTGACTGCTGATGTCATGCTGATGTCATGCTGACGTCAGCATGCACTGTTCTGGATAATGTTGTATTAAGTTAATTAAATAAATGCTAAAATTAATTTAAATCTTTTAAAATTAATATTAAATAAATCGTAGCTCGGATGGGAAAACTTTGTACATGAAAGTTGCTCAGAACGACGAGACGAGTCCGGTTACGCAGCCCGTTAGTCCGCCACACATCCTTAGCATATCAAACACGCAACTTTCCCCCTCCGGTTCATCTGTCCGAAAACGCGAAACACCGGGAATACTTTCCTGGATGTTCCCCCCCCTTCGCCGGTTTCACCTAATACCGCGTTAGGGCATACCTAGCACCCGCGTATTACCTCGTTATGCTTTGTGATGGTTTGATTGCTCTGTTATTTATTGTGTTCCCCCTCCGTTACTTCTGTCCGGTAGACCCCGAGACTGCCGACGACCCCAGTTCGACTACGGTGTTGACAACACGTCCTTCTTGCCAGAGCAACCAGGCAAGCCCCCCCTTGATCACCAGATATCGCCTATTCTTCTCTATACTGCTTGCATTAGAGTAGTGTAGCATGTTACTGCTTTCAGTTAATCCTATACTGCTGCATAGCATGTCCTTGCTACTACTGTTGTTACCCTTACCTGCTATCCTACTGCTTAGTATAGGATGCTAGTGTTCCATCAGTGGCCCTACACTCTTGTCCGTCTGCCATGCTATACTACTAGGCCGTGATCACTTCGGGAGGTGATCATGGGCATGTACTATATACTTTACACTGCTACATTACCTGTGATACTGTTCGGAGATGGGGGCTGAAGGGGCAGGTGGCTCCATCCTGGTAGAGGTGGGCCTGGGTTCCCGACGGCCCCCGACTGTTACTTTGAGGCAGAGCGACAGGGCAGGTTGAGACCACCTAGGAGAGAGGTGGCCTGGCCCTGGTCGGCGTTCGCGGATACTTAACACGCTTAACGAGATCTGGGTATCTGATCTGAGTCTGGCCATTTGGTCTATACGCACTAACCATCTACGCGGGAGTAGTTATGGGTATCCCTGCGTCGTGGTATCAGCCGAAGCCTTCGTGACGTCAGCGACTGAGCGGCGCGCGCCGGATTGGGACGTAAGCCTGCTCTTCTATTAAGGGGGCTAGTTCTGCTTCCGGGCGCCCTCGCAACGTGCAGGTGTGCTCAGGGCGATGGGCCCAGACCCCTGCGCGCTTAGGTTTAGACCGGTGTGCTGACCTCTCTGTTGTGCCTAGGTGGGGCTACGACGTGTTGATCTTCCGAGGCCGGGCATGACCCAGGAAAGTGTGTCCGGCCAAATGGGATCAAGCGTGCTAGGTTATGTGGTGCACCCCTGCAGGGAAGTTTATCTATTCGAATAGTTGCGTCCCTCGGTAAAAGGACGACCCGGAGTTGTACCTTGACCTTATGACAACTAGAACCGGATACTTAATAAAACACACCCTTCCAAGTGCCAGATACAACCCGGTGATCGCTCTCTAACAGGGCAATGAGGAGGGGATCGCCGGGTAGGATTATGCTATGCGATGCTACTTGGAGGACTTCAGTCTACTCTCTTCTATATGCTGCAAGACGGAGGCTGCCAGAAGCGTAGTCTTCGACAGGATTAGATATCCCCCTCTTATTCTGGCATTTTGCAGTTCAGTCCATTGATATGGCCCCTTACACATATATCCATGCATATGTAGTGTAGCTCCTTGCTTGGAGTACTTTGGATGAGTACTCACGGTTGCCTTGTTTCCCCTTTTCCCCATCTCTCTATCCGATTGCTGCAACCAGACGATGGAGCCCAGGAACCAGACGCCACCGTCGACGACGACTCCTACTACACTGGAGGTGCCTACTACTACGTGCAGCACGCTGACGATGACCAGGAGTGGTTAGGAGGATCCCAGGCAGGAGGCCTGCGCCTCGTTCGATCTGTATCCCAGTTTGTGCTAGCCTTCTTATGGAAAACTTGTTTAACTTATGTCTGTACTCAGATATTGTTGCTTCCGCTGACTCGTGTATGATCGAGCACTTGTATTCGAGCCCTCGAGGCCCCTGGCTTGTATTTTGATGCTTGTATGACTTATTTTATGTTTTAGAGTTGTGTTGCGATATCTTCCCGTGAGTCCCTGATCTTGATCGTACACGTTTGCGTGCATGATTAGTGAACGATTGAATCGGGGGTGTCACAAGTTGGTATCAGAGTCGACTGCCTGTAGGAATCCCCCTTTGCAACTCCTTGGCCGAAGTTGAGTCTAATCGATCAAAACTGTTTTACTAACTTGGCTGTGCGGCCCATGGGCCCACGTCGCCATTGGGTGGTATTAGGATCTTTTATTCCTCAACCTATACTCTGGGACTCTGATCTCTCTTCTATTCGGGTTAAATGATTTTGCTAAAATCTAACTCTAGGTTCTCGTTACCACTTCCTACCGGAGAGCCCTTAATTACAGATGATCGACTGCTTCACCACAAGATTCCGAAGATAATCTCCGATGTTCTCTCGAGACACTTGTGCCCACCGACTTTGCAAATTCCCTACCACTATTATATTATTATGGATAACTACATACACTTGTTCCTTCAATCCCATTGATCTTGTTATTACAAGATACCCTGAAAATTCTCTCTATTGTTCCGAGAATACTTTGTGTCTACTGCCTTGCAGTTCATTACCCACATGAACACCCCAACGGATAATTCCTCGCACTTACCGAGTATCCGCGCATCCCCAGTTGTTTATGTGTTTCACTAAGTTCTTCGAAATATTATTCGATGTTCCGAAAATCCTTAGCAGCTTGTTGCTCTTGAAATTCTTGCTTGCTTGCATTATGGTTAATCCCATAAGTATAGTAATCTTATTGGCTGCCTTTGTCACTATCATTTTGAGTCTTGATCCAATATGTTTGAGAATGCTCGCAATCATCAATCCAACCCAGAATTCATCCTTCTGTCTCGGATGTCATTGTAAACATGAGCTGGATCTCGACCAACCAAATTATCATCGATTGTGTCTCTAAGCCTACTCAACTTATCCATCCTTAATCAGAGTGTTTGCTCTTGCTCCCTTCATTCGGAAATCATGTTTCCTTTGCAATTGAGCTTTGAATTAGTCAGTTGTTTCTATAATACAATGCCCTTGCATTGTTTTCTTCCTCTGTTGTGTGCCGATGCTCCCATCAGCTTTGTATGGAACGTCATATCCTTTGTTGAATTATCATCTGACAGTGTCCTTCGTATACAAAAACCTCGAGAAGTTCTTTCCCTGATATATAATGCCGTTGGTAAATCCTATTCTCTGATTTGGCCAACCATGCTCTACTTTTGAGCTGGTGTTATTTACTCCTGAAACTTGTGGTATATGTTTCTATGATGCCCCGATGGGTTGACCTATGCCTTCTTTAATACGTGTGAACGCGAAAGTTTTCACTAGTCATGCTCTTCTGGTATTTTGCCAGATAAAATTTCAACACTACAACTTCATCGAACGCGAGAAGTGAATGAAAGGTTATGCATTGGAGAAGTGGGAGTCGACCTTGAACTTTGTGTTCATGCCCATGGACACGATGTAGATCCTATCATGGAAGCTTCTTGTAATAATAACTATTTCCTTGTTATAATATCATCTGATCTGTGAATTGATCCTTTGTAATCGTGGTTCCGACCATATATTCTCCTTGATTCCATCTCTCAGGCAAGTGAAAACACTTGTCTTCTACAGATCAATACATCTCTGCAACCCCTATGTCGATCTTCCTTCGAGTAATACCCTCCAGTATCTCGAGAATACCAAAGAACGGTGTTGCTTCCAATGAGTCTTCATCTAGTATTGCTTCTCACTGATTTCAGATTTCCCCCGGGTTCTGAGTTTCCACTCGAGAACATCGATATGTGAATCGATTCCGAACTCTAATTCAATAACTCTAAGTAATTTTCGTTGCTTACGAGTTTAAAAATTCTTCAACTCATTCCTAGCCTGATCGGCTACATCATTATCATGCTAAATTTTAACTGTGCTACCTGGTCCTTCTTCCCAGAGCACAATTTTTAACGATGAGCTAAGCTTACGTTGACTTTGCTCATCATATCATTTTTCCCTGAACACCAAGCTTGATTTTGAGTTTGTGTCGTACCCATGTTCCAATAACCTTCAGCTACATCATTCCTTTGACTTGTTGTCGTCGCTGATTGATTACATCTTCAAGAAAACTTTCGATAAATGTGTCGTGATCATCCTCAATGTAATGAGACCTTCCATGTCGCGGCCGGTTTTCCAGACATTGAATTCCAGAAAATGGCCGTCGAGCTCATCAGCCCCAGGATTACTGTTAGCTGATGAGGCACCAACTTGTTACAGAAATTCCAAGCAAAGGTACAAAATATGAAGTACAAGACCATTGTGGCCTATGAGTACAACAAATGGTTTCTAGAGGTTGAGGGCGGAAGCGGTTTGGGGATCACCACGGCGGTGGGACTCCATTCCCCACGGGAACAGCTGACCAGGATAACTCCTATCTTCACGAGGCTGCTATCACCGCTGCGCAGGTTCCGAGGCGGTCGTCGCAACGCTCCTCTCCAAGCAAGCAATCTGGCCAAGACAATAGCCAGGGACAAGCCAGTGAGTACTTTGAATGTACTCGCAAACATTAAGAACACGAGCATAATATAATCGTTGATGCTCATGCTCGCAATATCCTTATACTCACTTAGTTAGTCATAAATAATTATCTTGATGCATGTAAAACAAGTCATTCATATGCAACCGGAAATTTATGCAAAGGCCACATAGAGGTAATGAATACGGTGTGCCAAGCGAGGGTCTGAATGACTCCTCAAGTGGAAGGTACGGAATAATAGATACTGGTGCCAAACGAGTGTCTGAAAGACTCCTCGAGCGGAAAATGCAGAATAATAAATACCACAGTCGGGCGTCTGAGCGACACCACAGAAAGGGCATTAAAAGAAATGCCACAGTCGGGCGTCTGAGCGACACCACAGAAAGGGCTTTAAAAGAAAAGCCACCGTCGGGCGTCTGAGCGACACCACAAAAAGGGCTTTAAAAGAAATGCCACAGTCGGGCGTCTGAGCGACACCACAGAAAGGGCTTTAAAAGAAATGCCACAGTCGGGCGTCTGAGCGACACCACAGAAAGGGCTTTAAAAGAAATGCCACAGTCGGGCGTCTGAGCGACACCACAGAAAGGGCTTTAAAAGAAATGCCATAGTCGGGCGTCTGAGCGACACCACAGAAAGGGCTTTAAAAGAAATGCCACAGTCGGGCGTCTGAGCGACACCACAGAAAGGGCTTTAAAAGAAAAGCCATAGTCGGGCGTCTGAGCGACACCACAAAAAGGGCTTTAAAAGAAATGCCACAGTCGGGCGTCTGAGCGACACCACAGAAAGGGCTTTAAAATAAAAGCCACAGTCGGGCGTCTGAGCGACACCACAGAAAGGGCTTTAAAAGAAATGCCACAGTCGGGCGTCTGAGCGACACCACAGAAAGGGCTTTAAAAGAAAAGCCACAGTCGGGCGTCTGAGCGACACCACAAAAAGGGCTTTAAAAGAAATGCCACAGTCGGGCGTCTGAGCGACACCACAGAAAGGGCTTTAAAAGAAATGCCACAGTCGGGCGTCTGAGCGACACCACAGAAAGGGCTTTAAAAGAAATTAATCATAGTGAATATCCCGGAGGTAGAACCATCCCAGAGATATTCGATGATAACAATAATGATCATGGGTTAGTCAACAATAGTAATAATCATAATCATCACAAGTCACAAGTAGTAATTCCCGTTCTGGTTTAACAATTTCACCTCCGAAGACCGACACTAAGACCGACACTTGACCCATCCCAGACTGTAGTCCTTAACCATGGACACGGCTATTCGAATAGGTTTAATCTCTGCAGAGGGTGTACTCTTTACCCACGAGTAACGGATTCCTTTAGTCCATCAGGACTAATTCTGTCTACGGTCTTTTAGTTGAAAACACACCTGACTTGCACACACCATCTTAACTCATCGGTGTCTGGAATCACCCACGACACTTGTCAAGCAAAACTCTAAGTGGGGAGGCTACAACCTCGCGTAGCATGGGATCAAATTTATATCGCGCGCTCTAAGGGGTGGCCTCCCCTCTCGGTCCCAACCGGAAACACCCATGCCCCCTGACCAGGTGGCATGCCTACCGGCTACAACCGATATCTTCCACCATGGCCTCTCTGTACGGTGTGTGCTGGGAAGGGGTTAACAACTTACTGAACCGTACCCTACCTGCGGCAGGGACGAGTGGTAGTACGAGGCAAGTATGGGGGTTACTGGAACAAGACTCGATCTGCGGTCGACTCAGGAGGTTCATAAGTTCCTGCATGACTTGTATACCAAATATATATATCAACCAACAAATATCACCACTCAATATACCTTACCATGCCATATCGGAAATAACCGTCCCGACGGGGACTGGTGACAAGCTCATGCCTACCCAAGGCCGAGGCTTTCCCGGATTCCTTTCCAGTATGCATGCAAGGCACATGAGGATGATTATCATCACAATCATTTTCATTTCCAATAGCAAGGAAATCGTTGATATGCTTCCATGCAAATGATCATGTCACATGAAATATCAATTCCACCGGAATGAGGTGGTGTTATAAATGTGTCAACCAACACATCAAAATACATTATGTCAGGGTTCAAGATGCTTGCCTTGAAGTTGTGGAGGGGTGAGGTGCTCTCCAAAACTTTTGAAAGTTTCTTCCCTCCTCCAAAATCCTATTTTTAAAAATATTTGAATTAACACACGTTTCAAAAACAGTACAAAAAGTTGTTTTGGAAAATTTTCAAATAAATCTTAAAATAAACTAGATCAAATTTAATGAAGGTAGGAAAAAGAATCAACTCATTTGGAGTTGTATTTAAAAAGTTATAGGCAGTCAAAGATCTGGTCAAAAATCTGTTTTAAAAACAAAACAGAAAAGAAAACGTTTCAGAGGGGAATACGCTTTCGGAGCGGGGAGACGTACTGGGGAAAATACGCCTACACCTAAACACGTGGACGGCGCGGTGAGTCACTGATAGTGGGTCCAGGGGGCCCACTAGTCAGGTTTGACTAGTCTTCTCCCTCTCTTTCCTCTGTCCCGAGCGGGGGCGAAGCTCCGGTGATCGTCGCCGGCGACTGGCGGCTCTTCGCGGGGCTCCGAGGGCGGGGATGGATCCGCTACTCCGGGGCGGTCCTCCCGGTGGTCGCCTGGCAGGCAGGGGCGGAGGGAGCTGCCGGCGGCGAGCTCCTCGGCGGAGGTGGCCTCGGGAGCAAAGTGCCAGTGGGGTTGCGGTGGCTCCCGATCAAAATTGAGCAGGGGGAAAGGTTCACGAGAGGATGAGGAGGCTTCTGGTGGAGAGAGTGGAGAGGGGGAGGTCCTGGTGGCGCCGGAACGGCAGGGGCAGTGGCGGTGGTCGGCGTTGCCGGAGACGGGGAAGAAGACCTCCCTGGGTCGAATGCGGGCTAGGGGAACGCCATAATGGTGGCCTGAGGTCGCCTGTGAGCGGGAACGGACTAGGGGACTCCTTAAATAGGCGTGGCAAGGCGGTTCCGCGGCGGGCGTGGATAAGCTCTCCGGCGACCGCCATTCTGTAGCTAGGGCGACGTGGCGGCGACGAGGGCTAGCAGACACGCTTGCGGATGAGCTCGCGCTGTTACAGGGGCCAGGTGGCGAGCGGGAGGGGCTTGGGTGGCGCTGCCCGTGGCAGAGGCTGTCGGCCGATGCCGGCGTGCCGCCCAAAGGGCTCTGGCGGTGGAGCTGTAGGGCGCCAGGGGTGGCTGGCGTGTAGTGGTTAGGCGGGGAGTGCGTGGCAAGTTCTCCCGTGCGGGCCAAGGCAGGGGGTTGCGACGCGGCGGCTCGGTCCACGCGGCTGCAATTGGCGCGCTCTGGGCGCGTCCAGTGCACGCACGGGACGTGCTCGAAGAAATGCCGTGGCCTGCTAGGTGGCTTGGATGGAGCTGGGGTTTAGCAGTCCTAGCTTAGGGTTAGTTGTGATGCTAGTGGACATGCTAGTTTGGTCAGAGGTGCAAGCTCATAGTGCAGTGCCAAAACTCATGACAAAACTGGTCATGCCCACAGGGTGCTCGACAGAATGCCACATGCATCTAGGCATCTCTTGGGGTGGCCAAATTCTCCAGATCAGTGTCTCCTTAGATGCAAGAGGGAGTGGTGAAGTTAGTTTGTTAAAAGGAGAAACTTGTTAGTGCAAGTTTTGCAGAATTACAATTCTGGACAGGAAATAAATGGCATCATTTCATGAACCAAAATTGCTCCAAAGGGTGCATGCTCCTGGACTTAGGGGTTTGGTAGGGAGGACTATGAGCATGAGAGAACACGAGGCTACTGGAGCAAGAAATGACAGGGTTGCAGTAGGAGTCAGAGGGCTGGACCAAAATGAAGATGATGCTGATCCACTCAAAATTTGCAAATAACATCACTGGGTTTTTGCATAAAGTTGAATCATATGATATTACTGACATCCCATAATTTTGGTAGAGGCTAAAAGAAAATATTTAAAAGGGTTGTAGTGAAAAAATTGCCCACTGGACCAGAGAAGAAAAAAGGGTGTAGAGCTCAAAATATTTCAAGAATAAAAGATCTTTTTGCATAAAAGTTATTTAATAATATCACATGACATCTCCAAATTTTGGTGGGAATTTTAAGTGAATTTATCAAATGGTTGTAGTTCAAATTTGGCCATTTAACCTTGAAAAACCATTTTCAAGAAAGTGAAGATCAAGCAACTTAATTGAGCAATTAGTTGCACTGATAAAAGTAAAGTTTTTTCTAGAGAGGTTAAACAAGTACAATAACACATTTGAAAAGTCCACACTTAGGGGAAAACTCCACAATGACAAGGTTAAAGATAAAAAGGGAGCTAAGAAAATAAAGTTTTTAAATCCTGGCAAAATTTAATTAATAAAACAAGGCCAAAAAAAAATATGGGGTGTCACATTCCATGATATCAATCGACTTACCGATGAGAAATACCATCCTTACCCCTCGATGATTTGTGTTACCATCAACAACACCCTTACCGTTCTTTCATCACAAACTCGTTCTGTTATTGATGCAACCTGCTATCCAGCTTGCATTATATTCTACCTTGAAGTATTACTATCTTTTATGTCAAGGATGTTGTGAGACTTGCTCCACCTCATAACAAGTCTTGATATGGTGATACTTATCGCCGTATCCCTTTGTTTCTTGGTCCCCGTGTTGATTCTAACCGGGATGCAGTGAACGGAACTGCTGTGATTCTGCACTTCTAGCAACCCTAATGCTTTGATACTAATGGTCGATATTTCATTCTTGGACCATTGGTTATCGAATTACCATTCTTACATTGATCATGCTACCTAAGCCCTTATTTCGGGTGCACCTTTCAATCAATGTTTAACTGTGTATGTTTTCCCTTGAGCATACCTCATTATATCATTTGATCTGACAATTGTTATCTCCTTGTTCACATAAGTGTGGAAATCCATCTTTTGAAAATCTCAATGAATAATCGTTGAGTTCATCAGCCACCTCCTCGTCCTCTCCTTGGTTAAATGATGAACTCATGATTCGGAACTGCTTTCATAGTACATTTCCCGAGAATCTTGCAACTCCATCTCATCTAATTGTGTTGCCCTCTTTCCTTCTCGGGCATCATGAGTCTGAGTTATCCTGACACCAATCAGATCTGAATCTCGGCCAGATATGATGGTTGGAACGTTTTCCAAGAGTCATAACATTGGTCCTTATATAACCCAGTAAGGTGATATCATGCCTAGCCCACCTGGTCGGAGGACCTTGCTATAGTATCCTTTTACAAGGTTAGCCATTCGTCCATGGGGAAATGGTAAGACTTATTCTATAAGTTGTTCCTGATGGATCCTTTTTGTTTCCAAAGCCTGATTTTCACCTATTGACCATGTCAATGCTATCTCGAAGCATGTCTATGGTACTCCGTTCTTCAACAAGAACATTTGAAGCCCAATGCTAATTGTTTCTTTCTCAACTATCCAAACACCGTTGTATGGATAATGTCATGAAAATTTCTCTCCCCTCACCTAGAGGCTTTTCTACTTAATATCATGTCGTGGTTATCATGCTCTGCTTGTCCTTGGGAAGGATATACCCCTGAAACATCTGATAATCATATTTTTTTCCTTTCCATTACTTGGTTTACCCTTTCTGGTGATCATTATGGTCTAAGCAGTACTAATTCCCTGCTTATGTAGACCCCTCGTGTACAATTCTGTCAGTAAGACCCTGTTACTTTTGTTGATGACATTCGGTAACCACCGATGGACGAGAACCTTGCCTATTGGTCCGCCTCGTTGCAACGAGCAGGAAAATGGTTCTCTTCGTCCCTCGCCCTTGGTACCAACGTTGTTGCCGACATAACTGACATGGTACTCTCTGACATGCCTTGCTATCATGACCATGCAAGATGTCACTGCTCCTATTAAAAAAAACCACATGGTGGTCCCATAACCCACAGTTCCACAGGATCGAAACCTGACTGTCCTGTACACCCCCTATTCCCAAAGTTATTCCTCGCGCGTGGCCTCGTATGTAATTCACGGGCCACCGTCCTAGTGATCTATTCTGGTATCAGGCGCAATACTTACTCTCGCTACTTTGTACCCCTTTCTCACTCTGGTTCAGACTTCGAGCAACTATCTATCCGCTTGGAACCTCTTATTGTACCTTCGTACCTTACTCTCGATGTATTTCATATGTTCAACTCGACAAATAATCTTATACTCATTCATGGGTTAACCCCAGATTGTTTCCCTCAAAAGCATTTTGTCGTAGCTGACCTGCCCCTTATCCTTTCGTAAGTACGATGGAGTTCCCGAAGAAATGATGACAAGTTTATCATGATGCATTGGAATGAAGAATTGAAGACATCAACGAAAGGGATTGACTTCTTCGAGAAGACCCGTTAGAATATCGTATCCAGAACTTTCCCCCTTACTCCCCTCTTAAATCTCGGGACGAGATTTCTTGTAGTGGAGGAGAATTGTGACGCCCGGATAATTAAGCTACAGTAATTCTCTGCTAATGATGCCATGTCACTTCGATTACTATTGCTAATCTCGTGTTAGTTCGAAACCGATTCAAATTCAAATTCAAAATCAAGTCAAACGGTAAAATTTTCAAACATTAAAACTAAAATGTTCAAAATGGGACAAATAAATCCTAAGTCATAATGGTGGAGGAACCACGTTTTTGTAAAAAGATTAAAAGCACTAAAATGATTTAAACAGTAGCAAAACAACGATTTGAACAACTTTGGTATTTTATAAAATACTAAACTATTTTATTTCAGGGTAAAACTTTTTGTAGTAGTGGATTGTTCTAAAACATTATTTTATATATTTTACTAAATTAAAATTAACGTGTAACTAAAATAAAACAGAAAAGAAAAATATATATATAAAAAAATCAAACAACCCCCCAGTGGGCCTCTTGGCCCAGCTGCTAGCCAGGCCAAACCCTAGGCCGGCCCACCCCGTGGCCTATAACCAACCCCAGTGAAACCCTAGCCCGATCCCACTCTCCACTCCCCCCACGTCCGCCTCCTCCTCCCCCCCGATCCAGATTTGGATCGGGTCACGACCTGGACGCCGCACCGGACCGCCGTCGACGCTCATCACTCGCCGGGACTCCTCCCCCGACGCCAACACCGCTCGACGCCGCCCTCCCCACCGGACCTCCTCGTCTCCTCCCCGAACGGCTTCACCAAGCCACGCCGACCCTCTCCCCGTCAACGCCTGTGAGGCCCTCCCTCCTTCCCCGTCCCCCCTTTCCTCTCTGGCGCCGTGGCCACCGCGCCCCCGACCGGGTCTACCCACGCCCGCGGTCACCACGCCCCTCCCGTCGTCCCCGCGCTCAGGTCGCACCCCCGTCGTGCTCTTCTTCCCGCAACCGCGCCACCCGCTAGCGCCGCTACCTTGGACCGCCGCCCTCTGATGCTCCCTGCTCACAACCCGCGCTCGCTCGCACCGGCTGCGCTCGCCATGCCTGGACCGGCGCCCCGTTCACCCCTGCCATCCCGGCCAATCACCGCGCTCACCGCGGCCCCCGCACCGGCCTTTGCCCCGCGCGCCTCTGCCCTCGCGCTGCCCGCGCTTGCGACGCCCGTCGCTGCCTTTCGACAGCCCTGCTCTCCTGCCACCGCGCGCGCACGCGAGTGTCGCCTTTGCTCGCCGTCCGCTCCGGCCATGCAGCCCCGAATCTCTGCTCTGCCATGTCCCCATACCCGCGCAGGTGCCGCATCGCTGCTCCATTCGCTGGCGTCCTCCTCGCGCCGGCCACGCCCATCGCGCACAGCCATCGCCGCCGACCGCATCGCGCCGCCCCCTGCGCTTGTCGTGGCCGGCCGGCGAACCCCGCCGTGGCCACGGCCTCACCCCGCGTCCTGGCGGGCAGCGCCTTGCCCGCGCCCGTCGGGTTCGCCCGCTAGCACCCGTTCCAGTGGCCTCAGTACAGAACGTTTAAGTAATGAATTAAAAATAAAAATAATAAAAATAAATAAAAATAATTAATTAATAAATAATTAGTTAACAAAATTAATTAACTCAATTAAGTATGCTTAATTAACTAACTAACTACTGTTAGTTAACTAAACTATCAATGACGAACGGGACCCACACGTCAGTTGACCAGTCAACACCTCTGTTGACTGCTGACGTCATGCTGATGTCATGCTGATGTCAGCATGCACTGTTCTGGATAATGTTGTATTAAGTTAATTAAATAAATGCTAAAATTAATTTAAATCTTTTAAAATTAATATTAAATAAACCGTAGCTCGGATGGGAAAACTTTGTACATGAAAGTTGCTCAGAACGACGAGACGAGTCCGGTTACGCAGCCCATTAGTCCGCCATACATCCCTAGCATAGCAAACACGCAACTTTCCCCCTCCGGTTCATCTGTCCGAAAACGCGAAACACCGGGAATACTTTCCCGGATGTTTCCCCTCCTTCGCCGGTATCACCTAGTACCGCGTTAGGGCATACCTAGCACCGCGTATTACCTCGTTATGCTTTGTGATGCTTTGATTGCTCTGTTATTTATTGTGTTCCCCCTCCGTTACTTCTTTCCGGTAGACCCCGAGACTGCCGACGACCCCAGTTCGACTACGGTGTTGACAACACGTCCTTCTTGCCAGAGCAACCAGGAAAGCCCCCCCTTGATCACCAGATATCGCCTATTCTTCTCTATACTGCTTGCATTAGAGTAGTGTAGCATGTTACTGCTTTCACTTAATCCTATACTGCTGCATAGCCTGTCCTTGCTACTACTGTTGTTACCCTTACCTGCTATCCTACTGCTTAGTATAGGATGCTAGTGTTCCATCAGTGGCCCTACACTCTTGTCCATCTGTCATGCTATACTACTGGGCCGTGATCACTTCGGGAGGTGATCACGGGCATATACTATATACTTTACACTGCTACATTACCTGTGATACTGTTCGGAGATGGGGGCTGAAGGGGCAGGTGGCTCCATCCCGGTAGAGGTGGGCATGGGTTCCCGACGGCCCCCGACTATTACTTTGAGGCGGAGCGACAGGGCAGGTTGAGACCACCTAGGAGAGAGGTGGCCTGGCCCTGGTCGGCGTTCGCGGATACTTAACACGCTTAACGAGATCTGGGTATTTGATCTGAGTCTGGCCATTTGGTCTATACGCACTAACCATCTACGCGGGAGTAGTTATGGGTATCCCGGTGTCGTGGTATCAGCCGAAGCCTTCGTGACGTCAGCGACTGAGCGGCGCGCGCCGGATTGGGACGTAAGCCTGCTCTTGTATTAAGGGGGCTAGTTCTGCTTCCGGCCGCCCTCGCAACGTGCAGGTGTGCTCAGGGCGATGGGCCCAGACCCCTGTGCGCTTAGGTTTAGACCGGCGTGCCGACCTCTCTGTTGTGCCTAGGTGGGGCTGCGACGTGTTGATCTTCCGAGGCCGGGCATGACCCAGGAAAGTGTGTCCGGCCAAATGGGATCAAGCATGTTGGGTTATGTGGTGCACCCCTGCAGGGAAGTTTATCTATTCGAATAGCCGTGTCCCTCGGTAAAAGGACGACCCGGAGTTGTACGTTGACCTTATGACAACTAGAATCGGATACTTAATAAAACACACCCTTCCAAGTGCCAGATACAACCCGGTGATCTCGTTATCAATGACATCCAATGTCCATAGTCAGGAAACCATGACTATCTATCGATCAACGAGCTAGTCAACTAGAGGCTTACTAGGGACATGTTGGTGTCTATTATTCACACATGTATTACGATTTCCGGATAACACAATTATAGCATGAATAAAGACAATTATCATGAACAAGGAAATATAATAATAATGCTTTTATTATTGCCTCTAGGGCATATTTCCAACAGTCTCCCACTTGCACTAGAGTCAATAATCTAGTTACATTGTGATGAATCGAACACCCATGGAATCCTGGTGTTGATCATGTTTTGCTCTAGGGAGAGGTTTAGTCAATGGATCTGCTACATTCAGGTCCGTATGTACTTTACAAATATCTATGTCTCCATCTTGAACATTTTCACGAATGGAGTTGAAGCGACGCTTGATGTGCCTGGTCTTCTTGTGAAACCTGGGCTCCTTGGCAAGTGCAATAGCTCTAGTGTTGTCACAGAAGAGTTTAATTGGCCCCGACGCATTGGGTATGACTCCGAGGTCGGTGATGAACTCCTTCACCCAAATTGCTTCATGTGCTGCCTCTGAGGCTTCCATGTACTCCGCTTCACATGTAGATCCCGCCACGACGCTCTGCTTGCAACTGCACCAGCTTACTGCCCCACCATTCAAAATATACACGTATCCGGTTTGTGACTTAGAGTCATCCAGATCTGTGTCGAAGCTAGCGTCGACGTAACCATTTACGACGAGCTCTTCGTCACCTCCATAAACGAGAAACATTTCCTTAGTCCTTTTCAGGTACTTCAGGATATTCTTGACCGCTGTCCAGTGTTCCTTGCCGGGATTACTTTGGTACCTTCCTACCAAACTTACGGCAAGGTTTACATCAGGTCTGGTACATAGCATAGCATACATAATAGAACCTATGGCTGAGGCATAGGGGATGACACTCATCTCTTGTATATCTTCTGCCGTGGTCGGACATTGAGCTGAGCTCAATTTCACACCTTGTAACACAGGTAAGAACCCCTTCTTAGATTGATCCATATTGAACTTCTTCAATATCTTATCAAGGTATGTGCTTTGTGAAAGACCTATGAGGCGTCTTGATCTATCTCTATAGATCTTGATGCCTAATATATAAGCAGCTTCTCCAAGGTCCTTCATTGAAAAACTCTTATTCAAGTAGGCCTTAATGCTGTCCAAGAGTTCTATATCATTTCCCATCAAAAGTATGTCATCTACATATAATATGAGAAATGCTACAGAGCTCCCACTCACTTTCTTGTAAACGCAGGCTTCTCCATAAGTCTGCGTAAACCCAAACGCTTTGATCATCTCATCAAAGTGAATGTTCCAACTCCGAGATGCTTGCACCAGCCCATAAATCGAGCGTTGGAGCTTGCACACCTTGTCAGCATTCTTAGGATCGACAAAACCTTTCGGCTGCATCATATACAATTCTTCCTTAAGGAAACCATTAAGGAATGCCGTTTTGACGTCCATTTGCCATATCTCATAATCGTAGAATGCGGCAATTGCTAACATGATTCGGACGGACTTTAGCTTTGCTACCGGTGAGAAAGTCTCATCGTAGTCAACCCCTTGAACTTGTCGATAACCCTTAGCGACAAGCTGAGCTTTATAGATGGTCACATTACCATTCGCGTATGTCTTCTTCTTAAAGATCCATTTATTTTCTATGGCTCGCCGCTCAACGGGCAAGTCAGTCAAAGTCCATACTTCGTTTTCATACATGGATCCTATCTCGGATTTCATGGCTTCCAGCCATTTGTCGGAATCCGGGCCCGCCATTGCTTCTTCATAGTTCGAAGGTTCACCGTTGTCTAACAACATGATTTCCAAGACAGGGTTGCCATACCACTCTGGTGCGGAACGTGTCTTTGTGGACCTACGAATTTCAGTAGGAGCTTGATCAGAAGTATCTTGATCATCATCATTAATTTCCTCTCTAGTCGGTGCAGGCACCTCAGGAACGTTTTCTTGAGTTGCGCCATTTTCCGGTTCAAGAGGTAACACTTCATCAAGTTCTACTTTCCTCCCACTTACTTCTTTCGAGAGAAACTCCTTCTCTAGAAAGGATCCATTCTTGGCAACAAAGATCTTGCCTTCAGATCTGAGGTAGAAGGTATACCCAATAGTTTCTTTAGGGTATCCTATGAAGACGCATTTTTTTGACTCGGGTTTGAGCTTTTCAGGTTGAAGTTTCTTGACATAAGCATCGCATCCCCAAACTTTTAGAAACGACAGCTTAGGTTTCTTCCCAAACCATAATTCATACGGTGTCGTCTCAACGGATTTCGACGAAGGCCTATTTAAAGTGAATGCGGCAGTCTCTAAAGCATAGCCCCAAAAAGATAGCGGTAAATCGGTAAGAGACATCATAGATCGCACCATATCTAATAGAGTGCGATTACGACATTCGGACACACCATTACGCTGAGGTGTTCCAGGCGGCGTGACTTGTGAAACTATTCCACATTTTCTTAAGTGTGTGCCAAATTCGTGACTCAAGTATTCTCCTCCACGATCTGATCGTAGGAACTTGATTTTTCTGTCACGTTGATTTTCAACCTCACTCTGAAATTCCATGAACTTTTCAAAGGTCTCATACTTGTGTTTCATTAAGTAGATATACCTGTTGGGGAACGTTGCAGAAAATTAAAAATTTTCCTACGGTTTCACCAAGATCCATCTATGAGTTCATCTAAGCAACGAGTCATGGGAGAGAGATTGCATCTACATAATACTTTGTAGATCGCGCACGGAAGCGTTCAGGGAACGGTGATGACGTAGTCGTACTCGCCGTGATTCAGATCACCGATGACCAAGTGCCGAACGGACAGCACCTCCGCGTTCAACACACGTACGGGACGATCGACGTCTCCTCCTTCTTGATCCAGCAAGGGGAAGGAGAGGTTGAGGAAGAAGTCTCCAACAGCAGCACGACGGCGTGGTGGTGGTGGAGAAGGAGTACTCCGGCAGAGCTTCGCTAAGCACGTGACGGAAGAGGAGAGGTGTTGGGGAGGGGAGGGGCTGCACCTTGGATGGTCTCACTGCCCTCCCCTCACCCCCACTATTTATAGGGGAAGGGGCAAGGGGGGCTGGCCCCTCTAGATGGGATCTAGAGGGGGGCGGCGGCCCAGGGGAGGAGCCTTGCCCCCCAAGCAGGGGGGGCGCCCCCCTCAGGGTTTCCCCAACCCTAGGCGCAGGGGCCCTTGGGGGGGAAGGCGCACCAGCCCACTTTGGGCTGGTTCCCTTCCTCATACAGCCCATAAGCCCCTCCGGGAGAGGTGGCCCCTCCCGGTGGACCCCTGGAACCCCTCCGGTGGCCCCGGTACAATACCGATATGCCCCCGAACCTTTCCGGTGTCCGTATGAAAACTTCCCATATATAAATATTTACCTCCGGACCATTCCGGAACTCCTCGTGACGTCCGGGATCTCATCCGGGACTCCGAACAACATTCAGTAATCACATACAAGTCTTCCTAATAACCCTAGCGTCACCGAACCTTAAGTGTGTAGACCCTACGGGTTCGGGAGACATGCAGACATGACCGAGACGGCTCTCGGGCAATAACCAACAGCGGGATCTGGATACCCATGTTGGCTCCCACATGCTCCTCGATGAAGTCATCGGATGAACCACGATATCGAGGATTCAATTAATCCCGTATACGATTCCCTTTGTCAATCGGTATTTTACTTGCCCGAGATTCGATCGTCGGTATCCCAATACCTCGTTCAATCTCGTTACCGGCAAGTCACTTTACTCGTATCGTAATGCATGATCCCGTGATCAAACACTTTGATCACATTGAGCTCATTATGATGATGCATTACCGAGAGGGCCCGGTGATACCTCTCCGTCAAGCGGAGTGACAAATCCCAGTCTCGATCCGTGTCAACCCAACAGACACTTTCGGAGATACCCGTAGTATACCTTTATAGTCACCCAATTACGTTGTGACGTTTGGTACACCCAAAGCACTCCTACGGTGTCCGGGAGTTACACGATCTCATGGTCTAAGGAAAGGATACTTGACATTGGAAAACTCTAGCAAACGAACTATGCGATCTTATGCTATGTTTAGGATTGGGTCTCGTCCATCACATCATTCTCCTAATGATGTGATCTCGTTATCAATGACATCCAATGTCCATAGTCAGGAAACCATGACTATCTATCGATCAACGAGCTAGTCAACTAGAGGCTTACTAGGGACATGTTGTTGTCTGTTATTCACACATGTATTACGATTTCCGGATAACACAATTATAGCACGAATAAAGACAATTATCATGAACAAGGAAATATAATAATAATGCTTTTATTATTGCCTCTAGGGCATATTCCCAACAGTCTCCCACTTGCACTAGAGTCAATAATCTAGTTACATTGTGATGAATCGAACACCCATAGAGTTCTGGTGCTGATCATGTTTTGCCTTAGAGAGAGGTTTAGTCAACGGATCTGCTACATTCAGATCCGTGTGCACTTTACAAATTTCTATGTCTCCATCTTGAACATTTTCATGAATGGAGTTGAAGCGACGCTTGATGTGCCTGGTCTTCTTGTGAAACCCGGGCTCCTTGGCAAGTGCAATAGCTCCAGTGTTGTCACAGAAGAGTTTGATTGGCCCCGACGCATTGGGTATGACTCCGAGGTCGGTGATGAACTCCTTCACCCAAATTGCTTCATGTGCTGCCTCTGAGGCTGCCATGTACTCCGCTTCACATGTAGATCCCGCCACAACGCTCTGCTTGCAACTGCACCAGCTTACTGCCCCACCATTCAAAATATACACGTATCCGGTTTGTGACTTAGAGTCATCCAGATCTGTGTCGAAGCTAGCGTCGACGTAAACCCTTTACGACGAGCTCTTCGTCACCTCCATAAACGAGAAACATTTCCTTAGTCCTTTTCAGGTACTTCAGGATATTCTTGACCGCTGTCCAGTGTTCCTTGCCGGGATTACTTTGGTACCTTCCTACCAAACTTACGGCAAGGTTTACATCAGGTCTGGTACACAGCATGGCATACATAATAGAACCTATGGCTGAGGCATAGGGGATGACACTCATCTCTTCTATATCTTCTGCCGTGGTCGGACATTGAGCTGAGCTCAATTTCACACCTTGCAATACAGGTAAGAACCCCTTCTTAGATTGATCCATATTTAACTTCTTCAATATCTTATCAAGGTATGTGCTTTGTGAAAGACCTATGAGGCGTCTTGATCTATCTCTATAGATCTTGATGCCTAATATATAAGCAGCTTCTCCAAGGTCCTTCATTGAAAAACTTTTATTCAAGTAGGCCTTAATGTTGTCCAAGAGTTCTATATCATTTCCCATCAAAAGTATGTCGTCTACATATAATATGAGAAATGCTACAGAGCTCCCACTAACTTTCTTGTAAACGCAGGCTTCTCCATAAGTCTGCGTAAACCCAAACGCTTTGATCATCTCATCAAAGCGAATGTTCCAACTCCGAGATGCTTGCACCAGCCCATAAATCGAGCGTTGGAGCTTGCACACCTTGTCAGCATTCTTAGGATCGACAAAACCTTTCGGCTGCATCATATACAATTCTTCCTTAAGGAAACCATTAAGGAATGCCGTTTTGACGTCCATTTGCCATATTTCATAATCGTAGAATGCGGCAATTGCTAACATGATTCGGACAGACTTCAGCTTCGCTACCGGTGAGAAAGTCTCATCGTAGTCAATTCCTTGAACTTGTCGATAACCCTTAGCGACAAGCCGAGCTTTATAGATGGTCACATTACCATCCGCGTCTGTCTTCTTCTTAAAGATCCATTTATTTTCTATGGCTCGCCGTTCAACGGGCAAGTCAGTCAAAGTCCATACTTCGTTTTCATACATGGATCCTATCTCGGATTTCATGGCTTCTAGCCATTTGTCGGAATCCGGGCCCGCCATTGCTTCCTCATAGTTCGAAGGTTCACCGTTGTCTAACAACATGATTTCTAAGACAGCGTTGCCGTACCACTCTGGTGCGGAACGTGTCCTTGTGGACCTACGAATTTCAGTAGGAGCTTGATTAGAAGTATCTTGATCATCATCATTAATTTCCTCTCTAGTCGGTGCAGGCACCTCAGGAACGTTTTCTTGAGTTTCGCCTTTTTCTGTTTCAATAGGTAACACTTCATCAAGTTCTACTTTCCTCCCACTTACTTCTTTCGAGAGAAACTCTTTCTCTAGAAAGGATCCATTCTTGGCAACAAAGATCTTGCCTTCGGATCTAAGGTAGAAGGTATACCCAACAGTTTCTTTAGGGTATCCTATGAAGACGCATTTTTTCGACTTGGGTTCGAGCTTTTCAGGTTGAAGTTTCTTGACATAAGCATCGCATCCCCAAACTTTTAGAAACGACAGCTTAGGTTTCTTCCAAAACCATAATTCATACGGTGTCGTCTCAACGGATTTCGACGGAGCCCTATTTAAAGTGAATGCAGCAGTCTCTAAAGCATAGCCCCAAAAAGATAGCGGTAAATCGGTAAGAGACATCATAGATCGTACCATATCTAATAGAGTGCGATTACGACGTTCGGACACACCATTACGCTAAGGTGTTCCAGGCGGCGTGAGTTGTGAAACTATTCCACATTTCCTTAAGTGTGTGCCAAATTCGTGACTCAAGTATTCTCCTCCACGATCTGATCGTAGAAACTTGATCTTTCTATCACGTTGATTTTCAACCTCACTCTGAAATTCCTTGAACTTTTCAAAGGTCTCAGACTTGTGTTTCATTAAGTAGATATACCCATATCTACTCAAGTCATCAGTGAGGGTGAGAACATAACGATAGCCACCGCGAGCCTCAACACTCATTGGACCGCACACATCAGTATGTATGATTTCCAATAAGTTGGTTGCTCGCTCCATTGTTCCTGAGAACGGAGTCTTGGTCATTTTACCCATGAGGCATGGTTCGCACGTGTCAAATGATTCATAATCAAGAGACTCTAAAAGTCCATCTGCATGGAGCTTCTTCATGCGTTTGACACCTATGTGACCAAGGCGGCAGTGCCACAAATATGTGGGACTATTGTTATCAACTTCAACTCTTTTGGTATTCACACTATGAATATGTGTATCATCACGTACGAGATTCATTAAGAATAAACCATTAACCATCGGAGCATGACCATAAAACATATCTCTCATATAAATAGAACAACCATTATTCTCAGATTTAAATGAGTAGCCATCTCGAATTAAACGAGATCCAGACACAATGTTCATGCTCAAACTTGGCACTAAATAACAATTATTGAGGTTTAAAACTAATCCCGTAGGTAAATGTAGAGGCAGCGTGCCGACGGCGATCACATCGACCTTGGAACCATTCCCGACGCGCATCGTCACCTCGTCCTTCGCCAGTCTCCGTTTATTCCGCAGCTCCTGCTTTGAGTTACAAATGTGAGCAACTGCACCGGTATCAAATACCCAAGAGCTACTATGAGTACTGGTAAGGTACACATCAATTACATGTATATCACATATACCTTTTGTTTTGCCGGCCTTCTTGTCCGCTAAGTATTTGGGGCAGTTCCGCTTCCAGTGACCACTTCCCTTGCAATAAAAGCACTCAGTCTCGGGCTTGGGTCCATTCTTTGGCTTCTTCCCTGCAACTTGCTTACCGGGCGCGGCAACTTCCTTGCCGTCCTTCTTGAAGTTCTTTTTACCCTTGCCCTTCTTGAACTTAGTGGTTTTATTCACCATCAACACTTGATGTTCCTTCTTGATTTACATGGCGTTTCTTAATGACACACAGGTCATACAAAAATAAAGACAACTCCTATGGCTCCTACCGGTTGTCAAACTCATCGACATGCAAGTCGTGATTCCTATTACAATAGCATGAACATCTCATACATCACATATATATCATTCATCACAACTTTGGCCATATCATATCACAAAGCACTTGCTGCAAAAACAAGTTAGACGTCCTCTAATTGTTGTTGCAAGTTTTACGTGGCCGAATTAGGGTTCTAGCAAGAACGTTTTATTACCTACGTGAAAGCCACAACGTGATTTGTCAACTTCTATTTACCCTTCATAAGGACCCTTTTCATCGAATCCGCTCCAACTAAAGTGGGAGAGACAGACACCCGCCAGCCACCTTATGCAACTAGTGCATGTTAGTCGGTGGAACCGGTCTCACGTAATCGTACGTGTAAGGTTGGTCCGGGACGCTTCATCCCACAATACCGCTGAAGCAAGATAAGACTAGTAGCGGCAAGAAAGTTGACAACATCTACGCCCACAACAAATTGTGTTCTACTCGTGCAATAGAGAACTACGCATAGACCTAGCTCATGATGCCACTGTTGGGGAACGTTGCAGAAAATTAAAAATTTTCCTACGGTTTCACCAAGATCCATCTATGAGTTCATCTAAGCAACGAGTCATGGGAGAGAGATTGCATCTACATACCACTTTGTAGATCGCGCATGGAAGCGTTCAGGGAACGGTGATGACGTAGTCGTACTCGCCGTGATTCAGATCACCGATGACCAAGTGCCGAACGGACAGCACCTCCGCGTTCAACACACGTACGGGACGATCGACGTCTCCTCCTTCTTGATCCAGCAAGGGGAAGGAGAGGTTGAGGAAGAAGTCTCCAACAGCAGCACGACGGCATGGTGGTGGTGGAGGAGTACTCTGGCAGAGCTTCGCTAAGCACGTGACGGAAGAGGAGAGGTGTTGGGGAGGGGAGGGGCTGCGCCTTGGATGGTCTCGCTGCCCTCCCCTCACCCCCACTATTTATAGGGGAAGGGGCAAGGGAGGCCGGCCCCTCTAGATGGGATCTAGAGGGGGGGCGGCGGCCTTGGGGAGGAGGCTTGCCCCCCAAGCAAGGGGGGGGGGGGGCGCCCCCCTCAGGGTTTCCCCAACCCTAGGCGCAGGGGCCCTTGGGGGGAAGGCGCACCAGCCCACTTTGGGCTGGTTCCCTTCCTCATACATCCCATAAGCCCCTTCGGGAGAGGTGGCCCCTCCCGGTGGACCCCTGGAACCCCTCCGGTGGCCCCGGTACAATACCGATATGCCCCCGAACCTTTCCGGTGTCCGTATGACAACTTCCCATATATAAATCTTTACCTCCGGACCATTCCGGAACTCATCGTGACGTCCGGGATCTCATCCGAGACTCCGAACAACATTCGGTAATCACATACAAGTCTTCCTAATAACCCTAGCGTCACCGAACCTTAAGTGTGTAGACCCTACGGGTTCAGGAGACATGCAGACATGACCGAGACGGCTCTCGGGCAATAACCAACAGCGGGATCTGGATACCCATGTTGGCTCCCACATGCTCCTCGATGATGTCATCGGATGAACCACGATATCGAGGATTCAATTAATCCCGTATACGATTCCCTTTGTCAATCGGTATTTTACTTGCCCGAGATTCGATCGTCGGTATCCCAATACCTCGTTCAATTTCGTTACCGGCAAGTCACTTTACTCGTATCGTAATGCATGATCCCGTGATCAAACACTTTGATCACATTGAGCTCATTATGATGATGCATTACCGAGAGGGCCCGATGATACCTCTCCGTCAAGCGGAGTGACAAATCCCAGTCTCGATCCGTGTCAACCCAATAGACACTTTCGGAGATACCCGTAGTATACCTTTATAGTCACCCAGTTATGTTGTGACGGTTGGTACACCCAAAGCACTCCTACGGTGTCCGGGAGTTACACGATCTCATGGTCTAAGGAAAGGATACTTGACATTGGAAAACTCTAGCAAACGAACTATGCGATCTTATGCTATGTTTAGGATTGGGTCTCGTCCATCACATCATTCTCCTAATTATGTGATCTCGTTATCAATGACATCCAATGTCCATAGTCAGGAAACCATGACTATCTAGCGATCAACGAGCTAGTCAACTAGAGGCTTACTAGGGACATGTTGTTGTCTGTTATTCACACATGTATTACGATTTCCGGATAACACAATTATAGCACGAATAAAGACAATTATCATGAACAAGGAAATATAATAATAATGCTTTTATTATTGCCTCTAGGGCATATTCCCAACAATACCCATATCTACTCAAGTCATCAGTGAGGGTGAGAACATAACGATAGCCACCGCGAGCCTCAACACTCATTGGACCGCACACATCGGTATGTATGATTTCCAATAAGTTGGTTGCTCGCTCCATTGTTCCTGAGAACGGAGTCTTGGTCATTTTACCCATGAGGCATGGTTCGCACGTGTCAAATGATTCATAATCAAGAGACTCTAAAAGTCCATCTGCATGGAGCTTCTTCATGCGTTTGACACCTATGTGACCAAGGCGGCAGTGCCACAAATATGTGGGACTATTGTTATCAACTTTAACTCTTTTGGTATTCACACTATGAATATGTGTATCATCACGTACGAGATTCATTAAGAATAAACCATTAACCATCGGAGCATGACCATAAAACATATCTCTCATATAAATAGAACAACCATTATTCTCAGATTTAAATGAGTAGCCATCTCGAATTAAACGAGATCCAGACACAATGTTCATGCTCAAAATTGGCACTAAATAACAATTATTGAGGTTTAAAACTAATCCCGTAGGTAAATGTAGAGGCAGCGTGCCGACGGCGATCACATCGACCTTGGAACCATTCCCGACGCGCATCGTCACCTCGTCCTTCGCCAGTCTCTGCTTATTCCGCATCTCCTGCTTTGAGTTACAAATGTGAGCAACTGCACCGGTATCAAATACCCAAGAGCTACTACGAGTACTGGTAAGGTACACATCAATTACATGTATATCACATATACCTTTTGTTTTGCCGGCCTTCTTGTCCGCTAAGTATTTGGGGCAATTCCGCTTCCAGTGACCACTTCCCTTGCAATAAAAGCACTCAGTCTCGGGCTTGGGTCCATTCTTTGGCTTCTTCCCGGCAGCTTGCTTGCCGGGCGCGGCAACTTCCTTGCCGTCCTTCTTGAAGTTCGTTTTACCCTTGCCCTTCTTGAACTTAGTGGTTTTATTCACCACCAACACTTGATGTTCCTTCTTGACTTCTACCTCTGCTGATTCCAGCATAGCAAATACTTCAGGAATGGTCTTTTCCATCCCCTGCATATTGAAGTTCATCACAAAGCTCTTGTAGCTTGGTGGAAGCGACTGGAGGATTCTGTCAATGACCGCGTCGTCCGGGAGATTAACTCCCAGCTGAGTCAAGCGGTTATGTAACCCAGACATAGTGAGTATGTGCTCACTGACAGAACTATTTTCCTCCATCTTACAGCTGAAGAATTTGTCGGAGACTTCATATCTCTCGACCCGGGCATGAGCTTGGAAAACCATTTTTAGCTCTTCGAACATCTCATATGCTCCGTGTCTCTCAAAACGCTTTTGGAGCCCCTGCTCTAAGCTGTAAAGCATGCCGCACTGAACGAGGGAGTAGTCATCGGTACGTGCCTGCCAAGCGTTCATAACGTCTTGTTCTGCAGGGAGAACAGTGCGTCACCCAGCGGTGCTTGTAGGACATAATCTTTCTTGGCAGCTATGAGGATGATCCTCAGGTTCCGGACCCAGTCCGTGTAGTTGCTGCCATCGTCTTTCATCTTGGTTTTCTCTAGGAACGCGTTGAAGTTGAGGACTACGTTGGCCATTTGATCTACAAGACATATTGTAAATATTTTAGACTAAGTTCATGATAATAAAGTTCATCTAATCAAATTATTTAATGAACTCCCACTTAGATAGGCATCCCTCTTCTAGTCATCTAAGTATAACATGATCCGAGTCAACTAGGCCGTGTCCGATCATCACGTGAGACGGACTAGTCAACATCGGTGAACATCTTCATGTTGATCGTATCTTCTATACGACTCATGCTCGACCTTTCGGTCTTCTGTGTTCCGAGGCCATGTCTGTACATGCTAGGCTCGTCAAGTCAACCTAAGTGTTTGCATGTGTAAATCTGTCTTACACCCGTTGTATGTGAACGTTAGAATCTATCACACCCGATCATCACGTGGTGCTTCGAAACAACGAACTGTCGCAACGGTGCACAGTTAGGGGGAACACTTCTTGAAATTATTATGAGGGATCATCTTATTTACTACCGTCGTTCTAAGTAAACAAGATGCAAAAACATGATAAACATCACATGCAATCAAATAATAAACGTGACACGATATGGCCAATATCACATAGCTCCTTTGATCTCCATCTTGGGGCTCCATGATCATCTTTGTCACCGGCTTGACACCATGATCTCCATCATCATGATCTCCATCATTGTGTCTCCATGAAGTTGCTCGCCAACTATTACTTCTACTACTATGGCTAACGCGTTTAGCAATAAAGTAAAGTAATTTACATGGCGTTTCTCAATGACACGCAGGTCATACAAAAATAAAGACAACTCCTATGGCTCCTACCGGTTGTCAGACTCATCGACATGCAAGTCGTGATTCCTATTACAATAGCATGAACATCTCATACATCACATATATATCATTCATCATTCATCACAACTTTGGCCATATCATATCACAAAGCACTTGCTGCAAAAACAAGTTAGACGTCCTCTAATTGTTGTTGCAAGTTTTACGTGGCTGAATTAGGGTTCTAGCAAGAACGTTTTCTTACCTACGTGAAAGCCACAACGTGATTTTTCAACTTCTATTTACCCTTCATAAGGATCCTTTTCATCGAATCCGCTCCAACTAAAGTGGGAGAGACAGACACCCGCCAGCCACCTTATGCAACTAGTGCATGTTAGTCGGTGGAACCGGTCTCACGTAAGCGTACGTGTAAGGTTGGTCCGGGCCGCTTCATCCCACAATACCGCTGAAGCAAGATAAGACTAGTAGCGGCAAGAAAGTTGACAACATCTACGCCCACAACAAATTGTGTTCTACTCGCGCAAGAAGAACTACGCATAGACCTAGCTCATGATGCCACTGTTGGGGAACGTTGCAGAAAACAAAAAATTTTCCTACGGTTTCACCAAGATCCATCTATTAGTTCATCTAGCAACGAGTGATCGGAAGCATCTACATACCTTTGTAGATCGCGAGCAGAAGCGTTCAGAGAACGGGGATGAGGTAGTCGTACACGACGTGATCCAAATCACCGGAGATCCTAGCACCGAACGGACGGCACCTCCGCGTTCAACACACGTACGGTCAGCGTGACGTCTCCTCCTTCTTGATCCAGCAAGGGGGAAGGAGAGGCTGATGAAGATCCAGCAGCACGACAGCGTGGTGGTGGATGCAGGGCGTCACAGCAGCAGGGCTTCGCAGTGTACTATGAGAGGAAGAGGTGTAGCAGGGAGAGAGGGAGGCGCGAGGACTCAGGTTGCGGCAGCCCCCTCCCCCCTTCATATATATAGCCCCCTAGGGGGGCGCCGGCCCTAGGAGATTGGATCTCCTAGGGGGCGGCGGCCAAGGGCTGGAGTGGCCCCCAAGCCAAGGTGGGGCGCCCCCCACCCCTAGGGTTTTAACCCTAGGCGCATGGGGTGGGCCTAGGGGGGCGCACCAGCCCACTATGGGCTGGTTCCCCTCCCCACTTTGGCCCATGGGGCCCTCCGGGATGGGTGGCCCCACCCGGTGGACCCCCGGGACCCTTTCGGTGGTCCCGGTACAATACCGATGACCCCGAAACTTGTCCCGATGGCCGAAACAGCACTTCCTATATATAATTCTTTACCTCCGGACTATTAAGAAACTCCTCGTGACGTCCGGGATCTCATCCGGGACTCCGAACAACATTCGGGCTACTGCATATACATATCTTCACAACCCTAGCGTCACCGAACCTTAAGTGTGTAGACCCTACGGGTTCGGGAGACATGCAGACATGACCGAGACGACTCTCCGGACAATAACCAACAGCGGGATCTGGATACCCATGTTGGCTCCCACATGCTTCACGATGATCTCATCGGATGAACCACGATGTCGAGGATTCAAGCAACCCCGTATGCAATTCCCTTTGTCAATCGGTATGTTACTTGCCCGAGATTCGATCGTCGGTATCCCAATACCTTGTTCAATCTCGTTACTGGCAAGTCACTTTACTCGTACCGTAATGCATGATCCCGCGACCAGACACTTGGTCACTTTGATCTCATAATGATGATGCATTACCGAGTGGGCCCAGTGATACCTCTCTGTCATACGGAGTGACAAATCCCAGTCTTGATCCGTGTTAACCCAACAGACACTTTCGGAGATACCCGTAGTATACCTTTATTGTCACCCAGTTACGTTGTGACGTTTGGTATACCCAAAGCACTCTACGGTATCCGGGAGTTACACGATCTCATGGTCTAAGGAAATGATACTTGACATTGGAAAACTCTAGCAAGCGAACTATACGATCTTGTGCTATGTTTAGGATTGGGTCTTGTCCATCACATCATTCTCCTAATGATGTGATCTCGTTATCAATGACATCCAATGTCCATAGTCAAGAAACCATGACTATCTGTTGATCAACGAGCTAGTCAACTAGAGGCTTGCTAGGGACATGTTGGTGTCTATTATTCACACATGTATTACGATTTCCGGATAACACAATTATAGCATGAATAAAGACAATTATCATGAACAAGGAAATATAATAATAATGCTTTTATTATTGCCTCTAGGGCATATTTCCAACATGACACGTATGAAAGAATTATGAATGGTGGCTTTGCCACAAATACGATGTCAACTACATGATCATGCTAGCAATATGACAATGATGGAGCGTGTCATAATAAACGGAACGGTGGAAAGTTGCATGGCAATATATCTCGGAATGGCTGCCATGATAGGTAGATATGGTGGCTGTTTTGAGGAAGGTATATGGTGGGTGTATGATATGGGCGAAAAGTGCGCAGTATTAGAGAGGCTAGCAATGGTGGAAGGATGGGAAAAGTGTGTATAATCCATGGACTCAACATTAGTCATAAAGAACTCATATACTTATTGCAAAAATCTAGAAGTTATCAAAGCAAAGTATTACGCGCATGCTCCTAGGGGGATAGATTGGTAGGAAAAGACCATCGCTCGTCCCCGACCGCCACTCATAAGGAAGACAATCAATAAATAAATCATGCTCCGACTTCATCACATAACGGTTCACCATACGTGCATGCTACGGGAATCACAAACTTTGACACAAGTATTCCTCAAATTCACAACTACTCAACTAGCATGACTCTAATATCACCATCTTCATATCTCAAAACAATTATCAAGCATCAAACTTTTCTTAGTATTCAACGCACTCAAAAGAAAGTTTTACAAATCTTGAATACCAAGCATATTATTATTATTAAGCAAATTACCATGCTATTTAAGACTCTCAAAATAATCTAAGTGAAGCATGAGAGATCAATAGTTTCTATAAAACAAATCCACCACCGTGCTCTAAAAGATATAAGTGAGGCACTAGAGCAAAACTATATAGCTCAAAAGATATAAGTGAAGCACATAGAGTATTCTATCAAATTCCAATTCATGTATGGATCTATAAAAAGGTGTGTACAGCAAGGATGATTGTGGTAAACTAAAACATAAAGACTCAAATCATACAAGACGCTCCAAGCAAAACACATATCATGTGGTGAATAAAAATATAGCTCCAAGTAAAGTTACCGATGGAAGTAGACGAAAGAGGGGATGCCTTCCGGAGCATCCCCAAGCTTTGACTTTTTGGTGTCCTTAGATTATCTTGGGGGTTACATGGAAATCCCCAAGCTTAGGCTCTTGCCACTCCTTGTTCCATAATCCATCAAAAGATTTCACCCAAAACTTGAAAACTTCACAACACAAAACTCAACAGAAATCTCGTGAGCTCCGTTAGCAAAAGAAAACAAAAGACCACTTCAAGGTACTGTAATGAACTCATTATTTATTTATATTGGTGTTAAACCTACTGTATTCCAACTTCTCTATGGTTTATAAACTATTTTACTAGCCATAGATTCATCAAAATAAGCAAACAACACACGAAAAACAGAATCTGTCAAAAACAGAACAGTCTGTAGTAATCTGTAACTAACACAAACTTCTGGAACTCCAAAAAATAAGCCAAAATAGGAAGAACTAGGCAATTTGTTTATTGATCAGCAGCAATTGGAATCACTATTTTATCACCTTCTGGTGATTTTTAACAATTGTTTTCGTGAACAGAAAGTTTCTGGAAATTACAGCAAGATCAAATAACTATCATCCAAGAAGATCCTATAGGTTTAACTTGGCACAAACACTAATTAAAACATAAAACCACATCTAAACAGAAGGTGGATGGATTATTTATTCCTAAACAGAAGAAAAAGCAAAAAAAACTAAAAATAAAATTGGGTTGCCTCCCAACAAGCGCTATCGTTTAACGCCCCTAGCTAGGCATAAAGCAAGGATAGATCTAGGTATTGCCATCTTTGGTAGGCAATCTATAAGTGGCTATCATGATAGATTCATATGGTAATTTTATTTTCTTCCTAGGGAAGTGTTCCATGCCCTTCTTTAATGGAAATTGGAATCTAATATTCCCTTCCTTCATATCAATAATTGCACCAATCGTTCTAAGGAAAGGTCTACCAAGAATAATAAGGCAAGAAGGATTGCAATCTATATCAAGAACGATAAAATCTATGGGCACATAATTCGTATTTGCAACAATAAGAACATCATTAATTCTTCCCATAGGTTTCTTAATAGTGGAATCCGCAAGGTGCAATTTAGAGAGCAATCATCAAAATCGCGGAAATCTAGCAAATCACACAAAGTTTTGGGAATAGTGGAGACACTAGCACCCAAATCACATAAAGCATAAAATTCATGATCCTTAATCTTAATTTTAATAGTTGGTTCCCACTCATCATAAAGTTTTCTAGGGATAGAAACTTCCAACTCAAGCTTTTCTTCATAAGATTGCATCAAAGCATCAACGATATGTTTAGTAAACGCTTTATTCTGACTATAAGCATGAGGAGAATTTAGCACGGATTGCAACAAGGAAATACAATCAATTAAAGAGCAACTTTGATAATTAAATTCCTTGAAATCCAATATAGTGGGTTTAGCAACATCTAGGGTTTTATTCTTTTCAACCCCACTTTTATCAATTTCATCATCAAGATCTAAAAACTCCGAATTTTTGGAACGCCTTCTAGGTAAAGGTGGATCATATTCAGTCTCATCAAGATTCATATTGCAAAACAAAGATTTAATAAGGGACACATCAATAACTTTTAGATCTTCATCTTGATTTTCATAGGAATTGGAAGAACACGCTTTAATAAAGGCATCTTTCGTAGCACGCATCCTAGCGGTTCTTTCCTTGCACTCATCAATGGAAATTCTCATGGCTTTGAGAGACTCATTGATATCATGCTTAGGAGGAATAGATCTAAGCTTTAAAGAATCAACATCAAGAGAAATTCTATCAACGTTCCTAGCCAATTCATCAACTTTAAGCAATTTCTCTTCAAGCAAAGCATTAAAATTCTTTTGCGAATTCATAAACTCTTTAACACTAGTCTCAAATTCAGAGGGCATCTTATTAACATTTCCATAAGAGTTGTTGTAGGAATTTCCATAATTATTAGAAGGATTACTAGGATAAGGCCTAGGATTAAAGTTCCCTCTATACGCGTTGTTACCGAAATTTTTCCTATCGACAAAATTCACATCCATAGATTCATTATTATTCTCAATACTATTTTTAGGCAAAGACGAAAACCAAGCTTTAGCACGATCTCTAAACGAAAAAGGAAATAGCTTCAATTTAACAATATCATTATCGACATCTTTCTTCTTTTGCATATCACATAAATCAACGAAGCTATTTAGATGAGTAGCGGCATCTTCACTAGGAAGGCCGGCGAATTGATCTTTCATAATAAGATTCAACAAAGCAGTATTGATTTCACACGATTCAGTATTGGTAAGAGGAGCAATCGGAGTGCTAAGGAAATCATTATTGTTGGTATTGGTAAAGTCATACAATTTGGTATTATCTTGAGCCATCGTGACAAGCAAGCAATCCAACACACGAGCAAACAAAAAGCAAGCGAGAAAAAGGCAAACGGAAAAGAGAGGGCGAATAAAACGGCAAGGGTGAAGTGGGGGAGAGGAAAACGAGAGGCAAATGGCAAATAATGTAATGCGAGAGATAAGGGATTGTGATGGGTACTTGGTATGTTGACTTCTGCGTAAACCTCCCCGGCAACGGCACCAGAAATCTTCCCGCTACCTCTTGAGCACTGCGTTGGATTTCCTTGAAGAGGAAAGGTTGATGCAGCAGAGTAGAGTAAGTATTTCCCTCAGTTTTTGAGAACCGAGGTATCAATCCAGTAGGAGGCTACGTGCGAGTCCCTCGTACCTACACAAAACAAATAGCTCAACGCAACCAACGCGATTAGGGGTTGTCAATCCCTTCACGGTCAATTACGAGAGTGAGATCTGATAGATAATATTTTTGGTATTTTTGATATAAAGATGCAAGGTAAAATAAAAGGCAAAGTAAAATAGTAAAGCAATAATAAAGTGATTGAAGGTTGATATGATGAGAATAGATCCAGGGGCCATAGATTTCACTAGTGGCTTCTCTCAAGAGCATGGGTATTCTACGGTGGGTGAACAAATTACTGTTGAGCAATTGACAGAATTGAGCATAGTTATGAGAATATCTAGGTATGATCATGTATATAGGCATCACGTCTGAGACAAGTAGACCTACTCCTGCCTGCATCTACTACTATTACTCCACTCATCGACCGCTATCCAGCATGCATCTAGAGTATTAAGTTCAAGAAAATAGAGTAACGCCTTAAGCAAGATGACATGATGTAGAGGAATAAATTCATGCAATATGATATATACCCCATCTTGTTATCCTCGTTGGCAACAATACAATACGTGCCTTGCTGCCCCTACTGTCACTGGGAAAGAACACCGCAAGATTGAACCCAAAGCTAAGCACTTCTCCCATTGCAAGAAAAACCAATCTGGTAGGCCAAACCAAACTGACAATTCGAAGAGACTTGCAAAGATAACCAATCATACATAAAAGAATTCAGAGAAGATTCAAATATTGTTCATAGATAATCTTGATCATAAACCCACAATTCGTCGATCTCAACAAACACACCGCAAAAAGAAGATTACATCGAATAGATCTCCACGAGAGAGGGGGAGAACATTGTATTGAGATCCAAAAAGAGAGAAGAAGCCATCTAGCTACTAACTATGGACCTGAAGGTCTGAGGTAAACTACTCACACTTCATCGGAGGGGCTATGGTGATGATGTAGAAGCCCTCTGTGGTGGATTCCCCTTCCGGCGGAGTTCCGGAACAGGCCCCAAGATGGGATCTCGTGGGTATATAAGGTTGCGGTGGTGGACTTAGGTTTTTGGCTCCGTATCTGATCGTTTGGGGGTACGTAGGTATATATAGGAGGAAGGAGTTGAAGGAAATATGCCCTAGAGGCAATAATAAAGTTATTATTTATTTCCTTATATATCATGATAAATGTTTATTATTCATGCTAGAATTGTATTAACCGAAAACATAATACATGTGTGGATACATAGACAAACAGAGTGTCACTAGTATGCCTCTACTTGACTAGCTTGTTAATCAAAGATGGTTAAGTTTCCTAACCATAGACAAAGGAGTTGTCATTTGATTAACAAGGTCACATCATTAGTTGAATGATCTGATTGACATGACCCATTCCATTAGCTTAGCACCCGATCGTTTAGTATGTTGCTATTGCTTTCTTCATGACTTATACATGTTCCTATGACTATGAGATTATGCAACTCCCGTTTACCGTAGGAACACTTTGTGTGCTACCAAACGTCACAACGTAACTGGGTGATTATAAAGGTGCTCTACAGGTGGCTCCGAAAGTATTTGTTGGGTTGGCGTATTTCGAGATTAGGATTTGTCACTCCGAATGTCGGAGAGTTATCTCAGGGCCTTCTCGGTAATGCACATCACATAAGCCTTGCAAGCATTGCAACCAATAAAGTTAGTTGCGAGATGATGTATTACAGAACGAGTAAAGAGACTTGCCGGTAACGAGATTGAACTAGGTATTGGATACCGACGACTGAATCTCGGGCAAGTAACATACCGATGACAAAAGGAACAATGTATGTTGTTATGCGGTCTGACCGATAAAGATCTTCGTAGAATATGTAGGAACCAATATGGGCATCCAGGTCCCGCTATTGGTTATTGACCGGAGACTTGTCTCGGTCATGTCTACATTGTTCTCGAACCGTAGGGTCCGCACGCTTAAGGTTTCGATGACAGTTATATTATGAGTTTATGCATTTTGATGTACCAAAGTTAGTTAGGAGTCCCGGATGATATCACGGACATGACGAGGAGTCTCGAAATGGCCGAGACATAAAGATTGATATATTGGACGGCCATATTCGGACACCGGAATGGTTCCGAGTGGTTTCGGAGAAAACCGAAGTGCCGGAGGGGTTACCGGAACCCCCCCGGGAGAAGTATTGGGCCATATGGGCCTTAGTGGAGAGAGAGAGGGGCGGCCAGGGTGGGCCGCGCGCACCCTCCCCCTCTGGTCCGAATTGTACTTGGAGAGGGGGGCGGCGCCCCCCTTTCCCTCTCCCTCTCCCCCTTCCTTTCCCCCTCCTAGTAGGAGTAGGAAAGAGGGGAGTCCTGCTCCTACTAGGAGGAGGACTCCTCCTCCTGGCGCGCGCCCCATGGGCCGGCCGGCCTCCCCCTTGCTCCTTTATATACGGGGGCAGGGGGGCACCCTAGAACACACAATTGATCAACGTGATCGTTCCTTAGCCGTGTGCGGTGCCCCCCTCCACCATATTCCACCTCGGTCATATTGTCGCGGTGCTTAGGCGAAGCCCTGCGTCGGTAGTACATCAAGATCATCACCACACCGTCGTGCTGACGGAACTCCTCCCCGAAGCTTTGCTGGATCGGAGCCCGGGGATCGTCATCGAGCTGAACGTGTGTTAAGAACTCGGAGGCGCCGGAGTAACGGCGCTTGGATCGGTCGGATCGGGAAAACGTACGACTACTTCCTCTACGTTGCGTCAACGCTTCCGCTTCGGTCTACGAGGGTACGTAGACAACACTCTCCCCTCTCGTTGCTATGCATCACCATGATCTTGCGTGTGCGTAGGAATTTTTTTGAAATTACTATGTTCCCTAACAGGAGTACGTCGGTGGAGCAAAGGGGGCCCCATGAGGCAGGGGCGCACCCTAGGGGGGGGGCGCCCTCCACCCTCATGACCGCCTCCCTCCTTTCTTGACGGAGGGTCCAAGTCTCCTAGATCATATTTGTTGAGAAAATCACATTCCCAAAGGTTTCATTCTGTTTGGACTCCGCTTGATATTCCGCTTCTTCGAAACACTGAAATAGGCAAAAAAACAGCAATTCTGGGCTGGGCCTCCGGTTAATAGGTTAGTCCCAAAAGTAATATAAGAGTGGAAAATAAAGCCCAATATAGTCCAAAACAGTAGATAATATAGCATGGAGCAATCAAAAATTATAGATACGTTGGAGACGTATCACGCGGCTGGGGCGAGATCGCATGGGTTTGCCGTGCGAGGGGGCCCTCGCGATCCACTTCGAGTACGACGGCGCCTCCACGCTCTTCTTCAAGGTCTTCGATGCGGAGGGCCGCCGCTTGGAGTGCTGCCCTGGAGGGGGGCGCCAGGTTGACGTGCATCCCGCCCGCGAGCTCTCCAGCAGCAGCAGTTCATGGGAGTCCGGCAGCTCACGCAAGCTTTACGAGACTCCGGAGACGAGCGACGACAGCTATGTCCCTCCGAGCTCTCGCCGCGCTCGGAGCAGGGTCGCGGCGCCCGGTAGCCGCCGCCGCTGATCTGGGTGGGGTTGGCGCCGGCCTCCCATGGACCACTGTTGATGATGGCGTCCGCCTCGGGAGGGTGTAGATAGGATCCCTCTTAGTGATAGCTTTTGTTCCCTGCGAAAGATCGCGAATCACCCCGTGGGGGCATGTAAGGGTCTGTAATGTCTTTCTTGTTCATCTTCCTTGTTATAAAAAATTGGTGAACGCATGTACCGTTGAGGCTTGGTCCCTCCCTTTCTTTCCTCGCGACAGCTTGTTGCTCTACGCTGACAGGTCCCGGTCCCAAGGCGGCTACAGCTGTCGCTGGTATGCCAGGTCGCATGCCGTGGTCAAGGCCAGGAGGTGCACGGCCCGAGGTCCAGTAAGAGCCCCTGAGGCGCGATGCTCAGGAGGTCCCCTTTAGCGCCCAAGCAGCCATGGTAAAAAGAGAAAGGGAGTCGACGTGGCCGCGACGGCAGTTGCGGCAGGGCGCGAGCTGCCTTGAAGCTCAAAACACTTAGCCGATCCAGGTGCGGGACTTATCTTGTTGATTTCGCGGCGACTCATGACATTGCACTAGGGTTGTGCACCAACTTGTGTGGCATAGACAGGCCCGCCCGTACGAGTTTCCCTTACCCGTGCTCTCCTTAGTGCTCTACGTTCTCAGGTCCCGGCCCTCGAGCGAGCTCAGCCGTCGCTGGTATGCCAGGTCGCGATGCCGTGGGCAAGGCCAGTGGGTGAGGGCTGGAGAGCCAGTAGGAGCTCCTGAGTCATGATGCTCAGGAGCCCCCCTTTTAACGCGCAAGCGGATCGCACGAGGAAAAGGAGGCTCGCGGTGCCATCTGCTATGCTTCCCTCGGGACTCCTGTGAACTGGCACAAGAAGGAACATGGTCGATCATTACAGCTGTTAGCCTGCCGCTGGTTGCTCTGAGTGAGGCGGAGACAGCGAGGGCCTGGTGAGGTGACGTGTGCGGTGCATGCCGTGAGCCAGAGCTCGACCACTCGGATTTGTCGGATGTGGCAGGGACAGACCCATGCACCAGCGTCGTGCCTGTGTGGAGGCCCCAGGGGGGCGATGATTGAGCAGGCGATAGCCGTTGGCAGGTTAGGCATAAAGGGCAGATTGACTTGGATAAATGCAGGAAGATACATGCCACTGGGTCTGGCTTGAGCGGCTTGGGGATGATGCAACCCGAGGGGCGCCCCCAGCAAGGTAAGCTAAAAACTTAAGCAAAGGGGATACATGCCACAGGGACGGACCCACGTGACCTAGGAATAATGCAGCCTGAGGGGCGCTCCCAGCTTAAACGAACTTGGAAGATGTCACCTGGTTCTGTAGACGAAGTAGAGTTGATGTAGCTGAAGCCATGCGTTGAAGGGATGACTCCTCATGAGCCACCATCTCCTCCTGAACGGCGCGGATCCTAGTCTCATGAGAAGCCAGGACCTGCCGCAAGTTGCGCTGATGGGCCGACGCCACACTCGGCAAGCCGAAGGGCATGCGAACGTAGCTGTGCGGTGGGCCCTCACAGCGGCCCACACGTGATGGCCAGAAGCGCTCCTGAGATGTGGCCCTGTTGAGTCCTGGGACATCAACGCAGAGGCGCAGCCCGGCATCCTCGCCTGGATGGGGAGCTGCGCCTTGTGGGCAGCTGTGGCCGCGCATGGCTCTTGCTTCTTGCAACTCTTGAGTGGTGGGCACTCCTTGCCCTGTGTTCTCCTGAGAGGGACACGACGTGAGGCACGCCTCCAAGTGGTGCCCAAGCGCCTCCCTCGTGAGGTTGGCAAGGTCTGAGGCTCTCCAGAAGAGAGCCCCCGAGCCCTGCCCGAGGAGGGCGCCGGGCGCGCCTTTCTATGCGATGGAGGGAGGCGCCCCTGGAATGGGCGCTGATCCTGATGAGGCTCCTGACGCGGCGCCATCTCCTTGGGGTCCTGCGCGGTGCGGCAACTTCTTCTTGGGGACGGTCTCCGGAGGGCCTTCGCTTCTGCTGTCAGGGTCGCCGATTGCTGCGGCTTGGAAGGCGCGCTCAAGAGAGCACACCGCATCCCTCTCCTCACACGGGACCGTGATGATTCCTCCACTTCCTGGCATCTTGAGAATGTTGTAGCCGTGATGAATGACCGCCATGAACTTGGCCATGGCTGGATACCCGAGGATGGTGTTGTACGGCAGGAGGATGTGCGCGATGTCGAAGTTGATGAGCTCGGTGCGGTAGTTGTCGCGCTTGCCGAAGGTGACGGGCAGGCGAACTTGCCCTATCAGTGTGGTGGAACCATTAGTCACTCCTGAGAAAGGCTTGGTCGGCTGAAGCTGCTCATAGGGCACTTGAAGGTTGTCGAACATGTCGACTGACAAGACGTTGAGCCCTGCGCCGCCGTCGATGAGGGTCTTGGTGACTTGGACATTGCTGATGACTAGTGAGCATAGCATAGGGAGCGCGCCTGCGGTGGCCGCGCACTTGAGCTGGACTGCCGAGTTGAAGGTGATGGCACATTGGGACCACCTGAGTGGGCGCGTGGCCTCGAGCTTGGGAGCGCAGCGTTCACCTCGTGAGCAAACTGTTTGAAGATGCGCTGAGAGGCTGGGGCTTGTGCACCGCCCAAGATGCAAGCGATCGCACGCGGCTCCTGGAAGCCCCCAGCCCCCTCTTCGTGGTGGTGGTCGTCGTTCCTTCTTGGTGGTGGCAGCGGGGGAAGCCCGATGTTACCCTGGGGGCGATCCTCGCGAGGCGGGTCCCTCCAGGCACCCTCGCGAGGTTGGTCCTGCCAGCGGTCCTCGTGAGGCCGGTCGCGCCACTCCTGGCGCGAGCCACGGTCATCCCAGCGTCCGCCTCCACGTCCTCCTCCATGGCCATAGCCCCGGTCGTTGTGCTCGGGGCGTCGACCGTAGCGTCCTTCTCGTATGGCTCTGAGCTCCTGGCAGTCGCTGGTGTTGTGGGTGTTCAGGTTGTGGAAGGCGCAGAACGGTCGGCCGTTCTTGGACGACTCAGGCTGATCTCTGCCTCGCTTGGTGTCGGGCTCCGCTGCAAGCACCACCGCCTCCTTGCGCTTCAGGTCCTTGGCCTTGGCCTTCTTTTCTTCTGCTCCTGCAACTGGTAGCTCGAGGAGAGAGAGGCGCCCCTCCTCAGCTCTTGCGCACTTGGTCGCCAGGTTGAACAGCTCCTGAGAAGTGCAGAGCTCCTCGTGGATAGCCAGCTCTTCCTTCATCTTGACGTCACGAACGCCGTCGGAGAACGCGGAGATGATGGCCTCATCTGTGACCTTGGGGATCTTGAGGCGGGTGTTGTTGAAGCGCTGGATGTACTTTTCGAGAGTCTCTCCTGGCTGTTGCTTGATGCGGCGCAGGTCGCCCGCGGCCGGTGGGCGGTCCCGAGTGCCCTGGAAGTTGGCGACGAAGCGGTCGCGCATCTCGTCCCAGGAGGAGATCAAGCCGTGCTGAAGGTTCAGGAGCCAAGAGCGGGCCCCGTCCTTGAGAGCCATAGGGAACTAGTTCGCCATGACTTTTTCGTTCGTTGGCTACTTCGATGCTCAGCTCGTAGAGCTGCAGGAACTCTGCGGGGTCCGCGGTGCCGTCGTAGCAGGGAGGCAGGTCTGGCTCGAACTAGCCTGGCCAAGCGACACTACGCAGCTCGGGGGTGAAGGTGCGTCAGCCGGCTGTGGTTGCCGGGGCCCGCTTCGGGGGTGGATCTTGGTATTGACGGGGTTCGCGCTGCGCCACTACGGGCGGTGCGCGGTCTTGACGAGGTGGCGCGGGGAGCGCGGGCGCAACTTCTCGCGGCCGCAGGATTTCTTGGCAGCTTCTTTCTTTGCGCGCGCGCCGGGCGTGGTGGTTCACGCCGCGGAGGTGCGCGCCTTGGTGCCAAGGCCCGTCTTGGGGGTGAGGTGGTGGAGGAACGCCATGAGCCCCGTCGCCCGCGGCTGGTTGAGGGGGAGGCAGAGAGTTGGACGGTGCTGGAGAGCCCCCTGCGGCGCGGACGAGCTCGGTGACGCGGTCGAGCCACTCCTCATAGACGTCGTCGATAGGGCGGTAGCGGAGGAGCTCGTTCGCCGCGATGAGCGCAGCTCGTGCCTCCATGGGAGCGCGGTGTGCGCGGGACGAAGAACCAGCAGGGGTGAGCGACGGAGTAGCGGTGCGACCGTCCTGCCGCACCGAGGGGTGCAGTGGGGACGTCTGCTGCTCGTTCCCTGCCGGGCTAGTGGCAGCATTGGCGATGGGAGACGGAGAACAACGAGGTGGCCCGCCTACGGGAGCCGTCTGAGCGACGCGGGCGGAGAGGGCAGCTCGACGCTCAGCTCGAGCATGGCGAGCGTCCGCCATGGAAACGACGGAGCGACGAAGCGACGAACCGACGAAAGATAAACCACGGCGCACCCCTACCTGGCGCGCCAAATGTTGGATGTGGGGCCCCGGCAAACCCTTAAGGTTCGAACACTGGGGTGCGCGCGAAGTCTTTCTCTCCTACTGATCTATGCTCAAGCTCGCTAAGATCTTGCGGACGAACTCGACGAACTCACAACATAGAAAGAGACACGAGGTTTATACTGGTTCGGGCCACCGTTGTGGTGTAATACCCTACTCCAGTGTGGTGGTGGATGGATTGCCTCTTGGGCTGATGAAGAACAGTACAAGGGAAGAACAGCCTCCTGAGGTTGAGGTGTTCTTGTGCGAGTGTTGGCTTCTTGCTATGTTCGAGTTGTGGATTCCTCTCCTCTTAGTTCTCCCTACTACTGTGGTGGCTAGACCTATTTATAGAGGCCCTCGTCCTCTTCCCAAATGTTGAGCGGGAAGGGAGCCAACAACGGCGGGCAAATTTGAAGGGGGACAACTAGTACAAGCAATCCTGACAAAAGCGGTCTTCGCCTGCAAAAAGCCCTAGGGTGACGTCGTCTTGGGCTCCAGATGACCTCTACCTTGCCGTCCTCCTGGTCTTGGTCTTGTTGTACCAATACGACAACCTTTGCCTGATGCCTCGGTACCCTTCGTCTGCGCTTGCCTCCTTAGCACCAAAGAGAAAACAAGGACTCTGCGCGCACCGGCACCCGCCTGGCACCCGCCTGGCGCCGTTCGTCACGGCTCACGTCATGAGTCCCTCGTGAGGTTTGCCCCGCCTTGATATCTCCGCTCCTCGTGAGCCTGCCTGGCTAGGCCACTCCAGAGGAGGCCTTGCGTTGTCCGCCTCGCGAGGCTTGGACCCTCGCGAAGGTCTTGGATGTCTTGTTGATGAAGATGGGACATACGGCCCGCAGCATAGCCACGCCATGGGCCGCAGGCAGGCAAGTCTGGGGACCCCCATTCCCAGAACACCGACAGTCCCCCTCTTAAATCTCGGGACGAGATTTCTTGTAGTGGAGCAGAATTGTGACACCCGGATAGTTAAGCTACAGTAACCCTCTGCTAATTATGCCACGTCACCTTGGTTACTTTAGATAAACTCGCGTTGATTCGAAACCGATTCTAATTCAATTTTAAAACCAAGGCAAACAACAAAAGTTTTCAAACATTGAAACTAAAATGTTTGGGTCGTGCCAGGTAATGCATAGGTGATTATGTTGGTGAAACCAAACTTTTATGAAATGCTTAACTGCACTAAAATGATATAAATATTAGCAAACCTAATTATTTAAATGCCTTTACTAATTAATAAATTATCAAACTAAATTATTTGGGGACTAGACTTTTTGTGACAGTGGACTAAACTGAAATACTAAATTAGATGATAAGTATATATTTTACAGAAACTAAAATAATAGGAAACAAAGATTAAACAGAAATGAGAGAAAACAGTAAAAGAAAAGAAATAAAAAGGAAAGGACTAAAAAAAGGAAAACATCAATGCAACAAAAATAAGGACCCCCCCCCCCCCCGCTGGGCCGTGGCCCAGCTGGCCACCGGGCCAACTAGGCCGGCCCAGCCGCGCCCCGACCCTCACTCCCTTATCCCCCTGGGCGACCAAACCCTAACCCCTGACCGCACCACTCCCCCCACTCATCCCACTCCTCCCTCTGCTCCCCCCATCCAGATTGGATCGGGCGCTCGACGGCGCCTCTCGCCGCGCCGGCCGCGTCGGCCATCGACCCCGCCTCGCCGGAACGCTCCCTCTCCGGACTGCCTCCCCGACTCCGTCGCTGCTCGTCGTCCCCGTCCTCCTCCCCAAAGGCTCCACCGAGCGTCGTCGCCCCCCTGCTCGCCAACGCGGGTGAGAACCCCGGCCGTCCTCCCTCGCCGCCCCCGCACCCTTCCGCTCGCACACAGCTCTGGGCCGCACCGAGCGCCCCTTGCACGCGCCCACACGCGCTCATCTGCGCCGATTCGCGTCTGCCCGTGCTCTCCCTCGCCCTGCCGCTCACCCCTCCGCCACGCGTGCGCCCACGACCGCGTCCACGCGCCGTCCAGCCGCCGCCCTAGCCCCCGCGTCGAACCTCGTCACCGTACGCCGCGGCCCCTACTGCATCCGCGTCGCCCCGCTGCGTGCAGTGCGCACCCGCACGTGCGTGCGCGCCCGGCGCCTGCCTGCTAGTGCCCGCTCTCCCGATAGGCCCCTCTGGGCCACAGACACATGGGACCCCCCAGAACGTTTTTGTTAACAAAAAGAATTTAAAATAATAATAATAAATAAATAAAAATAAATATTAATTAATTAAGTAACTAATTAACTTAATTAATCCTGTTTAGATTAACCTAATCACTAGCTGAACTAATTAAACCTGTTTAGTTAGTCTTGGACTATGACAGTGGGACCCGCCTATAAGTTTGACTAAGTCAACTGACTGGTTGACTGATGACATCACGCTGACCTCATGCTGACATCATAATGACATTTTCTAAATTAAATTAATTCTGTTAATTCTAAAAGTGAATTAAAAACTTTGAAAATTAATATTAAATAAGCCGTAACTCTGATGAAAATACTTTGTACATGAAAGTTGCTCAGAACGTCGAGACGAATCCGGATACGTAGCCCTTCGTCCGCCACACCTCCCTAGCATAGCAAACACGCAACTTTCCCCCTCCGATTCATTTGTCCGAAAACGCAAAACACCGGGAATACTTTCCCGGATGTTTCCCCCCTTCGCCAGTATCGCCTAGTACTGCGTTAGGGCACACCTAGCACCGTTCATTGTCATGTCATGCATCATCATGCATATGTTAGCTTTATATTTATTTTTTCTTCCCCCTCATCTCTCGCTAGACACCGAGACCGACGCCGCTGCTACCCAGTACGACTACGGTGTTGACGACCCGTTCTTGGCAGAGCAACCAGGCAAGCCCCCCCCCTTGATCACCAGATATCGCCTATTCCTTCTCCCTACTGCTTGCATTAGAGTAGTGTAGCATGATGCTGCTTTCGGTTAATCCTATTCTGATGCATAGCCTGTCATTGTTGCTACAGTTGTTACCCTTACCTACTATCCTACTGCTTAGTATAGGATGCTTGTGTTTCATCAGTGGCCCTACACTCTTGTCCGTCTGCCATGCTATACTACTGGGCCGTGATCACTTCGGGAGGTGATCACAGACATATGCTATATACTTTATACTATTATGTTACTTATGATATTGTTCGGAGATGGGGGCTGAAGGGGCAGGTGTCTCCATCCCGGTAGAGGTGGGCCTGGGTTCCCGACGGCCCCCGACTGTTACTTTGAGGCGGAGCGACAGGGCAGGTTGAGACCACCTAGGAGAGAGGTGGGCCTGGCCCTGGTCGGTGTCCGCGGTTACATCAATTAACACGCTTAACGAGATCTTGGTATTTGATCTGAGTCTGGCCATTTGGTCTATACGCACTAACCAACTACGTGGGAAAGATATGGGCACTCGACGTCGTGGTATCAGTCGAAGCCTTCGTGACGTCAGCGACTGAGCGGCGCGCGCCAGATTGGACCGCGTAACGTGACTTCCTTTGTAATGGAGGTTGCTAGGTCTGCTTCCGGGCGCCCTCGCAACATGCAGGTGTGCAATGGGCGTTGGGCCCAGACCCCTGCGCCATAGGATTTAGACCGGCGTGCTGACCTCTCTGTTGTGCCTAGGTAGGGCTGCAATGTGTTGATCTTCCGAGGACGGGAATGACCCAGGAAAGTGTGTCCGACCAAAGGGGATCAAGCGTGTTGGGTTATGTGGTGCACCCCTGCAGGGAAGTTTATCTATTCGAATAGCCGTGTCCCTCGGTAAAAGGATGACCCGGAGTTGTACCTTGACCTTATGACAACTAGAACCGAATACTTAATAAAACACACCCTTCCAAGTGCCAGATACAACCCGGTGATCGCTCTCTAACAGGGCGACGAGGAGAGGATCGCCGAGTAGGATTATTCCATGCGATGATACTAGGTGAACTTACCATCTACTCTCTTCTACATGCTGCAAGATGGAGGCTGCCAGAAGCGTAGTCTTCGACAGGACTAGCTATCCCCCTCTTATTCTGGCATTCTGCAGTTCAGTCCACCGATATGGCCCCTTTACACATATACCCATGCATATGTAGTGTAGATCCTTGCTTGCGAGTACTTTGGATGTGTACACACGGTTGCTTTGCTCCCCCTTTTCCCCTTTTCCTTTCTTCCTGGTTGTCGCAACCAGATGTTGGAGCCCAGGAGTTAGACGCCATCGTTGACGACGACTCCTACTACACCGGAGGTGACTACTACTACGTGCACGTCGCTGACGACGACCAGGAGTAGTTAGGAGGATCCCAGGCAGGAGGCCTGCGCCTCTTTCGATCTGTATCCCAGTTTGTGCTAGCCATTTTATGGAAACTTGTTTAACTTATGTCTGTACTCAGATATTGTTGTTTCCGCTGACTCGTCTATGATCGAGCACTTGTATTCGAGCCCTCGAGGCCCCTGGCTTGTATTATGATGCTTGTATGACTTAATTTATGTTTTTAGAGTTGTGTTGTGATATCTTCCCGTGAGTCCCTGATCTTGATCGTACACGTTTGCGTGTATGATTAGTGTACGATTGAATCGGGGGCGTCACAAAACAGTTAGCAGAAGAACCTAGAATCATAGGGACCCCTAGTGAGAATGAGGTACAATGGACCTAACAGCTAGAGCCAAATAACATAAATACTTTCATCGGTTTATATCGCATATGGTGAAACCATTATAAAGCCATAAATATAAAATATAATTTTAATTAGCAAATAAATTCTTAATACTCCAGTTCATAATATGCAAATATTATATCTGAAAATACAAAAGAAGATTATAACTTCACATAATCTCAAATACAAGAGTCCATCAATGCTTCATCTACTTCTTGAGTCAAAATAACTCAGACAATAACTCGTCTCTTTCAACATGTATAAGAGTCAACTCTTGTCATCTACTGCTGGAATTGCCTTTGAGTGCTAGAACAAAATCAACGACATATATCAAAGTGCACCATCAAACCGCTTAGCTACTTAGACAAAAGGTCTCAACTTCAGCCCACCCTATTCACTATCTTCCTCCTAATCCACAGAGAGACTTGTCGATGTAAGCTTGTTGTTGATCCTATAAAAAATGCTCCATTAATCAATTAACGATACATACTTGTCATCCATCAAGCCAACAATCATAACTGTGATTCATCTATGGTAGAGGCCACCCACAAAATTCAACGATCTTACATACAAACTGATTTGGGTAACAGATCATGTCTCCAATTTGAGCTCGTTAGTTTCCTACTATACATATTCTGGCCCAAATTCTTTTGCATCCATGAACCTTGTACCTAGTTATGTCATGACTATTTTTACAATATTTATTGTGCATATTATAAAGAAATTTTGTAGTCATTGTAGTACTATATCCCCCGAGGGTACACACGATACTTTCAAAGCTATAACACTACAATCAACCAACTAGAAAAATACCAGTCTGTGTAGCATGGTTTAAGTCCATCTAATCGTACAATTTTAAAATTTCAGCAAGAGTTATACACAAATCTAATATCTCAAATTAGTCTAGCATGTGTATCCCTGGTACTCTGATCAGCCGTGCAAGCATAACAATTCATGTAGTACCTTTACCTTCTACTCCCTCTATTCCTAAATATAAGACATTTTAGAGATTTCACTATGGACTACATACGAAGCAAAATGGATGAATACACTCTAAAATATGTCTATATACATTCATATGTAGTTCATAATGAAATCTCTAAAAGGTCTTATATTTGGGAACGGAGACAGTATACAAGTAAAATTCTTTAATCAACACAGTCTTGCATACGTCAGATAAGTGGTTCTCTCTCTATTACTACTGTAAACATATCCACCGGCAAGATCATGTAAAAAACTTCTTTCTGCAATAATCCACTACCTCTTGAAGTGTTATACAAAGTAGCACTTCATATATGGAACAACATAAATAATTGAATACGATTGCACCGCTCAAGACAAACAATAACATATGAAACATGGACAAATTTCCAATCTTTGAGCACAAAATCAAGCAAGAAAGACATGAACTCAAGTGTTGCATGCAGTAGGCAAAAGCATCCAAGAATTCCAAACACAGTGGAACAAAAATAGAAATCCAAGAGTCCTCCCTCGTGCATGGCGTGCCCTGTGAAGTTCATGAAGCTACAATCTAATTGGAATCATAACACAAATGGGCTATAGCGGTGAGAGAAAATTGGAATACAAAATTAGATTAAACAAATAGTCTAATTGGTTTAGGACTCGCAACATGGTGTACCTTATTGAGACCAAGGAAAACTGAAGAGGGGGCGATGCGCCCAGATGGAAGCAACTGCTCCACTTGTTTGTCAGCGTGGACGAATGGTGCTCTTGTGTGGACGTGATACAGTTCTGGAGCCAGCTCGGTCACTGGGGTTGGAACCTGCATGTGGTCAAGTGAGGGAGACTGGGAGAGTGGGTGTGCCCGAGGGGTTGCTACCTTCACGAATACCTGGCGAAGGCGAGCAAACACACGGGCAGGGGGTGCGGCTTGGCGACGGTGAGTGAGCGGCGCTGGCGGCGCGTGCTGCCTCACGCAATACCAGCGACAGACGAGTGAGCTGGGTGGTGGAGGAAAGAAAGACACAACGAGGGAGAAGGATGGAGAGCCAAGGAGGAATCAGGGGGCGCATCAAAACATTTTTAAAAACCCTAGCGGAAAAGGGATAGGGATTGGAGGAGGGATGCGGCAAGAGAGACGGGATTGGGAGAGGGATGCGGCGAGAGAGACGGGATTGCGGGAGGCCAGGAGCAAGCGACAAGAGATTGTTAATTGGGGGAAGGATGCAACAAGAGAGACGGGATTGCCAAAAGGATCATGGGGGTCTTGACGTGATGTCTCTGTCAAGCTTTGCTGGCCCACTTGTTGGGATGGAGAGAGAAGAGGTTAGGACTATTGAAAGTGAACACACGACCACCAACCCAAAACTTTAGAAGTAGGAAAGAAATGAAACCCCCCGTTAACGCCAGTGTGCGTCAACCTAGGGTGCCTTCGTTAAAGGCAAGCCGAATCGGTCGGCCCACTGTCGCGCAAGCTAATTTTTCTTATTTTTTCTTTGGTTTTTTAGTCTTTTTAATTAAAAAAGGTATATTGTTTCATAGGCTTTGGATATTTTAAAAACCTATTAGAATTAGAAAATTATATATTAGAAGATTGTTCATTATGACTTTTATAAAAAAAAAGTTCAGTGTATATTAGAAAATGTTCACCTTATAATAAAACTTTGTTCATCGTATAACTAAAAAGTTTATCATATATTAAAAAAATGTTCAATGTATATAAAGAAATTTATAATATATTATAAAAATATTTATAGTGCGCATTTAAAGAATGTTCATCATGTACTAAAATGTTCAGTTAGTATTTGAAGAATGTTCACCTTACTGCAAACAAAGTTCACCGCATATTGCAAACCCTATTAAAAAGAAATGTGCAAATATAAAAGACCAAAATAAATTAAAATAAAATCTAAGATGTAAAAAAGATAAAAAAATAAAAATAAAATAAGAACAAACCAAAACACAGACCAACGCACAAAAAAGGAAAAAGGAAACAACGTGCAAAAACACCTCAAAACAAACAGACAAATAAAGGCCGACCCATCTCGTGCCTCGCTTCAGTGAAGGGGCACGCCTATGTCTTGCTTTTAGCGAGACAGATGGCTGCCTCGTCCGTGTGCACACTGCAGGGAGCCAGTGGTTCGTCCTAGTGGAGGCATGGGTTGTTGTGATGATGTCATGTTGATGTGACACAATTTTTTTTCTTCTACCACTAGCTAATTATATTTATATTTTAAATTAATTTATTATAAAATATAAATTTACTTAAGAAATTTAAAAAACCATCAATCTAACACAGTATTAAAAATAGCACATTTTTTTTAAAATGTGCATAGTTTTCAAGAAAAAAATGATCGCACGTTTTTTTTAAAAAGTGTTCGCATTGTTTGAGGAAAATCTTAACTACGAATACCGAATTTAAACCAATGTTGACCCAGTATTTAGAAAAGTGTTCAAAATATACATATTAAAAAAATGTCAATCGTGTATTTGAAAAATGTTCAATGTGTATCAAAAAATGTTTTGCAGGTGCACTAAAAATGTATATTATGCACTGACAAAAAGTAGGCTTGTGTTAGAAAAAGCCCAATGCAAATTGGCAAAGAAATGAGAAGAAAAGTAAGGAAAAACGAAGAAAACCAAGAAAGAAAGAAAAGCAACATATAAACAAAAAATGAAGAAAACCAATGAACATGTAAAAATTAGAAAGAAAAAACAAAATAACCAGGAAAACCGAAGACAACCAGATCCCAAACAGTGAAAACCGGATAAAGGAAAACTATGCAGAGAGAAAAAATGGCCTAAACAGTTAAAAACCAGACAAAAAGAGAAAAAACACAGGAACTCCTATAGTGTTGCACCGGTCTAGTCGCTCGACGTTTCAGTGTTTTTGTTTCTGAAAGGTCCTATTGGGCGCCTGAGAGCTCCTCGGGACTTCTTAATCGGGGCCTTCTGCGCCAATTATATGGTCCTATTGGGTGCCTGAGAGCTCCCCGGGTTGCTCAGCAAGGTGCAACACCTTCACTTTCGGTCAATGGTTGATGGTTGACCAGTTTATTAAAAAAAATAAAAAATACCACAAAAGCTAAACAACACAAAAATTGGGAAGAGTTTTTGAATTCAAATAAGTAAATGGATTAGAATATAAAATTAAAAAACGTTAGTAAATACGAAAAAAATCATGGTTTAAAAAAAGTGAATGGATATAAAAAAAGAAAAACTTTCATCAGTTTGAAAAATGTTCAGCTATTTCCCAAAAAAATCACGATTTTGAAAAAATATATGGATTTTCAAAAAGGTTCACGAATTCAAAAAAAGTTTGTCAATTGAAAATAAAGTCCACCATATTTTAAAAAAACTCATTGATTTTGATAAAAAAAAAGGTTCATAATTTTGGGGAAAAATCACTTATTTTGACAAATAGTTCACAAAGTTAGAAAAGGTTCATAGATTTTCAGAAAAAGTTCAGGAATTTTAAGAAATTTTGGGAATTAAGTAAACGACCAACAAAAAAATAAAAAAGATAACAAATCATAGAAAAATGGCCAAATAGAGAAAAATTCGAAAGAAAAACATATAAAGAAGTGATTCTTCTTTTAACTTTGCATTCGCCACAAGAAGAGTAAATGAAATAAGTTGGCAAACAAATCAAGTTGTTGCGGTGGTTATTGTGACAGGGAGTGAACGAGGAGGGCTGGAGTTTGAATCCTTCCACACACATTCCTCTTTTTGATGTTTAGAAAAAATGGAAATGGGCGAGCCAAGGATGAGGGGTGGGCGGTGGGGTGGGGTGCGCCAAGTTGCAAAACGTACTGTATCGGGCGCTAAAGGCCCCAAACAGGAATTGCCGAGCTCATGTACGGCGCCTTAAGCGTCGGTTCAGCTTGTTGGCTCCCACAAGCATGGTCAATTGGGTTGGCCCATTAGAAGGCACAATGCTCGCTTCGATCACACGCAGATACGCTCGCTTGGTTTATTCATTGAAAGATTGACCTTGACAACAAACCGTTTGACATGTTGATCGTTGACTTTTCAAATTTTGAAAAGAATTAGGAATTTGAAAAAAGTTCAAGGATTTTATAAACAAGTTCATGAATTTGGAGCAAATTCTTGAATTTGAAAAAAGTTCACAAAATACAAAAACTTCATGAAGTTGAAAAAAGTTCGCGGACAAATAAAAGGTTTACAAAAACTAAAAAAGTTCACAAACTTAAAATAAGTTGATGAAAAACAAAAAGTTCACTCCCACAAAAATTCCACGGATTTGAAAATCTTCAAGCATCCGAAAAAAGTTCATGATAAAGGAAAAAATTTCATAAATAAAAAAATGTTCATAAATTTGAAATAAAAAAATTTCATGACTACAAAGAGTTTCTGGATTTGATAAAGTTCATGAAAAAAGTTTAGAAATTTGAAAAAAAGTTCACAAACTTGAAAGAAAATTCCCACACATTAGAAAAAGTTCATGAATTTGAAAATAAGTTCACGAATTTGAAAGAAGTTCATGAATATGAAGAAATGAGGAAAATAAAACTAAAATAAACTGGGGAAATGGAAAAATAAAGAAATGAAAAGAAAAAGGAAAACAATAGTGGAGCGACGAAATGGGCCAGCAGCCCAATTAGTCTGGCGAGGAGGGGGACTGTGCGCCCCTATTTGGCATTGAGTCGGCGCCTTGTGCGCCGAATCGCACACCAGTGCCAGGGTATAGTGGAACCGGTCCACGGCACATTACTCTGTTTTGCTTGCTTACCGATGTGACTGTCCGTTTGCTGGTCAGCTATGAAAAACAATTGTTTCAGAAAAGAAACAAAAGTGGCTTTTTACAGATTAAGAAATCACACAAATAAAAATATATAAAAGTTTACTAAGTTGAAAAATCATGAATTTTAAATGTCAATGAATTTAGAAAAAAATGCGAATTTATGAAAAGCTCATAGATTTTGTAAAAACAATAAATTTGGAAAAAGGTACATGAATTTTAAAAAACTTCACGAGATTGAAATTATGTTCAAGAATTTTAAAAAAGTTTATGAATTCGAAAATTTGCATAACTGAAACAAGGTTATGAATTCAAAAAAGTTTGCAGATTTAAAAATATTCGGGAGGTGCAAAAAAATCATGAATTTTTAAAAAGATCCCGGATTTGAGAACATGTTACTAATTTTAAAAATGATGTCGAAGATTTTCAAATTTTAGTTAATTTTTCATAAATGTTATTAAAGTTTTTGAATTTGATAAAGAAGTTCATGAATTTAACTCTTGCTCTTCTCCACCCAGGGAAATGACAGGGATCCCGGGGGGGTCCCTTGCTACCAAACTAGGCCTTAGGAATGTTATTCTACACGAGGTTGATGTAAAAAAATAGGAAGAAGAAAAAGGTCCAGCCACTCCTCTCCCGATAAATAAATGAACACAGCAACCTAGCAAACAAATGGAAAACCGCAGCCCACACATACATGCGTGAAAACCTGTGCTCAAACAACACGTGCAATCGGAAAAAGAAAACAGAAAACAGCCCCAAGCACATGGACATAAAACCACAAGTAAAACGCTCATGCGGTATGGCCACGCCACATGCAGATCGACAGCCCTACGGGGGACCATGGCTAAAAACACAATTCCCTTAAAAAGAGTTAAAAACACAAATCTTAGAGCCATGCATGAGATGGTAGGAATGTTAGATGAGACATAAATTCTCATCCATGTGAGAATTAGCAAATTCAATAGTATAACGCATATGTTTAACTTGTCTTAAAAAAAGGGTAATTTACCTTTAATAACCCCGGGTTATGGCAAGTCTGCAGCTTACTCAAATTTAAAAGTGGCAGGAGTATAAGATTTCTCAAGAGGCCCTTGAGAACTTCAAACTACCCCACGGCAGATAAGTAGTATCTGCTCGCTTTAGAAAATTCGGAAGATGCAAAAACCATAGCCGAGGTTATACTTGCACAAACCAATTGATCTACCACACATCACACTCCCGGTACAGATCATGTCTTGCCGGCTCGTGTCAAAATGTACAAGTAGGGAAAATGTGGACTACAATCTTGGGTCAAATAATGTTTGCTGCCTCTATGAAACACATGGACTAATGGAATGTTTTTATTTTGATCAGAATGGGAACTTTCTCTTAAGTGGAAGAATAATATATTGGGGGTAAAAGGTCAGTTAGGTACACCTGGTGTATGACAATTAACCCAGTGCATGCTAACGAGCACACGCATTTTTTGGGTGGAGCCCCTAACCGTACACTCATTAGATCCGACATGCAGAAGAGCAGATTTAAATGTAAGACCAAAATTCTTTCTGAATCTATTAAAATTTGCGGTGGCTAGTCACTCTTTGTTGTGGTGGGGAAAATAGTTGCAAAATGTGTAAAGTAGAGAAATTATCTTGGTGTGATTGACCTAAATTGTTATTTTGTTGTTTGTCAAGATGATCATTTGACCGAATCATGTAGAACTAGAGAAAGGGTGCTAGTATTTGATTTGCTATACTAACCATAATAGATCCATGACAAGGTCATTCCAAATAAAATTTGGATCCAAGGCATAAATAGAACAAATATAATTTATCCTAAACATTTATTCTTTGATATAACGTAATTTTACCATGTTACAATTTAACAACTTCACTTTAACTAATTAGCATAGTTGACCACATAACATTGTTGATAAATATTAGTTATACTTATTTTCTTCTATAGTTTAGTGTTTAACATTATAAATTATTTTCTTTGCGATAAACTAAAATGTATTTCATAATTAAAAAGTATCCTCCAATCATTTTTGATAATTTGCACAAACTATATAGCGTGAATTGTGTAGGGGGGAGAGAAAGGGGGAGAGTGTGTCTATGTTTATTTTAATATTTTAAATACCATGGTAGAGATCTCTTAAACATATGATTAAAAAAATCCTAACATAATTTTCGAGTTTATGATTATGCAATCATACTTATAGAAACTTCTAGAGTATAGGTTAAACCGTTGGCATTGATTCTTAACTGGTATTCTCATGTACATTGCACATTTTAGTGAGTTTAACAATAAGTTGAATCATGTGCATGCTTTATACTTTTTATGGAAATAATATCACTTATATTAATCATCACGATCATAAAAATGTCATGTGTTATACTACTTATGTATACATATGGTTTGATAATTTTAAATAGTCATTTACAATATGTTTGGTATTATTTGGTGTATACAAGTGCTCCCTTGAGTTTATGAAATAAAATGTCTCTCACAAAATAAAAACTATAAATTGCTCAAGTAAGATTCATTACAACCTATATGATGTCCAACAGAGAGACACTAGCATCATAATTAAACTCGTTGATGGCGATCAGTAGGTAGACTGGGGCACTCTGCTACGTCGGTGAATCACCATAGGTAGGGGGGCCATAAGTGAGCTCGTTAAAGATGCCCTTAAAGTGGTCTTAGGTAAATTTTGCACACCATGTGTTGTGTAGCTTTATGATTCAAGATGTGTGTATAAATTATTGCCTAGCAACCGACCTAGTAGGCTGGCGTTTATGTTGGCATGGGGCCAATGGAGTGTCATCCTATTCTGTGCTAATTTCGAGAATAGTCATGCAAACACCTAAAGCAACCTTACATGCCCAGTCGTGGCGATGGCCCATTAAGACTATGGTTTTTTTTTCGTATTTTCAATTCTTCTGTTCAAAAATGTTGGGAAACGCAACATGCAATTTCAAAAAAAAAAATCCTATGCTCACGCAAGATCTATCTTGGAGATGCATAGCAACGAGAGGGGAGAGTGTGTCCACGTACCCTCATAGACCGAAAGCGGAAGTGTTTGACAACGCGGTTGATGTAGTCGAACTTCTTCTCGTTCCGACCGATCAAGCACCGAACGTACATCATCTCCGAGTTCTGCACACGTTCAGCCCGATGACGTCCCTCGAACTCTTGATCCAGCAAAGGTGTCGGGGAAGATGAGTTCCATCAGCACGACGGCGTGGTGACGGTGATGGTGAAGTGATCCACGCAGGGCTTCACCTAAGCACTACGAGAATATGACCGGAGGCGTAAACTGTGGAGGGGGGCGCCGCACACGGCTAACAATTGTTGGTGTGTGTTCTAGGCGCCCCCTCCCCACGTATATACAGGTGAGAGGGGGAGCGGAACAGCTGTGGGGCGCCCCCAAGAAGGAGGAATCCTACTTGGGGGCCTTGTCCAATTCGCCCCCCTTTCCTTTTTCACCGGAGGGGAAAGGAAAGAGGAGGGAGGATGGAAGGAAGGGGGAGGCCGAATCCCTCCCCTTCCTTTCTCTCTTCCCCTTTCCTTTCTCCCCTGGTGCCCATATGGGGGCCGCAACAGCCCTTGCTGGCTGATGCGTTTCCCCTCTTTGCCCATTAGGCCCATATAGTTTGCCAGGGGGTGCCCGGAACCCCTTCCAGTGACCCGATATGCACCCGGTACCCCTGGAACACTTCTGGTGTCCGAATACTATCGTCCTATATATAAATCTTTACCAATCGACCATTTCGAGACTCCTCGTCATGTCTGTGATATCATCCGGGACTCCAAACAATATTCGGTCACCAAATCACATAACTCATATAATACAAAATCATCATTGAACGTTAAGCGTGCGGACCCTACAGGTTCGAGAACTATGTATACATGACTGAGACACCTCTCCGGTAAATAACCAATAGCGGAACCTGGATGCTTAGATTGGCTCCTACATATTCTACGAAGATCTTTATCGGTCGAACCGTAATGACAACATACGTCATTCCCTTTGTCATCAGTATGTTACTTGTCCGAGATTCAATCGTCGGTATCTTCATACCTAGTTCAATCTCGTTACCAGCAAGTCTCTTTACTCGTTCCGTAATACATCATCCCGCAACTAACTCATTAGTCACTTTGCTTGCCAGGCTTCTTATGATGTGTATTATCGAGAGGGCCCAGAGATACCTCTCCGATACTCGGAGTTACAAATCCTAATCTTGATCTATGCCAACCCAACAAACACCTTCGGAGATACCTGTAGAGCATCTTTATAATCACCCAGTTACATTGTGACGTTTGATAGAACACAAGGTATTCCTTCGGTATCCGGGAGTTGCATAATCTCATAGTCAAAGGAATATGTATATGACATGAAGAAAGCAATAGCAAGAAAACTAAATGATCAATATGCTAAGCTAACGGATGGGTCTTGTCCATCACACCATTCTCTTAATGATGTGATCCCGTTCATCAAATGACAACACATGTCTATGGTTAGGAAACTTAACCATCTTTGGTTAACGAGCTAGTCTAGTAGAGGCTTACTAGGGACACGGTGTTTTGTCTATGTATCCACACATGTATCAAGTTTTCGGTTAATACAATTCTAGCATGAATAATAAACATTTATCATGATATAAGGAAATATAAAATAACAACTTTATTGTTGCCTCTAGGGCATATTTCCTTCAGTCTCCCACTTGCACTAGAGTCAATAATCTAGTTCACATCGCCATGTGACCAACACCAAAAGGGTTTACTAGAGTCAATAATCTATTTCACATCGCTATGTGATTAACACCCAAAGAGTACTAAGGTGTGATCATGTTTTGCTTGTGAGAGAAGTTTAGTCAACGGGTCTGCCACATTCAGATTCGTATGTATTTTGCAAATTTCTATGTCTACAATGCTCTACATGGAGCTACTCTAGCTAATTGCTACCACGTTCAATACGTATCTAGATACAGACTTACAGTCATCTAGATTAGTGTCAAAGCTTGCATCGACGTAACTCTTAGGTAACTAACGATAATTTTAAACGCTGTCTAGTGATCTACTCCTGGATCACTATTGTACCCCCTTGCCAATCTCATGGTAAGGTACACAATAGTTCTGGTATACAGCATGGCATACTTTATAGAACCTATGGCTGAGGCATAGGGAATGACTTTCATTCTCTCTCTATCTTCTACCGTGGTCAGGCTTTGAGTCTTACTCAACTTCACACCCTGCAACACAGGCAAGAACCCTTTCTTTAACTGATCCATTTTGAACTTCTTCAAAATCTTGTCAAAGTATGTACTCATCGAAAGTTTTATCAAGCGTCTTGATCTATCTCTATAAGTAAACTTGCACCACCACCACATGCTATTAATCCTGATATGTCGCAAGTTATTGATGATGCTACTTCCGCTATGAATGATACTTATGATGATGCTAGTACTGTTGGGGAACGTAGCATGCAATTTCAAAAAAAAATCCTACGATCGCGCAAGATCTATCTAGGAGATGCATAGCAACGAGAAGGGGAGAGTGTGTCCACGTACCCTCATAGACCGAAAGCAGAAGCGTTAGGTTAACGAGGTTGATGTAGTCGAACGTCTTCGCGATCCAACCGATCTTATATAGTACCGAACGTACAACACCTCCGAGTTCAGCACATGTTCAACTCGATGACGTCCCTCGAACTCTCGATCCAGCAGAGGGCCGAGCGAGAGTTCCGTCAACATGACGGCGTGGTGACGGTGATGGTGATGTGATTCGCGCAAGGCTTCGCCTAAGCAATCCAACGCTATGACCGGAGGAGTAAACTATGGAGGGTGGCACTACACATGGCTAAGAGAACAATTGATGTGCCTTTGGGGTGCCCCCACCCCCATATATAAAGGAGGGGAGGAGGAGGTGGCCGGCCCTAGGGGGCGCGCCAAGTGGGGGGAGTCCCACTAGGACTCCTAGTCCTAGTCGGCTCCCCCTTCCTTCCAACGGAGAGGGGGAAAGGGGAAAGAGGGGGAGAGGGAGAAGGAAAGGGGGGCCGCGCCCCCACCCCTTGTCCAATTCGGATTGGCCATGGGGGGGGCACCTCTTGTGGCCTGCCTCCTTCTCTCCACTATGGACCATGAGGCCCATTAACTTTCCCGGGGCGGTCCGGTAACCTCCCAGTACTCCAAAAAATCCCCGAACCTCTTTGGAACCATTCCGGTTTCTGTATATAACCTTCCAATATATCAATCTTTACCTCTCGACTATTTTGAGACTCCTCATCATTCCGTGATCTCATTCGGGACTCCGAACAAACTTCGGTCACCAAAACACATAACTCATATACAAATCGTCATCGAACGTTAAGCATGCGAACCCTACGGGTTCGAGAACTATGTAGACATGACCGAGACACATCTCCGGTCAATAACCAATAGCGGAACCTGGATGCTCATATTGGTTCCTACATATTCTACGTAGATCTTTATCGGTCAAACCGCAATAACAACATATGTTATTCCCTTTGTCATCGGTATGTTACCTGCCCGAGATTCGATCGTCGGTATCAGCATACCTGGTTCAATCTCGTTACCGGCAAGTCTCTTTACTCGTTCCATAATGCATCATCCCGCAACTAACTCATTAGTCACATTGCTTGCAAGGCTTATAGTGATGTGCATTACCGAGAGGGCCCAAAGATACCTCTCCGATACTCAGAGTGACAAATCCTAATCTTGATCTATGCCAACCCAACAAACACCTTCAGAGACACCTGTAGAGCATCTTTATAATCACCCAGTTATGTTGTGATATTTGATAGCATACATGGTGTTCCTCCGGTATTCAGGAGTTGCATAATATCATAGTCAAATGATTATGTATATGACATGAAGAAAGCAATAGCAATAAAACTGAACGATCAATATGCTAAGCTAACAGATGGGTCTTGTCCATCACATCATTCTCCTAATGATGTGATCACGTTCATCAAATGACAACACATGTCTATAGTGAGAAACATAACCATCTTTGATTAACGGGCTAGTCAAGTAGAGGCATACTAGGGACACTCTGTTTGTCTATGTATTCACACACGTACTAAGTTTCCCGGTTAATGCAATTCTAGCATGAATAATAAACATTTATCATGATATAAGGAAATATAAATAACAACTTTATTATTGCCTCTAGGGCGTATTTCCTTCAGTCTCCCACTTGCACTGGAGTCAATAATCTAGATTACATAGTAATGATTCTAACACCCATGGAGTCTTGGTGTCACACCCTGATTTTCATGCCACTACACTTAAGCTAACAATCATGATAAAATGTGGTTTGACAAAAACTTTTGAGTGTTTTGGACCTTGCCTTGATTAGTTTTTGTCTGTTGTTTGCAAGTGCTCTAAAAATAAAATAAATCCTCCAACTCTTATACTCCTTCTCCTTGATCCAAAAACCTTTCCCAATGATCATGCCATGTGTATAGGACATAAAAATAATTTCTTGTAAAAATAATTTGGCCAAATAGTATTTTCAAAAATTAGGTTTTTTCAAAAACCCCTGAATTGAGGTTTGCACTGCAAGTACTTAATTGAGGGCAGTAAAAATCTTTCCAAAAATATATTTGACTCCTATTAGATATAGGATACCCAGAAACCACAAAAATATAATTTTAAAAGTTATTTTCCTATTTTATTTAAAAGCTTTTTCTTAAGGCCAGAAATGGTCTTTAATAGAGGAAAATTATTTTATTGCTTAAAAAATATTTGGCAAAATTTAGGGAAACTCATAGGACATATATTGTCCATATATAAGAGTTTCAACACATGGTCATGTTAAAAATATTGGACAAAACCTCCCAAAACCATTTCTGCCCATTTCAAGGATTTGAAATATTTCTACAGGAAATATTTTCATAAAAATCCAAGGAAAATCCAGCAAGTCACAAATGCATATTGTGATCACCTTGCAAAGCCTCATGTCAATACAGGTAATTTTGGTTCACCAAAATGCCCCAAAACCCTCTCTAACCAGAATCAAATTTGAACAACTTTGTCCTACCAATTTTCTCCCCTTGACCCCAACTTTTGTGAGCATGTTCACATGACCAAATGAGGCTACTACACCAAGTGGTGCATTAAGGGGAAGTGATTTGCTCAACTAGATCTACACAAGTTCATTTCTGCTAATTTCTAGGGTTCACAAAAGTTGCACTGTCAACTTTGCTCAAATGAGCTTAAATTTGGTAGAACACACTATTTTTAAGTTCCATTCCATCCTGTTAATTATCATGGCAAGTGGAATTAATTTTCTTGCCCAAACCAACAACAAACACCTTCTGCCATTTTTCCAAAATCATCATTTTGACCTCTTCCACTAATCTCCATGAGCCCAAGTTTTTACCACAGCTGAACCTGATCACCAGCAACCTCCAGTAGCTTCCCCTCTTCCAAAGCTCCATGATTGATGGGGTAAAACCCCGTTTACCCCTCTGGACAGCCACTGTTCACCTCTCTCTCCACCTCCCCTCTCATCTAGTGGCTCTCTAGGGCATCCAGTGCCACTCCTACCTTGTTTACTCTCCCGCAAAACCCCCAGACACTATAAGACATGCCCATGGCACTATTAAAATGCCATGGCATGCCATGCACACGCTCTGGAGCATGCTACAGTGCACTCCCACACTGTAGCTTGCCCATTCCGAGGCACTCGACGACCTTGGGCGCCGGGTCCGTTTCTCCCGAGGTCGCCTCGACGTCCACGGCACGCTTAGCTGTCGGGCCCCTCCTCTCTCGCTCTCCTCTTCCCCCTGTCGAGCCCACCCGAGCGCCTGCTCGAGCTCACCAGTCGCTGCACTCGTGCGGGGCCTCCTCGAGCTCGCTCTGCTCCTCCTCTACCATCCCAGAACCCTCGGCTATGCCCACGAGCACCGTAGAGGGCTCTATCCCCCTCCCTCGACTGCCACGGCAATTCCCGCGGGCACCAGTGAGCTTCGCTCACGGTGCGCCACGGCCCCACCGTACGAGGCCACCCCCGGCCTCTCCAGCGTCACCTACCACACCACGCGCCTCCCCTAGACCCCCCTGACTAACTCACTTCCTCTCCTGCGCCCTCCATGTGTCCCCCTGGCCGGAGCTTTCCCACCGACCACCACTCGAATTCGAGCGCGTTGACCCCTCTCTCTTCCCCCTAGCTACTCCAGAACCCTCTCACAACCACCGCCGACCACCCCGGGCTCCATTTCCTCCCATATCTCGCCGTTCTGTCATGCCCATCTTCGCCGTCTCCGGTCTCTGCCATGGCCGACGCTCCGCCCGACTCTGGTGCTCCCCGCATCCAGCGCGACCACCTCTGGGCGCAGCGTGGAACGAGGCATCCGCCCAAACCACCGGCCTGGCCCCGGGCGTAGCGGAGCGGCCAGAATCGCCGCCGGCGCGTGCGCCGTCTGTCCCCTGCCTCTACCCGTCAGGGGGAAGAAGGGGGAGGCGGGAGGAGAGAGAGAGAGAGTTGGCATGGGACCCACACGTCAGCGGGCCCCGGGCCCACCCGGTTTAAGTGGAGACGGCATCAAGGATACCACGTCCCGGCACTGACAGCGTAACAGGCAAATACGCCTTCGACGTCGCCTGGTTCGCCCCGCAGCCGAGCCGCTGGGCCGACCCAGTGCGCTGCGGTGCTAAACTGCGCGCTGTGCACAGTTTAGGTATAACCCAAATATTCTTCTTTTTCTTTTCCAGTGAACTTCAAAAATCCATAGAGCATTCAAATATTGTCCAAATTTGATGAATAAAATTTCTTCTGACTCCATAAATCAAATTCTATTTAATGGACCACAGTGGACATTTTTGTTGTTCTTGGTTTTCAGTAGACCCTTTAAAAAGGTCATTTATCCACATAAGTCCACTTCAAAAATCCATATTATATTCATTGCAACTCCAAATCCAGTGAAACCAATTTCTAAAAGATTCTAAAATCATGCCTGATTTAATGGGTAATTTTACTCATTTTTATAAAAAGGCATTCTGTAGACAACTTGCAGAACCATTAAATCCCTTGTTGCATCATATCGAAATGTTTAGATATATCCATTGATCCACTTCCAATGAAATCACCTTGGTCATTCCTCATATGACCAGAGGCATCCTAGAAAAGTCCAACTCACAATTTTTAGAGCACTTTTATTTTTGCCTGGTCGTGTTGCTTATTATGGTTGTTTTCGACGATAGTTGACGAAGTAGACGAAATGCTCAGAGTTGGACCAGAGATATTTGAAGACCTTGAAGACATTGTTAAAATAGGAAACAAGCCCTTTGACCATGATGAATCATTTTTCATCTTAATAGCATTTTCGTTGCTTCACCGAGTGCATGATATACCTTGAATGGCAACCTTGCTAGGCTTGCCTCCGTTGCATACTCCATTGATACTTGCATTGTTCATGACTCTACCCTTGCTTAGAGTTGTGTTGGTGGGTTATACAAATATGCTATAGTAAATGGCTACGCAAAGTGGGTCAGGGTTATGCATGGAAAGAAACAAGTGTGGTTTGACATACTTGCAAACAACCCCAGTGGGTGCCACTGATGCCCCTGGGAGATGATGCTGAACGAGGTCACTACTTGGTGGAGAGGTAGTGTACCAAGGCTTGATAAAAGTGTTGTTTACAGAGACGGATTAGATTTAAGATTTGTCGACCGTCCCAACCAAACATGCGCAACCACTCTACCCTTGTATGGGAAAGGGCATTATTGATTACCTAGGCCGATACTAGCTTGGAGCACGCATTACTAGTGACGGGGGAGAGTTGGTGCTCTCTCTCGGGACGGGGTCGTGCCAGGTAGGGCGGCCATGACTGTCTTCACAGGGCACCGAACACACCGTTGGTACCCCGTGCTTGTGGTATGTGATGAATATGGGAGCGAGGCTCCACAATTTTAAAATGTGAAATGTTGGGCACGGGGGTTACTACCAATCGAGTGGTCTCTATGTTAGTGTCATCTAGGGGTAGATAGTGATCGGGTGCTTACCCCGGGTACTTGAGGTACCGCGGGTCGTGGATGACACGGAAGTTCCCCAGATCTTGTGGGTAAAGTGTGCAACCTCTGCAGAGTGTAAAACTATTCGAATAGCCGTGTCCACGGTCAAGGACAGTTGGGTGGTGCTGCTTAGACTACGTCCATATGTTTCTGGAAAACAACACGGTTTGGTAATCTTGTTGATATGATTCGTGAGGAAGTCACGATGAGCTTGGTAATGAGTTGTTCCTAACTCTTTCTCGATGTTGATGTGTGTAACCTCCTGACACTTGTTGCAGACACATTCATATCCTTGATAAATGTTGATCATACTTGCATGAGAAAAACTAGCTTTCCGCAAAAATGCCAATTTAGCAGTAGTGCCTTGCATAATTATTCTGTTATCACCCTTGGGTTGCTTGCGAGTACATTCAAAGTACTCATTGGCTTGCCACTGGTTATTTTATTGGCCAGGCATGAAAGAACAGGATATGATGCAGAATACTACGGTGACGAACATGCGAGCTAGGACGCTTCCTAGTCAGAATGCCTGTAGGGTTAAGGCAGATGGCATGGGTCCAAGTTGTCGACGAAGTTTTCCGCTGCAAAGTTATACTCAAGACTCGACCATAATGGTCATAATTTATGTAAGACGGTATGTATGGATGTAAGACTATTGTTATTCAGCTTTTGTGTGTTCAGTGAGCATTGATCTCTGGGATCACTGTACACATGCATTCGGTGATCATGACTTATGAGTCAGGGTCCCCACAGAGCTGGTATCAGAGCCATCCTGACTGTAGGAAGCCTTAGTTAGCATGGTCGTTAGTTAGGGCAAAACTATTTCCAAAACTATTACTAGTTTTCAAAATCACATATACTTCTCTTCCCTTCTCAGTTAAAAAAACTAAGGTATACTTTCCTTATTGATGTCTTCCCCTTCAAAACTTTTGCAACGGTCGCTAGCACCCACAAGCCCCTGACCACGGGATTCCTTGTAATCCTCGAACGAGTACACCTTGCCAAACACTCACCCACCTCTTCTAAACACAAGATTGGCGACACCACAACAAGACGATACCAACAGAAGATACATCCTCGAGGAATGAGGACATGAAGGCCCAGAAGATAGTGACACCCTTGACATTGCTCCAAGATGATGCGACCTTAGCCTATGATGATCAGGGCATAGGAAATGCAAGATCATGATGTACATCGCTAATAGAGCAACCATGTCCTTACCGTTGTTGTATCGACAACCACCGGTGGGTGAGAACCTCGCCATTTGGTCCGCCTCACAATAGTGAGCAGGAAAATGGTTCTCTTCGTCCCCCGCTCTTGGTGACGATGTTGTCATCAATGTAACCGATAGGTTGGACCTATACTATGCCTTGTTAATGTCATTGCATAAATGATTGCTTACCCGAAACCCTTGACGCCTTAAAAGGCAAGAGGGATCGTCATGACTAAGAAGACAATAGAAGACCAAGTCAATGCCAGCTACGAAGAGCCACCTTCACCCCATCACTTCAACAGGCGACAAGTTGTTGAAGACTCTTCAGGATCAACCCAGATCATTTCATCGAACAAGTACAAGAGACGTAGCAACACTTGAGGAAAACTCAGAAGACTGCATGAGGCACAAGGCACGACTACTGAATCCGAGAACCCCTAGGGTAGGATGAGTCGTGTACCCCCTATGCGCAGTCGAGTCCGTATGATGGTTCGAATAGAACCATGATTGTGTGTTGCTTGTTTTTATTTGTTTGTGTTTTGATATAGGTCGCACTTTTTCCCTAGGCAACAAGTATGCGACTATATCACCTTCCTTACCTTGTTTCTTTTGTTTGGCCCTTTTTGCCACCCATTTGTTTGTGCCTGCACTATAGAACCCCCTTTTAGGCATTCCCCTCCTCTATGATACCTTTCCCTCTCATCTCTCTCCTCAACTGAAGACAAGCAAGACAATATGCACCAAGGATTCCACCTCGGCGACCAACAAGCACAGAAGACTTTTGCTACAACCTCCTCGACCAAGTGCAACCCCGTATGTTTACACCTCAAGACTGGATACCCATCTCTAGACCCTTAGAGACTTCACAAGATGCCCCAGCTCAAATCCTTAACCATGAGCTTGACCTATGGAATTGCAAGAGAACCAGTTAAGCCTCTGTAACCTTGCACAACACTGGGTTCATTATGGAACTAGTGGACGTAGTGAGAACGCACATTGTCATCCTAATATAGCACAAGAACTGGCGATGCCATAGGGAAGACCAACTTGAGGATATACGAATAGAGGACAAATGACTGTATAAATGACCTTGAGGAATTATATGAGACTATTTGGAGGATTATGAGGCTTTCATGTTGGTATATGAACTTGGTGGGATCATTAATATAGAGTAGCATAGCTTTCATTACCCCTGGATAAATTGGATTTAGTGGGACAATTAAGACCGCAAGCTGAATTCTTGGAAGTATGAGGATTTGAATTAGCCAGGGGATATTGATAGGAGATAGTTGACATTACGATAATGACTTTGGGGAAGCATGTAGGAATTCTCGTTGGACATAAGATTTGTATTTAAATAGGTGATCCTAGTTGAGTATAGGTGGTGAGTAAGTCTACATGGTTCGGAGTAAATTGGATTTAGACTAATGATCTCGATCATGATACCATGTTTCTTGGAGGACAATAAACTAGGAGATTGGATTAATTGTCGGAGTTTATCTAGGGATATGTATGAGCTTGATCTTGGAGTTTACTTGACCATGATAATGGAAATTGGTGGAATGACTATAGTAAGGTAGCCCTTTCAAGTATTTCAGGATTATAGGGACTTTAGGAGATCATGTGGAACACCATAGACATTGGATTTGTAGAATTAATGGATTATGTAATTAATGGGCTTATGGAGTTGATTAATAGGAAGGAAACAAGATCTTGGAGTGGTATACGACGTGTTTCCTTAGGATAGAGATGCTTTATCTTAGACCTTGAAAGAATAGGCTGAGCACTTGGATTGTGATGTTTAATTCAAGCTTAGCAGCTTTTATGCTCTACCCATGGATTTTTAGGGGTAGCCATACATATGATTTTTGGGGACCGTAGACATGTATAATTCTGTTAAACCTCCTCTCGGGGGTCCTAAGGATAATAATAGCATGAGTAATGATTGGAGCTGACCTACATGAGTTGGTACTTTCGGTGGTATAAGGTGATCTGTTTGGAGGACTAGATAGAATAATTGGCGTCTCAGGAATTGTGCTCAAGGATAAGATGATAAACGTTCACTCGCACCCTAGAATCCTTGAAACCCTTAAGCCCTACCAAGATACAACATGGTCGGATCATGACCATGGGTCTTGACTCTAGATCGAGAACACCTTGGACCATACTCAACCGTGACCACCACCAACACCCCCATCCTACTTTACGTACCTCATGAACAAAGTCTTCATGGAGTACTTGGACAAGTTGGTTGCCATCTTTATTTTGGTAACATACTTGTCTACCCGACGACGGAAGAAGAATTGTTGAGCTGGTCAAGGGACGTCTGAAGATCGTCATGTCCTGGAGGAAGAACTATACCAACCATCATCGTCAAGAAGTGAACTTCCTTGTCAAAGACCGTGCATATCTACAAACCACTCCTCTCAAGGGAACCAAGCATTTTCATGACAAGGAAACCCACACTAAGATTCATCGGCCCTCTTCGAGATCACTCCAAGATTTAACAACCCCCTCTGAGATCACTACGAGACGAGGAGAAGACAGTTACCAGCTGGAGTTGCCACCTGAGTTACCTGATGTGCACAACGCTTTCCATGCATCACAACCCCGGAAGTGTTTCCAACTTCCTAACTTGCCCGATCTCTACGAGATCATTGACCACCGAGCCATTGACCCCTAGCCCAATCTAACCTACCACGAGCTACCCATTAGAAACCTGGATCAAGAAGAGCGTCATACACGAAGCCACACCATCAAGTACTTCAAGCTCAATGGAGCACTACACGGAAGCAGAAGCAACACGAGGACTTGAAGACTACCCCAGATCCAAGTTTCTGTATCCCTTTCCGCGCATAGTTTGGGAATCTCGGGGACGAGATTCTTGTAAGGGGGGTAGGTATGTCACACCCTGATTTTCATGCCACTACACTTAAGCTAACAATCATGATAAAATGTGGTTTGACAAAAACTTTTGAGTGTTTTGGAGCTTGCCTTGATTGGTTTTTGTCTGTTGTTTGCAAGTGCTTTAAAAATAAAATAAATCCTCCAACTCTTATACTCCTTCTCCTTGATCCAAAAACCTTTCCCAATGATCATGCCATGTGTATAGGACATAAAAATAATTTCTTGCAAAAATAATTTGGCCAAATAGTATTTTCAAAAATTAGTTGTTTCAAAAACCCCTGAATTGAGGTTTGCACTGCAAGTACTTAATTAAGGGTAGTAAAAATATTTCCAAAAATATATTTGACTCCTATTAGATATAGGATACCCAGAAACCACAAAAATATAATTTTAAAAGTTATTTTCCTATTTTATTCAAAAGCTTTTTCTTAAGGCCAGAAATGGTCTTTAATAGAGAAAAATTATTTTATTGCTTCAAAAATATTTGGCAAAATTTAGGGAAACTCATAGGACATATATTGACCATATATAATAGTTTAAACACATGGTCATGTTAAAAATATTGGACAAAACCTCCCAAAACCATTTCTGCCCATTTCAAGGATTTGAAATATTTCTACAGGAAATATTTTCATAAAAATCCAAGGAAAATCCAGCAAGTCACAAATGCATATTGTGATCACCTTGCAAAGCCTCATGTCAATACAGGTAATTTTGGTTCACCAAAATTCCCCAAAACCCTCTCTGACCAGAATTAAATTTGAACAACTTTGTACTACCAATTTTCTCTCATTGACCCCAACTTTTGTGAGCATGTTCACATGACCAAATGAGGCTACTAAACCAAGTGGTGCATCAAGGGGAAGTGATTTTCTCAACTAGATCTACACAAGTTCATTTTTGCTAATTTCTAGGGTTCACAAAAGTTGCACTGTCAACTTTGCCCAAATGAGCTTAAATTTGGTAGAACACACTATTTTTAAGTGCCATTCCATCCTGCTCATTATCATGACAAGTGGAATTAATTTTCTTGCCCAAACCAACAACAAATACCTTCTGCCATTTTTCCAAAATCATCATTTTGAAATCTTCCACTAATCTCCATGAGCCCAAGTTTTTACCACAGCTGAACGTGATCACCAGCAACCTCCAGTAGCTCCCCCTCTTCCAAAGCTCCATGATTTATGGGGTAAAACCCCATTTCCCCCTCTGGACATGTGACACCCAAAATTTTTGACCTTGTTTTATTAATTAAATTTTGCCAGGAAATTAAAACTTTTATTTTCTCGGCTCCCTTTTGATTTTTGAACCATTTTTCTCCCTTGTCATTATGGATTTTTCCCCAAAAAAAAACTTTTCAGATATGTTGTTGGACTTGTTTAACCCCTCAAGAAAAACTCTTCTTTTATTAATAGAACTAATTACATAATTAATTTGCTTGACCTTTATTTCTTGAAAAATGGTTTTTTCCATGGTTTTATGGCCATTTTTGAACTGCAACCTTTTGATAAATTCTTTCATAATTCCAACCAAAATTTGGAGATGTCATGTGATGTTTTTAAATCACTTTTGTGCAAAAATATATTTTATTCATGAATTATTTTGAGCTCTACATCAAATTTTCTTCTCTGGTCGAGAGTGCAATTTTGCACTACAACTCATTTAAATATTCCTTTCTAGCCTCCACCAAAATTTTGGGATGTTAGTAGTAGCATATGATTCAACTTTATGCAATAACCCAGTGGTGTTCTTTGAAATTTTTTAGTGAATCAACCTCCTTTCCATTCTGGCCAAATCTTGTGATTTCTACTGCAACCCTATTTATTCTTGCTCCAGTGACCTTGTGCTTTCTTCTATTTATAGTCCTCCCTGCTAAACTCTTAAGTCCAGGAGAGTGGACCCATTGGATGATGCTAAGTGCTTGCAAGCATGCCCTCCCCTTCCTATCCAGAATTGTAGTTTTGCAAAACTTGCACTAACAAGTTTCTGCTTTTGACAAACTAACTTCACCACCTCCTTATGCATCTAATGAGACCACCATCTAGAGATTTTGGCCACTCCAAGAAATGCCTAAGTGCCCTTGGCATTTTGTCAAACACCTTATGGGCATGATCAGCTTTGACATGTATTTTGACATTTCACTGTGAACTTGCACCTCTGATCAAACGAGCTTGTCCACTAGCATCTCAACTACCCTTAGACTAGAACTGCTAATCCCCAGCTCCAACCAAGCCACCTAGCAGGCCACGGCATTTCACCGAGCAGATGGTGGGCGTGCACTGGGCGCGCCCAGAGCGCGCCAACTGCAGCCGCGCACACGAGCCGCCGCGTCACGCCCCTGTTTTGGCCCACACTGCAGAACCACGCCACGCGCTCCCCTTCTCGCCACAACACGCCAGCCCACCCTGACGCCCTACAGCGCCACCGCCAGAGCCCTCTTGGCGGCACGCCGGCGTCCGCATTACGCCTGTGCCACGATCGGCGCCGCCCGAGCCACCCCGGCTCGCCACCTGCCCCCTGGAGCTTCGCGAGCTTATCCCCTCGCTCGTCGCCGCCACGCCGCCCTAGCTACAAAGAGGCGGTTCGCCGGTGAACTTATCCACGGCCGCCGCGGAACCGCCTTGCCTCGCCTATAAAAGGAAGCCCGAGCTCGTCCCCGCACTCATGCAACCTCAGTGCACTTCTCCAGTTTCCCCCATGGCAGCCAATCGACTCGAGGAGGTCGTCTTCTTCCTCTCCGGCAACTCCAGCCGCTGCCACTGCCCCGGCCATTCCGGCACCACCAAGGCCTCCCCCTCTCCATTCTCTTCACCAGGAGCCCCTTCCCCCTCTCGTGAGTCCATCCCCCTACACGATTTTGGTCAGGAACCACCGTAGGCCCAAGCTCACTTTGCCCGACGGCCACCGTCCGCTGCGGAGCTCGCCGCCGGCAGCTCCGTCCACCCCAGAGACCAAAGCGACCACCGGAGTGACCGCCTCGGCCCCCTGAACCCGCAAGTGACCTCTGTTTCCCGAATGGTGCCGCCGTTCGCCGGCGAGCGTCGCCGGAGTTCCGCCCCGCTCGGGCAGAGAGAAAGGAGGGGAGGGAAGACCAGTCAAACCTGACCAGTGGGCCAGGTGGGCCCACTGTCAGTGACTCCCCGCGCGATCCACGCTGGATAAGTGGAGGAGTAAAACCCATAGTACGTTTTCTCTGCCCGAAAGCGTAATCTCTTTTGAACCGTTTTCTTTTTCTGATTTTATTTAAAAACAGATTTTGACCAGAACTTTGACCGGTTATATCTTTTTAAGTATAACTCCAAATGAGTTGATTATTTTTCCTACATCTCTCAAATTCTGTCTAGTTTATTTTAAGATTTATTTGAAAAAAAATTTAAAACAACTTTTTTGTACTGTTTTTGAAATAAGTGTTATTTGCATATTCTTAAAATAGGATTTTTGGAAGAGAAGGAAGCTTTCAAAGAAATTAGGAGTGCACCCTGCCTTTCCACACCATGAAGGCAAGCATCTTGAACCCTGGCATAATATTTTTGATGTGTTGGTTGACACGTTTATAACACCACCTTATTCCGGAGTATTGTTATTTCATGTGATATGATCATTTGCATGGATGCATTTTTGTGATTTCCTTGCTGTTGGAAATGAACATACTTGTGATGGTAATCATCCTCACGTGCCTTGCATGCATGCCGGAAAGGAATCCGGGAAAGCCTCTGCCTTGGGTAGGCGTGAGCTTGTCGCCGGTCTCCGTCAGGACGGTTATATCCGGTATGGCATGGTAAGGTATAATGAGTGTTGATTTGTTGGTTGAAATAATTTTGTTGCACATGTCATGCAGGAAACTTATAAACCTCCTGAGTCGACCACAGATCGAGTCTTGTTCCAGTAACCCCCATACTTGCCTTGTACTACCACTTGTCCCTGCCGTAGGTAGGGTATGGTTCAGTAAGTTGTTAACCCTTGTCTTGGCACACACACCGTACAAAGAGGCCATGGTGGAAGATACCGGCTGCATCCGGTAGGCATGCCACCTGGTCCGGGGGCATGGGTGTATCCGGTTGGGACCGAGAGGGGGGCACCCCTTAGAGCGCGCGATAGAAATTTGATCCCATGCTACGCGAGGTTGTAGCCTCCCCACTTAGAGTTTTGCTTAACATGTGTCATGGGTGATTCCAGACACGAGTAAAAGCTGGTGTGTGCAAGTCAGGTGTGTTTTAATTAAAAGACTATAGACGGAATTAGTTCGATGGACTAAAGGAATCCGTTACTAGTGGGTAAAGAGTACACCCTCTGCAGAGATTAAACCTATTCGAATAGCCGTGTCCATGGTTAAGGATTACAGTCTGGGATGGGTCAAGTGTTGGTCTTAGTGTCGGTCTTCGGAGGAGAAACTACTAAACCCGAATTTTGATTATGACTTGTGATATATGATGGTTATGATTGTTATCATTATGGACTAACCGTTTGCATTGTTTGAAATAAGGAATATCCCTGGGACGATACCACCTCCTGGATATTCACTATGATTATGTTTTCATATAAGACCCTTATGTGGCGTCGCTTAGACACCCGACTGTGGCATGCTTGTTATTTCATTTACTTTATAAGCCCTTTCTGTGGTGTCGCTTAGACGCCCGACTGAGGCATGCTTGTTATTTTATTTACTTTACAAGCCCTTTCTGTGGTGTCGCTTAGATGCCCGACTGTGGCATGCTTGTTATTTAATTACTTTATAAGCCCTTTATGTGGCGTCGCTTAGACGCCCGACTGTGGCATGCTTGTTATTTAGTTACTTTATAAGCCCTTTATGTGGCGTCGCTCAGACGCCCGACTGTGGCATGCTTGTTATTTTATTTACTTTATAAGCCCTTTATGTGGTGTCGCTAAGACGCCCGACTGTGGCCTGCTCACTTTTACTATCCTGTCGAGACGTCGCTTCAGACATCCGATCGGTGCATTTTATTACTATTCTGTCATTGCGTATTTCGGTTGCATATAAATAACTTGCTTGCATGCATCAAGATTTTATTTATGACTGACGATGTGATCATAGAATATTTCAGTGCATGTTTATCAATTATATTATTCCCGTGTTCATAATGTTTGCGAGTACATTCAAAGTACTCACTGGCTTGACCCTGGCTATTGTCTTGGCCAGATTGCTTGCTTGGAGAGGAGCGTTGCAACGACAGCCCCGGAAACTAAGCAACGGTGATAGCAGCCTCACGAAGATAGGAGTTAACCTGGTCAGCTGTTCCCGTGGGAAATGGAGTCCCATAGACACCGATGAACCATGAACCGCTTCCGCCATCAACCACTAGAAACCAATTGTTGTACTCACAGACCCGAATGGTCTTGTACCCCATATTTTGTACTTTTGCTTGGAATTTCTGTATCAAGTTGGTGCCTCATCAGCTAACAGTAATCCTGGGGCTGGTGAGCACAACGGCCGCTTTCTGGAAATTTATACCCGGAAACTGGTCGCGACAGGACAGCCACTGTTCACCTCTTTCTCCACCTGCCCTCTCATCTAGTGGCTCTCTAGGGCATCCAGTGCCACTCCTACCTTGTTTACTCTCCCCCAAAACCCCTAGACACTATAAGACATGCCCATGGCACTATTAAAATGTCATGGCATGCCATGGACGCGTTCTGGAGCACGCTACAATGCACTCCCACACTGTAGCTTGCCCATGCCGAGGCACTCGACGACCTTGGGCGCCGGGTCCGTGTCTCCCGAGGTCGCCTCGACGTCCACGGCACGCTTTGCTGTAGGTCCCCTCCTCTCTCGCTCTCCTCTTCCCCTGTCGAGCCCACCCGAGCGCCGCTCGAGCTCACCAGTCGCTGCACTCGTGCGGGGCCTCCTCGAGCTCGCTCTGCTCCTCCTATACCTTCCCAGAACCCTGGGCTACGCCCACGAGCACCGCAGAGGGCTCTATCCCCCCTCCCTTGACTGCCACGGCAATTCCCGCGGGCACTAGTGAGCTTCGCTCACGGTGCGCCACGGCCCTGCCATACAAGGCCACCCCCCGGCCTCTCCAGCGTCACCTACCACACCACGCGCCTACCCTAGACCCCCCTGACTAACTCACTTCCTCTCCCGCGCCCTCCATGCGTCCCTCCTGGCCGGAGCTTTCCCGCCGACCACCGCCCGAATTCGAGCGTGTCGACCCCTCTCTCTTCCCCCTAGCTACTCCAGAACCCTCTCACAACCACCGCCGACCACCCCGGGCTCCATTTCCTCCCATATCTCGCCGTTCTGTCATGCCCATCCTCGCCGTTTCCGGTCTCTGCCATGGCGGACGCTCCGCCCGACTCTGGCGTTCCCAGCATCCAGCGCGACCACCTCTGGGCGCAACGTGGAACGGGGCATCCGCCCAGACCATCGGCCTGGCCCCGGGCGCAACGAAGGGGCCAGAATCGCCGCTGGCGCGTGCGTCGTCTATCCCCTGCCTCTACCCGTCGGGAGGAAGAAGGGGGAGGCGGGAGGAGAGAGAGAGTTGGCATGGGACCTACACGTCAGCGGGCCCCGGGCCCGCCCGGTTTAAGTGGAGATGGCATCAAGGATACCGCGTCTCGGCACTGACAGCGTAATAGGCAAATACGCCTTCGACGTCGCCTGGTTCGCCCCGCAGCCGAGCCGCTGGGCCGGCCCAGTGCGCTGTGGTGCTAAACTGCGCGCTGTGCACAGTTTAAATATAACCCAAATATTCTTCTTTTTTTCCAGTGAACTTAAAAAAATCCATAGACTATTCAAATACTGTCCAAATTTGATGAATAAAATTTCTTCTGACTCCATAAATCAAATTCTATTTAATGGACCACAGTGGACATTTTTGTTGTTCTTGGTTTTCACTAGACCCTTTAAAAAGGTCATTTATCCACATAAGTCCTCTTCAAAAATCCATATTATATTCATTGCAACTCCAAATCTAGTGAAACCAATTTCTAAAAGTTTCTAAAATCATGCCTGATTTAATGGGTAATTTTACTCATTTTTATAAAAAGGCATTCTGTAGACAACTTGCAGAACCATTAAATCCCTTGTTCCATCATATCGAAATGTTTAGATATATCCATTGATCCACTTCCAATGAAATCACCTTGGTCATTCCTCATATGACCAGAGGCATCCTAGAAAAGTCCAACTCACATTTTTTTAGAGCACTTTTATTTTTGCCTGGTCGTGTTGCTTATTATGGTTGTTTTCGACGATAGTTGACGAAGTAGACGAAATGATCGGAGTTGGACCAGAGATATTTGAAGACCTCGAAGACGTTGTTAAAACAGGCAAGCAGCCCTTTGACCATGATGAATCATTTTTCATCTTAATAGCATTTTCGTTGCTTCACTGAGTGCATGATATACCTTGAATGGCAACCTTGCTAGGCTTGCCTCCATTGCATACTCCATTGATACTTGCATTGTTCATGACTCTACCCTTGCTTAGAGTTGTGTTGGTGGGTTATAGAAATATGCTATAGTAAATGGCTACGCAAAGTGGGTCAGGGTTATGCATGGAAAGAAACAAGTGTGGTTTGACATACTTGCAAACAACCCCAGTGGGTGCCACTGATGCCCCTGGGAGATGATGATGAACGAGGTCACTACTTGGTGGAGAGGTAGTGTACCGAGGCTTGATAAAAGTGTTGTTTACAGAGACGGATTAGATTTAAGATTTGTCGACCATCCCAACCAAACATGCGCAACCACTCTACCCTTGTATGGGAAAGGGCATTATTGATTACCTAGGCCGATACTAGCTTGGAGCCCGCATTACTAGTGACGGGGGAGAGTTGGTGCTCTCTCTCGGGACGGGGTCGTGCCAGGTAGGGCGGCCATGACTGTCTTCACAGGGCACCGGACACACCGTTGGTACCCCGTGCTTGTGGTATGTGATGAATATGGGAGCGAGGCTCCACAATTTTAAAATGTGAAATGTTGGGCACGGGGGTTACTACTAATCGAGTGGACTCTATGTTAGTGTCGTCTAGGGAAAGATAGTGATCGGGTGCTTACCTCGGGTACTTGAGGTACCGCGGGTCGTGGATGACACGAAAGTTCCTCGGATCTTGTGGGTAAAGTGTGCAACCTCTGCAGAGTGTAAAACTATTCGAATAGCCGTGTCCACGGTCAAGGACAGTTGGGTGGTGCTGCTTAGACTACGTCCATATGTTTCTGGAAAACAACACGGTTTGGTAATCTTGTTGATATGATTCGTGAGGAAGTCACGATGAGCTTGGTAATGAGTTGTTCCTAACTCTTTCTCGATGTTGATGTGTGTAACCTCCTGACACTTGTTGCAGACACATTCATATCCTTGATAAATGTTGATCATACTTGCATGAGAAAAACTAGCTTTCCGCAAAAATGCCAATTTAGCAGTAGTGCCTTGCATAATTATTCTGTTATCACCCTTGGGTTGCTTGCGAGTACATTCAAAGTACTCATTGGCTTGCCACTGGTTATTTTATTGGCCAGGCATGAAAGAACAGGATATGATGAAGAATACTACGGTGATGAACATGCGAGCTAGGACGCTTCCCAGTCAGAATGCCTGTAGGGTTAAGGCAGATGGCATGGGTCCAAGTTGTCGACGAAGTTTTCCGCTGCAAAGTTATACTCAAGACTCGACCATAATGGTCATAATTTATGTAAGACGGTATGTATGGATGTAAGACTCTTGTTATTCAGCTTCTGTGTGTTTAGTGAGCATTGATCTCTGGGATCACTGTACACATGCATTCGGTGATCACGACTTATGAGTCGGGGTCCCCACACTTGGTGCTGATCATGTTTTGCTTGTGGAAGAGGCTTAGTCAACGGGTCTGCAACATTCAGATCCGTATGTATTTTGCAAAACTCTATGTCTCCCTCCTTGACTTGATCGCGGATGGAAATAAAGCATCTCTTGATGTGTTTGGTTCTCTTGTGAAATCTGGATTCCTTTGCCAAGGCAATTGCTCCAGTATTGTCACAAAAGATTTTCATTGGACCCGATGCATGATACGTCTCCAATGTATCTATAACTTTTGATTGTTCCATGCTATTATATTATCTATTTTGGATGTTTAATGGGATTTAATATGCTCTTTTATATTATTTTTGGGACAAACCTATTAACCGAAGGCCCAGTGCCAGTTTCTGTTTTTTTGCCTATTTTAGTGTTTTGCAGAAAAGGAATACCAAACGGAATGAAACCTTCCCAATGATCTTTCTTGGAACAAACGCAATCCAGAAGACTTGGAGTTGAAGTCTGGAACTCCGTGAGGCGGCCATGAGGCAGGAGGGCGCGCCCCCACCCTCATGGGCCCCACGGAGCTCCACCGTCGTACTTCCTTCGCCTATATATACTCTTATACCCTAAAAACATCAGGGGGAGCCACGAAACCACTTTTCCACCGCCGCAACCTTCTGTACCCGTGAGATCCCATCTTGGGGCCTTTTTCGGCGATCTGCCAGAGGGGGAATCGATCACGGAGGGCTTCTACATCAACACCATAGCCTCTCCGATGAAGCGTGAGTAGTTTGCCACAGACCTTCGGGTCCATAGTTATTAGCTAGGTGACTTTTTCTCTCTCTTTGATTCTCAATACAAAGTTCTCCTCGATGTTCTTGGAGATCTATTCGATGTAATACTTTTTGCGGTGTGTTTGCCAAGATCCGATGAATTGTGGAGAGACACGCATAAATTGGAATTTATTAGAATACTCTATGTGGTTCACTTATATCTTTTGAGCTAGATAATTTTGCTCTAGTGCCTCACTTATATCTTTTTAGAGCACGGAGGTGGTTTTATTTTATAGAAATTATTGATCTCTCATGCTTCACTTATATTATTTTGAGAGTCTTTTAGAACATCATGGTAGTTTGCTTTGGCTATAAAATTAGTCCTAATATGATGAGCATCCAAGATGGGTATAATAAAAACTATCATATAAAGTGCATTGAATACTATGAGAAGTTCGATTCCTTATGATTGTTTTGAGATATGAAGATGGTGATATTAGAGTCATGCTAGTTGAGTAGTTGTGAATTTGAGAGATACTTGTCTTAAAGTTTGTGATTCCCGTAACATGCACATATGGTGAACCGTTATGTGATGAAGTCGGAGCATGCTTTATTTATTGATTGTCTTCCTTATGAGTGGCGGTCGGGGACGAGCGATGGTCTTTTCCTACCAATCTATCACCCTAGGAGCATATGCGTAGTACTTCGTTTCGACAACTAATAGATTTTTGCAATAAGTATGCGAATTCTTTATGACCAATGTTGAGTCCATGGATTATACACACTCTCACCCTTCCATCATTGCTAGCCTCTCTAATACCGCACACCTTTCACCGGTATCATACACCCACCATATACCTTGCTCAAAACAGCCACCATACCTACCTACTATGGCATTTCCATAGCCATTCCGAGATATATTGCCATGCAACTTTCCACCGTTTTGTTTATTATGACACGCTCCATCATTGTCATATTGCTTTGCATGATCATGTAGTTGACATTGTATTTGTGGCAAAGCCACTGTTCATAAATTTTCATACATGTCACTCTTGATTCATTGCACATCCCGGTACACCGCCGGAGGCATTCACATAGAGTCATATTTTGTTCTAAGTATTGAGTTGTAAGTAAATAAAAGTGTGACGATCATCATTATTAGAGCATTGTCCCAGTGAGGAAAGGATGATGGAGACTATGATTCCCCCACAAGTTAGGATGAGACTCCGGAGGAAAAAAAAGAGGCCTTAAAAACAAGGAAAAGAGAAAGGCCCAAATAAAATAAAAAATAAAAAAAGAGAGAAAAAGAGAGAAGGGACAATGCTACTATCCTTTTACCACACTTGTGCTTCAAAGTAGCACCATGATCTTCATGATAGAGAGTCTCTTATGTTGTCACTTTCATATACTAGTGGGAATTTTACATTATAGAACTTGGCTTGTATATTCCAATGATGGGCTCCTCAAATTGCCCTAGGTCTTTGTGAGCAAGCAAATTGGATGCACACCCACTTAGTTTCTTTTGTTGAGCTTTCATACACTTATAGATCTAGTGCATCCGTTGCATGTCAATCCCTACTCACTCACATTGATATCTATTGATGGGCACGTGCATAGCCCGTTGATACCCCTAGTTGACGTGAGACTATCTTCTCCTTTTGTCTTCTCCACAACCACCATTCTATTCCGCCTATAGTTGTATGTCCATGGCTCACACTCATGTATTGCATGAAGATTGAAAAAGTTTGAGAACATCAAAAGTATGAAACGATTGCTTGGCTTGTCATCGGGGTTGTGCATGATTAAATACTTTGTGTGATAAAGAAAAAGAGCATAGCCAGTCTATATGATTTTCTAGGGATAACTTTCTTTGGCCATGTTATTTTGAGAAGACATGATTGCTTTATTAGTATGCTTGAAGTATTATTGTTTTTATGTCAATATTAAACTTTTCTTTTGAATCCTATGGATCTGAACATTCATGCATCAATAAAGAGAATTACATTGAAAATTATGTTAGGTAGCATTCCACAGCAAAAGTTCTGTTTTTATCATTTACCTACTCGAGGACGAGCAGGAATTAAGCTTGGGGATGCTTGATACGTCTCCAATCTATCTATAATTTTTGATTGTCCCATGCTATTATATTATCTGTTTTGGATGTTTAATGGGCTTTAATATGCTCTTTTATATTATTTTTGGGACTAACCTATTAACCGAAGGCCCAGTGCCAATTTCTGTTTTTTTGCCTATTTCAGTGTTTTGCAGAAAAGGAATACCAAACGGAATCCAAACGGAATGAAACCTTCGCGATGATCTTTCTTGCAACAAACGCAATCCAGAAGACTTGGAGTTGAAGTCTGGAACTCCGTGAGGCGGCCACGAGGCAGGAGGGCGCGCCCAGGGGGGTAGGCGCGGCCCCCACCCTCGTGGGCCCCATGGAGCTCCACCGAGGTACTTCCTTCGCCTATATATACTCTTATACCCTAAAAACATCATGGGGGAGCCACAAAACCACTTTTCCACCGCCACAACCTTCTGTACCCATGAGATACCATCTTGGGGCCTTTTCCGGTGATCTACCGAAGGGGGAATCGATCACGGAGGGCTTCTACATCAACACGATAGCCTCTCCTATGAAGCGTGAGTAGTTTACCACAGACCTTCGGGTCCGTAGTTATTAGCTAGATGGCTTCTTCTCTCTCTTTTGTTCTCAATACAAAGTTCTCCTCGATGATCTTGGAGATCTATTCGATGTAATACTTTTTGCAGTGTGTTTGCCGAGACCCGATGAATTGTGGATTTATGATCAAGATTATCTATGACTAATATTTGGTTCTTCTCTAAATTCTTATATGCATGATTTGATATCTTCACAAGTCTCTTCGAATTATCGGTTTAGTTTGGCCTACTAGATTGATCTTTCTTGCAATGGGAGAAGTGCTTAGCTTTGGGTTCAATCTTGCGGTGTCCTTTCCCAGTGACAGCAAGGGCAGCAAGGCACGTATTGTATTGTTTCCATCGAGGATAAAAAGATCGGGTTTATATCATATTGCTTGAGTATATCCCTCTAAATCATGTCATCTTGCTTAATGCGTTACTCTGTTCTTATGAACGTAATACTCTAGATGCATGCTGGACAGCGGTCGATGTGTGGAGTAATAGTAGTAGATGCAGAATCGTTTCGATCTACTCGACACAGACATGATGCCTATATTCATGATCATTGCTTAGATATTCTCATAACTATGCGCTTTTCTATCAATTGCTCGACGGTAATTTGTTTACCCATCGTAATACATGCTGTGATGAGAGAAGCCACTAGTGAAACCTATGGCCCCTGGGTCTACTTTACATTATATTAGATTCCCGTTAACTTGCCAATTTCTGTTGCCGTTTATTTTGCAATCTTTACTTTCCAATCTATACAACAAAAAATACCAAAAATATTTACTTTACTTTCTTTATTAGATCTCACTTTTGCGAGTGACCGTGAAGGGATTGACAACCCCTTTATCGCGTTGGTTGTAAGGTTCTTGATTGTCTGTGCAGGTACTAGGTGACTTGCATGTAATCTCCTACTGGATTGATACCTTGGTTGTCAAAAACTGAGGGAAATACTTACGCTACTTTGCTGCATCACCCTTTCCTCTTCAAGGTAGCAAGAAGGATTTCTGGCACCGTTGCCAGGGAGATCTATGCTCAAGTCAAGACATACCAAGTACCCATCATAAACTTTTCTCCCTCGCATTACATTATTTGCCATTCGCCTCTCGGTTTCCTCTACCCCACTTCTAAAACAACTTTCAATAACCTTTGCCTTTTCTTCGCCTCTCTTCTGTTCACCTCTTTTCGCTTGCTTCTTGTGTGCTTGTGTGTTGGGTTGATTGTTTGTCAAGATGGCTCAAAGTGATACTAAATTATGTGACCCTTACAATACCAACAACAATGATTTTATAAGCACTCCGATTGCTCCTATTACCAATGATGAATCTTGTGAAATTAATACTGCTTTGTTGAATCTTGTCATGAAAGATCAATTCTCTGGCCTTCCTAGTGAAGATGCCGCTACCCATCTAAACAACTTTGTTGATTTGTGTGATATGTAAAAGAAGAAAGATGTGGATAATGATATTGTTAAATTGAAGCTATTTCCGTTTTCGCTTAGAGATCGTGCTAAAACTTGGTTCTCTTCTTTTCCTAAAAATAGTATTGATTCATGGAATAAGTGCAAAGATGCTTTTGTCTCTAAGTATTTTCCTCCTGCTAAGATCATCTCTCTTAGGAACGATATTATGAATTTTAAGCAACTTGATCATAAGCATGTTGCACAAGCCTGGGAGAGGATGAAATTAATGATACGTAATTGCCCTACACATGGTTTGAATTTGTGGATGATTATACAAAAAATTTATGCCGGATTGAATTCTGCTTCTAGAAATCTTTTAGATTCGGCCGCGGGAGGCACTTTATGGAAATCACTTTAGGAGAAGCTACTAAACTTCTAGATAACATTATGGTTAATTATTCTCAATGGCACACCGAAAGATCCACTAGTAAAAAAGTGTTGGGGAACGTAGTAATTTCAAAATAATTCCTACGCACATGCAAGATCATGGTGATGCATAGCCACGAGAGGGGAGAGTGTTGTCTATGTACCCTCGTAGACCGATAGCGGAAGCGTTATAACAACGCGGTTGATGTAGTCGTACGTCTTCACGGCCCGATCGATCAAGCACCGAAACTACGACACCTCCGAGTTCTTGCACACGTTCAGCTCGATGACGATCCCCAGACTTCGATCCAGCAAAGTGTCAGGGAAGAGTTTCGTCAGCACGACGGCGTGGTGACGATCTTGATGTTCTACCATCGTAGGGCTTCGCCTAAGCACCGCTACGATATGACCGAGGTGGAATATGGTGGAAGGGGGCACCGCACACGGCTAGGGAACGATCACAAAGATCAACTTGTGTGTCTTGGGGTGCCCCCTCGCCCCCGTATATAAAGGAGCAAGGGGGAGGTGCGGCCGGACCCCTAGGGGTGCGCCTGGAGGAGTCCTACTCCCACCGGGAGTAGGACTCCCCCCTCTTGCCTTGTTGGAGAAGGAAAGGGGAAGGGGGAAAGAGGAAAGGGGGGCGCCACCCCCCTTCCTTGTCCTATTCGGACTAGGGAGGAGGGGGTGCACGGCCTGCCCTGGCCGTCCCTCCTCTTCTCCCTTAGGGCCCATGTAGGCCCATTAACCCCCGGGGGGGTTCCGGTAACCCCCCGGTACTCCCGAAAAATCCCGATTTCACCCGGAACGATTCCGATATCCAAATATAGGCTTCCAATATATCAATCTTTATGTCTCGACCATTTCGAGACTCCTCGTCATGTCCGTGATCACATCCGGGACTCCGAACTCCTTCGGTACATCAAAACTCATAAACTCATAATATAACTTCATCGAAACTTTAAGCGTGCGGACCCTACGGGTTTGAGAACTATGTAGACATGACTAAGACACGTCTCCGGTCAATAACCAATAGAGGAACCTGGATGCTCTTATTGGCTCCCACATATTGTACGAAGATCTTTATCGGTCAGAGCGCATAACAACATACGTTGTTCCCTTTGTCATCGATATGTTACTTGCCCGAGATTCGATCGTCGGTATCTCAATACCTAGTTCAATCTCGTTACCGGCAAATCTCTTTACTCGTTCCGTAATACATCATCCCGCAACTAACTCATTAGTTGCAATGCTTGCAAGGCTTAAGTGATGTGCATTACCGAGAGGGCCTAGAGATACCTCTCCGACAATCGGAGTGACAAATCCTAATCTCGAAATATGCCAACCCAACAAGTACCTTCGGAGACACCTGTAGAGCACCTTTATAATCACCCACTTACGTTGTGACGTTTGGTAGCACACAAAGTGTTCCTCTGGTAAATGGGAGTTGCATAATCTCATAGTCATAGGAACATGTATAAGTCATGAAGAAAGCAATAGCAACATACTAAGCGATCAAGTGCTAAGCTAACGGGATGAGTCAAGTCAATCACATCATTCTCCTAATGATGTGATCTCGTTAATCAAATGACAACTCATGTCTATGGTTGGGAAACATAACCATCTTTGATCAACGAGCTAGTCAAGTAGAGGCATACTAGTGACACTCTGTTTGTCTATGTATTCACACATGTATTATGTTTCCGGTTAATACAATTCTAGCATGAATAATAAACATTTATCATGATATAAGGAAATAAATAATAACTTTATTATTGCCTCTAGGGCATATTTCCTTCAGTCTCCCACTTGCACTAGAGTCAATAATCTAGTTCATATCACCATGTGATTAACACCCATAGTTCACATCGTCATGTGACCAACACCCAAAGGGTTTACTAGAGTCAATAATCTAGTTCACATCTCTATGTGATTAACACCCAAAGAGTACTAAGGTGTGATCATGTTTTGCCTGTGAGAGAAGTTTAGTCAACGGGTCTGCCATATTCAGATCCGTTTGTATTTTGCAAATTTCTATGTCAACAATGCTCTGCACGGAGATACTCTAGCTAATTGCTCCCACTTTCAATATGTATCCAGATTGAGACTTAGAGTCATCTAGATCAGTGTCAAAATTTGCATCGACGTAACCCTTTACGACGAACCTTTTTGTCACGTTCATAATCGAGAAACATATCCTTATTCCACTAAGGATAATTTTGACCGTTGTCCAGTGATCTACTCCTAGATCACTATTGTACTCCCTTGCCAAAATCAGTGTAGGGTATACAATAGATCTGGTACACAGCATGGCATACTTTATAGAACCTATGGCCAAGGCATAGGGAATGACTTTCATTCTCTTTCTATCTTCTGCCGTGGTCGGGTTTTGAGTCTTACTCAATTTCACACCTTGTAACACAGGCAAGAACTCTTTCTTTGACTGTTCCATTTGAACTACTTCAAAATCTTGTCAAGGTATGTACTCATTGAAAAAACTTATCAAGCGTCTCGATCTATCTTTATAGATCCTGATGCTCAATATGTAAGCAACTTCACCGAGGTTTTTATTTGAAAAACTCCTTTCAAACACTCCTTTATGCTTTGTAGAATAATTCTACATTATTTCCGATCAACAATATGTCATTCACATATACTTATCAGAAATGTTGTAGTGCTCCCACTCACTTTCTTGTAAATACAGGCTTCACCGTAAGTCTATATAAAACTATATGCTTTGATCAACTTATCAAAAGCGTATATTCCAACTTTGAGTTGCTTGCACCAGTCCATAGATGGATCACTGGAGCTTGCATATTTTGTTAGCACCTTTAGGATTGACAAAACCTTCTGGTTGCATCATATACAACTCTTCTTTAATAAATCCATTAAGGAATGCAGTTTTGTTATCCATTTGCCAGATTTCTTATAATGTGGCAATTGCTAACATGATTCGGACAGACTTAAGCATAAATACGAGTGAGAAACTCTCATCGTAGTCAACACTTTGAACTTGTCGAAAACCTTTTGCGACAATTCTACCTTTGTAGATAGTAACACTACTATCAACGTCCGTCTTCCTCTTAAAGATCCATTTATTTTCTATAGCTTGCCGGTCATCGGGCAAGTCAACCAAAGTCCACACTTTGTTCTCATACATGGATCCCATCTCAGATTTCATGGCCTCAAGCCATTTCGTGGAATCTGGGCTCATCATCGCTTCCTCATAGTTCGCAAGTTCGTCATGGTCTAGTAATATGACTTCCAGAACAGGATTACCGAACCACTCTGGTGCGGACCTCACTCTGGTTTACCTGCGAGATTCGGTAGTAACTTGATCTGAAGTTACATGATCATCATCATCATTAGCTTCCTCACTAATTGGTGTATTAGTCACAGGAACAGATTTCTGTGATGAACTACTTTCCAATAAGGGAGAAGGTACAATTACCTTATCAAGTTCTACTTTCCTCCCACTCACTTCTTTCGAGAGAAACTCCTTCTCTAGAAAGGATCCATTCTCAGCAATGAATATCTTGCCTTCGGATCCGTGATAGAAGGTGTACCCAACATTTTCTTTTGGGTATCCTATGAAGACGCACTTCTTCGATTTGGGTTTGAGCTTATCAGGATGAAACTTTTTCATATAAGCATCGCAACCCCAAACTTTAAGAAACGACAACTTTGGTTTCTTGCCAAACCACAGTTCATACGGTGTCGTCTCAACGGATTTAGATGGTGCCCTTTTTAACATGAATGCAGCTGTCTCTAATGCATAACCCCAAAACTATAGTGGTAAATCGGTAAGAAACATCATAGATTGCACTATATCCAATAAAGTACGGTTATGACGTTCGGACACACCATTATGCTGTGGTGTTCCAGGTGGCATGAATTTGTGAAACTATTCCACATTGTTTTAATTGAAGACCAAACTCGTAACTCAAATATTCGTCTCTGCGATCCGACCGTGGAAACCTTATCTTTTTGTCACGATGATTTTCCAATTCACTCTGAAATTCTTTGAACTGTTCAAATGTTTTAGACTTATGTTTCATCAAGTAGATATACCCATATCTACTCGAATCATCTATGAAGGTCAGAAAATAACGATACCCGCCGCGAGCCTCAACACTCATCGGATTGCATACATCAGTATGTATTATTTCCAATAAGACAGTTGCTTGCTCCATTGTTTCGGAGAACGTAGTCTTAGTCATCTTGCCCATAAGGCATGGTTCGCAAGCATCAAGTGATTCATAATCAAGTGATTCCAAAACTCCATCAACATGGAGTTTCTTCATGCGCTTTACACCAATATGACCTAAACGGCAGTGCCACAAATAAGTTGCACTATCATTATTAACTTTGCATCTTTTGGTTTCAATATTATGAATATGTGTATCACTACGATCGAGATCAAACAAACCATTTTATTGGGTGTATGACCATCGAAGGTTTTATTCATGTAAACAGAACAACAATTATTCTCTAACTTAAATGAATAACCGTATTGCAATAAACATGATCAAATCATATTCATGCTCAACGCAAACACCAAATAACACTTATTTAGGTTCAACACTAATCCCGAAAGTATGGGGAGTGTGCAATGATGATCATATCAATTTTGGAACCACTTCCAACACACATCGTCACTTCACCCTTAACTAGTCTATGTTCATTCTGCAACTCCCATTTTGAGTTACTACTCTTTGCGGCTGAACCAGTATCAAGTACCGAGGGGTTGCTACGAACACTAGTAAAGTACACATCAATAACATGTATATCAAATATAGCTTGTTCACTTTGCCATCCTTCTTATCCGCCAAATACTTGGGATGGTTCCGCTTCTAGTGACCAGTCCCTTTGCAGTAGAAGCACTTAGTCTCAGGCTTAGGTCCAGACTTGGGCTTCTTCACTTGGGCAGCAACTTGCTTGCCGTCTTTCTTGAAGTTCCCTTTCTTCCCTTTACCCCTTTTTCTTGAAACTAGTGGTCTTGTCAACCATCAACACTTGATGTTTTTCTTGATTTCTACCTTTGTCGATTTCAGTATCGCGAAAAGCTTGGGAATTGTTTTCGTCATCCCTTGCATATTATAGTTCATCACGAAGTTCTACTAACTTGGTGATGGTGACTAGAGAATTCTATCAATCACTATTTTATCTGGAAGATTAACTCCCACTTGATTCAAGCGATTGTAGTACCCAGACAATCTGAGCACATGCTCACTGCTTGAGCTATTCTCCTCCATATTTTAGCTATAGAACTTGTTGGAGACTTCATATCTCTCAACTCGGGTATTTGCTTGAAATATTAACTTCAACTCCTGGAACATCTCATATGGTCCATGACGTTCAAAACGTCTTTGAAGTCCCGATTCTAAGCCGTAAAGCATGGTGCACTTAACTATCAAGTAGTCATCATACCGAGCTTTTGTCAAAAACGTTCATAACGTCTGCATCTGCTCCTGCAATAGGTCTGTCACCTAGAGGTGCATCAAGGACATAATTCTTCTGTTCAGCAATGAGGATAAACCTCAGATCACGGATCCAATCCGCATCATTGCTACTAACATCTTTCAACTTAGTTTTCTCTAGGAACATATCAAAATTAAATGGGGAGCAGCATCACGAGCTATTGATCTACAACATAGATATGCTAATACTACCAGGACTAAGTTCATGATAAATTAAAGTTCAATTAATCATATTACTTAAGAACTCCCACTTAGATAGACATCCCTCTAATCATCTAAGTGATCACGTGATCCAAATCAACTAAACCATAACCGATCATCACGTGAAATGCAGTAGTTTTCAATGGCGAACATCACTATGTTGATCATATCTACTATATGATTCATGCTCGACCTTTCGGTCTCAGTGTTCCGTGGCCATATCTGCATATGCTAGGCTCGTCAAGTTTAACCTGAGTATTCTGCGTGTGCAAAACTGGCTTGCACCCGTTGTAGATGGACGTAGAGCTTATCACACCCGATCATCACATGGTGTCTGGGCACGACGAACTTTGGCAACGGTGCATACTCAGGGAGAACACTTTTATCTTGAATTTAGTGAGAGATCATCTTATAATGCTACCGTCAATCAAAGCTAGATAAGATGCATAAAAGATAAACATCACATGCAATCAAAAAAATATGTGACATGATATGGCCATCATCATCTTATGCCTTTGATCTCCATCACAACCAAAGCATCGTCATGATTTCCATCATCACTGGCATGACACCATGATCTCCATCATCTTGATCTATATCAATGTGTCGTCACGTGGATGTCTCGCCAACTATTGCTCTTGCAACTATTGCTATCGCATAGCGATAAAGTAAAACAATTATTTGGCGCTTGCATCTTATGCAATAAAGAGACGACCATAAGGCTTTTGCCAATTGCCGATAACTTCAACAAAACATGATCATCTCATACAACAACTTATATCTCATCACGTCTTGACCATATCACATCACAACATGCCCTGCAAAAACAAGTTAGATGTCCTCTACTTTGTTGTTGCAAGTTTTACGTGCCTGCTACGGGCTTTGCAAGAACCGTTCTTACCTACGCATCAAAACCACAACGATAGTTTGTCAAGTTGGTGTTGTTTTAACCTTTGTAAGGACCGGGCGTAGCCACACTCGGTTCAACTAAAGTTGGAGAAACTGACACCCGCCAGCCACCTGTGTGCAAAGCACATCGGTAGAACCAGTCTCGCGTAAGCGTACGCGTAATGTCGGTCCGGGCCGCTTCATCCAACAATACCGCCGAACCAAAGTATGAAATGCTGGTAAGCAGTATGACTTATATCGCCCACATCTCACTTGTGTTCTACTCGTGCATATAACATCAATGCATAAAACCTGGCTCGGATGCCACTGTTGGGGAACGTAGTAATTTCAGAAAAATTCCTACGCACACGCAAGATCATGGTGATGCATAGCAACGAGAGGGGAGTCTACGTACCCTCGTAGACCGATAGCGGAAGCGTTATAACAACGCGGTTGATGTAGTCATACGTCTTTACGGCCCGACCGATCAAGCACCGAAACTACGACACCTCCGAGTTCTGGTACACGTTCAGCTCGATGACGATCCCCAGACTCCGATCCAGCAAAGTGTCGGGGAAGAGTTCCGTCAGCACGACGGTGAGGTGACGATCTTGATGTTCTACCGTCGCAAGGCTTCGCCTAAGCACCGCTATGATATGACCGAGGTGGAATATGGTGGAAGGGGGCACCGCACACGGCTAAGGAACGATCACGAAGATCAACTTGTGTGTCTTGGGGTGCCCCCTCGCCCCCGTATATAAAGAAGCAAGGGGGAGGTGCGGCCGGCCCCCTAGGGGTGCGCCTGGAGGAGTCCTACTCCCACCTGGAGTAGGACTCCCCCCTCTTGCCTTGTTGGAGAAGGAAAGGGGAAGGGGGAAAGAGGAAAGGGGGGCGCCGCCCCCCTTGTCCTATTCAGACTAGGGGGGGAGGGGGCGCGCGGCCTGCCCTGGCCGGCCCTCCTCTTCTCCCTTAGGGCCCATGTAGGCCCATTAACCCCTCCCCCCCGTGGGGGGGGGGGGGTTCCGGTAACCCCCGGTACTCCGGTAAAATCCTGATTTCACCCGGAACGATTCCGATATCCAAATATAGGCTTCCAATATATCAATCTTTATATCTCGACCATTTTGAGACTCCTCGTCATGTCCGTGATCACATCCGGGACAACGAACTCCTTCGGTACATCAAAACTCATAAACTCATAATATAACTGTCATCGAAACTTTAAGCGTGTGGACCCTACGGGTTCGAGAACTATGTAGACATGACCGAGACACGTCTCCGGTCAATAACCAATAGCGGAACCTGGATGCTCATATTGGCTCCCACATATTCTACGAAGATCTTTATCGGTCAGACTGCATAACAACATACGTTGTTCCCTTTGTCATCGGTATGTTACTTGCCCGAGATTCGATCGTCGGTATCTCAATACCTAGTTCAATCTCGTTACCGGCAAGTCTCTTTACTCGTTCCGTAATACATCATCCCGCAACTAACTCATTAGTTGCAATGCTTAAGTGATGTACATTACCGAGAGGGCCCAGAGATAGCTCTCCGACAATCGGAGTGACAAATCCTAATCTCAAAATACGCCAACCCAACAAGTACCTTTGGAGACACCTATAGAGCACCTTTATAATCACCCAGTTACGTTGTGACGTTTGGTAGCACACAAAGTGTTCATGCGGTAAATGGGAGTTGCATAATCTCATAGTCATAGGAACATGTATAAGTCATGAAGAAAGCAATAGCAACATACTAAACGATCAAGTGCTAAGCTAACGGGATGGGTCAAGTCAATCACATCATTCTCCTAATGATGTGATCCCATTAATCAAATGACAACTCATGTCTATGGTTGGGAAACATAACCATCTTTGATCAACGAGCTAGTCAAGTAGAGGCATACTAGTGACACTCTGTTTGTCTATGTATTCGCACTTGTATTATGTTTCCAGTTAATACAATTCTAGCATGAATAATAAACATTTATCATGATATAAGGAAATAAATAATAACTTTATTATTGCCTCTAGGGTATATTTCCTTCAAAAAGTTCATGCGATTGAAGAGATTAATGTTTTGAGTGGAAGGATGGATGAACTTATGAAATTGTTTGCTAATAAGAGTGCTTCTTCTAATCCTAATGATATGCCTTTGTCCACTTTGATTGAGAATAATAAGGAATCTAAGGATGTGAATTTTGTTGGTAGGAACAATTTTGGTAACAACGCGTATAGAGGAAACTTTAATTCTAGGTCGTTCCCTAGTAATTCCTCTAATAATTATGGTATTTCCTACAAAAACTCTTATGGAAATTTTAATAATATGCCCTTTGATTTTGAGACTAATTTTAAAGAATTTATGAATTCGCAAAAGAATTTTAATGCTTTGATTGAAGAAAAATTGCTTAAGATTGATGAGTTGGCTAGGAACGTGGATAGAATTTCTCTTGATGTTGATTCTTTGAAACTTAGATCTATTCCACCTAAGCATGATATCAATGATTCTCTCAAAGCCATGAGAATTTCCATTGATGAGTGCAAATAAAGAACCGCTAGGATGCGTGCTAAAAAAGATTGCTTTGTGAAAGCGTGTTCTTCTAGTTTCCATGATAACAATGATGAAGATCTAAAAGTGATTGATGTGACTCCTATTAAGTCTTTGTTTTCCAATATGAATCTTGATAAATATGGGACTGGAGATGGGTCAACTTTAGTTAAAAGGCGTCCCAATGATTCGGAATTTTTAGATCTTGATGCTAAAATTAATAAAAGTGGGATTGAAGAGGTCAAAACTTTACATAGCAATGAACCCACTATTTTGGATTTCAAGGAATTTAATTATGATAATTGCTCTTTGATAGATTGTATTTCCTTGTTGCAATCCGTGTTGAATTCTCCTCGTGCTTATAATCAAAATAAAGCTTTCACTAAACATATCGTTGATGCTTTAATGCAATCCTATGAAGAAAAGCTTGAACTAGAAGCTTTTATCCCTAGAAAACTTTATGATGAGTGGGAAACTACTATTGAAATTAAGATTAAAGATCATGAATGTTGTGCTTTATGTGATTTGGGTGCTAGTGTTTCCGCGATTACAAAAACTTTGTGTGATGTGTTAGGTTTCCGTGAATTTGATGATTTTCTTTAAATTTGCATCTTGCGGATTCCACCATTAAGAAACCTATGGGAAGGATTAATGATGTTCTTATTGTTGCAAATAGGAATTATGTGCCCATAGATTTCATTGTTCTTGATATAGATTGCAATCCTACATGTCCTATTATTCTTGGTAGACCTTTCCTTAGAACGATTGGTGCAATTATTGACATGAAAGAATGAAATATTATATTCCAATTTCCGTTAAGGAAAGGCATGGAAAACTTCCCTAGAAAGAAAATTAAATTTCCTTATGAATCAATTATGAGATCCACTTATGGATTGCATACCGAAGATGGCAATACCTAGATCTATTCTCGCTTTACGCCTAGCTAGGGGCGTTAAACGATAGCGCTTGTTGGGAGAGGCAACCCAATTTTATTTTTGTTCCTTGCTTTTTGTTCCTGTTTAGTAATAAATAATTCATCTATCCTCTGGTTAGATGTGATTTTATGTTTTAATTATTTTTTGTGCCAAGTAGAACCTTTGGGAAGACTTGGGTGAAGTCTTTGCGATCTTGCTGTAAAAAATAGAAACTTTTTGCGCTCACGAGATTAGCTGCCATTTTTTTACTAGAGAGTGATTTTAGGTTGATTATTTTTGAAGATTATTAATAGAATTTATTTCAGAATTTTTGGAGTTCCATAAGTATTCGTTTGATACATATTTCTACAGACTGTTCTGTTTTGACAGATCCTGTTTTTGTGTGTTGTTTGCTTATTTTGATGAATCTATGAGTAGTATCGGGGGGTAAGAACCATAGATAAGTTGGAATACAGTAGGTTTAACACCAATATAAATAAATAATGAGTTCATTACAGTACTTTAAAGTGGTGGTTTATTTTCTTATACTAACGGAGCTCATGAGATTTTCTGTTTAAGTTTTGTGTTGTGAAGTTTTCAAGTTTTGAGTAAAGATTTGATGGATTTTGGAAGAAGGAGTGGCAAGAGCCTAAGCTTGGGTATGATCAAGGCACCCCAAGGTAAAATTCAAGGACAACCAAAATCCTAAGCTTGGGGATGCCCCGGAAGGCATCCCCTCTTTCGTCTTCGTCTATCGGTAACTTTACTTGAGGCTATATTTTTATTCACCACATGATATGTGTTTTGCTTGGAGCGTCTTGTACGATTTGAGTCTTTCCTTTTTAGTTTACCACAATCATCCTTGCTGTACACACCTTTTGGAGAGACACGCATAAATTGGAATTTATTAGAATACTCTATGTGCTTCACTTATATCTTTTGAGCTAGATTATTTTGCTCTAGTGCCTCACTTATATCTTTTTAGAGCACGGTGGTGGTTTTATTTTATAGAAATTATTGATCTCTCATGCTTCACTTATATTATTTTGAGAGTCTTTTAGAACAGCATTTAGTTTGCTTTGTCTATAAAATTAGTCCTAATATGATGAGCATCCAAGATGGGTATAATAAATACTATCATATAAAGTGCATTGAATACTATGAGAAGTTCGATTCCTTATGATTGTTTTGAGATATGAAGATGGTGATATTAGAGTCATGTTATTCGAGTAGTTGTGAATTTGAGAGATACTTGTGTTAAAGTTTGTGATTCCCGTAGCATGCACATATAGTGAACCGTTATGTGATGAAGTCGGAGCATGATTTACTTATTGATTATCTTCCTTATGAGTGGCGGTCGGGGACGAGCGATGGTATTTTCCTACCAATATATCCCCCTAGGAGCATGCGCGTAGTACTTCGTTTCAATAACTAATAGATTTTTGCAATAAGTATGTGAGTTCTTTATGATTAATGTTGAGTCCATGGATTATACGCACTCTCACCCTTCCATCATTGCTAGCCTCTCTAATACCGCGCACCTTTCGCCGGTATCATACACCCACCATATACCTTCCTCAAAACAGCCACCATACCTACCTATTGTGGCATTTCCATAGCCATTCCGAGATATATTGCCATGCAACTTTCCACCGTTCCGTTTATTATGACACGCTCCATCATTTTCATATTGCTTTGCATGATCATGTAATTGACATCGTATTTGTGGCAAAGCCAATGTTCATAAATTTTCATACATGTCACTCTTGATTCATTGCACATCCCGGTACACCGCCGGAGGCATTCACATAGAGTCATATTTTGTTCTAAGTATTGAGTTGTAAGTAAATAAAAGTGTGATGATCATCATTATTAGAGCATTGTCCCCGTGAGGAAAGGATGATGGAGACTATGATTCCCCCACAAGTCGGGATGAGACTCCGGACGAAAAAAAGAGGCCATAAAAAAAAGAGAAAGGCCAAAATAATATAAAAAAATGAGAGAAAAAGAGAGAAGGGACAATGCTGCTATCCTTTTACCACACTTGTGCTTCAAAGTAGCACACCATGATCTTCATGATAGAGAGTCTCTTATGTATTCACTTTCATATACTAGTGGGAATTTTACATTATAGAACTTGGCTTTTATATTCCAATGATGGGCTTCATCAAATTGCCCTAGGTCTTCGTGAGCAAGCAAGTTGGATGCACACCCACTTAGTTTCTTTTGTTGAGCTTTCATACACTTATAGCTCTAGTGCATCCGTTGCATGGCAATCCCTACTCACTCACATTGATATCTATTGGTGGGCATCTCCATAGCCTGTTGATACGCCTAGTTGACGTGAGACTATCTTCTCCTTTTGTCTTCTCCACAACCACCATTCTATTCCACCTATAGTGCAATGTCCATGGCTCACGCTCATGTACTGTGTGAAGATTGAAAAAGTTTGAGAACATCAAAAGTATGAAACAATTGTTTGGCTTGTCATCGGGGTTGTGCATGATTAAATACTCTGTGTGATGAAGATAGAGCATAGCCATACTATATGATTTTGTAGGGATAACTTTCTTTGGCCATGTTATTTTGAGAAGACATGATTGCTTTATTAGTATGCTTGAAGTATTTTTTTATGTCAACATTAAACTTTTATTTTGAATCCTATGGATCTGAACGTTCATGCCACAATAAAGAGAATTACATTGAAAATTATGTTTGGTAGCATTCCACATCAAAAGTTCTGTTTTTATCATTTACCTACTCGAGGACGAGCAGGAATTAAGCTTGGGGATGCTTGATATGTCTCCAATGTATCTATAATTTTTGATTGTCCCATGCTAATATATTATCTGTTTTGGATGTTTAATGGGCTTTAATATGCTCTTTTATATTATTTTTGGGACTAACCTATTAACCGAAGGCCCAGTGCCAATTTCTGTTTTTTTGCCTATTTCAGTGTTTTGCAGAAAAGGAATACCAAATGGAATCCAAACGGAATGAAACCTTCGCGATGATCTTTCTTGCAACAAACGCAATCCAGAAGACTTGGAGTTGAAGTCTGGAACTCCGTGAGGCGGCCACGAGGCAGGAGGGCGCACCCAGGGGGGTAGGCGCGGCCCCCACCCTCACGGGCCCCATGGAGCTCCACCGAGGTACTTCCTTCGCCTATATATACTCTTATACCCTAAAAACATCATGGGGGAGCCACAAAACCACTTTTCCACCGCCACAACCTTCTGTACCCGTGAGATACCATCTTGGGGCCTTTTCCGGTGATCTACCGAAGGGGGAATCGATCACGGAGGGCTTCTACATCAACACGATAGCCTCTCCTATGAAGCGTGAGTAGTTTACCACAGACCTTCGGGTCCGTAGTTATTAGCTAGATGGCTTCTTCTCTCTCTTTGGTTCTCAATACAAAGTTCTCCTCGATGATCTTGGAGATCTATTCGATGTAATACTTTTTGCAGTGTGTTTGCCGAGATCCGATGAATTGTGGATTTATGATCAAGATTATCTATGACTAATATTTGGTTCTTCTCTAAATTCTTATATGCATGATTTGATATCTTCGCAAGTCTCTTCGAATTATCGGTTTAGTTTGGCCTACTAGATTGATCTTTCTTGCAATGGGAGAAGTGCTTAGCTTTGGGTTCAATCTTGTGGTGTCCTTTCCCAGTGACAGCAAGGGCAGCAAGGCACGTATTGTATTGTTTCCATCGAGGATAAAAAGATCGGGTTTATATCATATTGCTTGAGTATATCCCTCTAAATCATGTCATCTTGCTTAATGCGTTACTCTGTTCTTATGAACGTAATACTCTAGATGCATGCTGGACAGCGGTCGATGTGTGGAGTAATAGTAGTAGATGCAGAATCGTTTCGATCTACTTGACACGGACATGATGCCTATATTCATGATCATTGCTTAGATATTCTCATAACTATGCGCTTTTCTATCAATTGCTCGACGGTAATTTGTTTACCCACCGTAATACATGCTGTGATGAGAGAAGCCACTAGTGAAACCTATGGCCCCTGGGTCTACTTTACATTATATTAGATTCCCGTTAACTTGCCAATTTCTGTTGCCGTTTATTTTGCAATCTTTACATTCCAATCTATACAACAAAAATACCAAAAATATTTACTTTACTTTCTTTATTAGATGTCACTTTTGCGAGTGACCGTGAAGGGATTGACAACCCCTTTATCGCGTTGGTTGCAAGGTTCTTGATTGTTTGTGCAGGTACTAGGTGACTTGCGTGTAATCTCCTACTGGATTGATACCTCGGTTCTCAAAAACTGAGGGAAATACTTACGCTACTTTGCTGCATCACCCTTTCCTCTTAAAGGGAAAACCAACGCATGCTCAAGAGGTAGCAATGCACTAGGTATTACACCTAGATCGGATATGAACTCCTTCATCCAGACTCCTTCATTTGCTGCTTCTGAAGCAGCTATGTACTCCGCTTCACACGTAGGTCCCACCACGACGCTCTGCTTGGAACTGCACCAACTGATAGCTCCACCATTCAATATAAATACGTATCCGGTTTGTGACTTAGAGTCATCCAGATCAGTGTCAAAGTTTGCATCGACGTAACCATTTACGACAAGCTCTTTGTCACCTCCATAAATGAGAAACATATCCTTAGTCCTTTTCAGGTATTTCAGGATGTTCTTGACCGCTGTCCAGTGATCCACTCCTGGATTACTTTGGTACCTACATGGTAAACTTATAGCAAGGCACATATCAGGTATGGTACACAACATTGCATACATGATAGAACCTATGGCTGGCGCATAGGGAATGACTTTCATTTTCTCTCTATCTTCTGCAATGGTCGAGCATTGAGTCTGACACAACTTCACACCTTGTAACACGGGCAAGAACCCTTTATTTAACTGATCCATTTTGAACTTCTTCAAAACTTTATCAAGGTATGTGCTTTTTGAAGGTCCAGTTAAGCGTCTTGATCTATATCTATAGATCTTGATGCCCAATATATAAGCAGCTTCACTGAGGTCTTTCATTGAAAAATTCTTATTCAAGTATCCTTTTATGCTATCCAGAAATTCTGTATTATTTCCAATCAACAATATGTCATCCACATATAATATTAGAAATGCTATAGAGCTCCCACTCATTTTCTTGTAAATACAGGCTTCTCCAAAAGTCTGTATAAAACTACATGCTTTGATCACACTATCAAAGCGTATATTCAACTCCGAGAGGCTTGCACCAGTCCATAAATGGATCGCTCGAGCTTGCACACTTTGTTAGCACCTTTAGGATCGACAAAACCTTCTGGTTGCATCATATACAACTCTTCTTTAAGAAATCCATTAAGGAATGCAGTTTTGACATCTTGCCAAATTTCATAATCATAAAATGCGGCAATTGCTAACATGATTCGGACAGACTTAAGCATCGCTATAGGTGAGAAGGTCTCATCATAGTCAACTCCTTGAACTTGTTGAAAACCTTTCGCAACAAGTCGAGCTTTGTAGACAGTAACATTACCGTCAGCGTCAGTCTTCTTCTTGAAAATCCATTTATTCTCTATGGCTTGCCGATCATTGGGCAACTCAACCTAAGTCCACACTTTGTTCTCATACATGGATCCCATCTCAGAGTTCATGGCCTCAAGCCATTTTGCGGAATCTGGGTTCATCATCGCTTCCTCATAGTTCGTAGGTTCATCATGGTATAGTAACATGACTTCTAGAATAGGATTACCGTACCTCTCTGGTGCAGACCGTACTCTGGTTGACCTACGAGGTTCGGTAGTAACTTGATCTGAAGTTTCATGATCATCATCATTAACTTGCTCAGTAATTGGTGTAGGCATCACTGGAACTGATTTATGTGATGAACCATTTTCCAATTCAAGAGAAGGTACAACTACCTCATCAAGTTCTACTTTCCTCCCACTCACTTATTTCGAGAGAAACTCCTTCTCTAGAAAGGATCCATTTTTAGCAACAAATGTCTTGCCTTCGGATCTGTGATAGAAGTTCTACCCAACAGTTTCTTTTGGGTATCCTAGGAAGACGCAATTCTCCGATTTGGGTTCGAGCTTATCAGGTTGAAGCTTTTTCATATAAGCATCGCAACCCCAAACTTTAAGAAATGATAGCTTAGGTTTCTTGCCAAACCACAGTTCATATGGTGTCATCTCAACGGATTTAGATGGTGCCCTATTTAACGTGAATGCATCCGTCTCTAAAGCATAACCCGAAAACGATAGCAGTAAATCTTTAAGAGACATCATAGATCACACCATATCTAATAAAGTACAGTTACGATGTTCGGACACACCATTATGTTGTGGTGTTCCAGGTGGTGTGAGTTGTGAAACTATTCCCCATTGTTTCAAATGAAGACCAAACTCATAACTCAAATATTCACCTCCATGATCAGATCATAGAAACTTTATTTTCTTGTTACGATGATTTTCCACTTCACTCTGAAATTCTTTGAACTTTTCAAATGTTTCAGACTTATGTTTCATTAAGTAGATATACCCATATCTGCTCAAATCATCTGTGAAGGTCAAAAAATAACGATACCCGCCGCGAGCCTCAGCACTCATCGGACTGCATACATCAGTATGTATTATTTTCCAATAAGTTAGTGGCTCGCTCCATTGTTCCAGAGAACAGAGTCTTAGTCATCTTGCCCATGAGGCATGGTTCACAAGCATCAAGTGTTTCATAATCAAGTGATTCCAAAAGCCCATCAATATGGAGTTTCTTGCTTTACACTAATATGACCTAAACGACAGTGCCACAAATAAGTTGCACTATCATTATTAACTTTGCATCTTTTGGCTTCAATATTATGAATATGTGTATCACTATGATCGAGATTCAACAAAAATAGACCACTCATAAGGCATGACCATAAAAGATATTACTCATATAAATAGAACAACCATTGTTCTCTGATTTAAATGAATAACTGTCTCGCATGAAACAAGATCCAGATATAATGTTCATGCTCAACGCTGGCACCAAATAACAATTATTCAGGTCTAAAACTAATCTCGAAGGTAGATGTAGAGGCAGCGTGCCGACGACAATCATATCGACCTTGGAACCATTTCCGACGCGCATCGTCACCTCGTCCTTAGCCAATCTTCGTTTAATCCATAGCCCCTGTTTCGAGTTGCAAATATGAGCAACAGAACCAGTATCAAATACCCAGGCGCTACTACGAGCATTAGTAAGGTCAAATACTTGGGGCAGTTCCGCTTATACCTTTCACTTTGCCATCCTTCTTATCTGCCAAATACTTGGGGCAGTTCCACTTCGAGTGACCAGTCCCTTTGCAGTAGAAGCACTCACTTTCAGGCTTAGGTCCAGAATTGGGCTTCTTCCCGGTAGCAGCAACTTTCTTGCTATTCTTCTTGAAGTTCCCCTTCTTCCCTTTGCCCTTTTTCTTGAAACTAGTGGTCTTGTTTTTAGGGAAACGTAGCATGCAATTTCAAAAATTTCCTACGATCACGCAAGATCTATCTAGGAGATTGAGGGAGTCCTGGATTAGGGGGTGTTCGGGTAGCCGGACTATACCTTTGCCGGACTCCTGGACTATGAAGATACAAGATTGAAGACCTCGTCCCGTGTCCGGATGGGACTTTCCTTGGCATGGAAGGCAAGATAGGCGATGCGGATATTCAAGATCTCCTACCAATGTAACCGACTCTGTGTAACCCTAACCCTATCCGGTGTCTATATAAACCGGAGGGTTGTAGTCCGTAGGACAGAATCATCATACACAATCATACCATAGGCTAGCTTCTAGGGTTTAGCCTCCTTGATCTCGTGGTAGATCTACTCTTGTACTACCCATATCATCAATATTAATCAAGCAGGAGTAGGGTATTACCTCCATCGAGAGGGCCCGAACCTGGGTAAAAACATCATGTCCCTTGTCTCCTGTTACCATCCGACCTTGACGCACAGTTCGGGACCCCCTACCCGAGATCCGCCGGTTTTGACACCGACATTGGTGATTTCATTGAGAGTTCCTCTGTGTCGTCGCCTTTAGGCCCGATGGCTCCTTTGATCATCAACGACGATGACGTCCAGGATGAGACTTTTCTCCCCGGACAGATCTTCGTTTTCGGCGGCTTTGCTCTGCAAGCCAATTCGCTTGGTCATTTGGAGCAGATCGAAAGCTACACCCCTGGCCGTCAAGTCAGGTTTGGAAGCTTAAACTACACGGCTGAAATCCGCGGAGATTTGATCTTCGATGGGTCCGAGCCACAGCCAAGCACGCCGCACTACCTCGAGGGGCATGGTCTAGCTTTGCCTCCGAACAGTGTCATGGAGGCCGCACCCGCACCGGTTCCGACCCTAGACTCGGAGCCTATTACACCAATCGAGGATGAGCGGTTGGACGTCACCTCGGGGGCTGCGATCTCAAAGGCAATCGAGCCGAACGCCAGCCCCGCACTCCGCATGACCCGTGACTTCGAGGGTCTGGACTCTTATCCGGACTCCGAACCCCCCGTGCCCCTACCAATCGAATCCGATTGGGCACCTATAATGGAGTTCACTACCGCGGACATCTTTCAACACTCGCCCCTTGGCGACATCTTGAACTCTCTCAAATCTCTCTCTTTATCACGAGAGCCCTGGCCGGATTACGGTCAGCAAGGATGGGATACGGACGATGAAGAAATTCAAAGCCCACCCACCACCCACTTTGTAGCCACTGTCGACAACCTTAACGACGTGCTCAACTTCGACTCCGCAGACATCGACAGCATGGATGACGATGCAGGAGATACCGATGAACCAACGCTCATAGGGCATTGGAAAGCCACCGCACCTCACAAAGTGTACATGGTGGATACCCCTAAAGGAAATGACAACGAGGAAAAAGGGGATGGAACGGGAGATAGAAACAATCAAAGCATCGGCATAAACGCCGACCCAAGCCCCGCCTCGATAAAAACCCAGCCATAGAGCATTAAAAGCCGGTAGACGACGAGCAGGCCTTAGACCAGCCGTCCGAACAGGGCAACACGGATAGAGAAACCGAAACTCCCTCCCCCGGCGAAAACGGCATTCCGGACAACCTTACGCCGGATAAATCCATGGAGAAGAAGAGTCTCCACAAGAGGCTTGTTGCAACTGCACGCTGCCTGAAAAAGCAGAAGCGAAAGCTAAAAACAGTGGAAGATGCACTCTGTATTAGATGGAATAAAGTAATCAACACCGCAGGTAAGTACGGCGACGATCACCGTACTAAAAGCTATCCAAAGAGACATTCGACGAAGAGGCCCTAGAGCCCTCGCATTCAAAAAATAAGAAAGCCATACGGTCGGATAGACGACCCCATAAGGCGGCAAGTGGCACCGTACTTAAATCGGTATGCGACCCACCTAAGGATTCGCATCATGGCCCAGCCAGGTCCATTTACGGGCCAAGAAAGCAAGCTCTTGTAAGCAATGCAAAAAAGCCATCATCAGAATCTGGCACACCCAAATACAGGGGCGCCGCACATCCCCTATGTTTCACCGATGAGGTTCTGGACCATGAATTTCCCGAAGGATTCAAACCCGTCAAGATAGAGGCGTATGATGGAACAATAGACCCCGGAGTCTGGATTGAGGACTACATCCTCCACATACATATGGCTAGAGGAGATGATCTCCACGCCATTAAATATCTACCCCTTAAGCTTAAAGGGCCAGCCCGGCACTGGCTTAAAAGCCTTCCCGAAAACACGATTGGAAGTTGGGAAGAGCTCGAAGATGCTTTCCGAGCAAATTTTCAGGGGACCTATGTCTGCCCTCCGGATGCAGACGATATTAGTCAGATAACTCAACAGCCCGGAGAATCCGCTCGGCAGTTCTGGAATAGATTCCTCACTAAAAAGAATCAGATAGTCGACTGTCCGGACGCCGAAGCCTTAGCAGCTTTCAGGCATAATGTCCGAGACGAATGGCTCGCCAGACACCTCGGCCAGGAAAAGCCAAGAACGATGGCCGCACTCACAAGCCTCATGACTCGCTTTTGTGCAGGAGAGGACAGCTGGTTGGCAAGATGTAGCCCCAGCGACCCAAGTACATCCAAAACAAGGGACGAAAACGGAAAACCGTGACGCAACAAGGATCGTCGCCGAACTAAAGAAAAAAGTCCGAAGAGCACGGCAGTCAATGCCGGATTCAAAGGCTCGCGACAAAATCAGACAAAACCACCCCTCCAGGATAATAGGGATGATCCGTCCAACTTAAATAGAATCCTGGACAGGATATGTCAGATACACAGTACTCCGGGGAAGCCTGCTAACCATACCCACAGAGATTGTTGGGTTTTCAAACAATCCGGCAGACTCAATGCCGAACACAAGGGGCTCGACACACCAAGCGAAGACGAGGACGAACCCCAGAAGCAGAGCGCTGGGAAATAAAAGAACTTCCCACAAGAAGTAAAAACAGTGAACTTACTTCACGAAACAAAACGTGTGGCACCCATAAAGGTACGCACAACACGACCTATCCCCAAGGGGTCCCGCCACTGGTTATCAAAACCAATCACCTTCGATCAGCTAGACTATTCTAGAAACATCAAGGACGCAGGCTGGACTGCCCTGATACTCGATCCAATAATTGGCGGATTCCAGTTTGCAAATGTCCTTATGGACGGCGGCAGTGGACTAAACCTGATATATCAGGATACAATCCATCACATGGGGATAAACCCTGCAAGAATCCGCCGCAGCAAAACCTCCTTTCAAGGGGTAGCACCTGGTCCGGACACCCATTGTATGGGTTTTCTCCGGCTCTGCCGATAACTTCCGTCGCGAAAAGCTGACCTTCCATGTCGTCCCGTTATCAAGTCGCTATCAAGCACTACTGGGACGCGAAGCTTTCGCTCGCTTTAACGCAATACCGCATTATGCATCTCTCACGCTTAAGATGCCCGGTCCACGAGGCATCATCTCTTTGAAGGGGAAGCAATAAAAGTGCGCCTCCTCCAAGCGGAGGACTATGCAGCCGCTTAGACAGCCGCACAATAAAATGGCCTCACCAGCCAAAAAACCTTTCGATATAGGCCATCAAAGACCACGAACGCGGAATAGACGAGTTCGGTACAAATCCATTATTAATGCAGGCTTCGAGGCCATATACCCCTGTACTAGGGGCTTCGCGCAGAGACAATAAAGCTCAATTTTATATTTTACTTTATACTTCGTTTATTTTAAAACCTTTTGTTCGGCACGACCCGTTTTCAGTTCAGTTCCTCTCTTTTTCAGATGAACGTCGTGCGGCGCCCGTCCAGGATACGGCACAACGGAGACACAGGCGCAGACGTGCAGTAGGGACCCGTCCTAAAGGATTCTTTTTAGATTAAGACCCTGCGCAAACCTTTTTTACTGTCTCTTGTTGCAACACATCCCCTGGTTTTTCCCGATATAACCAAGGAGGAGGCTGGCGTCTTGGCATGTGGCCACGTCACAATTTTTCGCACGTACCTGGACACGAGGGGCTTTTTTAGCAAAGAGTGTTATTTCACCCGCACTCATAAAGACCGAACACCTTAGGGAGTGTTCGGCGTCGCGAGTTTTGGCATTATATGCATCAGCTCCGAATCATGTCTTTGGTCAAATGTTGGGTTGCCCGGCTCCTGAGTTCGGCTACCTTACGTTCCGCTCTATCGGCTAAGGTAGCACCAGGAGAACTACTGCGATTGTGCCCCGGTTCGGCCGGGTGAGCACCTCAGTAGAGAAAGACGAAAACTGACTGTCATGATGTAGCGTGAGACTGGTCAGCCACTCGATGACCTATTGGAATCTATCGGATTCCTCCGCTTTAACGAAGGGCCGCTTCCCGGTCAGGCACATACGTGCCCCGAACTCGGGCGAGCGCGGTCTCCACTAATGGGCTACCTAAATAGTCCCACTGTCAAACTCCTATGGCTAAGTGAAAGTGTTAAAGCATTATAGTCCGGTTGCCTGGCCCGCTGCGCTATCACCTCCTTTGTAGGACCAAGACGTTGGGTTAAGTGTGAAAATGCATCTTCTGTGAGCACCCCCGCACTATGTGCGTGGGGGTTGAAGCCGACGACTGCAATCTTTCAGATTATATATATATATTTTAAACGGCCGCACAGGAGGTGTTCACAATACTTGAAGGCACAAGTATAAAAAGGCCACTACAGTTTATCAAAATATTACTTCATCATTACATATGCTATAATAACATATCATCCTTCGAGCACTGCGTCTCTATTACACGAGCACCTTCAAGGACTTCCCGAAAATAGTGGTCGGAGGACACTCGGCTTTTATCTGAATCTCGGGACGCAATAATGGTGGTCTCCATCTCTGCCCAGTATGTCTTGACACGGGCAAGAGCCATCCTTGCGCCCTCTATACACGCCGGCCTCTTCATTGCATTAATGCGCGGCACTGCGTCAAGGAATTGCTGCACCAAGCTGAAATAACTCTTCGGCTCCGACCTCCCCGGCCACAGATGACCCATGACATACTTCATGGTGAGTCCGGACAACCTATTAAGTTCAGCCCATTGAGCCAAACGATCGTCCACTGCTAGTGGACGCTCTCGATTGTGAAATTGCGACCAGAACAGTTTTTCCACTTCACGACCTTTCAGATCTCGGAAGTGTTCGGTCACATCAGCAGCACTCACTGCCAAATCTAGATAGGTGTCCTCCACACTCCACATCCGGTCCAACGGAGCAAACTTCGGATCGCAAAATTTTCTCCGCAGCATGAAGGGCTTTCCAGCCGCAATCTGTTCGGCCTGACGCAGCTCCTCCTTCGCAGCTCTCATCGCAGAGCGCGCATCCTTGGCATCAGCGACGGCCTTCTTTAGGACCACCTGTCTCGCCTGGTCTTCTTTCTCAATAAGTATGCAACGGTCTGCAGTGCTCTTTAACTTTTCGGCCATATTGGCCATCTCCTCCTTGCTTCGGCAATGAGCAGCCTGTTCGGCCCTCAGCTCTTCAAGGGCCTTCTTGTCAACCGCATCACTTTTCCTGGCTTGATCTTTGGCTCGGGCAAGTTCTGCCCTAAGACTCTCCACAGCGGCCGCACCATCTGCGTCAAGCACGTCGTAAGACACTGGCATAAAACTCTTCTTACCTAATGCTGCCCAAGAAATCACATACCTTGAACCTCATCCAACCGCTTGTTCACAAGCGCGATGTCGGCATCTGCCACGTCTAGTTGCCGCTTTAGTTCGGCAAAACCAGCAGTTCGGCTTGATTCCGGACACCCTGCAGCCTACATTAAAAGGCGGCATTTTAGACCTGGGATTATGATCCTCCGCGTGCCGTCATTTCTTGACAACACGCAGAGTCTCAGGGGCTACTATCTACACAGGGCGCATCTTATTTACGCACAACTGACAAAAGTACACATTATCTAATGTACCTCAAAACCCGTCAATAAACTCTCGACGGCCACACGCAATCCGCTCTCTGCGGACGAAATCCTTTCAATCACCGTGCCCATTAATGCATGGTGCTCCTCTGAAATAGAAGCTCGCCCTAGCAGAACCTTTAGCTCCTCCAGCCGAGCACCAGACGGTGCCGGACTTGTCCCATGACCTCTCTCAAAGGCCAGACGCAGAGAACCTCGGGGGGCCCCATAGTGATCTTCCACCCCTGCCGGACTCGGAGAAACCCTCCGTGACGACTCCTCAGGGTCGCCCGCCTCATTGGGTGGTACAGCAGAAGGAGGCGTCCCGCTCTCCATCATCTCCGGAAGAAGATCCCCCGAAAACGAGCTCTGCTGAGAAGGGCTGAGGTCCGAACTACAAGGTAAAAATTCGGTTAAACTTCTCAGATATAAATCACGGATTTCTCTCATCCCTCGAAAGGGAAAATCTTTCTCTACTCACGGCTCGCTGGAGGGCTGATCTCCTTGAGTACGCAGTCCGATCGTGGAGCTCCCCGACGTCGGACCCTCTGACGAGGATCTTTTCCCCCGCTTCGGGACCATGGTCTTCGGGTCGTCAGAGGCGGCTCTCTTCTTTCCCTTAGGAGAGGAATCGTCGGTTCCTCCCTTCTGAGCAGCCTCCTTCGAGGAGGCCATAGTTTCCTTGTCCTCCCCCTTGCTTCCCTCCAAAGGCACTACCTCCAACATCCTGACTAGCATGGGATCCGGACTAGTTTCGGGAAGGGGAGCCGGACACCTGATCAGCTTCGCCTTCGCTATCCACTCCTGTTTAAAAGGACAACTCTTTTAAGGGAAAGTTTATGATGATTATACGGATAGAAGGTCCGGGCACAAGGTTACTTACTTGAGTATCCGGGTGATTGCGGCTCAGGCCTGCGTCCTCGGTCAAATCCAGACACACTTCTTGTGATCCGAAGAACAGTTTATACATCTCCGCGGGCGTCGCGCTCATAAAATCTCGGAGAGCTTGCAGTCCCTCTGGATTGAACTCCCACAGGCGAAGGGGGCGACGTTTGCCGGGCAGTGTCCGGCGAATCAGCATGACCTGCGTCACCTTGACCAGGTTGAGGTCTCCTTCCAAGAGATCCTTAATGCAACCCTGCAGCAAGGGTACATCTTTGGGCAAACCCCAATCTAACCCTCTGTTGACCCATGACGCTAGCCGTGGTGGGGGACCCGAGCGAAAGGCAGGAGGCGCCACCCACGTGGTGCCCCGGGGAGCGGTGATATAAAACCACTCTCGTTGCCACAAGCCTAGGTCCTCTTGAAAAGAGCCCTCGGGCCATGGAGCCTCGGCATTTTTGCTTATAACAGCGCCTCCGCACTCTGCGTGCCGTCCCTCGATCATCTTCGGTTCCACTTTGAAGGTCTTGAGCCATAATCCGAAGTGAGGGGTAACACGGAGGAACGCTTCACACACGACGATAAATGAGGATATATGGAGGATGGACTCCGGAGCTAAATCATGAAATTCCAGCCCGTAATAAAACAACAGTCCCCTCACGAAGGGGTCCATGGGAAAGCCTAACCCTCGGAGGAAGTGAGACATGAACACCACGCTCTCACCGGGCTGGGGACTGGGAATGACCTACCCTTGAGCAGGCAATCTATGTGAAATTTCCCCAGTCAGGAACTTAGCCTCCCTCAGCTTTAGCACGTCCTCCTCCATGACGGAGGAGGGCGTCCACCGGCCTTGAAGGTCAGAACCGGACATTGTCGAAGATCCAAAGCGCCTGGAATCTGGAGCCTGGGCTGTTGAAACTCGAGGCAACATGCGAACACACTTGAGATTGAAAAAAGAAGTAAGGCCTTGGTCTCTTTATAAGAGGTTGAATACCAAGAGCCCTCCGCGTAACCGTTTTGGACTCACCTTTAATCGAGGGAACGTGCTAACGGGCACGGTTGGGTTACCCACGTCCATATTGATGAGAATCCCGTAAAAGGGGCACACAATCTCTGCTTTGACAAGACGTGCCACGGAAACCGCCTCGCTAAACGTGCTGAGGTGGAAAAGTGAAAACAATTTGTGTAAAGAGCTTGGTCGTGGTGTGATGATGCACTGCGGAATACGTCAGCGGATTTAAATTTTGTTAATATTATTCTCTCTATGGCAATATGTGGAAACTTATTTTGCAGAGCCGGACACTATTTTTGGTGTTTACAATCTTCTATGAAGGACTTGGAGGAGGAACCCGCCTTGCAATGCTGAAGACAATCTGCGCGCCGGACTCATCGTCATTGAAGCCTGGTTCAGGGGCTACTGAGGGAGTCCTGGATTAGGGGGTGTTCGGGTAGCCGTACTATACCTTCGCCGAGCTCCTGGACTATGAAGATACAAGATTGAAGACCTCGTCCCGTGTCCGGATGGGACTTTCCTTGGCGTGGAAGGCAAGCTAGGCGATGCGGATATTCAAGATCTCCTACCAATGTAACCGACTCTGTGTAACCCTAACCCTATCCGGTGTCTATATAAACCGGAGGGTTGTAGTCCGTAGGACAGAATCATCATACACAATCATACCATAGGCTAGCTTCTAGGGTTTAGCCTCCTTGATCTCGTGGTAGATCTACTCTTGTACTACCCATATCATCAATATTAATCAAGTAGGAGTAGGGTATTACCTCCATCGAGAGGGCCCGAACCTGGGTAAAAACATCGTGTTCCTTGTCTCCTGTTACCATCCGACCTTGACGCACAGTTCGGGACCCCCTACCCGAGATCCGCCGGTTCTGACACCGACAGAGATGCATAGCAACGAGAGGGGGAGAGTGTGTCCACGTACCCTCGTAGACCAAAAGCGGAAGCATTTAGTTAACGCGGTTGATGTAGTCGGACGTCTTCACGATCCAACTGATCCAAGTACCGAACGTATGTCACCTCCGTGTTTAGCACACGTTCAGCTCGATGACGTCCCTCGAGCTCTTGATCTAGTAGAGGGTCGAGGGAGAGTTTCGTCAGCACGACGGCGTGGTGACGGTGTTGGTGATGTGATCCGCGTAGGGCTTCGCCTAAGCACTACGACAATATGATCGGAGGAGTAAACTGTGGAGGGGGGCACCGCACACGACCAAGAAAAATCTTGGTGTGCCTTTGGGGTGCCCCCGCCCCCGTATATAAAGGAGGGGAGGAGGGGGCCGGCGGCCTAGGAGGAGCGTGCCAAGGGGGGAGTCCTACTTGGAGAGTCCAAGTAGGACTCCTCCTTTCCTTCCAACGGAGAGGGGAAAGGGGGGAGAGGGAGAAGGAAAGGGGGGTCAAGCCCCCACCCCTTGTCCAATTCGGATTGGCCATGGGGGGCTCCACCTCTTGTGGCCTGCCTCCTTCTCTCCACTATGGCCCATGAGGCCCGTTAACTTTCCCGAGGCGGTCCGGTAACCTCCCAGTACTCCAAAAAATCCCCGAACCTCTTTGGAAGCATTCCGGTTTCCGTATATAACCTTCCAATATATCAATCTTTACCTCTCGACTATTTTGATACTCCTCATCATGTATGTGATCTCATTCGGGACTCCGAACAAACTTTGGTCACCAAAACACATAACTCATAATACAAATCGTCATCGAACGTTAAGCATGCGGACTGAGGGAGTCCCGGATTAGGGGGTGTTCGGATAGCCGGACTATACCTTCAGCCGGACTCCAGGACTATGAAGATACAAGATTGAAGACTTCGTCCCGTGTCCGGAAGGATCTTTTCTTGGCGTTGAAGGCAAGCTAGGCGTGCGGATATTCGAGATCTCCTACCATTGTAACCGACTCTGTGTAACCCTAACCCTATCCGGTGTCTATATAAACCGGAGGGTAGTAGTCCGTAGGACAACCTTCATCATACACAATCATACCATAGGCTAGCTTCTAGGGTTTAGCCTCCTTGATCTCGTGGTAGATCCACTCTTGTACTACCCATATCATCAATATTAATCTAGCAAGAGTAGGGTTTTACCTCCATCGAGAGGGCCCGAACCTGGGTAAAATAAAGTGTCCCTTGTCTCCTGTTACCATCCGACCTTGACGCACAGTTCGGGACCCCCTACCCGAGATCCGCCGGTTTTGACACCGACATTGGTGCTTTCATTGAGAGTTCCTCTGTGCCGTCGCGATCAGGAAGGATGCCTCTTCCCGTCTTTTAAGACGGCGCCATTACGAAAGGAGCCTTGGCTGTCAGCCAAACTCTCCGGCTAGGTAGTTTTCTCGCAACCACCTGTTCGGCTGTTGCGCCGACGGTGACCTCCCGGGCCATCGAAAGCAACCTCCACGTCGGCTCAGAACTCGCCGAGCAATTGGATCCGATGGAGCTCTCTTCGGTTAACGAGCTCCTGGATCGTATCGCCGCACTGGGCGTCGCCACAAATTATGACCAGGTTGGGCTTAAACGTGATCTGAGAGAAATTAACTCTCCCCAGGTCACCCACCATGTTGCAGTGGTGGAGACACAATGCGGCGACCCTTCATCTATCTTAAGGACTAGCTATGTTTGAATCCCTGAACCCTCCATGCCGGATATCCGCGGAGGGGAGGATACAATCCAAGACCTGAGCTTAAAATCAGGCAAATCAGATAACATCCAAGACTCCGGGTCTCAGAATCCGGAAGCTCTTTGGCCTCCAAACAACAAATTGGGCGAGATCTCAGATTCAACAACACCCGCCCACCCGATCTTAAGAGATCTTTCCCAAATCAGGCAAATGCCCGAAGAATCAGTACATCATTACTGGGCCAGATTCCTCCTGGTTATGAACAGGATAAAGGACTGCCGCGAGGGAGACGCAATCTCAATCTTTTGCAGTAACTGCACGGACAAGGGAATACTCAACGCCATCATCCGTCGTAATCTTACACGCTTTGCTGACCTGGCGTCCATAGTGCAAAAATATTGTGCCATGGAAAGTGCTCAGAAAACCGAAATTGAATTTTGGGATAATCCGGCCCCGAATAGCAATCCCGTCCGAATCAAGAGGGCGCACCACAGTAAGGCGCCCGGACTAAACGCTAAAAAATCAAAACCCTCTAGGGGGCATGGAACCGTACTGGAAAAGTGGCTAGATGAACCCTGCAAGATTCACAGTACAGAGGATGCCACCCCAACTCACAGCCTCAGGGCATGTTGGATACTCCGGCAGGTGGCCAAAATTGGCGAGGACCTCCTAATTCCAGAGGTCAAAGGAAACCAGCCCGAGAATTTCAGTTCAGTTCTCACAGTCTTTGAGACGTTCGCATCAAATAACATGCGAAAAAGAACACTCCGCAGCCTCACTGAAGTCTATCAAGTAGCGACAATAAACCCATGGAGTAATACTGCTATCACCTTTGACGCGAGTGATGAGCCTAAAATTCGAGCAGCCAGAGCACCAGCCGCATTGGTCCTCAGTCCCATAGTGGACAGCTGTCGCCTCGCAAACGTACTCATGGACGGAGGCAGTGGATTGAACCTCATTTACGAGAAAACCCTCCAAAAGATGGAAATAGACTAGAACCGCATTGAGCGAAGCAGCACAACCTTTAGAGGAATAATCCCCAGTCAGGAAGCACGCTGCACCCGAAAAATCACACTAGATGTGGTATTCGGCATGCCGGATAATTACAGGTCCGAATAGATCACGTTCCAGGTGGCCCCGTTCAAAAGCGGATATCACGCTATACTAGGACGGGAGACTTTCACAATTTTTCAAGCCATACCCCATTACGGGTACATGAAGCTTAAAATGCCTGGGCCAAACGGAATTATCACCCTCGCTAGTGATCCGGACATAGCACTCCGCACCGAGAACAAGACAACCGCATTGGCCCTCGAGGCACTATCCGAAACCTTAGCGGCCGAAGAACTGACTGCGCTGCGATCCACGGTCAATAGGGATGATGTGATACTCGATAAGAGATCCAAATCCACATCCTTCAAACCAGCGGACGAAATAGTCAAATTCCAGGTCCACCCAACGGACCCCAATAAAACGGCCTCCATCGGGGCATGACTGAACCCTGATGTAGACGCCGCACTGCGAGAGTTCCTACGAGAGAACTGGGACATTTTCGCTTGGCACCCCTCAGACATGCCAGGAATCCCACGTAGTTTGGCCGAACACAGCCTAAACATCCAGAAAGGATTCAAACCTGTCAAACAGGCTCTTCGGCGTTTCTCCGAACCAAAGAGACAGGCTATGGGAGAGGAGCTAGCCAAGTTATTGGAAGCCGGATTCATTAGGGACATAAAACACCCGGACTGGCTAGCAAACCTGGTGATGGTACCAAAGGAGGACAAATCCTGGCGCCTGTGTGTCGATTTCAAAGACCTTAATAAGGCTTGCCCAAAGGATCCCTTCCCCCTCCCTCAAATAGATCAAATCATCGATGCCACTGCAGGACACGATTCTTTGTGCTTCCTCGACGCATACTCCGGTTACCATCAAATCAAGATGGCAGAATCAGACCAAGCCGCAACAACATTCATCACACCATACGACCCATTCTGCTTCAACACAATGCCCTTTGGGCTAAAAAACGCCGGCGCAACATATCAGCGCATGATTCAAACATGTCTGGCAAACCAGATCGGCAAAACAGTGGAGGCGTATGTAGATGATGTGGTCGTTAAATCAAGACATGTCGAATCTCTAGTAGACGACTTGAGGCTCACATTCGACAACCTCCGAAAATACGACATTAAGCTCAATCCGGAAAAATGCGTTTTCAGCGTTCCAGCCGGAAAGCTCCTGAGCTTCATTGTATCCGGTAGAGGAATTGAAGCAAATCCAGCTAAAATCTGAGCTCTGTCACAATTGGATGTCCCGAAAGACCTCAAACAAATACAGGAACTCACCGGATGCGTGGCGGCTTTAAGCCGCTTTATCTCCCGCCTGGGAGAAAAGGCATTGCCCCTTTACCGCCTCGTTAGGCGCACCGAACACTTCGAGTGGACAGATGCTGGCACAACCGGACTCGAGGAAATAAAGGCCATCTTGGCAACAAACCCAGTCCTGGCCGCGCCGAACACTGGTGAGCCCATGTTATTGTACATCGCCGCAACCCATCAAGTTGTTAGCGCAGTACTCGTCGTCGAGCGGGCAACGGACGGACACAAACTCCCCCTTCAAAGGCCGGTTTACTACGTGTCCACTATCCTCACACCATGCAAATCACGGTACCCGCATTACCAAAAGATTGCGTACGCGGTGTTTATGGCATCCCGGAAGCTACGACACTACTTTCAAGAGTGTTCTATAACAGTAGCCTCGGAAGTACCACTCAACGATATTATCAACAACCGCGATGCAACGGGCCGGATAGCAAAATGGGCCATAGAGATCCTCCCGTTTGACATAACCTACAAACCACGGCGAGCCATTAAATCGCAAGTCCTAGCCGACTTTGTCCCCGAATGGACAGAGGCCGAACTCCCTAAAGAGTACGGCACATATTCAAACTGGATCATGCATTTCAACGGCTCCAAAATGTTGGCCGGACTAGGGGCTGGCGTCGTTTTGACGTCCCCTACAGGGGACACAGTCCAATATGTACTCCAAATTATGTACACAGACTCCAACAATGCAGCCGAATACGAGGCCCTTCTACATGGTCTCCGGATGGCAGTATCCATGGGCATTCAACGCCTGGAAGTACGCGAGGACTCAAACCTCGCGATATCCCAAATAAATGGCGACTTTGACGCCAAAGACCCAAAAATGGCAGCTTATCGCAATGCCGTCCTAAAAATGTCAGTTCGGTTCGAGGGACTGGAGTTTCACCATATAGCCCGAGAAAACAATCAGGCAGCAGACATCCTGGCACGCATCGGAGCAAAACGAGATGCGGTCCCCCCAACATCTTCTTAGAAAGATTATTCAAGCCATCTGTAGCATGGGAGGGGGAACCCTCGGATAATAGTCCGGACATAACCGCACAACCCGAAGCCGAACAATCCGACATAATCGGAGGCCCTGCCACCGAAATAACACCTTCAGCCCACGAAATAATGGCGGTCATCGCCCCGTGGACAGAACCATTCCTAGCCTACCTTACTAGGCAGGAAATCCCAGAGGACCAAAACGAGGCACGCTGCATAGTGCGGCGATCTAAATCCTATAAAGTCCACGAAGCAGAGCTATATAAGAAAAGCACTACAAGAGTCCTTCAAAGATGCATCTCCGAAGAGGAAGGGCAGAGTCTGTTGGCTGAAATTCATGCCGGACTCGGTGGCCACCACGTTGCAGCTCGGTCCCTTGTAAGCAAGGCTTTCCGCATGGGCTTTTATTGGCCGATCGCCCGAGCAGACGCTCATGACTTAGTCAAATGATGCGTCGGTTGCCAACTCTTTGCAAGTCAAAGCCATATGCCACCCAACGCCCTCCGAACCATCCCCATCACTTGGCCTTTCGCGGTCTGGGGGCTTGATATGGTGGGACCCCTTAAGGGGGGAACCCACAAGAAAAAATACTTATTGGTCATGGTAGATAAATTCACCAAATGGATAGAAGCCAAGCCTGTTAAGACGGCCGAATCCGGACCCGTGATAGACTTCATATCCGGGGTCGTACACTGTTACGGTGTCCCCCACAACATTATCACCGATAAAGGCACAAACTTCACCTCTGACGAAGTAAAGCTGTGGTGCAAAAACATGGGCATTAAGCTCGATTATGCTTCTGTCTATCACCCACAAACTAATGGTCAGGTCGAACGTGCAAATGGTCTCATCATGAGCGGTATCAAACCCAGACTAGTGCGGTCCCTAAAGGAATCTAATACGCACTGGGTAGAGGAGCTCGACTCCGTACTCTGGGGGTTGCGAACCACGCCGAATCGTACCACCGGATTCACACTATTTTTTATGGTGTACGGCGCTGAGGCAGTTCTGCCCTGCGACATAATTCATGACTCACCTCGAGTGCGCATGTACGAAGAAAGAGAAGCCGAGCTTGATCGGCAGGACAATCTGGACGCCCTAGAGGAGGAGCGCGACGTGGCTAAAGCCCGTTCCAGATTTTATCAGCAGCAGGCTCGAAGATATCAAAGCAGAGAAGTACGGGCCAAAAATTACAACGTTGGCGAACTAGTTCTACGCCTGCCGGATAAGAAAAAGGACAAACTCAAGCCCAAATGGAAAGGTCCCTTCATAATTGACCAAGTCCTCACTGGTGGAGCGTACCACCTGCGAGATGCGTCGGACACCCGACTTGAGCCGAACCCATGGAACGCAACACGTCTCCGAAGATTCTATGCCTAGCACCGAACTCTGAGTTTGTCTCCTTCCTCTGTCCATTTTTACATATATCTTTCTGTTTTTATTTTTGTCTCCTCCCACTCTTTCCTTTTATAGCCCTTAAAGGCTCATCATATGACGCGCTACCAGCGCTCCTTAAACCTGGGGGCTTCTTTAACAGAAGATTGTTTATATGGGTTTCACACCCAACGCATGCGTCAGACTTCCGCATGCACCTTTTGTTCACCATTATATGCATCGATATGACTTAAGTTTTGGCCAAGCTGGGTTGCCTGGCTCCTGTGCTTACCCCTACGTTCCCGATTGTTCGGCTAGGCGGTAAAGGGAGCACCTCTGCGATTGCTACTGCCGGATAAGCTGGATGTGTACCTCAGACTGGGTGAAGCCGAAAGCTAGCGTTCTTAAGGGAATATTCGGTCGGTGAACTAAAGATGAACCTTTTTTACTTATACATGCCCCCAGATGTTTTCCTGCACTTGCAGTCCGGACGTGCACTTCAGGGCACGCCACCCCAGCGAAAGGAACCCTTAACGGAACTATTCTCTCTGGAAGATGTTTCTTACTAACCATGTAATATAACATAACTAGTTGGGCACTTGTCTGATAAAGCACTAATTACCCCTACGCCTGGTCTCCACGCATACCTCGGTTCTTATATAGCCGTTATGGTATTCGGACACACTCCGGACCGTCAGGTCCCGAGGTCGAAGCGAAAAGGTCGGCAACGACAAACGATCTACAATCCGGCTAGAAGGCATTTCACATGTCAATTATAAATTACATAGTCATCTTGACTGATTGTATTCCTCCTCTATACCATCTAATAGGCTGTCTAATTTACAGTCCTGCTAAGAATACTTTGCAGCCAATTCTACCTGGCCATACACTAAGCTCACAGGGATATCCTTCCCGTCAGGCCCAACTGGTCCGACCTCGGCCATGTGATTGGGGTCAGACTTCGTAAAACGGGTCTTCACCATGGCCCAGGCCTCCCTAGCGCCTTGTCAGCAGGCTGATATCTTCCACAACAGGAAGCGCCGCCGAACTCCCTTCAGCTTCTCCGCAAGCTCTCCAAGGCCCTCGGGCGTGGGGTGGGCAGGCCATAAGGCTTGGGCAACACCTCGCATCGCCTGCCGAATTCGCTCGTGCAGTTGCAGGAGTTCGGGAAGTAGGTCACCCGTAGAACCGGGCATCTCCTCTGCAGGATGACCTGTGAGCATACCTACAGACAATACTCTGTTATTCGACTTCCTCGCCGAACTCATTTTTCAAAGTTCGTTCAAGCACTTACTAAATATGCCGCGTCGAAGCCGCTGATTCTCCTTCATGGAGTCCGACAGCTGCCCACGAACGTCCTTCAGTTCAACATCCAGCTTGGTGTTGGCATCCTGAAGATCATTCTTCTCTCGCCTCACCCTTGTCAACATACTCTCACCGGCCTTTAACCGGCGTAAGAGTTGTTGCTTCTCCGGCTCAAGTCCCGCGCCATCTGCAACATGAATTGTCAGATTTGCACCCATGCCGCACAATACTAATCTTTCGAAGTGTATCTTACCTAAGGGGGTCCCTTTGGGCTCCCCTGTTGCGGCTAGTCCGGCCTCTAGTTGGGCCTTGCACTTTTCCAGCTCCTGGGACAGCACGGTGTTCTTCTCAGTAAGAACCTGCATGTTGTATGATCCTTAAATCAGTTACTTTAACTGTTTGAAGTCTCGGGGGCTACTGGTATATATGTATATATTTAACCAAAATTTTCTTACCCGTATGTCTTTCACATACTGCTCCGTGGCTTTGGCTAAACCATCTTGAGCGGCACGAAGGTACGCATCTCCCGAATTAAAGGCATCTAAAGCCTCTCGGGAGAAACAAGCGTTGCGTAGAACTATCCGGCGACGCTTGTGGTTCATGGAACTCTCCACTTCTGAATTTGTGGCAGACAGCCGGTCTACATCCTCTGTTGGAGGAGCGTCCGGTGCACGCCTGGTGCTCGTCCCCGCTTCCGGACCAGACGTTGGAGCCTGGCTGGTGGAGGCGCGATTGGCAACCTCTCCGGATAGAGTCCGGCAAGGCCTCTTCGTCCTGGAAAAAGCACGAATGTTAATATGCCTTGCCAGAATAGCACCAGGGATACAGAAGGAGCGTTATACCTTTGTGCCGGAATCGCAGTCCGGACTACATTTCTTTTCGCCCCACGGGGCCCTACGGCCCCTCGTTGGCTGGCCGCTGCAGGTTCGGCCCCCCGCCTCGGAAATCTCCCCTGCAAAATACGGTTGTCGTTTGAAACGCCGGAATATGTGAGAATGGAATCTCTCTCAAGGGAATAAACACTCCGGTTTCTGTCACCTGGGAGGCCGGGATTAACCCGGGGTAATCAGCCGTAATGGCTACCAAGGTATCGTCCTTGCTTAACTGGTGGAACACCCCGTCGATAAGCTCCACCGATATGTCCGGATCCTCTTCGGAGTCCGGATCGAGGGACCGTTCTGGGTCCTCAGGCTGTGGAGGGCGGCTGTTGATATCCTTTACTTCCTGTCGCAGTTCCTACATTGAAGTCGTCAGACTACGTACCCAGTCATGGGAGCATTAAACTGACAGGCAATTGCAATTGTTCACTTACCCAACTTGGAGGTTCGTACATAGTGAATCCGTCCCGCGGGTTGACGCGGAGGAAGTCCTCCTTTTCTCCCTTGTACAAAGATGTTAAAATCTTTACTAGAGCGGCAGCTGTGGCTGGCCCCTTACGGCCATAACGGGTGGCGTCACCCCCCCCGTTGAAATCCCACATGGGGTGGCCTCTATATTGAAGCGGCTACACCCCCCGCATAATGCATGTGGCCATCACTCCAATCATGGTTAGTCCGGAATGAGCCAACAGTCTTATCCGGCCCCATCAGGTAAAGGACGTCTCTGTCACTTTCTCTCTGAGAACTCCGCGGATGCCAGCTCAAGCGTTTCTTCTGTGGAGCACTGTTGAACTCGAGGAGACCGACCCAGGTAGGGTCCGGCAGCGGGACGTCATCTATGTAAAACCATTCCGAAGGCCAGTCCTCGGACGCCTCTTTTGGGGTTCCGGATGGGTATCCGGTCCCGGCGATGCGCCATACCTCGACTCCGCCCACTTGGTATATGGACCCCTTTTGAGAACGGGGCACCAAGCAGAACAACCTCTTCCACAGTGCAAAATGAGCCTCGACGCCTAAAAATAGCTCGCAAAGGGCAACGAAGCCCGCAATATGTAGTACGGAGCCGGGCGTGAGATTGTGCAGCTGGAGGCCGTAGAACTCCAGAAGCCCGCGGAGGAATGGATTAATTGGAAATCCCAGTCCCCTTAATAAATAAGGGACGAGGCACACCCTCTGTCCTTTAGAAGGATTGGGGGTGCTCTCCGCTTGCTTTCAGTCGTTGTAGGTGGCGAGTCCGGCTCGGACCGGGACCATATATGCCTGGGGAAGGAATCCCTTGGCCTGCAGCGACACTAGCTCGCTGTGTGGGATGGTGCAACTCTCCCAGTCTCCGGATTTGGGACTGGAGGGGCGAGGGGAGGAGCTGCGACGGCTGGCCATGTTGGAATGGACCTTTGCTGGAGACGCTCTAATGATAACTCGCGGAGAGGAGAAGATGTGGTTTGGATCTAAATCCCCATCCCGTTAAATAGGCGGCTCGTTTATATGACTAAGGGTGTGAATATAAAAACACCCCCGGGCTTTTCGCATTCGTTCAACACGTGGAAGACGACAATTATTGGGCACTTAAGTCGAGGAGCGCTGCGTTACAAAAATCGGACGTTATTCGTACAGGTACACAGGATTCGGAGGAGGAACCCGCCTTGCAATGCCGAAGACAAATTTGCGCGCCGGACTCGTCGTCATTGAAGCCTGGTTCGGGGGCTACTGAGGGAGTCCCGGATTAGGGGGTGTTCGAATAGCCGGACTATACCTTCAGCCGGACTCCAGGACTATGAAGATACAAGATTGAAGACTTCGTCCCGTGTCCGGAAGGATCTTTTCTTGGCGTGGAAGGCAAGCTAGGCGTGCGGATATTCGAGATCTCCTACCATTGTAACCGACTCTGTGTAACCCTAACCCTATCCGGTGTCTATATAAACCGGAGGGTAGTAGTCCGTAGGACAACCATCATCATACACAATCATACCATAGGCTAGCTTCTAGGGTTTAGCCTCCTTGATCTAGTGGTAGATCCACTCTTGTACTACCCATATCATCAATATTAATCTAGCAGGAGTAGGGTTTTACCTCCGTCGAGAGGGCCCGAACCTGGGTAAAATAAAGTGTCCCTTGTCTCCTGTTACCATCCGACCTTGACGCACAGTTCGGGACCCCCTACCCGAGATCCGCCGGTTTTGACACCGACACGGACCCTACGGGTTCGAGTACCATGTAGACACGACCGAGGCACATCTCCGTTCAATAACCAATAGCGGAACATGGATGCTCATATTGGTTCCTACATATTCTACGTAGATCTTTATCGGTCAAACCGCAATAACAACATATGTTATTCCGTTTGTCATCGGTATGTTACCTACCCGAGATTCGATCGTCAGTATCATCATACCTGGTTCAATCTCGTTACTTGCAAGGGGCCCACTCCCCCACCCCTTGTCCAATTCGGTTTGGGTAGGGGGAGGCGCGCGCCACCTCCTGTGGCAGCCTTCCTGTCGGTGTACTAAAATAGGGGTACCTTAGTACCCCGAACTTGTGCACGGGCAGTCGTAGCTCCCCGCGGCAAGGCCTGCCAGGCGGTCGCCAAGACCCTCAATGGTCCTCTCTTGGGCCATTCAAGAACAGAGTGTTTGAGCCAAGGCCCCGGCAAGAGGAGCTTGCCGGGAAGGGCACCCGAAGAGAGCTAAGCCCTGGCAAGAGGAGCTTGCCGGGACTACCGCTCGAAGCACAAGACCCCGGCAAGAGGAGCTTGCCGGGAAGGCCATCCACGGCACGACAAGGACCCTGCCGCGGCGCGCCCCGCGCCTCGGCAAGGCCCGGTGAGCAACAAGCTCCCGGGCGCGACAAGACACCCACCGCGGCAAGGTGCTTGCCGCGGCAAGTTACCACCTCGTGCCTGCGCTCCAGCTCACCCACCAACGTGTCGCTCTGGGGGGCATCCCAGGCACACGTGGCGGGAGGCTGTGCAGCCAGGGGCATGCGGTGGCGAAGCGAAGCTGACAGAGTAACCATCGTGGCAAACGGTGGCGCTCCTGACGGTCCACTTCCCTGCTCCGTCTGGGCGACGCGGACGGGCATTTAATGCCCTTGTCCCCCGCCGTCAGAGTTAGGTATGATAGCACTGTACAGCCACTGTGCAGGCAGCTGTACCCACTATAGCATTCTATCATTTTTGCCCTCACCTACGCTGCCACCTGTGGGTAACCCCTTGAGCATATAAAAGGAGGCCCCATGCGCACGTAGGAGGGGGAGGGGGAGACCTATCTTTACGCTCGACCTCGCCGGCGGCCCGCGTGTACTGTAGCACCACACGGTCCCGAGCAAGAACACAATACAATCCACCAAGCAGCAGTAGGGTTTTACGCATCCTTGCGGCTCGAAGCTGGGTAAAATCCCCTGTGTGCACCGCCTCGATCTGCTCTTTGTGCAACCTCCGCCCCCCGCCGAACCAACAAAGGGGCTCGGTCCCCATAGGTGTTCGAGGAAGCCGATTCCCCCCGACATCTCTGGCGCGCCAGGTAGGAGGCGTCGAGGTTGTGCGAACCTGATCCGGCGTCTGCACCAGCTAGATCTCCTTCATCCTCGGCGACATGCCACCGAAGAAGAAGGCGCCGGAGGTGACTGGCCCGCCCGCGCCGAACCCGCCACCTTTGGATCACGCGGGTGGCGGGGACGGCGCCGGCGACGGGACGAGCGTCGTCGAGCCAACCCGTGGCGCCGCGGCGCCCAAACCTGCGCCGACACCCCTCAGCGCAGGCAAGCCCTGGTCATACCAGGCAACCTTTCGCTCTATTCCACGGAGCGGAGGCAGTTAGCCCCACAACTCTCGCGTACGACCCACCTCGAGTGCTCGCTCATGCTGAGCTCGAGCGAGAGCGGCCACGTCGGTATGACGCGCTGCTCCTCGAGGAGGACCGTCTTCAGGCCGCTGTGCGAGCTGCTCGCTACCAGCAAGCTTTGCGCCGCTTTTATAGCCGCAAAGTTAGTGCCAGAAGTCCCGGGAATGTGGGAAGGCCCTTACCGGGTGAACGAGTCGATAGGCCTGGCGCTGTCCGCCTTGAGACCGAAGATACCACTCCGGTGAGCAACTCCTGGAACGCTGGGCATCTTCGTAAGTTTCGCCCGTAAGGCGCGGTTGTCGGACCCCGTCCGGCAACCACCCTTCTGTACAAAGTCTTGCCGCTGTTGCATGAGATCCTTTGTACAGAGCCAGGTGCAGATCCTGTGCGTAAATTGGCACTGACCCCCGGTAAGCAACGCCGAGCCCCATGCCTCGCCTTGCTGGAAGGCAACCGTGCCGGGCGGCGAGCCGCGGAAAAGATAAGTTGCTAAAGCTTGAGCATTCGAGTTTTAAAAATTTTAAGGTTATCTTCCTCGAACGACCGTGCTTTGTATGGAAAACCTGTGCGCGGAGGGACCAGCTCGTGGCTAGTTGCGCCCTTACTTCGTTTCGAGTCCGCTCAACGACTTAAGTGTGCTACAACCAGAGTGGCATCCTTACTTTGTTTCGAGCTCGCGCAGCAGCTTAAGTGTGCTGCGACTGCAGTCGCAACACTTACCTTGCTTTGAGCCTGCTCAACAATTTAAGTGAGCTGTAGCTAGCCGTGACAAGGTTTCTTGCCGGTAGTGGCGCCGCTGGCGGGCTACTGATGTCCCGCACTCAGAGCCCACGATAAGGCGGAGGCCTACGCCGACAAGTCCCCAGAAGCGTAGGGTAAAAACATACAAAGCGCGGAGTCAAGTAGAGGAAATAACAGTGCAGTCACTACCTAAGATAGAGTTATATTACAAAAGCGAGCTTGTCGCAGCCCTAATGAACCGTCTTCATGACTTGGCCAGCAGCGACAAGAAAAGGAAAAGGGGGGCGGCCTAGTTCACACGGTCGCCCTCGATCCTCTTGATCCCGGCTACCCTCTCCACTATGGGCGCGACGAGGGCCTTGATCTCCTCAAGGTCGGCCTGCACCGGCAGGGGTTTGAGGACATTGGTGAGCCTGATGCCGGGGTTGCGGAAGGCGACCTTCACCAACACCTTCTCGTGGACACGAACACCGGACGAAGATATCCCAGAGACGAGCATCCCCGCCAAAGAAGCAGGCAAAGAGTGGCTGATGTACTTTGATGGTGCCTTCTCGCTGCAAGGCGCCGGCGCCGGCGCGTTACTTGTCGCTCCCACCGGAGAGCACCTCAAGTACGTGGTCCAGATGCACTTCCCCAAGGAACAAGCAACCAACAATACTGCAGAGTATGAAGGTTTGCTCGCCGGTCTCAGGATCGCGGCAGAACTTGGGATCAAGAAGCTCATTGTCAGGGGTGACTCACAGCTCGTCGTCCGCCAAGTGAACAAGGATTACCAGAGTCCGTTGATGGAAGCGTATGTTGATGAAGTGAGGAAGCTGGAAGAGCACTTTGACGGCCTGCAGATGGAACACATTCCAAGAGCTGAGAATGACATCGCCGACGGCCTGTCAAAGTGCGCGGCATTTAAGTTACCTGTGGAACCAGGGACTTTTGTGCTCAAGCTGACTCAGCCATCCGTAACTCCGTCAACTGGACAGAGCAAGAAGAGGAGATTGGTCTCCGGCGACTATCTTCCGGCAGAGCTCCCCGGAGCCGCCGCCAAGAAGGTCGCCAAGATCAACGCCAAGAATGCTGAGGAGCCGTCCGCTCCTGCAAACCCCAGGGTATGTTCCGTAGAAGCAGGCGCTCCCGGCAAGTTCCGCTCCGGCGAGCTTGCCGGGGAACATCAAGCTCCGGCTGGACCCTAGGTTCTCGCCGTGGAAGCAGGTGTTCCCGCAGCAGCAGACACGCCTTTAGTCCTTGTCGTCCGCTTTCTCCAGACAGGAGAACTTCCCGATGAACAAGAAGAAGCAGAAAGAGTAGCCCGGCAGTCAAGTATGTACTAGTTCATCGATGACACACTGTACAGAAGAGGACACAACAGGGTGAAATTGAAGTGTATCCCCCGGGAAGACGGACAAGAGCTGTTGGCAGAGATACATGGAGGCATATGTGGCCACCACATTGGCGCTAGAGCACTTGCCGACAAAGAATTCCGGCAAGGTTTCTTCTGGCCGACAGCCCTCCAGGATGCGACTGCACAAGTAACCAAGTGTGAAGCGTGCCAGTTCCATTCCAAGCAGATACACCAGCCAGCTCAAGCTCTCCAGACGATCCCTTTATCCTGGCCATTTTCGGTCTGGGGGCTCGACATCCTCGGCCCCTTCCCCCGAGCTGTCGGGGGCTTTGAGTACTTGTACGTCGCAATCGACAAGTTCACAAAGTGGCCGGAAGTGGAACCAGTGAGGAAGGTGACATCTTAGTCCACGATCAAATTCTTCAGGTCGATTGTTTGCCACTTCGGGATCCCCAACAGGATCATCACCGACAACGGCACGCAGTTCACGAGCCACACCTTCATGCAGTACGTCCAAGACCTCGGCGCCAAGGTCTGCTTCGCTTCTGTTGCTCATCCCAGGAGCAATGGTCAAGCGGAAAGGGCCAATGCTGAGGTGCTGCGCGGGCTCAAGACCAGAACCTTTGACAGGCTGCACAAGTGCGGACGGAACTGGATCGAGGAGCTGCCGGCGGCTCTTTGGTCGATCAGAACGACGCCAAATCGAGCCACCGGCCAGACACCATTCACTCTAGTCTATGGAGCAGAAGCAGTTACACCCACGGAACTCGTATACGGGTCACCTCGAGTGCTCGCTTATGATGAGCTTGAGCAAGAGCGGCTGCGTGAAGATGACGCGCTGCTCCTTGAGGAAGATCGTCTTCAGGCTGCTGTGCGAGCCTCTCGCTACCAGCAAGCTTTGCGCCGCTACCATAGCCGCAAAGTTGAAGCCAGAAGCTTCGAGGAAGGCGACCTTGTTCTTCGGCGCGCCCCGTCCGCCAAGAATCATAACAAGTTGACGCCAAAGTGGGAAGGCCCTTACCGGGTGAGACGAGTCACGAGGCCCGGCGCTAACCGCCTCGAGACCGAAGATGGCACTCCGGTGAGCAACTCCTGGAATATTGAGCATCTTCGTAAGTTTTACCCGTAAGGCGCGGTTGTCGGGGCCCGCCTGGCAACCAACCTTTTGTACAAGTCTTGCCGCAGTTGCATGTAATCCTTTGTACAAAGCCAGGCGCAGACCCTGAGTAGCAGAAATGAAGCGCTGGCGCCCTAAGTTTTAGCATGCATGCTGAGTCGAGTCTCGTCCTTGGTTAGGGTTGATAGTGCCTAACAGCCGCTAACCCCTAGCTTAGAGGTCGAGTCCGCGTCCTTTTTCCTGTTCTTTTGTTCCCTTTGGTCCGCAGGGGTTTGTACGTCCTGGCCAGACCGCGTAAGGGCGAAGAAGAGAAGAAGGGCAGGCCAGCATCTAGTCCCCGGCAAGCCAGTATTGCCGGGGGCTGCCAGCACGAAGATTCGTCCGCGGCAAGCCGAAGTTGCCGGGGGCTGCAATCCCAGATAAGTTTCCTCATCCCTTGTCATGCATTCTCTCATGAACTGTGGAATACGAAACCCTTTTCTTTTCCCCCTAAAAGCCGCCGTGCTCCCTCGACGACAGGCCCCAGAGCGCGTTCCTGGGGCCCGTCTTGGTAGTAGTCGCGGCGGCAAAGGGGCGAAGCGGGGGGCCGGAACCCGCCTTCTCCCCGCCTCCGCCAAGGGCATGAGAAGGGTCGAGCGGCGCGGGAAGACGGCAGGGCCTGTTGCCGGGCGAAGAGATGTCTATCCTAACGATACAAAGGGTTCGCTCCTTGGCGTGGGTTCCACCCACGAGACAAATGGCCCGGCAAAATCCCCTTTTCATTAAAAACATTCCGCTCAGGTACAGTTCGGAGAGAATGAAAAACATGAAAGATGGGATTACAGGTTTTAAATGCAACTAAGGCCCGAAGGCTTACAGATTGAAAAAAGATAAGGTGCCCGTAATCCCTTTCTTGTCTCTCTCCTCAGGAGGTAGGGCAAGGAGGCGAAAAGGGCAAAAGGGGCGCCTAGGCGAGCTACGGGTGGCAGAAGACACCAAGAGAACGCCCCGGGGGCTCCGGAGGCTGGATGGTGGCAGTGGCGCCGGACATGGAGCTCGAAGATGAGGCAGCGGGACGTCAACACACTGTCGGGAGCACCTAGCCCTCGTACTCCGAGTTGACGACCTTGCCGCCAGTCCCCCTCCTCTTCCGCAGCCTCGCCACTCCAGCCGCCCGGGAAGGCGGCCCCGAGAAGCTCAGGGAGCCGGCGACCCGAATGATGGGGTCGCCGGTGCCACACGCAGCTGCGACCGACGCCTAGTCGGACCCGTCATCCCGACGGCCGCTGCCCTCGTCGTCGCTGTCGCTCCCCTCCTCGTCACTCTCGCTCGAGGAGGAGCTTTCGCTGTCGGAGGAGCTATCCACGCAGCACCTCGCCCGGGTCCCGAAGTCCCCGAAGGCCTTGACGGAAAGGAGATCGCCCTCCATTACCTTAAAATGGAGGGTGAACCCCTCCGTCAAGCTGTGGATACGGGGGAACGACTTCCACCCTCGACCAAGATACATGACGCCGGGGGCTAGGGACTCGACGTGGACTCGCACGCCACTGATCCCGCAGCCCCTCATGCGCAGTCTCAGCATCTCGGGTTGCTCCACCTCCATCACGCTTGCGAAGGGCGCCGGAAGACGGAGGCGGCGACGAGGCGCCCGGCGCAGCCTGACGAAGAAATCGCAGGGGTCGTCCCCGATGTGGACCGCCGTGAGGAGGGGGGCCGCTGGCGGAGGCGAGGCCGGCGCGTCGTCCCGTCCGCCTCGCCCTCGAACGCCTCGGCCTCGTCCTCGACCTTGTCCACGACCTCGCCCCCTCCCCCTTCCCCTTGCGGCTGGCTCCGCCACCGCGGGTGCAAGGGGAGGAGGGGCGCGTTGCCTGGCGGCAACCCTCGCCGCCACCGATGAAGGACCAGGATTCCCTTTCTCCATCGCAGATGGAGAGAGGGGATCAGAAGACGAAGAGAAGAAGAGATGGAGGAGTGTGGGTTCCCGTCGCTCCCACCCTCTTGCTCCTTATAAAGGAGCAGGGTGGGGACTCGACCGCCCCGCTCAGCCAATCAAGGCGCAGGGAGGCCAGGCGACCGGGACCTGCCTGCTGCCTCGACCCGTGACGGCCCGGTTTCCTGCCTCCACCGTCCGCAACTCCAGGTGCATGGAGGCCGCGTGGCTGACGTGCAGGGCCGAGGCGACGGGTGAGGCGACCTCCCCCCGCCCCGTGATCGTGGGGAGCAGGCGCCTCAGAAACCGTGCCTCGGCCCCGTCCAGCGAAGGAGCCACGCCTCCACGCCTCCCTCTACTTATGAAGATAGTGTGAACCGTCCCCATTTAATGCGACGTGACGCATGCCTACAGGGCTCGGCCCCGCGCACGCCACCCACGTCACGCACGCCTCTCCCCGCGATGCCGCGTTCGACGCGTACCGTTCAAAGAGGGTGTGGCATATGAAGAAAAAGATGCAGCGAGACCCAGGCCGCGCGTGCCCGTGCACTGTTTTGGGCCTGGCCCAACAGCGCTCGGCACCGTGTATGGCCCAGGCCCGGGGGCTCCTGTCGGTGTACTAAAATAGGGGTACCTTAGTACCCCGAACTTGTGCACAGGCAGTCGTAGCTCCCCGCGGCAAGGCCTGCCAGGCGGTCGCCAAGACCCTCAATGGTCCTCTCTTGGGCCATTCAAGAACAGAGTGTTTGAGCCAAGGCCCCGGCAAGAGGAGCTTGCCGGGAAGGGCACCCGAAGAGAGCGAAGCCCTGGCAAGAGGAGCTTGCCGGGACTACCGCTCGAAGCACAAGACCCTGGCAAGAGGAGCTTGCCGGGAAGGCCATCCACGGCACGACAAGGACCCTGCCGCGGCGCGCCCCGCGCCTCGGCAAGGCCCGGTGAGCAACAAGCTCCCGGGCGCGACAAGACACCCACCGCGGCAAGGTGCTTGCCGCGGCAAGTTACCACCTCGTGCCTGCGCTCCAGCTCACCCACCAACGTGTCGCTCTGGGGGGCATCCCAGGCACACGTGGCGGGAGGCTGTGCAGCCAGGGGCATGCGGTGGCGAAGCGAAGCTGACAGAGTAACCATCGTGGCAAACGGTGGCGCTCCTGACGGTCCACTTCCCTGCTCCGTCTGGGCGACGCGGACGGGCATTTAATGCCCTTGTCCCCCGCCGTCAGAGTTAGGTATGATAGCACTGTACAGCCACTGTGCAGGCAGCTGTACCCACTATAGCATTCTACCATTTTTGCCCTCACCTACGCTGCCACCTGTGGGTAACCCCTTGAGCATATAAAAGGAGGCCCCATGCGCACGTAGGAGGGGGAGGGGGAGACCTATCTTTACGCTCGACCTCGCCGGCGGCCCGCGTGTACTGTAGCACCACACGCTCCCGAGCAAGAACACAATACAATCCACCAAGCAGCAGTAGGGTTTTACGCATCCTTGCGGCCCGAAGCTGGGTAAAATCCCCTGTGTGCACCGCCTCGATCTGCTCTTTGTGCAACCTCCGCCCCCCGCCGAACCAACAAAGGGGCTCGGTCCCCATAGGTGTTCGAGGAAGCCGATTCCCCCCGACACTTCCCTCTCTCCACTATGGCTCATGCGGCCCATTAACTTTCTCAGGGGGTTCCAGTAACCTCCCGGTACTCCGAAAAATCCCCGATCTTCTTCGGAACCATTCTGGTGTCCGTATATAACCTTCCAATATATGAATCTTTAACTCTCAACCATTTCGAGACTCCTCGTCATCTCCAAGATCTCATCTGGGACTCCGAACAAACTTCGGTCGCCAAAACACATAACTCATAATACAAATCGTCATCGAATGTTAAGCGTGCGGACCCTACGGGTTCAAGAACTATGTAGACATGACCGAGACACATCTCCGGTCAATAACCAACAGCGGAACCTGGATGCTCATATTGGTTCCTACATATTCTACAAACATTTTTATCGGTCAAACTACAATGACAAAACATACGTCATTCCCTTTGTCATCGCTTTGTTACTTGCCTGAGATTTGATCGTCGGTATCCTTATACCTAGTTCAATCTCGTTACCGGCAAGTCTCTTTACTCATTCCGCAATGCATCATCCCACAACTAACTCATTAGTCACATTGCTTGCAAGGCTTATAGTCATGTGCATTACCGAGAGGGCTTAGAGATACCTCTCCGATACTCGGAGTGACAAATCCAAATCTCAATCTATGCTAACCCAGCAAACACCTTCAGAGACACCTGTAGAGCATCTTTATAATCACCCATTTACGTTGTGACATTTGATAGCATACATGGTGTTCCTCCGGTATTCGGGAGTTGCATAATATCATAGTCGAAGGATTATGTATATGACATGAAGAAAGCAATATCAATAAAACTGAATGATCAATATGCTAAGCTAACAGATGGGTCTTGTCCATCACATCATTCTCCTAATGATGTGATCCCTTTCATCAAATGACAACACATGTCTATAGTTAGGAAACTTAACCATCTTTGGTTAACGAGCTAGTCAAGTAGAGGCATACTAGGGACACTTTGTTTTGTCTATGTATTCACACATGTATCAAGTTTCCGGTTAATACAATTCAAGCATGAATAATAAGCATTTATCATGATATAAGGAAATATAAAATAACAACTTTGTTATTGCCTCTAGGGCATATTTCCTTTAGTCTCCCACTTGCACTAGAGTCAATAATCTAGTTCACATCGCCATGTGATTTAACACCAATAGTTCACATCACCATGTGATTAACACCCAAAGGGTTTACTAGAGTCCGCAACCTAGTTCACATCGCCAAGTGATTACACCCAAAGAGTACTAAGGTGTGATCATGTTTTGCTTGTAAGAGAAGTTTAGTCAATGGGTCTGCCACATTCAGAGCCATATGTATTTTGCAAATTTTCTATGTCTACAATGCTCTGCATGGAGCTACTCTAGCTAATTGCTCCCACTTTCAATATGTATCTAGATTGAGACTTAGAGTCATCTGGATTGATGTAAAAGCTTGCATCGACATAACTCTTTATGACGAACTCTTTATCACCTCCATAAACGAGAAATATTTCCTTAGTCCTCTTTGGTAACTAAAGATAACTTTGACCACTATCCAATGATCCACTCCTGGATTACTATCATACCCCCTTGCCAAACTCATGGCAAGGTACACAATTGGTCTGGTACACAGCATAGCATACTTCATAAAACCTATGACTGAGGCATAGGGAATGACTTTCATTCTCTTTCTATTTTCTGACGTGGTCAGGTTTTGAGTCTTGACTCAACTTCACACCTTGCAACACTGGCAAGAAATCCTTCTTTGACTGTTCCATTTTGAACTACTTCAAAATCTTGGCAAGGTATATACTCATTGAAAAAACTTATCAAGCATCTTAATCTATCTCTATAGATCTTGATGCTCAATATGTAAGTAGCTTCACCGAGGTCTTTCTTTGAAAAACTCCTTTCAAACACTCCTTTATGCTTTCCAGATAATTCTACATCATTTTCGATCAACAATATGTCATTCACATATATTTTAGAAAGGGTTGTAGTGCTCCCACTCATTTTCTTGTAAATATAGGCTTCACCGCAAGTCTATATAAAACTATATGCTATGATCAACTCATCAAAACGTATATTCCAACTTTGAGATGCTTGCACCAGTCCATAGATGGATCACCGGAGCTTGCACACTTTGTTAGCACGTTTAGGATTGAGAAAACCTTCTGGTTGCATCATATACAACTCTTCTTTAATAAATCCATTAAGGAATGCAATTTTGACATCCATCTGCCAGATTTCATAAAATGCGGCAATTGCTAACATGATTCGGACATACTATAAGCATCGATACGAGTGAGAAAATCTCATCGTAGTCAACACTTTGAACTTGCCGAAAACCTTTTGCGACAATTCGAGCTTTGTAGATAGTAACACTACTATCAGTGTCCGTCTTCCTCTTAAATATCCATTTTTCTCTATGGCTTGCCGATCATCGGGCAAGTCAACCAAAGTACATACTTTGTTCTCATACATGGATCCTATCTCAGATTTCATGGCCTCAAGCCATTTTGTGGAATTTGGGCTCATCATCGCTTCCTCATAGTTCGTATGTTCGTCATGGTCTAGTAACATGACTTCCAGAACGGTATTACCGTACCACTCTGGTGCGGAATGTGCTCTGTTTGACCTACGAGGTTCGGTAGTAACTTGATCTGAAGTTTCATGATCATTATCATTAGCTTCCTCTCTAGTTAGTGTAGCCATCACGAGAATGGATTTCTATGATGAGCTACTTTCCAATTTGAGAGAAGGTACGATTACCTCATCCAGTTCTACTTTCCTCCCACTCACTTCTTTTGAGAGAAACTCCTTCTCTAGACAGGATCCATTCTTAGCAACAAAGATCTTGCCTTTGGATCTGTGATAGAAGGTGTACCCAACAGTTTCTTTTAGGTATCCTATGAAGACACACTTCTCCAATTTGGGTTCGAGCTTATCAGACTAAAGCTTTTTCACATAAGCATCGCAACCCCAAACTTTAAGAAACGACAGCTTAGGTTTCTTGCCAAACCACTGTTCATACGGGGTCGTCGCAATGGATTTAGATGGTGCCCTATTTGATGTGAATGCAGCTGTCTCTAATACATAGCCCCAAAACGATAGTGGTAAATCAGTAAGAGACATCATAGATCGCACCATATATAATAAAGTATGATTACGACGTTCGGACACACCATTACGATGTAGTGTTCTAGGTGGCGTGAGTTGTGAAACTATTCCACATTGTTTCAAATTAAGACCAAACTCGTAGCTCAAATATTTGCCTCCGCGATCAGATCGTAGAAACTTTATTTTCTTGTTATGATGATTTTCCACTTCACTCTGAAATTCTTTGAACTTTTCAAATGTTTTAGATTTGTGTTTCATTAAGTAGATATACCCATATCTGCTCAAATCATTTGTGAAGGTCAGAAAACAACGATACCCGCCGCGAGCCTCAACACTCATCGGACCGCATACATTGATATGTATCATTTCCAATAACTCAGTGGTTTTCCGGAGAACGGAGTCTTAGTCATCTTGCCCATGAGGCATGGTTTGCAAGCATCAAATGATTCATAATCAAATGATTCCAAAAATCCATCCGCTTGGAGTTTCTTCATGCGCTTTACACCAATATGACCTAAACGGCAGTGCCACAAATATGTTGCACTATCATTATGAACTTTGCATCTTTTGGCATCAATATTATGAATATGTCTATCATTATGATCGAGATTCAATAAACCATTTATATTAAGTGTATGACCATCGAAGGTTTTATTCATGTAAACAGAAAAACAATTATTCTTTGACTTAAACGAATAACCGTATTGCAATAAACATGATCTAATCATATTCATGCTCAACGCAAACACCAAATAAAATTTATTTTGGTCCAACACTAATCTCGAAGGTAGATGGAGTGTGCGAGGGTGATCTTATCAACCTTGGAATCACTTCCAACAGACATCATCACCTCACCCTTAACTAGTCTCTGTTCATTTTGCAATTCCTGTTTCGAGTTACTAATCTTAGCAACTGAACCGGTATCAAATACCCTGGGGTTACTATGAACACTAATAAAGTACACATCAATAACATGTATATCAAATATTCTTTTGTTCACTTTGCCATCCTTCTTATTCGCCAAGTATTTGGGGTAGTTCCACTTCTAGTAACCATTCCCTTTGCAGTAGAAGCACTCAATTTCAGGCTTAGGTCTAGCTTTGGGCTTCTCCACAGGAGTGGCAACTTGCTTGCCATTCTTCTTGAAGTTCCCTTTCTTCCCTCGCCCTTTTACTTGAAACTAGTGGTCTTGACAACCATCAACACTTGATGCTCTTTCTTGACTTCTACCTTCGCTGATTTCAGCATCGCGAAGAGCTTGGGAATCGTTTCCGTTATCCCTTGCATATTATAGTTCATCACGAAGTTCTAGTAACTTGGTGATAGTGACCAGAGAACTCTATCAATCAATATCTTATCTAGAATATTAACTCCCATTTGATTCAAGCGATTGTAGTACCCATACATTCTGAGCATATGCTCACTAGCTGAGCTATTCTCCTCCATCTTGTAGGCAAAGTACTTGTCAGAGGTCTCATACCTCTTAACACGGGAATGAGTCTGAAATACCAATTTCAGCTCTTGGAACATCTTATATGCTCTGCGGCGTTAAAAATATTTTTGAAGTCCCGGTTCTAAGCCGTAAAGCATGGCGCACTAAACTATCAAGTAGTCATCATACCAAGATTGCCAAACGTTCATAACATCTGTATCTGCTCATGCAATAGGACCGTCACCTAGCGGTGCATTGCTACCTCTTGAGCACTGCGTTGGATTTCCCCGAAGAGGAAAGGATGATGCAGCAAAGTAGCGTAAGTGTTTCCCTCAGTTTTTGAGAACCAAGCTATCAATCCATTAGGAGGCTACACGCGAGTCCCTCGTACCTACACAAAGAAAATAACTCCTCACAACCAACGCGAATAGGGGTTGTCAATCTCTTCACGGTCACTTACGAGAGTGAGATATGATAGATAATATTTTTGGTATTTTTGGTATAAAGATGCAAAGTAAAATAAAAGGCAAAGTAAAAAAGCAAAGCAATAATAAAGTGATTGAATATTAATATGATGAAGATAGACCCGGGGGCCATAGATTTCACTAGTGGCTTCTCTCAAGAGCATAGGTATTCTACGGTGGGTGAACAAATTACTGTTGAGCAATTGACAGAATTGAGCATAGTTATGAGAATATCTAGGTATGATCATGTATATAGGCATCACGTCCAAGACAAGTAGACCGACTCCTGCTTGGATCTACTACTATTACTCCACTCATCGACCGCGATCCAGCATGCATCTAGAATATTAAGTTCAAGAAAACAGAGTAACGCCTTAAGCAAGATGACATGATGTAGAGGGATAAATTCATGAAATATGATAAAAACACCATCTTGTTATCCTCGATGGAAATACAATACATGCCTTGCAGCCCCTACTGTCACTGGGAAAGGACACCGCAAGATTGAACCCAAAGCTAACCACTTCTCCCATTGCAAGAAAAACCAATCTAGTAAGCCAAACCAAACTGATAATTCGAAGAGACTTGCAAATATAACCAATCATACATAAAAGAATTCAGAGAAGATTCAAATATTGTTCATAGATAATCTTGATCATAAACCCACAATTCATCGGTCTCAACAAACACACCCCAAAAAGAAGATTACATCAAATAGATCTCCACAAGAGAGGGGGAGAAGATTGTATTGAGATCCAAAAAGAGAGAAGAAGCCATCTAGCTACTAACTATGGACCCGAAGGTCTGAGGTAAACTACTCACACTTCATTGGAGGGGCTATGATGATGTAGAAGCCCTCCATGGTGGATGCCCTCTCCGGCGGAGCTCCGGAACAGGCCCCAAGATGGGATCTCGTGGGTACAGAAGGTTGCGGCGGTGGAATTAGGTTTTTGGCTCCGTATCTGATCGTTTGGGGGTACGTAGGTATATATAGGAGGAAGAAGTATGTCGGTGGAGCTTCATGGGGCCCACGAGGGTGGGGGCGCGCGCCCTACCTCGTGCCCACCTCGGAGTTTTCTTGACGTAGGGTCCAAGTCTCCTGGATCATGTTCGGTGAGAAAATCACGTTCCCGAAGGTTACATTCCGTTTGGACTCCGTTTGATATTCCGTTTCTTAGAAACTCTGAAATAGGCAAAAAACAGCAATTCTGGATTGGGCCTCCGGTTAATAGGTTAGTCCCAAAAGTAATATAAAAGTGGAAAATAAAGCCCAATATGGTCCAAAATAGTAGATAATATAGCATGGAACAATCAAAAATTATAGATACGTTGGAGACGTATCAGGCATCCCCAAGCTTAATTCCTGCTCATCCTCGAGTAGGTAAATGATAAAAAGATAATTTTTGATGCAGAGTGCTACTTGGCATAATTTCAATGTAATTCTTCTTAATTGTGGTATGAATATTCAGATCCGAAAGATTCAAGAAAAAAGTTTGTATTGACATAAAAAATAATAATACTTCAAGCATACTAACAAAGCAATCATGTCTTCTCAAAATAACATGGCCAAAGAAAGTTATCCGTACAAAATCATATAGTCTGGCATGCTCTATCTTCACCACACAAAGTATTTTAATCATGCACAACCCCGATGACAAGCCAAGCAATTGTTTCATACTTTTGACATTCTCAAAACTTTTTCAATCTTCACGCAATACATGAGCGTAAGTTTTTCAATGAAAGACCTCGGTGAAGCTACTTACATATTGGGCATTAAGATCTATAGAGATAGATCAAGACGCTTAATTGGACTTTCACAGAGCACATACCTTGACAAAGTTTTGAAGAAGTTCAAAATGGATCAAGCAAAGAAAGCGTCCTTGCCTGTGTTACAATGTGTGAAGTTGAGTAAGACTCAATGCCCGACCACTGCAGAAGCTAGAGAAAAGATGAAAGAAGTTCCCTATGCTTCAGCCATAGGCTCTATCATGTATGCAATGCTGTGTACCAGACCTGATGTGTGCCTTTCTATAAGTCTAGCAGGGAGGTACCAAAGTAATCCAGGAGTGGATCACTGGACAACGGTCAAGAACATCCTGAAATACCTGAAAAGTACTAAGGATATGTTCCTCGTATATGGAGGTGACAGAGAGCTCATCGTAAATGGTTACGTTGATGCAAGCTTTGACACTGATCCGAACGATTCTAAATCACAAACCGGATACGTGTTTACATTAAGCGGTGGAGCTGTCAGTTGGTGCAGTTCTAAACAAAGCGTCATGGCGGGATCTACATGTGAAGCGGAGTACATAGCTGCTTCGGAAGCAGCAAACGAAGGAGTCTGGATGAAGGAGTTCATATCCGATCTAGGTGTCACACCTAGTGCATCGGGTCCAATGAAAATCTTTTGTGACAATACTGGTGCAATTGCCTTGGCAAAAGAATCCAGATTTCACAAGAGAACCAAGCACATCAAGAGACGCTTCAATTCCATCCGGGATCTAGTCCAGGTGGGAGACATAGAGATTTGAAAGACACACATGGATCTGAATATAGCAGACCCGTTGACTAAGCCTCTTCCACGAGCAAAACATGATCAACACCAAGGCTCCATGGGTGTTAGAATCATTACTGTGTAATCTAGATTATTGACTCTAGTGCAAGTGGGAGACTGAAGGAATATGCCCTAGAGGCAATAATAAAGTTATTATTTATTTCCTTATATCATGATAAATGTTTATTATTCATGCTAGAATTGTATTAACCGGAAACATAATACTTGTGTGAATACATAGACAAACAGAGTGTCACTAGTATGCCTCTACTTGACTAGCTCGTTGATCGAAGATGGTTATGTTTCCTAACCATAGACATGAGTTGTCATTTGATTAACGGGATCACATCATTAGGAGAATGATGTGATTGACATGACCCATTCCATTAGCTTAGCACCCGATCGTTTAGTATGTTGCTATTGCTTTCTTCATGACTTATACATGTTCCTATGACTATGAGATTATGCAACTCCCGTTTACCGGAGGAACACTTTGTGTGCTACCAAACGTCACAACATAACTGGGTGATTATAAAGGTGCTCTACAGGTGTCTCCAAAGGTACATGTTGGGTTGGCGTATTTCGAGATTAGGATTTGTCACTCCGATTGTCGGAGAGGTATCTCTGGGCCCTCTCGGTAATGCACATCACTTAAGCCTTGCAAGCATTGCAACTAATAAGTTAGTTGCGGGATGATGTATTACGGAACGAGTAAAGAGACTTGCCGGTAACGAGATTGAACTAGGTATTGAGATGCCAACGATCGAATCTCGGGCAAGTAACATACCGATGACAAAGGGAACAACGTATGTTGTTATGCGGTCTGACCGATAAAGATCTTCGTAGAATATGTGGGAGCCAATATGAGCATCCAGGTTCCGCTATTGGTTATTGGCCGGAGACGTGTCTCGATCATGTCTACATTGTTGTCGAACCCGTAGGGTCCGCACGCTTAATGTTACGATGACAGTTTCATTAAGAGTTTATATGTTTTGATGTACCGAAGGTTGTTCGGAGTCCCGGATGTGATCACGGACATAACGAGGAATCTCGATTCGAGACATAAAGATTGATATATTGGACGACTATATTCAGACACCGGAAATGTTCCGGAGAAGTTTCGGATAAAACTGGAGTTCCGGGGGTTACCGGAAGCCCCCCGGAAGCTATTGGGCCTTATGGGCCTTAGTGGAAAGGAGAGAGGGAGGCCAGGAGGTGGCGCGCGGCCCCCCTTGCCCCAATCCGAATTTGACAAGGGAAAGGGCGGTGGCCCCCCTTCTCCTTCCTTCTCTCCACCTCCTCCTTCCCCCTTCTCCTAGTTGGAATAGGAAAGGGGGGGGGGCAAAACCTACTTTGAGTAGGATTGCCCCCCTTGGGCGCGCCTCCTACCCTTGGCCGACCCTCTCCTCCTCCCCCCTTTATATACAGAGGAGGGGGTACCCCATAGACACAACAATTGATCATTGATCTCTTAGCCGTGTGTGGTGCCCCCCTCCACCATAATCCTCGATAATATTGTAGCAGTGCTTAGGCGAAGCCCTGCGACAGTAGAACATCAAGATCGTCACCACGCCGTCGTGCTAACGGAAATCTTCCCCGACACTTTGCTGGATCGGAGTCCGGGGATCGTCATCGAGCTGAACGTGTGCAAGAACTCGGAGGTGTCGTAGTTTCAGTGCTTGATCGTTCGGGCCGTGAAGACGTACGACTACATCAACCGCGTTGTTCTAACGCTTCCGCTGTCGGTCTACGAGGGTACGTAGACAACACTCTCCCCTCTCGTTGCTATGCATCACCATGATCTTGCGTGTGCGTAGGATTTTTTTTGAAATTACTACATTCCCCAACAGTTTCTAGGGCCACGTCCTATAGTCAACATGTGCTCTAATACCATCTTGTAGCGACCCGGCCTCAGACGGTCAAGTCTCTGTGCTTAAGTGTCATCCCTGGATCGGTATGCTGACACACAGTACTCGAGGATTTATAACAGAGGTAAATCACATGTATAAAGTAACGTAAATACTATTACCTCAATCCAAATAGCGGAAGTAACAACAAAGCTGCGGATTCCCATCAACACCAACGGCAAAGTTGAGTGTAGAAATCGTAACCCTAACGTATCACTTACTCGTCATAAGAATCTGCAACATGAGACGTTGCAGCCACAAAGGGTCAGTACATTGAATGTACTGGCAAATTCACACCATTGGATAATGATGAATAATAACTATCACTACATGCATATATGGCTGGTGGAAAAGCTCTATGGTTTTAATGCTTTTGCGAAAAGACAATTTTTCCCTACTGCAAAGGAATATAATTTATTTAACTACAAAGGTGGTTGAAAATATTGAGAAGGTTCCTCCAACTCAATCCCAAATTAACATCAACAAGCCAACAAATTATTTAAGTAACGTGATGAGATCAATATAATAATCCAAATACCAGATACTCAAGATGTCCATAAACGGGGACACGGCTAATCATGATTAGTTTGTACACTCTGCAGAGGTTTGCGCACTTTCCCCACAAGACTCGATCGCCTCCGTTGGATTTCTCGCACTACATGATGTTTGAGAAACGGATGACCGAGACACAGTCTTTCAGAAACATTAACTCTTTACTCCGGGCAGACCATACCAAACCTACAACCCTCTACCTGCTGATCCACCTCTTCAAGAGCTTCACGTAACTTACTCAACTATGCTAGAGCCCATAATAGCTTGTGGCTGCACACATAAGTTTCTAGCATGAATAATCTTATGATCCCTTTGAGCCTGGGTGGCGGTCCATAGGAAAATCACACGGTACCCCGGGATTTCCAAAAATACAGGCAACACTGGGTTCTCCAGGTGCCTCAATCCACCCAGATGTGTATTTAAGTTGCCACCTTAAGTTGAACCATTAATTAACAATCTCACATCTGTCATGGATTTCACTCACCCAAACCACGTCTACGAGCATAGCAGAGCACTATAAGCATAACGTAGTAGTAACTCCCAAGGTTTGAATGCAGGACAATAGGTTCCTACCTCATCAACTACTTATCAATACCCACATGTTATCAATTCCTAACCATGCAATGTTTGAGGGTTGAAACTAATGCATAAAAACTGGGTATGAAAGGGGTATGATCAAAGTGTGAACTTGCCTGTACTGTTGATGAAGATGATTCACACTCAAAACTCTTGATAGTTCTACTCGTCACACTCCGGTCAATCTATCGTAAGCAAGCAATAGTAACCACACATAAGCAATCAAGCAAAAGAATCGAAGAAAAGATCACGGAAAACTTTGAAAACAAGCAAATAACTCTTGCAACATAAAACAGTTTCTAACAGTACCAAAATTAGGTGGATTTGGCCTTATCAGAAAGTTTAGGTCAAGAGCTTCGCTTTGCAAAAAGAATCAACTCAAACGGAGTTACGGAACTCAAGTTATGAGCAAAAGAAGTTTGAATATGAATCTGAACAAATTTTGAAATTTGAAAATTAAGAAAAATGACGTGACAGGTTAACTGGATAGGTGAAAACAAGACGAAACTATAGGCGCTGGTTTCTTCTAATTTGGATGAACGAGTAAAAAGTTATGGCTATTTGAAAAATGTCACATCCCTAGTTCTGGTATGCTCAAGGCTAGCTAGTCATGTGTGCATCATGTTTAATTTCCATTTAAATTTGAAATGGGGATTTGTGAAACCCTCAGATTTTATTTCTGGAAATGACCCAGATAAAAAGTGCTCCAAAAAGGTCCAAGAAAATGTTCATGTTACTCTCCAAAAATATTGGACAGAGGTAAAAATCAAACCAATATTTTTAGAAGCTCATAAATATTTATTTTGGGCATTTGGAATTAATGCAATAATTATTTGCATTGGATATATAAATGATATATATGTTTTATATATCCAAAAATTGTGCCATTTGTTGAGGAGCTCTGGAATACTACCATTAGCCCCTACAAAAATTGGCATAATTAAATAAAATGATTTAGTATTATTACTAAATCAAAACAAATGTCAGAAAATAGAAAAGAGAAGTAAATGGGTAAAACCTTACCTGCACTTACCTCCCTGGCCTGGCCCAGTGGCCAACAGGCCGGCCCAGCTGACTGACAGTGCCAGTCGTCCCCTTCCTCTCGCCAGGAGGACAGGGGCACGCGCCGGCGCGCGCGGCCACTCGTCTGGCCGTGGCCACGATTCCCCGCCACCTCCTGCTTCCCCTCCCCGTCGCTCTGGCCTCCCTGGACGACGCCACGCACCGCCACGGGCGCCCCGCTCTCTCTCTCGTTCCTCTCCCTCCCCTGGATCTCTCCCTCTCCCCGCGCCGAAGCGCTGCCGTCGCCGCCGCACGCCGTGGCCGTAGCCACCGCCTCCCCCTCGCCTCCCTGTCGTGCCCAGGAGCTCCGCCTCGTCGCTAGCTACCTCCTCGCCGAGCAACGCAAGCCGGAGTGCCCTGAGGAGCTGCCATCGCCGCCGCCTCCATCTCCGGTCGCCGGAGATCGTCTTCGCCGCCCCGCCGACTCCAGCCCCTCCCCGAGCTCGCCGACCGCCTCGTCCGAACCGCCGTGAGCTCTCCTCCATTTCCCCCTCCTCCCCGTGCTAGTTGCCCCGCCTAGCTAGCTCAACCACCGCACCCGCGAGCTCCACGCCGCCGGCCATGGCGCCACGGTGGCCAGAGCCCAAGCCAGCCACTTCCACGCGCGTCACCGTGTTCCTGGTGACGCCAGGAGGCCATAGATGCCCTCCGCATCCCCTGCCATACACCGCAGCGCTGAACCCGCACGCCACCGAACTCCGGCCGCCGCCCAAGAGGTCACCGCCGTCGATTTAGGCCGTCTCCGGTGAAACGGAGGGCACCAGTGGATGCGCGCGAGCACCAGCTCCTCGGAGATGGTCTCCGCGGGCCATTTGGTCGCCGGAGACGCATTTCCGCAGGACGCCTCCGCGTCTGGCCTCGCCGGCGTCGAGTCGCCGGTGGGGTTAGCCGGGGTTGACCGGGTCTAACCCCCTGTTGACCTGGCGTTTGACCCCCCCAAGGTCAGTGACATGTGGGCCCGGCCTGACTATTTTTTTAATTAGGATTAGTTTAAAACCAATTAACCTTTGTTAAGCTAACTAAAACACTGACGTGTGGCCCCCACACGTCAGGTTTGACCTGGTCAGCTCCGCTGACCGCTGACGTAGTGCTGACGCCACGCTGACGCAATTAATTATATCCTGGAATTATTTTTCAAATAGGAAATTCCAGAAAATGTTTCAAACTTCAAAAATTCATATCAAATCAACCGTAGCTCAGATTGAAATAAGTTATATATGAAAAATCATCAGAAAAATGCAAGGAACCCATTTATGCTAGTTTCATGCATGAATAACCAACTTATACTTGCTGTATAAGTGAAAACGTAATAATGGCATGTTATATACTTCACTTGGGGTTTGCATATGAACCCTTGGTTCATATGAACTTCAACCAAATAAACTCTAGCTGCATTAGCTCAAACAGCATCACATCCTCATGACTTGTTCATGCATCATATTGTTGCATATGATTGTGTTTTGATTGCCGACATCGTTCCTTCTCGATAGGTTCTGCTCCGGAGACCGTTCCAGAGTACCTGTCAGAGGAGCAGTGCCCCCCTATTGATCTACCAGGCAAGCAAACCCCCTTGTTCATTCCGATATGATCCCTCTCTCGCTCTTGCTCTCTTTTATTGCATTAGGACAACAACGATTCAACTGCTACTTTATGCTGCGGTAGTTGAACCCATTCCTCTGCATGACCTGTCATTGCCACAGTAAATAGATGAAACCCACTAGCATGTGTAGGAGTTGATTGAGCCATGTTGTGCTTCTACCATGCCATGCCTGCTATTGCTTAGAGTTGTGTCAGGTCTGATTCATTGGGAATGGATTGGAGTGATATGATATGTTCTGATGCTGAGAGTTAAGTGTGTGAACACGTTTTGGTAAAGGTAGCGGTGAGAGGCCATGTAGGAGTACATGGTGGGTTGTCTCATTGGAACCGTCCTTAAGCACTGAGTTCTGTGTATGTTGTCCAATGACTAGCTACTACCACGCATTGGGATGCTTAAGTGCCCCTCTCGACTTATTAATCCACTTGATCTCTGTCCAGGAGTTGCAAATAGTTTCTAGTGTTTGTAGGTAGTGTTAGTAGTCTACCAAGTGGCACCCGGCCAGGTGGGCTTGGGACAGACTAGGCACACGTGGCCGGTGTACCGAGTGGCACCCGGATGGTGGGCTCGGGAACCCTGTACACATCGTTTGGGGCCGTGAGCGACACCCCGGCCGGATCTCCTCGCGGATGGAACCCGAATAGGCGATGAACCTGGACTAGAGTCTTGTGTGGTTAGTCAGGTCGTGGCCGACACCCTCGCCAGGCCTCCGCTTGAAGGTTGCCGAGATACATGACGTGTACATGGTGATAAGTGGTGAGAGCGTGTGTGAAGAAGTACACCCCTGCAGGGTTTTTCATGATCTATTCGAATAGCCGTGTCCTCGGTCATGGACTTCTTGGATGCTTACGTGGTACATAGACAACTTGAAGTGGATACTCTAAAATGCTCAAGATAAGTGTGAGTGCTATGGATAGCCTCCTCGTGGTGAGACGGGGATGAATCCATAGTGGTGTATTGATGTGGTGATTAGTGGACTCGTGTGCGCCATTTCAAAAGGGTTACCAGCAGTCGTAGAACAGGATAGCCACAGAGTCAAAGCTGGCTTGCTGCAACTAAACCCCACATTACCTCCTTGATACTAATGCATGTATGATAGGATCTGATGTAAGTCTTGCTGAGTACCTTTGTACTCATGTTGCTTTATTTATGTTTTTGCAGCGGAGACTTCGGTCTTATTAGTTACGTGGACTTCGACAAGTAGCTTGTACCTCAGCTACGATCTTGATCGGAGGTTGTAGATAGTCAGGCGTTTCAGTCTTTTCCTTTTGTAGTTGTCTGTACTCAGACATGTAATGCTTCTGCTTGTTGCTTGTATGCTCTGAATGATGGGTCATGTGACCCCTGTTTGTATTTAATGCTATGTGGCTCTTCTGGGCCTTTATCTATATGAGTTTGCATTATGTTGTGATGCCATGTTGTACAGCACATACTTGCATGTTATGCGTATGTGTAACGTGTATTGCTATGTGTGGGATCCGACTATCTAGTTGTTTATCCTTGGCAGCCTATCATATGGGGAAATGTAGTCTAGTGCTTTCTGAGCGATAGTAGTCCGCTACAGCCCGGTTAACCGGAGTCCTGCTAGCCCAGCACTACTGCTCGGAACACTTGACTGGCCGGCATGTGTTTCACGTCGTTCCTGTGTCTGTCCCTTCGGGAAATGTCACGCGGTGTTATCTGGAGTCCTGCCTAGCCTGCTACAGCCCGGGTTGCCGGAGTCCTGTTAGCCCAGTGCTACAGCCCGGATAAATACGTTGATGACCGACATGCTCGATGTGATTCATGTATGCCTGTCCTCATAGGTTGGCGCCGCCTTGGGTTCATGACTAACCATGTCGGCCCGGGTTCTCTGTCATATGGATGCTAGCGACACTATCATATACGTGAGCCAAAAGGCGCAAACGGTCCCGGGCCAGGTAAGGTGGCACCCGTGGGAATACCGTGCGTGAGGCCGCAAAGTGATATGAGGTGTTACATGCTAGATCGGTGTGACTTAGGATCGGGGTCCCGACAGCGTTGGTATCAGAGCCTGACTGCCTGTAGGATTTCCAAGCCAAACTGGTCGAAGTTGAGTCTAGTAATGCTTTAGTTATGTAGGGGAATTGATTGTGGAAGGGAACGTAATGCTCTTTTTACTCCTTATATCTCATGCCCTTCTGATCTGAGTCATCCTATCTTTCCAACGGGGTTAAGGAACTAGGCTTCCTCTTCTATCTATCAGGATCACGTGTTACTACTCCGTAGTCTCTTAGGATTGGTTGATGAGAGTCATATCCCAGTTCAAGTACCTCCGGTGTAGTCTGTTCAGTTATATTTCAGAACCTTGTGTGATGATGTTGATTATGGTGCTACCCCGTCTTTTGCAGAATGTCTCATATTGAGCATTTTACTGCCGTTATGCTGCCGGAATTATCCTAGGAGTTTGAGAGATACTAAATTCTTGTGCTACCTTCTGCATCCTATAGTTGATGCTGAATCCATCCTTGTTTTCCTTGGTTTCGTTCTTCAGGATGTCATCAGTTAAACGAAGTTCGGTTGCTCGTAGTCAGAACCACGGAGATGGTAGGGATGAGGATCCTCCCGATCAGTCTTCGTTGGCAAATTTCATGTTAGAGGTTGAGATGAACAAGCGTGAGACCAACCGCTTGTTGGCACGTATCGAGGAGAACACCACACCTCAGTTCAAAGGGTCTGCAACCATTCATGACTTCATTCGCTTGCACCCACCCACTTTTCATCATTCTATTGAGCCACTCGATGCAGATGACTGGCTTCGTAGTATCACACACAAGCTCCGTTCTGCGAACGTAGCTGAAGGTGACAAGGTCATCTATGCTGCATATCACCTGGAAGGTCCTGCTAGTCTTTGGTGGCAGAACTATGGGGCTATGCTTCCAGTTGGTCAGATTCCTACCTGGAGAGATTTCACTGAGGCTTTTCGCGAGCATCACATTCCTGAAGCTCTCATCGATCGCAAGAGAGAAGAGTTCTGTAGTTTCACCCAGTGTAAGATGGCTGTTGATGCTTACAGTAGAGAGTTTGAGAATCTCGCCCGCTATGCTACAAAAGAAGTGTCCACAGACGCCAAGAAGCAGGCTAGGTTCCGGAAGGGTCTCAACCCCAAGTTGCGTCGTGATCTCCATCTGCACCATTGCAATACATTCCAGGCTCTTGTGAACAAGGCCATTAACGCAGAGACAGCTTAGCTCACTTACGAGGAGTCTCGTAAGCACACCCGTGATTTGGTTCCTTCCTCCGGTTCTAGTTCTCAGAAGCGCCGGATTTGGATTCCGAACTCCGCTCTTCCACCCGGTTATTCCCCGAGGCCATCTTGTGTGGCGCCTCACCCAGTTCAGCAGTATGCTCCACCCAGACCTATTGGTAGACCGCTTGTCAATGCGGGTCCACGTCCAACCTCAGGGACTTGCTTCACATGCGGAGAGCCAGGACACTATGCACGTGACTGCTCTCAAGCCAGTTATGCTCCACCCCCGCCCGAGAAGTCTGTTGGCCGTGGTAAGCCACCATGCAAGATTATTAATGTCAAGTCAGCTCCCATTGAACGTGGTCGTGTGCATCACGTCTCAGCTGAAGACGCTCATGATGATCCAGATGTCGTTCTTGGTACACTCCTTGTCAACTGTCATCCAGCTTCGGTTCTTTTCGATACCGGAGCATCTCACTCCTTCATCTCTGAAGGCTATGCTCGTTTGCACGACATGTCATTTTGTGATATGCCAACCCCACTTGAAATCCAAACTCCAGGGTCTAGATGGCAAACTACCAGAATAAGCCATGGTAATGAAATCCTTGTCGATAGACTTGTATTCCTTGCATCACTTATAGCCCTCAAGTCTACAGATATTAACATCATCTTGGGTATGGACTGAATGAAAGCTCATTATGCCAAGATTGACTGTTACACCAGGTCTGTTCAACTTACACATCCATCTGGCAAGATAGTCACTGTCTTTACTAGAGTTGCAAAGTGTCAACTCTATTCTCTTAATGCCAGCCCTCTTCCAGACCTTGAAGATATCCCGATAGTCCGTGACTTTCCGGATGTCTTTCCAGAAGAACTGCCAGGTGTTCCACCTGACAGGGATGTAGAGTTCGTCATAGATCTTATCCCAGGAACTGCTCCAATCTCTAGGAGACCTTATAAGATGGCACCCTTAGAACTAGCCGAGCTTAAGAAACAACTCGATGAGTCCTTGCAAAAGGGTTTCATCCGTCCTAGTTCTTCGCCCTGGGCTTGCCCCGTCCTCTTCGTCAAGAAGAAGGATGGTACGGACCGGATGGTTGTAGATTATCGTCCCGTTAATTTGGTCACGATAAAGAACAAGTATCCGCTTCCCAGGATCAACGACCTGTATGATCAGCTCGCTGGATCCTCAGTCTTTTCCAAGATGGATTTGAGGTTAGGCTACCACCAAATCAAGATCAGAAGCGGGGACATTCCTAAAACGGCTTTTGTCACTCGTTATGGCCAGTACGAGTACACCGTCATGTCTTTTGGTCTAACCAATGCTCCAGCTACCTTCTCCCGCTTGATGAACTCGATCTTCATGGAGTATTTAGATAAGTTCGTCGTGGTTTACCTCGATGATATCCTTATTTACTCGAAGAACGAGGAAGAGCATGCCGAACATCTTAGGCTTGTGCTAGAAAAACTCAGAGAGCACCGCCTTTATGCCAAGTTCTCCAAGTGCGAATTTTGGTTGCCAGAAGTGACCTATCTAGGCCACGTGATCTCTGGTAAGGGCATTGCTGTCAATCCCGAAAGAGTTCAGGCCGTTCTTGATTGGACTCCACCTGAAACAGTTAAACAAGTTAGGAGTTTCCTTGGTCTAGCCAGCTATTGTCGCCGCTTTGTTGAAAACTTCTCCAAAGTAGCCAAACCCCTCACGGAACTTCTCAAGAAAGATAAAAAGTTTGAGTGGTCCCCACAGTGTGAGTACAGTTTTCAGGAACTGAAAAGACGCCTGACTTCTGCTCCCATACTTGTGCCACCGGATTTCACTAAAGACTTTGTTATCTATTGTGACGCCTCACGACAGGGACTAGGTTGCATTCTTATGCAGGATCATCATGTGATTGCCTATGCGTCTCGACAGTTGCATCCACATGAGGATAATTATCCTACACATGATCTGGAGCTTGCCACCGTAGTCTATGCACTTAAGACATGGAGACATTACCTTCTTGGTAAACGTTGCGAGATATACACGGATCACCAAAGTCTCAAGTATATCTTCACCCAACCAGATTTGAATCTTAGGCAAAGACGTTGGTTGGAGTTGATCTCAGATTACGACTTAGGGATTACTTACACCCCAGGCAAGGGCAATGTCATGGCTGATGCGCTAAGTCGTAAGTCCTATTGCAACAATCTCATGTTGCAGCAGGGCCAACCACTTCTCCATGAGGAATTCTGTAAGCTTAACCTTCACATTGCTCCTCGCGGATTCCTTTCTACCTTGGTGGAGAAACCTACCCTTGAAGATCAGATCATTTCTGACCAGAAGTTTGATAGGGGTGTTATCCGCATCAAGAGGAACATTAAGAAGGGAGTTGGTGGATGTTTCTCTATGGATGATCGAGGTGTTGTTTTCTTTGAGAATCGCTTGGTGGTTCCCAAGAATCAACATCTGCGACAATTGATTCTTAAGGAGGCTCATGAATCCCCTCTCACGATTCATCCCGGTAGTACTAAGATGTATCAGGACCTACGCCAGAGGTTCTGGTGGACCAGGATGAAGAGAGAAATCGCTGAGTTCATTGCTAACTGTGACGTTTGTCGTCGCGTTAAGGCAGAGCATCAAAGGCCTGCTGGCACCCTTCAGCCTTTAGCTATTCCTGAGTGGAAATGGGATAAAGTTGGTATGGACTTCATCACCGGCTTTCCCAGGACCAAGAAAGGGAATAATGCTATCTTTGTAGTCATTGATCGTCTTTCCAAAGTGGCTCACTTCCTACCTGTTCGAGAGAATATCACCGCTAGTCAGCTCGCTGACTTATATATTTCTCGAATAGTTTCACTTCATGGTGTTCCACTAGAAATCAATTCAGACCGTGGTAGTCTTTTCACTTCTCATTTCTGGGAGAGTTTCCAAACTGCCATGGGCACCCATCTTTCCTTCAGTACCGCTTTCCACCCTCAATCAAGTGGTCAGGTGGAAAGGGTCAACCAAATTCTCGAAGACATGCTTAGAGCTTGCGTTATCTCATTCGGTATGGATTGGGAGAAGTGCCTCCCTTTCGCCGAGTTTGCTTATAACAATAGCTACCAATCCAGTCTCAAGAAAGCTCCTTTTGAGATTCTGTATGGACGAAGATGTCGAACACCCTTGAACTGGTCAGAAACCGGTGAAAGACAATTCTTTGGACCGGATATGATTCAGGAGGCAGAAGAGCAAGTTCGCATCATTCGTGAGAATTTGAAAACCGCCCAATCTCGTCAAAAGAGCCAGTATGACCGTCGTCATAAGGAAGTGGCTTATGAAGTTGGCGACAAGGCTTACCTTCGGGTTACTCCTTTGAAGGGTACCCATCGATTCAGTATCAAGGGCAAGTTGGCTCCTCGTTACATTGGTCCTTTTCGCATTCTCGCTAAACGAGGAGAGGTTGCCTACCAGTTGGAACTACCGCCACACCTTTCTCGAGTACATGATGTCTTCCACGTCTCTCAACTCAGGCGTTGCTTCTCGGATCCCCTCCGCGGAGTGGACCACGAAACGCTTGATCTCCAAGATAACCTCACATATCGAGAGTACCCTGTTCGCATTCTTGATCAAGCAGAGCGTGTTACTCGACGTCAGAACATCAAGTTTCTCAAAGTTCAGTGGTCTCATCATTCCGAGAGAGAAGCTACTTGGGAGCGAGAAGATCGTCTTCGACTGGAGTACCCCGCCTTCTTCCCGTCGACCCCTGAATCTCGGGACGAGATTCTTTCGAGTGGGGGCGAGTTGTCACATCCCTAGTTCTGGTATGCTCAAGGCTAGCTAGTCATGTGTGCATCATGTTTAATTTCCATTTAAATTTGAAATGGGGATTTGTGAAACCCTCAGATTTTATTTCTGGAAATGACCCAGATAAAAAGTGCTCCAAAAAGGTCCAAGAAAATGTTCATGTTACTCTCCAAAAATATTGGACAGAGGTAAAAATCAAACCAATATTTTTAGAAGCTCATAAATATTTATTTTGGGCATTTGGAATTAATGCAATAATTATTTGCATTGGATATATAAATGATATATATGTTTTATATATCCAAAAATTGTGCCATTTGTTGAGGAGCTCTGGAATACTACCATTAGCCCCTACAAAAATTGGCATAATTAAATAAAATGATTTAGTATTATTACTAAATCAAAACAAATGTCAGAAAATAGAAAAGAGAAGTAAATGGGTAAAACCTTACCTGCACTTACCTCCCTGGCCTGGCCCAGTGGCCAACAGGCCGGCCCAGCTGACTGGCAGTGCCAGTCGTCCCCTTCCTCTCGCCAGGAGGACAGGGGCACGCGCCGGCGCGCGCGGCCACTCGTCTGGCCGTGGCCACGATTCCCCGCCACCTCCTGCTTCCCCTCCCCGTCGCTCTGGCCTCCCTGGACGACGCCACGCACCGCCACGGGCGCCCCGCTCTCTCTCGTTCCTCTCCCTCCCCTGGATCTCTCCCTCTCCCCGCGCCGAAGCGCTGCCGTCGCCGCCGCACGCCGTGGCCGTAGCCACCGCCTCCCCCTCGCCTCCCTGTCGTGCCCAGGAGCTCCGCCTCGTCGCTAGCTACCTCCTCGCCGAGCAACGCAAGCCGGAGTGCCCTGAGGAGCTGCCATCGCCGCCGCCTCCATCTCCGGTCGCCGGAGATCGTCTTCGCCGCCCCGCCGACTCCAGCCCCTCCCCGAGCTCGCCGACCGCCTCGTCCGAACCGCCGTGAGCTCTCCTCCATTTCCCCCCTCCTCCCCGTGCTAGTTGCCCCGCCTAGCTAGCTCAACCACCGCACCCGCGAGCTCCACGCCGCCGGCCATGGCGCCACGGTGGCCAGAGCCCAAGCCAGCCACTTCCACGCGCGTCACCGTGTTCCTGGTGACGCCAGGAGGCCATAGATGCCCTCCGCATCCCCTGCCATACACCGCAGCGCTGAACCCGCACGCCACCGAACTCCGGCCGCCGCCCAAGAGGTCGCCGCCGTCGATTTAGGCCGTCTCCGGTGAAACGGAGGGCACCAGTGGATGCGCGCGAGCACCAGCTCCTCGGAGATGGTCTCCGCGGGCCATTTGGTCGCCGGAGACGCATTTCCGCAGGCCGCCGCCGCGTCTAGCCTCGCCGGCGTCGAGTCGCCGGTGGGGTTAGCCGGGGTTGACCGGGTCTAACCCCCTGTTGACCTGGCGTTTGACCCCCCCAAGGTCAGTGACATGTGGGCCCGGCCTGACTATTTTTTTAATTAGGATTAGTTTAAAACCAATTAACCTTTGTTAAGCTAACTAAAACACTGACGTGTGGCCCCCACACGTCAGGTTTGACCTGGTCAGCTCCGCTGACCGCTGACGTAGTGCTAACGCCACGCTGACGCAATTAATTATATCCTGGAATTATTTTTCAAATAGGAAATTCCAGAAAATGTTTCAAACTTCAAAAATTCATATCAAATCAACCGTAGCTCAGATTGAAATAAGTTATATATGAAAAATCATCAGAAAAATGCAAGGAACCCATTTATGCTAGTTTCATGCATGAATAACCAACTTATACTTGCTGTATAAGTGAAAACGTAATAATGGCATGTTATATACTTCACTTGGGGTTTGCATATGAACCCTTGGTTCATATGAACTTCAACCAAATAAACTCTAGCTGCATTAGCTCAAACAGCATCACATCCTCATGCCTTGTTCATGCATCATATTGTTGCATATGATTGTGTTTTGATTGCCGACACCGTTCCTTCTCGATAGGTTCTGCTCCGGAGACCGTTCCAGAGTACCTGTCAGAGGAGCAGTGCCCCCCCTATTGATCTACCAGGCAAGCAAACCCCCTTGTTCATTCCGATATGATCCCTCTCTCGCTCTTGCTCTCTTTTATTGCATTAGGAAAACAACGATTCAACTGCTACTTTATGCTGCGGTAGTTGAACCCATTCCTCTGCATGACCTGTCATTGCCACAGTAAATAGATGAAACCCACTAGCATGTGTAGGAGTTGATTGAGCCATGTTGTGCTTCTACCATGCCATGCCTGCTATTGCTTAGAGTTGTGTCAGGTCTGATTCATTGGGAATGGATTGGAGTGATATGATATGTTCTGATGCTGAGAGTTAAGTGTGTGAACACGTTTTGGTAAAGGTAGCGGTGAGAGGCCATGTAGGAGTACATGGTGGGTTGTCTCATTGGAACCGTCCTTAAGCACTGAGTTCTGTGTATGTTGTCCAATGACTAGCTACTACCACGCATTGGGATGCTTAAGTGCCCCTCTCGACTTATTAATCCACTTGATCTCTGTCCAGGAGTTGCAAATAGTTTCTGGTGTTTGTAGGTAGTGTTAGTAGTCTACCAAGTGGCACCCGGCCAGGTGGGCTTGGGACAGACTAGGCACACGTGGCCGGTGTACCGAGTGGCACCCGGATGGTGGGCTCGGGAACGCTGTACACATCGTTTGGGGCCGTGAGCGACACCCCGGCCGGATCTCCTCGCGGATGGAACCCGAATAGGCGATGAACCTGGACTAGAGTCTTGTGTGGTTAGTCAGGTCGTGGCCGACACCCTCGCCAGGCCTCCGCTTGAAGGTTGCCGAGATACATGACGTGTACATGGTGATAAGTGGTGAGAGCGTGTGTGAAGAAGTACACCCCTGCAGGGTTTTTCATGATCTATTCGAATAGCCGTGTCCTCGGTCATGGACTTCTTGGATGCTTACGTGGTACATAGACAACTTGAAGTGGATACTCTAAAATGCTCAAGATAAGTGTGAGTGCTATGGATAGCCTCCTCGTGGTGAGACGGGGATGAATCCATAGTGGTGTATTGATGTGGTGATTAGTGGACTCGTGTGCGCCATTTCAAAAGGGTTACCAGCAGTCGTAGAACAGGATAGCCACAGAGTCAAAGCTGGCTTGCTGCAACTAAACCCCACATTACCTCCTTGATACTAATGCATGTATGATAGGATCTGATGTAAGTCTTGCTGAGTACCTTTGTACTCATGTTGCTTTATTTATGTTTTTGCAGCGGAGACTTCGGTCTTATTAGTTACGTGGACTTCGACAAGTAGCTTGTACCTCAGCTACGATCTTGATCGGAGGTTGTAGATAGTCAGGCGTTTCAGTCTTTTCCTTTTGTAGTTGTCTGTACTCAGACATGTAATGCTTCTGCTTGTTGCTTGTATGCTCTGAATGATGGGTCATGTGACCCCTGTTTGTATTTAATGCTATGTGGCTCTTCTGGGCCTTTATCTATATGAGTTTGCGTTATGTTGTGATGCCATGTTGTACAGCACATACTTGCATGTTATGCGTACGTGTAACGTGTATTGCTATGTGTGGGATCCGACTATCTAGTTGTTTATCCTTGGCAGCCTATCATATGGGGAAATGTAGTCTAGTGCTTTCTGAGCGATAGTAGTCCGCTACAGCCCGGTTAACCGGAGTCCTGCTAGCCCAGCACTACTGCTCGGAACACTTGACTGGCCGGCATGTGTTTCACGTCGTTCCTGTGTCTGTCCCTTCGGGAAATGTCACGCGGTGTTATCTGGAGTCCTGCCTAGCCTGCTACAGCCCGGGTTGCCGGAGTCCTGTTAGCCCAGTGCTACAGCCCGGATAAATACGTTGATGACCGACATGCTCGATGTGATTCATGTATGCCTGTCCTCATAGGTTGGCGCCGCCTTGGGTTCACGACTAACCATGTCGGCCCGGGTTCTCTGTCATATGGATGCTAGCGACACTATCATATACGTGAGCCAAAAGGCGCAAACGGTCCCGGGCCAGGTAAGGTGGCACCCGTGGGAATACCGTGCGTGAGGCCGCAAAGTGATATGAGGTGTTACATGCTAGATCGGTGTGACTTAGGATCGGGGTCCCGACAAAAAATCAGGGCCAAGCTATCTTACAAAAAAAAATAGCTACGGCTAAAAGAATTCTAGGTCTAACGTATAAATAAGAGAACGAATAAATATACCTTTATAAGGTATAGAAAAGACGACTTCAGAGTAAGGAGACAACTTCCAAAAGTCCCGCCGGAGAAGAGAAATATATTTTTCTTTAATGAATCTAGTCAAACCAAAATATTGATTTAAACCGAATCGGATAATTTTCGAAGGCTATATGGGTCTATATTTATAGTGGTAGAAAAGAGGCTTAAAGGTCAAAAGCTAGGCAATTTGGGACTAAACGTCGACGAAAACAAGAAATAGAAAAGAATGCCTCGCATGGACCTAAAGGCTTCGGCCGGCCGTGCGCGTACACTGCGCGATGCAGTTTTTTTTAACAAAATTCGGCCTAAGGAAAAAAATGAAAAGGCTGGCAGGGCCTGGCCCATTTAGGAAAAAAAGATGAGGCGCCTGCTACCACTATGCTACGCGTGTAGGTGATAAATAAATATGGGCCGCACGTACAGTTTTTTTAAATAGAAGCAGAAGAAAAACCGAATAAAGAAAATAACGTAAAATTTTATATAGGCATATTATATATCATAATTTTCAGAAAACGATTTCCTACAAGTTGAACAATTTTAAAGGGTCAAATAAGATACACACAAATTCAAAATAAAGCAAAGAGTGCTTCTGCTCTAGTAAAATCTAGTAAAAATCATTTTAAAAATACCAAAATCAATTCAAATTTATTACTCTCCAATTTTCTGATGTAGGGAATCATGTTACCCTATTTTCCATATATTTTATTTTTGGAGAAAAATAATTTGAATAAAACTCAAATAACTCCAAATTGAAAATAAATTCAAAAGAACTTTGAATTTAATTCTTTGAAACTCCCAACTCATATTTCATATGTTTTGAAGAAGTCATTTTATCTTCGCTTGTGAAAATCATTGAGTTGCATAAAGTTCCTGGGTTGGAAATATTTTCCAAATGAAATTCAAATATTTTCAACACCCCTTGTCATTTAAATAAATGGAAGAAGTCATGTCATCTTCTCTCCAGGGTTTTGTGGTGAAAAGAATTTGAATTCACGGAGATCACGAATGCAAAATGAAAGTTTGGGAAAGTCCCTCTCATTTAACTTTCAAAAAGTTTCGAATTTCCCTCAATTTCACACAATCAATCAAACAATCAATCAAATCTATCTATTTATTATAACATTCCAAAATTTAGAATGTTGGGATGTTACAGGGGGAGAACATTGTATTGAGATCCAAAAAGAGAGAAGAAGCCATCTAGCTACTAACTATGGACCCGAAGGTCTGAGGTAAACTACTCACAGTTCATCGGAGGGGCTATGATGATGTAGAAGCCCTCCATGGTGGATGCCCTCTCCGGCGAAGCTCCAGAACAGGCCCCAAGATGGGATCTCGTGGGTACAGAAGGTTGCGGCGGTGGAATTAGGTTTTTGGCTCCGTATCTGATTGTTTGAGGGTACGTAGGTATATATGGGAGGAAGAAGTACGTCGGTGGAGCTTCGTGGGGCCCACGAGGGTGGGAGGCGCGCCCTAGGGGGGTGGGCGCGCCCCCCTACCTTGTTCCCACCTCGGAGCTTTCTTGACGTAGGGTCCAAGTCTCCTGGATCATGTTCGGTGAGAAAATCACGTTCCCGAAGGTTTCATTCCGTTTGGACTCCGTTTGATATTCCGTTTCTTCGAAACTATGAAATAGGCAAAAACAACAATTCTGGGCTGGGCCTCTGGTTAATAGGTTAGTCCCAAAAGTAATATAAAAGTGGAAAATAAAGTCCAATATGGTCCAAAACAGTAGATAATATAGCATGGAGCAATCAAAAATTATAGATACGTTGGAGACGTATCATGCATCAAGGATATAATTCTTCTGTGCAGCAATGAGGATAATCCTCACATCACGAACCCAGTCCGCATCATTGCTACTATCATCTTTCAACTTATTTTTCTCTAGGAACATTTCAAAAATAAAACAGGGGAGCTATACGCGAGCTATTGATCTACAACATAGATATGCAAAAACTAGCAGGACTAAGTTCATGATAAATTAAAGTTCAATTAATCATATTACTTAAGAACTCCCACTTAGATAGACATCCCTCTAGTCATCTAAATGATCACGTGATCCATATCAACTAAACCATGTCCGATCATCACGTGAGATGGAGTAGTTTTGAATGGTGAACATCCCTATGTTGATCATATCTACAATATGATTCACATTCGATCTTTCGATCTCCGTGTTCTGAGGCCATATCTGCATATGCTAGGCTCGCCAAGTTTAACCCAAGTATTCTGCACGTGCAAAACTGGCTTGCACCCGTTGTATGTGAACGTAGAGCTTATCCCACCCGATCATCACGTGGTGTCTCGGAGCGATGAACTGTAGCAATGGTGCATACTCAGTGAGAACACTTATACCTTGGAATTTAGTGAGGAATCATCTTATAATGCTACCACCGTACTAAGCAAAATAAGATGCATAAAGGATAAACATCACATGCAATCAAAATATGTGACACGATATGGCCATCATCATCTTGTGCCTTTGATCTCCATCTCCAAAGCACGGTCATGGTCTCCATCGTCACTGGCTTGACACCTTGATCTCCATCATAGCGTCGTTGTCGTCTCGCCAAGTATTGCTTCCAGGACTATCGCTACCGCTCAGTGATAAAGTAAAGCAATTACATGGCAGTTGCATTTCATACAATAAAGCAACAACCATAAGGCTCCTGCCAGTTGCCGATAACTTTTACAAAACATGATCATCTCATACAACAATTTATATCTCATCACGTCTTGACCATATCACATCACAACATGCCCTGCAAAAACAAGTTAGATGTCCTCCACATTGTTTTTGCAAGTTTTATGTGGCTGCTACGGGCTTCTAGCAAGAACCGTTCTTACCTATGCATCAAAACCACAACGATTTTTTGTCAAGTGTGTTGTTTTAACCTTCAACAAGGACCGGCCGTACTCAAATTCGATTCAACTAAAGTTGGAGAAACAGACACCTGCCAGCCACCTGTGTGCGAAGCACACCGGTAGAACTAGTCTCATGAACGTGGTCATGTAATGTCGGTCCGGGCCGCTTCATTCAACAATACCGCCGAATCAAAGTAAGACGTTGGTGGTAAGCAATATGACTATTATTGCCCACAACTCTTTGTGTTCTACTCGTGCATATCATCTACGCATAGACCTGGCTCGGATGCCACTGTAGGGAAACGTAGCATGCAATTTCAAGATTTTCCTACGATCACACAAGATCTATCTAGGAGATGCGTAGCAACGAGAGGGGGAGAGTGTGTCCACGTACCCTCGTAGACCGAAAGCGGAAGCGTTTAGTTAACGCGGTTGATGTAGTCGAACGTCTTCACGATCCAACCGATCCAAGTACCGAACGTACGACACCTCTGTGTTCAACACATGTTTAGCTCGATGACGTCCCTCGAGCTCTTGATGCAGTAGAGGGTCGAGGGAGAGTTTCGTCAGCACGACGGCGTGGTGACAGTGTTAGTGATGTGATCCGCGCAGGGCTTCACCTTAGCACTACGACAATATGATCGGAGGAGTAAACTGTGGAGAGGGGAACCACACACAGCTAAGACAAATCTTGGTGTGCCTTTGGTGTGCCCCCCGCCCCCGTATATAAAGGAGGGGAGGAGGGGGCCAGCAGCCTAGGAGGGGCGCGCCAAGGGGGGAGTCCTACTTGGACTCCCTTTCCAAGTAGGATTCGCCCCCTTCCTTCCAACAGAGAGGGGAAAGGGCAAAGGGGGAGAGGGAGAAGGAAAGGGGGCGGGCGCCCCCACCGCTTGTACAATTCCGTTTGGGCAGGGGGAGGCGTGCACCACCTCGTGTGGCAGCCTTCCCTCTCTCCACTATGGTTCATGAGGCCCATTAACTTTCTCGGGGGGGGGGGGGGGGTTCCGGTAACCTCCTGGTACTCCAAAAAATACCCGATCTTCTTCGGAACCATTCTGGTGTCTGTATATAACCTTCCAATATATGAATATTTACCTCTCGGCCATTTCAAGACTCCTCATCATGTCCATGATCTCATTCGGGACTCCGAACAAACTTCGGTCACCAAAACACATAACTCATAATACAAATCGTCATCGAACGTTAAGCATGCGGACCCTACGGGTTCGAGAACTATGTAGACATGACCGAGACACATCTCCGGTCAATAACCAAAAGCGGAACCTGGATGCTCATATTGGTTCCTACATATTCTATGAAGATCTTTATCGGTCAAACTGCAATGACAACATACGTCATTCCCTTTGTCATCGGTATGTTACTTGCCCGAGATTCGATCGTCGGTATCCTTATACCTAGTTCAATCTCATTACTGGCAAGTCTCTTTACTTGTTCCGTAATGCATCATCCCGCAACTAACTCATTAGTCACATTGCTTGCAAGGCTTATAGTCACATGCATTATCGAGAGGGCCCAGAGATACCTCTCCGATACTCGGAATGACAAATCCTAATCTTGATCTATGCCAACCCAACAAACACCTTCGGAGACACCTGTAGATCATCTTTATAATCACCCAATTATGTTGTGACGTTTGATAGCATACAAGGTGTTCCTCCGGTATTCGGGAGTTGCATAATCTCATAGTCAAAGGAATATGTATAAGTCATGAAGAAAGCAATAGCAATAAAACTTAACGATCATTATGCTAAGCTAAAGGATGGGTCTTGTCCATCACATCATTCTCCTAATGATGTGATCCCGTTCATCAAATTACAACGTATGTCTATGGTTAGGAAACGTAACCATATTTGATTAATGAGCTTGTCAAGTAGAGGCATACTAGGGACACTTTGTTTTGTCTATGTATTCACACATGTATCAAGTTTCCAGTTAATAAAATTCTAGCATGAATAACAAACATTTATCACGATATAAGGAAATATAAAATAACAACTTTATTATTGCCTCTAGGGCATATTTCCTTCATTGTTAACCATCAACACTTGATGCTCCTTCTTGATTACTACCTCCGCAGCCTTAAGTATCATGAAGAGCTCGGGAATTGTCTTTTCCATCCCTTGCATATTATAGTTCATCACGAAGCCTTTATAGCTTGGTGGCAGTGATTGAAGAACTTTGTCAATGACACTATCATCATGAAGATTAACTCCTAGCTGAGTCAAGTGGTTATGGCACCCAGACATTCTCAGTATGTGTTCACTGACATAACTATTCCGCTCCTTCTTGCAGCTATAGAACTTGTTGGAGACTTCATATCTCTCAACTCGGGCATTTGCTTGAAATATTAACTTCAACTCTTGGAACATCTCATATGCCCCATGATGTTCAAAACGTCTTTGAAGTCCCGATTCTAAGCCGTAAAGCATGGCACACTTAACTACCGAGTAGTCATTAGCTTTAGTCTGCCAGACGTTCATAATGTCCGGAGTTGCTCCTGCAGCGGGCCTTGCACCTAGCAGTGCTTCCAGGACGTAATTCTTCTGTGCAGCAATGAGGATAATCCTCAAGTTACGGACCCAGTCCGTGTAGTTGCTACCATCATCTTTCAACTTAGCTTTCTCTAGGAACGCATTAAAATTCAAGGGAACGGTAGCACAGGCCATTGATCTACAACAACATAGATATGCAAAAACTATTAGGACTAAGTTCATGATAAAGTAACGTTCAATTAATCATATTACTTAATAAATCCCACTTATATAGACATCCCTCTAGTCATCTAAATGATCACGTGATCCATATCAACTAAACCATGTCCGATCAACACGTGAGATGGAGTAGTTTTGAATGGTTAACATCTCTATGTTGATCATATCTACAATATGATTCACGTTCGATCTTTCGATCTCCGTGTTCTGAGGCCATATCTGCATATGCTAGGCTCGTCAAGTTTAACCCGAGTATTCTGCACGTGCAAAACTGGCTTGCACCCGTTGTATGTGCGTAGAGCTTATCACGCCCGATCATCACGTGGTGTCTCGGAGCGATGAACTATAGCAATGGTGCATACTCAGTGAGAACACTTATACCTTGAAATTTAGTGAGGGATCATCTTATAATGCTACTATCGTACTAAGCAAAATAACATGCATAAAAGATAAACATCACATGCAATCAAAATATGTGACATGATATGGCCATCATCATCTTCTGCCTTTGATCTCCATCTCCAAAGCACCGTAATGATCTCCATCGTCGCCGGCTTGACACCTTGATCTCCATCATAGTGCCGTTGTCGTCTCGCCAACTATTGCTTCTCCGACTATCGCTACCGCTTAGTGATAAAGTAAAGCAATTACATGGCGATTGCATTTCATACAATAAAGCGACAACCATAAGGCTCCTGCCAGTTGCCGAGAACTTCTACAAAACATGATCATCTCATACAATAATTTATATCTCATCACGTCTTGACCATATCACATCACAACATGCCCTGCAAAAACAAGTTAGACGTCCTCTACTTTGTTGTTGCAAGTTTTACCTGGCTGCTACGGGCTTCTAGCAAGAACCGTTCTTACCAACGCATCAAAACCACAATGATTTTTCATCAAGTGTGTTGTTTTAACCTTCAACAAGGACCGGCCGTAGTCAAACTCAATTCAACTAAAGATGGAGAAACAGACACCCGCCAGCCACCTGTGTGCAAAGCACGTCGGTAGAACAGGTCTGATGAACGTGGTCATGTAATGTTGGTCCGGACCGGTTCATCCAACAATACCGCCGAATCAAAGTAAGACGTTGGTGGTAAGCAGTATGACTATTATCGCCCACAGCTCATTGTGTTCTACTCGTGCATATCCTCTACGCATAGACCTGGCTCGAATGCCACTATTGGGGAATGTAGCATCAATTTCAAGAAAATTCCTATGATCACGCAAGATCTATGTAGGAGATGCATAGCAACAAGAAGGGGAGAGTGTGTCCACGTACCCTCGTAGACCGAAAGCGGAAGCGTTAGTTTAACGTGGTTGATGTAGTCGAACGCCTTCGCGATCCAACCGATCTTAGTACCGAACAAACAACACCTTCGAGTTCAGCACACGTTCAACTCGATGACGTCCCACAAACTCTTGATCCAACAGAGGCTCGAGGGAGAGTTTCGTCAGCATGACAGCATGGTGACGGTGATGTGATCCGCGCAGGGCTTCGCCTAAGCACTACGACACTATGACCGGAGGAGTAAACTGTGGAGGGGTACACCGCACACGGCTAAGAGAAAAAATGATGTGCCTTTGGGGTGCCCCCGCCCCCATATATAAAGGAGGGGAGGAGGAGGAGGCCGGCCCTACGGGCATGCCAAGTGGGGGGAGTCCCACTAGGACTCCTAGTCCTAGTCGGCTCCCTTCCAACGGAGAGGGGGAAAGGGGAAAGAGGGGGAGAGGGAGAAGGAAAGGGGGGCCGTGCCCCCACCCCTTGTCCAATTAGGATTGGCCATGGGGGGGTGGGCACCACCTCTTGTGGCCTGCCTCCTTCTCTCTACTATGGCCCATGAGGCCTGTTAACTTTCCCAGGGAGTTCCGGTAACCTCCCGGTACTCCGAAAAATCCTCGAACCTCTTCGGAACCATTTCGGTGTCTGTATAAAACTTCCAGTATATCAATCTTTACCTATCGACTATTTCAAGACTCCTCGTCATGTCCGTGATCTCATCCGGGACTCCGAACAAACTTCGGTCACCAAAAACACATCACTCATAATACAAATCGTCATCGAACATTTAGCGTGCGGACCCTATGGGTTCGAGAACTATGTAGACATGACAGAGACACATCTCTGGTCAATAACCAATAGCTGAACCTGGATGCTCATATTAGTTCCTACATATTCTACGAAGATCTTTATTGGTTAAACCGCAATAACAACATACGTTATTCCCTTTGTCATCGGTATGTTACTTTCCCGAGATTCGATCGTCAGTATCATCATACCTAGTTCAATCTCGCTACCGGCAAGTCTCTTTACTCGTTTCGTAATGCATCATCCCGCAACTAACTCATTAGTTGCATTGCTTGCAAGGATTATAGTGATGTGCATTACCGAGAGGGCCCAGAGATACCTCTCCGATACTCGGAATGACAAATCCTAATCTCGATCTATGCCAACGCAACAAACACCTTCGGAGACACCTGTAGAGCATCTTTATAATCACCCAGTTATGTTGTGACGTTTGATAGCACACAAGGTGTTCCTCCGGTATTCTGGAGTTGAATAATATCATAGTCAGAGGAATATGTATAAGTCATGAAGAAAGCAAATTGCAATAAAACTTAACGATCATTATGCTAAGCTAAAGGATGGGTCTTGTCCATCACATCATTCTCTAATGATGTGATCTCGTTCATCAAATGACAACACATGTCTATGGTCACGAAACATAACCATCTTGGATTAACGGGCTAGTCAAGTAGAGGCATACTAGGGACACTCTCTTTGTCTATGTATTCACACATGTACTAAGTTTCCGGTTAATACAATTCTAGCATGAATAATAAACATTTATCATGATATAGGGAAATATAAATAACAACTTTATTATTGCCTCTAGGGCATATTTCCTTCAAGTACCTTGCATGATGATGATGTGCCACTTGGTGACTTTCTTGATGAACAAATTGCTAGAGTAATACAACATGATGTTGTTGAATCTGATGATGAGCTTGAAACTGAAAATCCTGAAACACCTGCTAAAACTAGCCTTCCTAGATATGAATTGCCTCAGGTACCGGAAGGCTTTGTTATGAATGAGGAGACAACTAGAGATATTCTTGCTTGTAAGGATATAGATGATCTAGAGAAATTATTATGCAAGTATAAAGAAAAATATCTGAATGCTAGAATGCAATATGATCCTAAGTTTGCTACCTCACCTATCTTTATTGCTGATAAGGATTATGAATTCTCTATCAAACCAGAGTTAATTGCTTTGGCTGAATCTGATCCTTTCCATGGTTATGAAATTGAAACTGCTATGGCACATCTTACTAAGTTGAATGACATAGTGTCGGTGGGGAAACGACACCTATGGGATCACAAGAATCCCTACTGTGGTTGCGGGGCGTGGGGTTGAGAGAAGAGTGGGTCTAACAGAGAGCACGTGGTTCGTTTATCCAGGTTCAGGCCGCGAGGATGCGTAAAACCCTAGTCCTGCTTTGGTGGATGTATTCTGAGTTCTTGAGCTAGCTACGGAGTGTAACGAGCTCCAAAAAGCTGAATCCTCCTCCTCGTCGCCTTGGGCCTCCTTTTATAGAAAAAGGGGTTGCCACAGTGGCACACAGGAGGTGGAAAGGCAACAGTGTTGCGAGGTTATCTTTCGTATTATAGGACAAGACGCATTTAATGCATCGCGCAGGTGTCCCTTCACTTTATCGGGGACGGGGGCGAGGTCCGTCCCGTCCGTCGCCGCTCCTCCAAGCTTCGACACGCACCCTGGCCAGCGATGCATGCGGTGCCATGTAGGCAGGCAGGCAGCTGAGGTGGCGCGGTGGTGGAGCCTCCACGAAGGGCTGCATGTTGCCACGCAGGTGCCTGCCCAGCTGGTTGGGTTGGTAGCTGCATGCGAATGGCGGCGGAGACTTGGCTGGTACGGGCCTGACGGTGGCCCTGCTGGTGCGCTTGGCGAGGGTCTTGCGGGGTGGCCCGGCAAGGGTCTTGCCGTGGCATGTGGGCGTCCCTGGCAAGGATCTTGCCGGGGGTCTTGTGGGTTTCTTCGGTTAGGATGGCCACCTTCCTATCCTCATTTGATTTTCACTATTCTTTGTCTTCACAAAGATCTGCATGCCACCATAGAGGTGCCTCCCGAGCTCCGTCGCAACGCCTTTGGAGTGTTGGTGGGCTCGAGGGTGGCTCGCTCGGCTGGCGTGGGCGAGCTGGCCGGCAAGGGTCCTTGTTGGGGAAACCTACTTCGCCCATCTGATCTTTGTGGCCTTGGTCCTTGTCGCTGCTCTGGCCATCTTGGGCTTCGGTCCTACCTTGGCTCACCTCCCTCGCTCTGTTTGGTGTGGTCGTGGGCACGACTCTGACTGCCCATGCACAGTTAAAGGGGTGCAAAAATGTGCCCCTAGTTTTGTACACCGACAGGAGCCCCCGGGCCTGGGCCACACATAAGCATGACACGTTGTTGGGTTAGGCCCAAAACGATGCGCGGGCAGGCGGGGCGGTTTCTACCGTGGTAAGATTTTTCGCGCGTTGTGCTTCCTGCGACCCGTGCGCGCGGCGCGGCGTGGAGGGGCGTGCATGACGTGGGCGACATGAGTGGGGCGGTTTTCACACGCTGTCACACCCTGCATTTGGTAACACTTCATTTGCATTAATAAAGTATGAAAATTTGGACCAACAAAAACTTTTGCATTATTTGGCTTCTATTTTTGAAGTTGGTTTTCTCTGAGTGATTGTTCAAGTGCTCTTTAAAGTCAACTACTCCACCTTCCATACTTCATCTCCTTGTCCCAAACTTCTGCCCAATTATCATGCCATGTGTATAGAGCAATATAGTATTTTCTTACAAAAATAATTTGGCCAAAAAGTATTTTCAAAAATTAGTTTTCCAAAACCCCCTGGATTGAGGTTTGCACTGCAAATACTTAATTAAGGGCAGTTAAAATATTTCAAAAGGTATATTTGAAACCTATTAGATATAGGACACCCAGAAACCACAAAAATACAATTTTAGAAGTTATTCTTCTATTTTATTTAAAGGCTTTTTCGTAAGGCCAGAAATGGTCTTTAATAGGGAAAATTATTTTATTGTTTTAAAAATATTTGAGAAAAATCAGGGAAAATCAGTGGGCATATATTTTTCCATATATATGAGTTTTAACACATGGGTTGATCCAAATATTGGACAAAACCTCCCAAAACCATTTCTGCCCATTTCTAGGATTTGAAATATTTCTACAGAAAATATATTCATAAAAATCCAAGGAAAATCCAGCAAGTCACAAATGCATATTGTGACCACCTTGCAAAGCCTCATGTCAATTAAAGTCATTTTGGTTCACCAAAATGCCCCAAAACCCTCTCTGACCAGAATCAAATTTGATCAAGTTTGTACTACCAACTTTCTCTCCTTGACCCCAACTTTTGTGAGCATGTTCACATGACCAAATGAGGCGACTACACCAAGTGGTGCATCAAGGAGAAGTGAATTGCTCAACTAGATCTACACAAGTCTATTTTTGCTCATTTCTAGGGTTTACAAAAGTTGCATTGGCAACTTTGCTCAAATAAGCCCCGAATTGGTGGAAGGCCCTGAATATATGTGTCATTTCACCCTGTGGAGTCTCATGGCAAATGGAAGCCATCTACTTGCCCAAACCAGCACCAAACACCTTCTGCCACTTTGCAAAAATCCCATTTTTGGCCTCTTCCACTAATCTCTGTAGGCTCAACTTTTTACCACGGCACCTCCTAGTCCCCCTCTAGCACCTGTGTGCTTTGCTGCCCAAGGAAGCAATCATGAAGGGGGGAGAAACCCATTTTTCTTCTCTGGACAGCAGATTTCCCTCTCTCTCTCAGCCTCCTTCTCTCCCCTCAGCTTTCCAGAGCATCCAAGGCTCGTTCCAGCTTTTGCCCATGCCCCCTGCAGCCTCCAGACACAAGTGGACGCGCGCGGACGCGGGAAAGCCGCGGATGCCGGCCAAAGTCGCGCTCTGGAGCGCCTGCCAGAGCACCGACCGTTGACGCCGCGTCTCCCGACCACCTCGAGCCTCCCCGCGCGCCAGTCGATGCCCCTCGACGTCCGCTCCACGCCAGCAGGCCGCCCACTTGCTCCCGCGCCCTCCTCTCTCTCTCCTGCAGCTCGTGCCAGAGCGCCGCCCCGCTCAGCCAATGCTCGCGCCACTCCTGTGGCCCGCGTGCATCTCGTTCTACTCCTCCTTTCTCTCCCTGGCACCCTACACCTCACCCACAAACACCCCCGAGCCCCCCATTCCCTCTCTAACGGCCACCCGAGCCGATCCCGCGGGAACCCGTAGGCCGCACCCACGGTGGACCTCGGCCAGCCTATAAAAGGCGACCCCGAGCCTCTCTCTCGCTCCCTGTCGCTCCCCCACACCCTTAATCCACCCCCCACACCACCCATTGGTCTCCAGAGCTGCTCGAGCTCGAGATCGAGCTCGAGACCCGCCGCCTCGGCTCATCGGCGTTCGCGCGGTACAGGCCTCCTCCGCCCCCGTTTTCTCTCGATCTGGAACCGCGCGGCCACGCTGACCCTTTCCCCTCTCTTCCCCACTCTTTTTGTAGTCGGGAACGGCCGGAGCCATCGACGCCTGAGGCACCTCCGCCGCGTGACCTCGTCGCCGGCAAACCAGGCTGCTCCGGCGACCGTCTCCACCACCACCCGAACGGCAACATCCTCCCGAGTCCAACGGTACCAACCATGCATCTCCCCGTGCCCTATATCGCCGCCGGCGAGCTCGCCGTTGCCTCTGGACGGAGGTAGACGACGACGGCCGTGGGCCCTGCCTGTCAGCCTCACGCCCTGACGGGTGGGATCCACCCGTCAGGTTTAAACGCACGCACGCGCGCACCGGTTTGCCTGTCGGCAGAAGGCGTACCCCGCCTTTACGCCTTCGACGTGGCAGCCTCGCGCGGGCCGATTTCCCCTCTGGGCCTGGTGCCCGTGGCCTCTCTGGCGCAGTGGCACATCGCCACTTTTCTTTTTCTTTTTCTATCACCCTTCCAAAAATCCCACAGGATAAAATATTTATCCAAATGAAGTGATTCCAGTTCCTAAAATCTTGTAAAAATCCCACCTATTTAATGGTGCAACTTTCATTCAAATCCAACCAACTTTTATGTACTGTTCAAATTTAAATTCAAATTTTAGCAGTTTAATCTCTGTTTGGAAATCCATATCCCCTCTTATATAACTCCAAATACAAAACTAAGAATTTTCCCCTTCCTAGTTTTCCTCCTAGTATTTTACAAAAATAAGTTGACATTTTTCTGAGCACTTTGATTTTTTTGTTTTCATCATTGTCTTATTTTTTTGTTATTTTCCTGCGACGTTTAGATCTCGTATTTGACGAAGTAGCTGAAGAGGAAGGAGGAGAAGGATTTGAAGACCTCGAAGAACAAGCCAATCAAGGCAAGCAGCCCTTTGACCATGTCTATGAAACCCTTTTTATGCATGTCATATGGCACTTTTATTGCTTACATCGAGATCATGATGAGATGGTAACCACTTGGTGGGTTGCCTTTGTTACTTCCTCATTGATACCTGCATTATGCATGACCCCACCTTCTTACGAGGGTTATGCCGGTGGGAATAGACAGGATGCTAAGTAGTGCTACGCAAAAAGGGACGGGAATATGCATAATGGAGGCAAAGTATTTTCAAAGGACTTTCGAAAACCCCGTCGGGTGCCACTTATGCCCGAGGGAGATGATGAGTTGGGTAACCACTTGATGACGAAGTGGTGTACCGAGGCAAGTGTGCGTGTTGTTTTCAAAAATGGATTAGATTTAAGATTTGTTGACTGTCCCAACCTTACATGCGCAACCACTCTACCCTTAGATGGGAAAGGGCATTATTGATTACTTAGGCCGATACTAGCTTGGAGCCCGCATTACTAGTGACGGGGGAGAGTTGGTGCTCTCTCTCGGGACGGGGTCGTGCCAGGTAGGGCGGCCATGACTGTTTTCACAGGGCACCGGACACACTGTTGTGTCCCCTCTCAGATGTTACGATCTCGAGCGAGCCTCGTATGATGTACATCGTGAGGATAAGGAACAACGAGTGGACTCCTTGTTAGTGTCGTCTAGGGAAAGATAGTGATCGGGTGCTTACCCCGGGTACTTGAGGTACCGCGGGTCGTGGATGACACAGAAGTTCCCCGGATCTTGTGGGTAAAGTGTGCAACCTCTGCAGAGTGTAAAACTATTCAAATAGCCGTGTCCACGGTCAAGGACAGTTGGGCGGTGCTGCTTAAACTATGTCCACATGTTTACAAACCAGTGTGTGTGTTTGGATAAGTGGGAAGAACTACTTGGGTCAAGTCAAGGACTTGACATGGTTGAGTTGGGTTGGTGCCCACTCTATTTATGTTGATATCTGTACCTGTCCTCTTGGTTACTTGAATTCTCCTGATGCATGTTTTACAAGTTGTTGAGCATGTCATTGCACTCAAAACTAGCTTTCCGCAAAAATTTACCTATATCATGCATTGTTGTACCTTGAACCAAAACATGGGTTGCTTGCGAGTACATTCAAAGTACTCATTGGCTTGCCACTGGTTATTTAATTGGCCAGGCATGGAAGAACAGGAGTTCGAGGAAGAGTTCTTTGGTGATGAACACGCGAACTAGGATGCTTCCCAGTCAGAATGCCTGTAGGGTTAAGGCAGATGGCGTGGGTTCTGCTTTTCGACGAAGATTTCCGCTGCTTGTGTTTCATTTGATATTCAGCCCTTAAGGCTCTATCTATGTAAGACTTAACCATAATGGTCATAATTTGTGTAAGACGGTATGTATGGATGTAAGACTCTTGTTATTCAGCTTCTGTGTGTTCAGTGAGCATTGATCCCTGGGATCACTGTACACGTGCATTCGGTGATCACGACTTATGAGTCGGGGTCCCCACAGAGCTGGTATCAGAGCCATCCTGACTGTAGGAAGCCTTAGGTAGCATGGACATTTGTTAGAGTGAGACTATCCACAAAACTACCTATATAGCTACGCTTTCTAGAAATATCGCGAACATGGGTCGTATCTCCTCTATTGACCCTTCCCTTTCCACTTTTGTAGATTGCCATCGTACCGGAGGACCTCCTGACCACTGGATTTCCCGTGCTCCTTGAGGACAGCCTCAAGAAGTGCCAGTTCACTCGAGCCCCCACCTTCTCCTACCACGAGCACTTGATCAGCAGCACTGAGAAGGAGTATCACGTGGAGGTAGTCGTGAGGGCGAACGACTCCCCGACGAGCTGGTTCTTTGAGGGACCCCAGATGGCGACCCTGCTCCTCGCCGTTGAGACTGCTGCACTCAAGGTGCTGACTCGCCTTCGGGATCTTCTGCCAGAGATGGCAAGTGAGCCAGCCACTCGCTACCTGCCTTATCGTAAGGAGGGTGATGACGAGAGCAGCGTACCAGCTCCACCCATGGACGAGGGACTTCCCCTCCATTTCCAGACCTACTTCAGCTTGTGTGCTGACAGCCTTGCACAACACATGGCCTCAGAGTCGATGGAGCTTCGGAGGGAACTCCATGAGACCAAGGAACTCCTCCGCCTAGCTCAGACAAGGGCGGACAGGATCAAGAAGGATGGTGCACCCCCTGGACAGCCTGTTGTTGCCTATCGAGGCGGACGACCCCCACAGGTTACGCATGCCAGAGGATCATCTCAGCCACGCCGTATGACGGTGAAGGAATACCGCAACCTCTTCACGGTGCCACCGGCGAAGCAGCGCCATGTTCAGCTCCTCCACTCCCCCATTCCCTCAAGTGACGAAGACACTGAGACAGATGAAGATGAGGAGGAAGACCCAGAGGAGCCGGAATACGCGACCGAGCATTCCACCACTTAGACACCGTTCGAGACTAGGATAGGCCAGTCCGCAACCCTTAAGGTAGGATAGGTCGTGTACCCCTATGCGAAGCCGAGTCCATGTAATGGTTCAAATGAAACCATGTTGTGTTTGCTTTCAACTTGTTTTGATGGAAGTCGTCCTTTCCTTCGGGAACTTGTAAACGACTACATCACCCATTTGGTTTTAATGCTTGAGTTTGGCCTTCTGGCCCTTGCTTAACTTAAAATTGTGTCACGCCCACCCCCTTACTAGGCATCCCATCTATATTATTTTTCCCCATCTTTCCCAATTATGAGACCTTGACCGCTCCAACAGGATGCCTGTTGTAACACGTACTGGTACCTCTACCCAGCAGCAAGAAGCCGGAGGTTCTGCTGAAGCAGGAGCCAACCAGGACCAAGCCCGAGGACAAGCTCCACCACCGCCACCGCCTCTGAACATGGACATGGCTCAGCTCCTCCAAGCCTTCTGAGAGGAACGCCAAGCCAACACAGCAGCCCTCCAGATGATTGCTCAGGCGGTCAGCCGCCAGCCGGCGGGGAACGGCAATGGACGTTCCACGTTGGTGGAGTTCAAGAAACATGCACCACCCACCTTCATCGAGACTGCTGAACCCCTGGATGCAGGCGACTGGGTCCGCACCATTGAGGATTTGCTGGAACTAGTCGGATGCACTGAGGACCGTGAGAAGGTGGCATATGCTGCTCACTGTCTCGGGGGAACTGCCAGAGCTTGGTGGGATGGATTCAAGGCCATGCAAGCTGAGCGAAACATCACTTGGAATGACTTCAAGGCAGAATTTCGCAAGGCCCACATTCCTTCTGGAATCATGGCCATCAAGAAGCGTGAGTTCCGAGCCCTGAAGCAAGGTAGTAGCACTGTCAAGGAGTACATGCAGAAGTTCAGTGTTCTCTCAAGGTATGCCCCTGAAGATGTCAGCACTGATGCTGCCAAAAAGGAGGGCTTCATGGAAGGCCTTAACCAGACTCTGCAGTACTCGCTTGTTGTGTGTGACTGCCCGACCTTTCCTGATCTGGTGAACAAGGCACTCATGCTTGAGGACAAGCGACGTGCTTTGGATGATACCCGTAAGCGCAAGATGATCAACAAGGGTAGCTCCAGCAACCAGAAGCCTCGCCCGTGGCAGCCAGCCCCGGTCAAGCCAACCTATCAGCAACCAAGAGCTCCTGCACCCCGCACCAACTATCCACCTCAGCAGTATGTCAACCCCAGGCCAGCTTACAACAACCCCAATAACAATGCCGGCAGGAGCAGCAACCCCAATCAAGTCACTTGCTTCGGATGTGGTCAGCCAGGACATTACTCCAAAAATTGCCCCAGTAAGAAGCCCGACACCCCGCGCCCCAATGCGCAGAACCCAGGACAAGGCCGTGGAATGCCACCAAGGAACCAAGCTCCCCGCAACCCGCCCAACAACGGCAAGGGTCGTGTGAATCATGTCACTGCAGAAGAAGCCCAAGAAGACCCGGACGTCGTGCTGGGTACGTTCCTTGTCAACTCAACACCTGCAATTGTCTTGTTTGATTCTGGAGCAACGCATTCATTTGTCACCCAAAGGTTTGCATTAAAAAGTGGCATGACTCCTACACCCCTGAATAACCCTATGGTGGTACAAACCCCCGGAGTAGAGATGAGAGCCAAGATAGGATGTAAGGGAGTCGGGATTGTCATTAATGGGGTAGACTTCCAAGCAGACCTTATCATCTTAAGATCACAAGGCTTGGATGTGATCTTAGGAATGGATTGGCTCATCAAGCACCAAGGCTTGTTAGATTGTGCCAACCGGTCAGTCACTGTGACCAATGACCAAGGAGTCGAAGTTAAGTTTGCTCCTAACCCCTCCTCTGCTCAAGGCACCCAAGCCAACTGTCTGGCAGAAGTTGGATTGGAACAAGTGCCGGTAGTATGCGAATACCCCGATGTCTTTCCTGATGAGCTACCGGGAATGCCTCCTGACCGAGACATTGAGTTCATCATCGAGCTCATGCCCGGAGCAGGACCCATCTATAAGAAGCCTTATAGAATGGGGTCGGAAGAGTTAGCGGAACTAAAGAAGCAACTGGAAGAGCAGTTGAGGAAGGGATTTATCCGCCCTAGTGCTTCCCCTTGGGGATCACCTGTTCTGTTTGTGGCAAAGAAGGACGGTACCATCCGCTTATGCATTGACTACCGCTCCCTCAATGAAGTTACAATCAAGAACAAGTATCCACTTCCCAAGATTGAAGATCTGTTTGATCAACTCAATGGGGCCAAGGTGTTCTCCAAGATTGACCTCAGATCTGGGTACTACCAACTGAAAATCAGACCCCAAGATATTCCGAAGACGACATTTGTAACCAGATATGGCCTGTATGAGTGAACGGTCATGTCCTTTGGATTGACCAATGCCCCAGCTTACTTCATGTATCTCACGAATAAGGTCTTCATGGAATATTTGGACAAGTTTGTCGTTGTCTTCATTGATGACATTCTTGTCTTTTCAAAGACGGAAGAAGAGCACGAGCAACACTTGAGGATGGTGCTAGACAAGCTTCGAGAGCACCAACTGTATGCCAAGTTCAGCAAGTGTGAATTTTGGCTACATGAGGTTGGATTCTTGGGTCATGTTTTGACTGAAGAAGGATTGTCGGTGGATCCCGCTAAGATTGAAGCCGTGACTGAATGGCAATCCCCGAGCAATGTGAAGGAAGTCAGAAGCTTCCTCGGACTTGTGGGATATTACCGCAAGTTCGTTGAAGGATTCTCAAGCATTGCACGACCCATGACTCAACTCTTGAAGAAGGACAAGAAGTTTGAATGGACACCAAAGTGTGAAGAGAGCTTAGCTGAAGAAGAGACTGACCACCGCCCCAGTTCTGGCTACACCAGATATACACAAGGAGTTTGTGATATATTGTGATGCGTCAAAAACCGGACTGGGAGGTGTTCTGATGCAAGAAGGCAGAGTCGTAGCTTACCTTTCAAGGCAACTACGACCTCATGAAGAGAACTATGCTACTCATGACCTCGAGTTGGCAGCTGTAGTTCATGCCCTGAAGACATGGCGACATTACCTCCTAGGGAAGCGGTGTGAGATATACACGGATCACAAAAGTCTGAAGTATATTTTCACTCAGAAGGAATTGAACATGAGGCAAAGGAGATGGCTAGAGTTGATCAAGGATTATGACCTCAGTGTTCAATACCATCCTGGGAAGGCTAATGTGGTAGCAGATGCATTAAGCAGAAAGGCTTGTACCTTGAATGCTATGCTTAAGAAAAGGGTACCTCCCTTGTATGAAGAACATGAAAGCTTCGGGTTGGAACTGGTTGCACCAGGATTCTTAGCCAACCTTGAAGTCAAGCCTACCCTGATGGATGATATTAAGGAAGCTCAAAAGGAACACGAAAGTATTGAAGGCATTAAGGGGAAGATCAAGGCAGGCAAGGCCCCAGGATTCTTAGAGGATGGGCAAGGAATCGTGTGGTTAGGGAATCGCATTTGCTTACCCAACAAGATTGAGCTCAAGAATTTGATCTTACAAGAAGCTCATGACACTCCATATTCCATCCACCCTGGAGGAACCAAGATGTATCAAGACCTGAAGGAAAAATTCTGGTGGCACGGGATGAAAAGGGAGATTGCCACCTATGTTGCAAAGTGTGATGTATGCCAAAGGGTCAAGGCAGAACATCAGCGACCTGCTGGGTTACTCCAACCACTCAAGGTTCCCGAGTGCAAATGGGATAAAGTCGGGATGGATTTCATCACTGGACTACCTAGGTCAAACAAGGGACATGACTCCATCTGGGTCATAGTCGATCATCTGACTAAAGTAGCCCATTTCATTCCGGTGAAGACTACCTATGATGGCAACCAGCTAGCAACTCTATACATCAGCAGAATCGTAAGCCTTCATGGTGTTCCCAAGGAGATTGTGTCAGACCGAGGAACCCAGTTTAACTCAAGGTTCTGGAAGAAGTTCCAAGAGGCCATGGGGACCAAGTTGTCCTTCAGCACTGCTTTCCACCCACAGACCGGAGGTCAGACAGAACGAGTGAATCAGATACTCGAAGACATGCTCCGAGCCTGTGTCTTAGCATATGGAGCTAGGTGGGAAGATTGCCTCCCTTTTGCCGAGTTCTCCTACAACAACAGTTATCAGTCAAGCCTCCAGATGGCACCATTTGAGGTATTGTATGGTCGGAAGTGCCGCACACCCCTCAATTGGTCAGAAACCGGAGAAGGACTAGTATTTGGGCCTGAAATCCTCCGTGAAGCAGAAGAGCAAGTTCAGCTAGTCAGAGAGTAACTGAAGACCGCTAAGTCCAGACAGAAGAGCTATGCTGATACTCGACGCCGACGAGTAGACTTCCAAGTCGGAGACCATGTATACCTACGGGTAACTCCTCTTAAGGGAACCAAGCGTTTCCACGTTAAGGGAAAGCTCGCACCAAGATTCATTGGCCCTTTCAAGATCACCGCACGACGTGGAGAAGTGGCTTACCAGTTGGAACTGCCACCTGAACTATCCGATGTGCACAACGTATTCCACATGTCACAACTCTGGAAGTGTCTCCAAGTCCCAGACAAGCCTGATCTTTACAAGGACGTCAATCATCAAGCCATTGACCTTTAGCCTGATTTGACTTACCGTGAGAGGCCCCTCTGCATTTTGGATGAGGCTGAGCGACGCACTTGAAGCCGCATGATCAAGTACTTCAAGGTCCAGTGGAGCAACCACTCAGAAGCAGAAGCAACCTGGGAACATGAAGACTACCTTAGATCCGAGTTTTCGTATCTCTTTAAAGCCTAGTTTAGGAATCTCGGGGACGAGATTCTTGTAAGGGGGGTAGGTCTGTCACACCCTGCATTTGGTAACACTTCATTTGCATTAATAAAGTATGAAAATTTGGACCAACAAAAACTTTTGCATTATTTGGCTTTTATTTTTGAAGTTGGTTTTCTCTGAGTGATTGTTCAAGTGCTCTTTAAAGTCAACTACTCCACCTTCCATACTTCATCTCCTTGTCCCAAACTTTTGCCCAATTATCATGCCATGTGTATAGAGCAATACAGTATTTTCTTACAAAAATAATTTGGCCAAAAAGTATTTTCAAAAAATAGTTTTCCAAAAACCCTGGATTGAGGTTTGCACTGCAAATACTTAATTAAGGGCAGTAAAAATATTTCAAAAGGTATATTTGAAACCTATTAGATATAGGACACCCAGAAACCACAAAAATACAATTTTAAAAGTTATTCTTGTATTTTATTTAAAGGCTTTTTCTTAAGGCCAGAAATGGTCTTTAATAGGGGAAAAATTATTTTATTGTTTTAAAAATATTTGAGAAAAATCAGGGAAACTCAGTGGGCATATATTTTTCCATATATATGAGTTTTAACACATGGGTTGATCCAAATATTGGACAAAACCTCCCAAAAAAAATTCTTCCCATTTCTAGGATTTGAAATATTTCTATAGGAAATATATTCATAAAAATCCAACGAAAATCTAGCAAGTCACAAATGCATATTGTGACCTCCTTGCAAAGCCTCATGTCAATTAAAGTCATTTTGGTTCACCAAAATGCCCCAAAACCCTCTCCGACCAGAATCAAATTTGATCAAGTTTGTACTACCAACTTTCTCTCCTTGACCCCAACTTTTGTGAGCATGTTCACATGACCAAATGAGGCCACTACACCAAGTGGTGCATCAAGGAGAAGTGAATTTCTCAACTAGATCTACACAAGTCTATTTTTGCTCATTTCTAGGGTTTACAAAAGTTGCATTGGCAACTTTGCTCAAATAAGCCCCGAATTGGTGGAAGGCCCTGAATATATGTGTCATTTCACCCTGTGGAGTATCATGGCAAATGGAAGCCATTTACTTGCCCAAACCAGCATCAAACACCTTCTGCCACTTTGCAAAAATCCCATTTTTGGCCTCTTCCACTAATCTCCGTAGGCTCAACTTTTTACCACGGCACCTCCTAGTCCCCCTCTAGCACCTGTGTGCTTTGCTGCCCAAGGAAGCAATGATGAAGGGGGAAGAACCCCATTTTTCTTCTCTGGACAGCAGATTTCCCTCTCTCACTCAGCCTCCTTCTCTCCCCTCAGCTTTCCAGAGCATCCAAGGCTCGTTCTAGCTTTTGCCCATGCCCCCTGCAGCCTCCAGACACAAGTGGACGCGCGCGGACGCGGGAAAGCCGCGGATGCCGGCCAAAGTCGCGCTCTGGAGCGCCTGCCAGAGCACCCGACCATTGACGCCGCGTCTCCCGACCACCTCGAGCCTCCCCCGCGCGCCAGTCGATGCCCCTCGACATCCGCTGCACGCCAGCAGGCCGCCCACTTGCTCCCGCGCCCTCCTCTCTCTCCTGCAGCTCGCGCCAGAGCGCCGTCCCGCTCGGCCAATGCTCGCGCCACTCCTGTGGCCCGTGTGCAGCTCGTTCCGCTCCTCCTTTCTCTCCCTGGCACCCTACACCTCACCCACGAACACCCCCGAGCCCCCCATTCCCTCTCTAATGGCCACCCGAGCCGATCCCGCGGGAACCCGTAGGCCGCACCCACGGTGGACCTCGGCCAGCCTATAAAAGGCGACCTCGAGCCTCTCTCTCGCTCCCTGTCGCTCCCCCACATGCTTAATCCACCCCCACACCACCCATTGGTCCCCAGAGCCGCTCGAGCTCGATATCGAGCTCGAGACCCGCCGCCTCGGCTCGTCGGCGTTCGCGCGGTACAGGCCTCCTCCGCCCCTGTTTTCTCTCGATCTGGAATCGCGCGGCCACGCTGACCCTTTCCCCTCTCTTCCCCACTCTTTTTGCAGTCGGGAACGACCGGAGCCATCGACGCCTGAGGCACCTCCGCCGCGTGACCTCGTCGCCGGCGAACCAGGCTGCTCCGGCGACCGTCTCCACCACGACCCGAACGGCGACATCCTCCCGAGTCCAACGGTACCAACAGTGCATCTCCCCGTGCCCTATATCACCGCCGGTGAGCTCGCCGTTGCCTCTGGACGGAGGTAGACAACGACGGCCGTGGGCCCTGCCCGTCAGCCTCACGCCCTGACGGGTGGGATCCACCCGTCAGGTTTAAACGCACGCGCGCGCGCACCGGTTCGCCCGTCGCAGAAGGCGTACCCCGCCTTTACGCCTTCGACGTGGCGGCCTCGCGCGGGCCGATTTCCCCTCTGGGCCTGCTGCCCGTGGCCTCTCTGGCCCAGTGGCACAGCGCCACTTTTCTTTTTCTTTTTCTATCACCCTTCCAAAAATCCCACAGGATAAAATATTTATCCAAATGAAGTGATTCCAGTTCCTAAAATCTTGTAAAAATCCCACCTATTTAATGGTGCAACTTTCATTCAAATCCAACCAACTTTTATGTACTGTTCAAATTTAAATTCAATATTTAGCAGTTTAATCTCTGTTTGGAAATCCATATCCCCTCTTACATAACTCCAAATACAAAACTAAGAATTTTCCCCTTCCTAGTTTTCCTCCTAGTATTTTACAAAAATAAGTTGACATTTTTCTGAGCACTTTGATTTTTCTGTTTTTATCATTGTCTTATTTTTTTTGTTATTTTCCTGCGACGTTTAGATCTCGTATTTGACGAAGTAGCTGAAGAGGAAGGAGGAGAAGGATTTGAAGACCTCGAAGAACAAGCCAATCAAGGCAAGCAGCCCTTTGACCATGTCTGTGAAACCCTTTTTATGCATGTCATATGGCACTTTTGTTGCTTACATCGAGATCATGATGAGATGGTAACCACTTGGTGGGTTGCCTTCATTACTTCCTCATTGATACCTGCATTATGCATGACCCCACCTTCTTACGAGGGTTATGCCGGTGGGAATAGACAGGATGCTAAGTAGTGCTACGCAAAAAGGGACGGGAATATGCATAGTGATGGAGGCAAAGTATTTTCAAAGGACTTTCGAAAACCCCGTCGGGTGCCACTTATGCCCGAGGGAGATGATGAGTTGGGTAACCACTTGATGACGAAGTGGTGTACCGAGGCAAGTGTGCGTGTTGTTTTCAAAAATGGATTAGATTTAAGATTTGTTGACTGTCCCAACCTTACATGCGCAACCACTCTACCCTTAGATGGGAAAGGGCATTATTGATTACTTAGGCCGATACGAGCTTGGAGCCCGCATTACTAGTGACGGGGGAGAGTTGGTGCTCTCTCTCGGGACGGGGTCGTGCCAGGTAGGGCGGCCATGACTGTTTTCACAGGGCACCGGATACACTGTTGTGTCCCCTCTCAGATGTTACGATCTCGAGCGAGCCTCGTATGATGTACATCGTGAGGATAAGGAACAACGAGTGGACTCCTTGTTAGTGTCGTCTAGGGAAAGATAGTGATCGGGTGCTTACCCCGGGTACTTGAGGTACCGCGGGTCGTGGATGACACAGAAGTTCCCCGGATCTTGTGGGTAAAGTGTGCAACCTCTGCAGAGTGTAAAACTATTCAAATAGCCGTGTCCACGGTCAAGGACACTTGGGCGGTGCTGCTTAAACTACGTCCACATGTTTACAAACCAGTGTGTGTGTTTGGATAAGTGGGAAGAACTACTTGGGTCAAGTCAAGGACTTGACATGGTTGAGTTGGGTTGGTGCCCACTCTATTTATGTTGATATCTGTACCTGTCCTCTTGGTTACTTGAATTCTCCTGATGCATGTTTTACAAGTTGTTGAGCATGTCATTGCACTCAAAACTAGCTTTCCGCAAAAATTTACCTATATCATGCATTGTTGTACCTTGAACCAAAACATGGGTTGCTTGCGAGTACATTCAAAGTACTCATTGGCTTGCCACTGGTTATTTAATTGGCCAGGCATGGAAGAACAGGAGTTCGAGGAAGAGTTCTTTGGTGATGAACACGCGAACTAGGATGCTTCCCAGTCAGAATGCCTGTAGGGTTAAGGCAGATGGCGTGGTTGGGGCGGCGGGTCGGTCCTGGTTCCCTGCGCCTCCCGTGTCTTGATCGGCCGAGCGGGGCGGTTGAGCCCCAACCCCGTTCCTTTATAAAGAGCGGGAAGGGGAGATGGCATCCCACATTCTTCCATCTTGTACCTCCCCTTGCTTCCGCTCCTCCCTTTCATTCGTCATGGAGAAAGGGAATCCCGGTCCTTCGATGGTGGCGGCGAGGGTCGCCACTCGACAACGCGTCCCTCCTCCTCCTGCGCCCATGGTGGCAGAGCCGGCTGCGAGGGGAAGCGGGGGCGAGGCCGGGGCAGAGGCCGCAGTGCTCGGGGAAGAGGAGGGCGGGGCGGCGCGCCAGCTTCACCCTCGCCCATGGTGCCTTTCCTGATGGAAGGCCATGTCGGAGACCATCCCCGTGAGTTCTTCATTAGGCTGCGCCGGCCTCCGCGTCGCCGTCTTCGTCTTCCTGCCCCTTTTTCTCGGGAGATGGAGCATGACCGGCCCCAATCCCTCAGATTGCATATGAGGAGTTGCGGGAACGGGGGCACGCGGGTCGACGTCGACTTCTCGGCTCCTCGAGTCATGTACCTCCGTCGTGGGTGGAAGACGTTCGCTCGCATCCACAGCCAGACAGCGGGGCTCATCCTCTACTTCAAATTGATGGAGGACGACCTACTCTCCGTCAAGGTCTTCGGGGAGTTCGGGACTCGCCTGAAGTGATGTGTGGAGAGCTCCTCCGATGGAGATTCTGACGATGGAAGCTCTTCCTCGAGCGAAAGTGACGAAGAGGATAGCGGGGTGGATGGCGGGGATGAGTCCGACTAAGCGTCGGACGCCCCGCGCCTGGGCAGGTGCGGCACCAACAGCAGCTGCACCTGGCCTCTCCTCCAGCAGGGGTTTTCTGGGGGCGGGGCCAGCTCCTTGAACTTCTCGGGGCCGTCTCCTTGGGCAGCTAGCGTTGGGAGGCTGCAGAAGAGGAAGAGGGTGGGCGGCAAGGCCGTCAACTTGGAGTACGCGGGCACCAACACCTTCGTCGCGTACCGCCGGTCCTGCCGCCTTGTCTTCCAGCTCTTTTCCCAGCACCGTCATCACCGGCCTGCCCATGGGCGGCCGCCGAGGTGTTCTCTCGGTGTCTTCTGCCACTCGTAGCTCGCCTAGGCGCCCCTTTTGCCGTTTTCGTCTCCTTGACCTACCTCCTGAGGAGAGGGACAAGAAAGGGATTACGGGCATCTTATCTCTTTTTAGTCTTGTAAGCCTTCGGGCCTTTGTTAACTTTAGAACTTGTAATCCCCTTGTTCATGTTTTTCATTCCGTATGAACTGTACCTGTACGGGATGTTTTTTTAATGAAAAAGGGATGTTTGTCGGGTTTTTCATTCGCAGGTAAAACCCGCGACAAGGAGTAAATCCTTGTTACCTTTAAGATAAAAGTTTTCTCGCCCGGCAGCAGGCCTTGCCATCCCCCACTTCGCTCGACCTTTCTCACGCCCTTGGCAGAGGCAGGGATGAGGTGGGCTTAGGCTCCTCGTTTCATTTCCTTGCTGCCGCGACGACGACCAAACTCGGTCCCAGGAAACGAGTCCTAGGGTCCGGAATGAGGGGAGGATGGTAGCCTAAGGAGAAAACGAGGTTTCACATACCTCAGTCCATAACAAAATGCATGATAAGGGATAGAAAACTTATCTGAATCTGCAGCCCCCGGCAACCTTGGCTTGCCGCGGGTGGATCTTAGCTCTTGTAGCCCCCGGCAATACTGGCTTGCCGGGGCCCGGACGCCGGTCCGTCCTCTTTCTTCCAAAGCAGCTCGACAAGGATATTCATGTGTCATGCGAACCAAAGAAGACAGAGAAGAACAGAGAGACGCGCACTCGACCTCTAAGCTAGGGGTTAGCCGCCGCTAAGCACTATCAACCCTAACCAAGGACGAGACTCGACCTAGCATGCATGCTATAACTTAGGGCGCCAGCGCTTCATTTATTTATGCTCAGGGCCTGTGTCTGGCTTTGTACATAGGGTCACATGCCTTGTCGGCAAAGCTCGTACAAAAGGTGGCTTGCCGGGAGGCTCGGCAAGCCGCGCCATATGGGTAAAACTTGCGAAGATGCTCGATATTCCAGGAGTTGCTCACTGGTATGGCATCCTCGGTCTCCAGGCAGACTGCGCCAGGCCTGGTGACTCGTATTACCCGATAAGGGCCTTCCCACTTTGGCGTCAACTTGTTGGAATTCTTGGCCGACCGAACGCGCCGAAGAACAAGGTCGCCTTCCTCAAAGCTTCGGGAATGAACCTTGCGACTATGGTAGCGGCGCAAGGCTTGCTGGTAGCGTGCCGCTCTCACAGCCGCTCGAAGACGATCTTCCTCAAGGAGTGTCGCGTCATCTTGGTGCAACAGCTCTTGCTCAAGCTCATCATAAGCGAGCACTCGAGGTGACCCGTGTATGAGTTCCGTGGGGAGAACTGCTTCCGCCCCGTATACCAGGGCAAAAGGTGTCTGGCCAGTGGCTTGATTTGGCGTCGTCCTGATCGACCAAAGAACCGCCGGCAACTCATCAATCCAGCGCCTTCCACTCTTGTGCAGCTTGTCAAAGGTATTCGTTCTCAAGCCTCGCAACACTTCAGCATTTGCCCTCTCCGCTTGGTCGTTGCTCCGTGGATGTGCCACGGAAGCAAAACAGACCTTGCTGCCAAGGTCTTGGATGTACTGCATGAAGGTGTGGCTTGTGAACTGCGTGCCATTGTCCGTGATGACTCTGTTTGGCACACCAAAATGGCAGACCAGTCCTTTCAAGAATTTGACGGCTGACTGAGCAGTCACCTTCCTCACTGCTTCCACCTCTGGCCACTTTGTGAACTTGTCGATTGCGACCTACAAGTACTCAAAGCCCCCGACAACGCGGGGGAAAGGGCCCAGTATGTCGAGCCCCCAGACCGAGAATGGCCAGGAGAGAGGGATTGTTTGAAGGGCTTGAGCTGGTTGATGAAGCTTCTTTTAATGGAACTGGCACGCTTCACACTTGGTGACTAGTGCCGTCGCATCCTGGAGGGCGGTGGGCTAGAAGAAACCTTGCCGGAACGCCTTCCCGGCAAGGGCCCTTGACCCTATGTGGGAGCCACATATGGCTCCATGTATCTCTGCTAACAGCTCTAGTCCTGCCTCCCGGGGGATACACTTGAGTTTCACACCGTTCAGCCTTCTCCGGTATAGGACGTCATCGATGAACTGGTACAGGGCGGACCGACGGGCTACTTTCTCCGCTTCTTCCTGCTCCTCAGGAAGCTCCCCTGTTTGGAGGAATTGGACGGTATGTTGTGCCCATGCCGGAGCCCGAGGCTCGACGGCAAGGACCAAAGGCATCTCTTCCGCCATGGGAGCGGTTGTCTCTACGGCCAGGGCCTGACGCCCCGCCGGAGCTAGTTGCTCTTGGGCAGGCTCAGTGTCCGCGGCAGTACCCTTGCCGGCAGCCCCGGGGGGCTCGGTAGGAAAGTACTTGCCGGGACCTGATTTTTCCCGCTTGCTCTGCCCTTCTGATGGATCGACAGATGGTTGAATTAACCGGAGAAAAAAGGTACCTGGTTCTACAGGTAGCTTGAATGCGGCACGCTTTGACAGGTAACCGGCGATGTCGTTCTCCGCTCGGGGGACGTGCTCCGCCTGGATATCGTCAATGCGTTCCTCCAGCTTCCTCACCTCATCTACGTATGCTTCCATCAGTGGGCTCTGATAATCTTTGTTGACTTGCCTGACGACGAGCTGCGAGTCACCCCTGACGATGAGCTTCTTAACCCCGAGGTTTGCCGCGATCCTGAGACCGGCAAGCAATCCCTCGTACTCGGCGGTGTTATTGGTGGACATCTCCCTGGGGAAGTGCATCTGAATCACGTACTTGAGGTGATCTCCGGTGGGTGCGACAAGCAGCACACCGGCACCGGCGCCTTGCAGCGAGAAGGCTCCATCAAAGTACATGATCCAGTTGCGGTCTGCTTCCTTGCTGGGGAGAGTAGTCTCCTGGATTTCTTCATCAAGCGTCGAGGTCCATTCCGCGATGAACTCCGCCAAGACTCTGCTCTGAATTGTCGAGGTACTCTCAAACTTTAAGCCGAAGCTTGACAACTCCAAGGCCCATTCCACAATCCTTCCGGTTGCGTCCGGGCTGTGCAGTATCCGTTGCAACGGGAAGCGGGTGACGACAGTGATCTCGTGGGACTGGAAGTAGTGACACAGCTTCCTCGCCATAAGGAGGCTGAAGAGCAATTTTTGCACACCGGAATACCTTGACCTAGCCCCCTGCAAGAGGGAGCTGACAAAGTAAACCGGGTGCTGCATCATTTTTTTTCTTGGGCACCACTTCACTTGACCGCGCGGGCATCACCTTGGTGACACCAGACTCTGCCGGGGGCCGCGCCTTGTCGGCAGCAGGCCCTGCCGGGGGAATCTTCAGCTTGCCATACGCTGGTCCTGCCGCCATTGCTGCCTCCTCGTCGACCTCCCTCTGTGCCACTAGTGCGGCGCTGACCACTTGATTCGTTACCGCCAGATACAGCAGTAACGGCTCTTGTGGCTTAGGCGCAACTAGTATTGGCGTGGAGGAAAGGTATTTCTTCAGGTCCTGCAGCGCGGCCTCGACTTCTGGGGTCCACTCTATTGGGCCCGCCTTTTTCAAGATCTTGAAAAAGGGAAGGGCGCGCTCGGCGGACTTGGAGATGAACCGGCTCATGGCGGCAACGCAGCCGATGAGCCAACGTACATCCGTGATCCGCTTAGGCGCCTCAATCTGCTCAACAGCTTTGATCTTGTCTGGGTTTGCCTCGATCCCGCGCTGTGACATGAAGAACCCGAGAAGCTTGCCGGACGGGACGCCGAAGACGTACTTCTCAGGGTCAACTTGAGGTTGATCTTGTGCAGGTTGGCAAACGTCTCTTCTAGATCTTGCACAAGAGTTGGCCCGTCCTTGATTTTGACCACTATGTCATCCATGTAGGCTTCCATATTTCTATGGAGCTGAGGTTCAAAACCAATTTGGACTGCTCTTGCAAACGTTGAGCCAGCACTCTTCAACCCGAAAGGCATCCGTAAAAAGCAATACGTACCACATGGGGTGATGAATGTTGTCTTCTCTTCATCTTCTCTTGTCATGAAGATTTGGTGGTAGCCTGAGTAGGCATCGAGGAATGATAACAGATCACACCCGGTCGTGGAGTCAACAATCTGGTCGATGCGCGGCAATGGGAAGGGGTCCTTAGGACAAGCCTTATTGATATCTGTGTAATCAATACACAACCTCCACTTCCCATTCGCCTTGCGCACCACTACCGGATTGGCCAACCACGTCGGATGGAGCACCCCTCTCACCAAACCTACCGCTTCTAACTTCATGATCTCCTCTGTGATGAACTCCTGCCTCTCCAGAGCCTGCTTTCTGACCTTCTTCTTGACGGGCCGCGCGTGGGGGCAGACAGCTAGGTGGTGCTCAATCACTTTCCTGGGAACACCGGGGATGTCAGACGCTTGCCATGCAAACACATCGACATTTTCCCGCAGGAAGGTGACGAGCTCGCCTTCCTATTTGCTGTTGAGGGTGGAGCCTATGATGAAGGCCCCTCCCGTGCCGTCCTCTACGACGGGCACCTTCTTGGTCTGTGGAGGCTCGGCTCTGGACCTCTTGCTCCTGTCGGCAGAGCTCTCTGGCACGTCCTCAACGGTAGCACAACACCCCGAGGAGGTGTGCTTGACGGAGTGGGTGCGAGAGGTCTTGCCGGACTCCTTCTTTCCTCCCGGGCCTTCGGCGGCAGGAGTAGGTGCCTTGACGGCAGCTGCTGCAACTGCTTCCCGGTAGAGTTGGTCGGCGCAGATCAGCGCGTCCTTCTTGTCGGAGGGGATGGAGATGATGGTCAACGGCTCGGGCATCTTTAGCATGTTGTAGGTGTAGTGTGATGCCGCCATGAACTTGGCTACTGCCGGGCGACCAAGGATCCCGTTGTAGGGCAAGGGGATCTCGGCCACGTCAAAGACGATCCTCTCCGTCCGGTAGTTCAATTCTCCTCCAAATGTCACGGGCAGTGTGACGTTTCCCTTTGGCTGACTCCTCCCCGGATTGACCCCCTGAAACGTGCCCGTTTCCTCGAGGTCTCCGTCAGGGATTTGCAACCTTCTGACCACGACAGGCGAGATCAGGTTCAGGCCGGCCCCGCCGTCAACCAACATCTTATTCACCCTGAGGTTGCGTATTGTTGGCGAAACCAACAACGGCAAACACCCGACCGTGGTAGTGCGATCAGGATGGTCCTCGGCGTCAAAGATGAGGGGCATGCTGGACCACTTTAGTGGCTTCTGAGCGTCGAACGACGGCTCTGCTGCTATAACCTCTCGCGCCCACTGCTTGAGCTGGCGGTGAGAGGTATGCAGCGAGGCGCCACCATCGACGCACATGGCCTCCGTAGCCTTCTGGAACCCTTGCTCACCGGACTCGTCGTCCTCGTCGTGATCATCGTCTTCTTTTTTCTTGTCGTGGCCCCGGGCGGGCCTCTCTTGCTGGTTGTCCTTGCCGGGGCGGCCTCCTTGGCCACCATGCTTCTTGCCAGATCCCTCAGCACCATCCTGGTCCTTCTCCTTGTCCCGCCTTACGTACTCAGCCTTTTGCTTCTCAGCAAGCAGCTCGACTTGTCGGCAGTTCTGGAGATCGTGGCCCTTGGTGCGGTGGATCTTGCAGTATTGCTTGCCGGAGCTTCCTGGCTTGTCGGTAGCCGCCAAGGCCCGGCAGGCGGTGCACCCGACAATCTCCTTGCCGGGGGTGTCTTCCTTGACCTTCTTGCCGGCACCGGTATCGTCAGATCCCTCAACGGCAAGCACGGCCTTGCCTTTGCGTTTCCTGTTGCGACACCGGCCCTTCTTTGTCGGGGCGGCGCCGTCCTCATCGGTAGAGTCGGTTTCTGTGCCGGCGTCTTCGCCGGGGTACTTCCTTCCCTCTTCAGCCCGGGCACACCTGTCGGCGAGAACGTAGAGCTCGGCCACATCCTTAACCTTGGTCATCGCCAGCTCCTCACGCATCTTGCGATTGCGCATGTTCTGATGGAATGCGCTAATCACAGCGGTGGGATGAACGTCGGGGATGTTGTACTGCACCCGGCTGAATCTCTGGATGTACTTGCGCAGGGTCTCCCCTTCCTTCTAGGGAATGATATGCAGATCACTGGCCTGGCCATGAGCTTGGTGGCCTCCTGTGAAGGCGCCAACGAACTCATGGCACAGATCCGACCAGGAAGAGATGGAGTCCGCCGGCAAGTGCATCAACCAAGACATTACATTGGGCTTGAGCGCCAACGGGAAGTAGTTGGCAAGCACCTTGTCGTCGCGAGCCCCAGCGGCCTGCATCGCGATGGTGTAAATGCTGAGGAACTCGGACGGATGGGTCTTGCCGGTGTACTTCTCGTCGACGTCGGGCTTGAACGTGCAGTGGGACGGCCACTGGAACTGCCTCAACTCACGGGTAAAAGCCGGGCAGCCCACCTCGTAAGGTAGGCCGCCGGGGCCCCCAGTGCCGGGTGATCCGTAGTGGGTCCCACCCGCTTGTCTGACTGGCGGCGCTTTCGTGTCGGCGCTCGACGGTGGTTCGAGCATCTTCGTGAGCTCGCTCCCGAAGGACCTGGCGTTGGTCGCGGAGGGTCTGCGGATCGGACAATGCTATGGAGATGTTATCACCAGCGTCGTCGCGACGGGCCGACGCCCGCGGAGGCTGGCGAGGAGGAGGAGAGTGCACCATGGCCGCAGCTCCCCCGGTCCTCCCAGCGCCAGCATGTGGTGGTTCGGTGGAGCGCCGACCCGAGGGCCCCGACGGTCGCGAATTGTCTTTGTTCGCGACGACGAGGAGGCTCTGGACGGTGGCCCTCCAATCATCGAGCTTCTCCGCAGCAGGAGGGAAGTCGAGGAGCAGTTGTGCGCGCGCCAAGGCTTTCGCTGGCGTGGGTGGCGGTGACAGCTGAGTGGATCGCGGCGCGCTTCGACTTCTAACTATGTTAGAAGGAGTTCTGTCACGACCCAGCGGCTGCGTGCCATTTTCACCAGTGCTTCGGCGAGCGTGTTGAACTCCTTCGTCTTGCTGACGACGCACAGGGCTCTTCCCACGGCGGTGCCCAGGGTCACCAACGTGGTGACGCTGTTCGGCACGCACACCATGGGAAGAACGCACGGTGGTCGCCGGTGTATGCATCCTGGAGGTCGCCGGGCCACCCGAAGTCGGCGCAACGACACCCCCGGAGGGACCCGCGCCGCCGACAGGGGGCCCAGTTCCGTCTTTGGATCTGGCGGTGTGGGGCTGACCGTCTGGTGCACGAACGACGCCGCTCGCCAGGCTTCGACTGCTTGGGTGGTACTGGTGCTCGCGGGCCGCGACCCGAGTTCTGTCCGCGACCGATCCGCTGCTCGTCCGCACCGGCACGGGCCGTTCGGCCCCCAACGAGCCGATCGCCGTGGCCGTCTTCTTCTTAGGGGCCATGGCGACGAAGAACCGCTAGGCTAACAACCATACCAGATTCTCACAAACCCGCACCCCTACCTGGCGCGCCAAAGATGTCGGTGGGAAACGACACCTATGGGATCACAAGAATCCCTACTGCGGTTGCAGGGTGCAGGGTTGAGAGAAGAGCGGGTCTAACAGAGAGCACGTGGTTCGTTTATCTAGGTTTGGGCCGCGAGGATGCGTAAAACCCTAGTCCTGCTTTGGTGGATGTATTCTGAGTTCTTGAGCTAGCTACGGAGTGTAACGAGCTCCAAAAAGCCGAATCCTCCTCCTCGTCACCTTGGGCCTCCTTTTATAGAAAAAGGGGTTGCCACAGTGGCACACAGGAGGTGGAAACACATAACTCATAATACAAATCGTCATCGAACGTTAAGCGTGCGGACCCTACGGGTTCAAGAACTATGTAGACATGACAGAGACACATCCCTGGTCAATAACCTAGATGCTCATATTAGTTCCCACATATTCTACGAAGATCTTTATTGGTCAAACCGCAATAACAACATACGTTATTACCTTTGTCATCGGTATGTTACTTTCCCGAGATTCGATCGTCAGTATCATCATACCTAGTTCAATCTCGTTACCGGCAAGTCTCTTTACTCGTTTCGTAATGCATCATCCTGCAACTAACTCATTAGTTGCATTGCTTGCAAGGCTTATAGTGATGTGCATTACTGAGAGGGCCCAGAGATACCTCTCCGATACTCGGAGTGACAAATCCTAATCTCGATCTATGCCAACCCAACAAACACCTTCAGAGACACCTGTAGAGCATCTTTATAATCACCCAGTTATGTTGTGACGTTTGATAGCACACAAGGTGTTCCTCCGGTATTCTAGAGTTGAATAATCTCATAGTCAGAGGAATATGTATAAGTCATGAAGAAAGCAAATTGCAATAAAACTTAGCGATCATTATGCTAAGCTAACAGATGGGTCTTGTCCATCACATCATTCTCTAATGATGTGATCTCGTTCATCAAATGACAACACATGTCTATGGTCAGGAAACATAACCATCTTTGATTAACGGGCTAGTCAAGAAGAGGCATACTAGGGACACTCTCTTTGTCTATGTATTCACACATGTACTAAGTTTTCGGTTAATACAACTCTAGCATGAATAATAAACATTTATCATGATATAGGGAAATATAAATAACAACTTTATTATTGCCTCTAGGGCATATTTCCTTCAAGTACCTTGCATGATGATGTGCCACTTGGTGACTTTCTTGATGAACAAATTGCTAGAGTAATACAACATGATGTTGTTGAATCTGATGATGAGCTTGAAACTGAAAATCCTGAAACACCTGCTAGAACTAGCCTTCCTAGATATGAACTGCCTCAGGTACCGGAAGGCTATGTTATGAATGAGGAGACAACTAGAGATATTCTTGCTTGTAAGGATATAGATGATCTAGAGAAATTATTATGCAAGTATAAAGAAAAATATCTGAATGCTAGAATGCAATATGATCCTAAGTTTGCTACCTCACCTATCTTTATTGCTGATAAGGATTATGAATTCTCTATCAACCCAGAGTTAATTACTTTGGTTGAATCTGATCCTTTCCATGGTTATGAAACTGAAACTGCTATGGCACATCTTACTAAGTTGAATGACATAGTGTCGGTGGGAAACGACACCTATGGGATCACAAGAATCCCTACTGTGGTTGCGGGGCGCGGGGTTGAGAGAAGAGAGGGTCTAACAGAGAGCACGCGGTCCGTTTATCCAGGTTCGGGCTGCGAGGATGCGTAAAACCCTAGTCCTGCTTTGGTGGATGTATTCTGAGTTCTTGAGCTAGCTACGGAGTGTAACAAGCTCCAAAAAGCCGAATCCTCCTCCTCGTCGCCTTGGGCATCCTTTTATAGAAAAAGGGGTTGCCACAGTGGCACACAGGAGGTGGAAAGGCAACAGTGTTGCGAGGTTATCCTTCGTATTACAGGACAAGACACATTTAATGCATCGCGCAAGTGTCCCTTCACTTTATAGGGGACGGGGGCGAGGCCCGTCCCGTTCGTCGCCGCTCCTCCAAGCTTTGACACGCGCCCTGGCCAGCGATGCATGCGGTGCCATGTAGGCAGGCAGGCAGCTGAGGTGGCGCGGTGGTGGAGCCTCCACGAAGGGCTCCATGTTGCCATGCAGGTGCCTGCCCAGCTGGTTGGGTCGGCAGCTGCATGCGAACGGCGACGGAGACTTGGCTGGTGCGGGCCTGACGGTGGCCCTGCTGGTGCACTTGGCGAGGGTCTTGCCGGGTGGCCCGGCAAGGGTCTTGCCGTGGCGCGCGGGCGTCCCCGGCAAGGATCTTGCCGGGGGTCTTGTGGGTTTCTTCGGTGAGGATGGACGCCTTCCTATCCTCATTTGATTTTGACTATTCTTTGTCTTCACAAAGATCGGCATGCCACCACAGAGGTGCCTCCTGAGCCCTGTCCCAACGCCTTTCGAGTGTTGGTGGGCTCAAGGGTGGCTCGCTCGGTTGGCGTGGGCGAGCTGCCCCGGCAAGGGTCTTGCCGGGGCCGCTGAGGCTGCCCCGGCAAGGGTCCTTGCCGGGGAAACCTGCTTCGCCCATCTGATCTTTGTGGCCTTGGTCCTTGTCGCTGCTCTGGCCATCTTGGGCTTCGGTCCTACCTTGGCTCACCTCCCTCGCTCTGCTTGATGTGGTCGTGGGCGCGGCTCTGACTGCCCGTGCACAGGTAAAGGGGTGCAAAAATGTTCCCCTAGTTTTGTACATCGACACATAGCCTCCCTTTTTACTCATGATGAGAAAACTCGTTACTACTACATTCTCAAATTATTTCCGTTCTCATTAAAGGGTGATGCTAAAGCTTGGTACAATACTCTTGCTCTTGGTTGTGTGCGTAGTCCCCAGGATATGATTTATTACTTCTCTGAAAAATATTTTCCTGCTCATAAGAAACAAGCTGCCTTACAGGAAATATTTAACTTTGTGCAAACTAAAGAAGAGAGTCTCCCACAAGCTTGGGGGAAGCTTTGCCAGTTACTTAATGCTTTGCCTGATCATGTTCTTAAGAAAAATGAAATACTTTATATTTTCTATAATGGACTAATTGATGCTTCTAGGGACTTCCTAGATAGTTGTGCTGGTTGTGTTTTCAGGGAACTGTTGGACAAGCTGAAGAATGATTGAATAATATATTGAAAAATTATGATGATTGGACTCATCCTGAACCACCGCCTAAACCCACTCTGAAGAAGAGGGGTATATTATATCTCAGTCTGGAAGATATGCAAGAGGCAAAGAAATATATGAAGGAAAAAGGTATTAAAGCTGAGGATGTTAAAATTTTACCTCCTATTGAAGAAATACATGGGCTTAATACATCACCACTGGCTAAGGTGGTAGAGGTAAATTCTCTAATGAAATTCAATGATAGTGACAATCCTCACAATATGCACCCTAGCCAATGACTTTATGAGTTTGAGAATTACATTAGAAAACAAGATCACTTCAATGCAAATGTTATGAAACAATTGAAATATGCAAACATGTTTAATCATAATGGGTTGAATCATGGATACTAGGTTAAACATATTTACAAAAATAGAACAAGTCGAGTCCATACCCATTTCTCTCTACCACGGTCAGTTCACTTGATTTGAATAAACTCACACCTACTGAAATATCGTTGCAAATGGCTAATAAATCAACTACCATACATATCGGTATTTGTGAGGATGTGCCCGTTGTTGTTGCTAATGTTACTATTTTGACTCACTTTGTTATACTTGAGATGCCTGAGGACGACAACATGTCGATTATCCTTGGTAGACCCTTCTTGAACACCGCAGAGGCTGTTATTGATTGCAATAAAAGCAAGGTCACTTTTCATATCAATGGTAATGAGCATACGGTGCACTTTTCGAAGAAACAATTCCAAGTGAATGGTATTAATGTTATTGAAAAATCTTCGACAATCACTATTGGAAGTTTTCAACTACGTCTACCTACTGTTAAAAAGAAATATGAAATGCTTATTGTTGGGGATGTTCATATCCCCGTTGAGGTAACCTAGTGATTTACGAAAGTTCTTCGGTTTCATGCTAATCGAAAGTGGTTGTTAATAAGACATGATCAACCTTATTAATGGATCGTTTTTGAGAGGTATGAAGTTCATGAATTTAGTGAGCGCTACCTTCTGCCCCTACCTTTTGTTTTCTGTTTTTATTAGTTAAATAAAATAAAATGCCATGTTTTGTCTGTTTTCTGAATTTCCCGTGTAATAAAAAATGACGCAAAAATAAAAGTTCTCAAAATGCTCTGAAAATTTAGTACGAATTGTTTTTGAATATTTAAGAATTTATGGTACAAATAATATCAGAGGGAGGTGCACCAGGTGGGCACAACCCACCTGGGCGCGCCAGGACCCCCAAGCGCGCCCTAGTGGGTTGTGGTCCCCACATGGGCCCTCTCACTTATCTCTTTACACCACATCATCACCTACTTACAGAAAAAAATTCTCCATTGCTCTCTCTCTCTCTCTCTCTCTCTCTCTCTCTCTCTCTCTCTCTCGTGTTCTTGCTCTCAAACCCGTGGATTTCGATCTCTTTGGTCGAAGCTCCATCTCTGAAACTGTCTCGAGGGATTGTTGCTTGGTATGTGACTCCACCATTTGTCCAATTAGTTTTTGTTTTAGTGGTTTATATTTTGAATAATTAGCTACTCTTGGTGCTGCTGTAGATGAGCTTGCATGTTGAATTCTGATACGTCTCCAACGTATCTATTATTTTTTATTATTCCATGCTATATTATATTCTGTTTTGGACACTATTGGGCTTTATTATACACTTCTATATTATTTTTGGGACTAACCTATTAATCGGAGGCCCAGCCCAGAATTGCTGTTTTTTGCCTATTCCAGAGTTTCGCAGAAAAAGAATATCAAACGGAGTCCTAACGGAATGAAACCTTCGGGAACGTGATTTTCAGAACGAACATGGTCCAGAGGACTTGGACCCTACGTCAAGACATCAACCAGGAGGGCACAAGGTAGGGGGCGCTCCTACCCCCCAGGCGCGCCCTCCACCCTCGTGAGCCCCAAGTTGCTCCGCTGACGTACTTATTCCTCCTATATATACCTACGTACCCCCAAACTACCAGATACGGAGCCAAAAACCTAATTCCACCGCCGCAACCTTCTGTACCCGTGAGATCCCATCTTGGGGCCTGTTCCGGAGCTCCGCCGGAGGGATCATCGATCACGGAGGGCTTCTACATGAACACCATATCCTCTCTGATGAAGTGTGAGTAGTTTACCTCAGACCTTCGGGTCCATAGTTATTAGCTAGATGGCTTCTTCTCTCTTTTTGGATCTCAATACAATGTTCTCCCCCTCTCTCGTGGAGATCTATTCGATGTAATCTTCTATTGCGGTGTGTTTGTTGAGACCGATGAATTGTGGGTTTATGATCAAGTTTATCTGTGAACAATATTTGCATCTTCTCCGAATTATTTTATGTATGATTTGTTATCTTTGCAAGTCTCTTCGAATTATCAGTTTGTTTTGGCCTACTAGATTGATCTTTCTTACAATGAGAGAAGCGCTTAGCTTTGGGTTCAATCTTGCGGTGTCCTTTCCCAGTGATAGTAGGGGCAGCAAGGCACGTATTGCATTGTTGCCATCGAGGATAACAAGATGGGGTTTATATCATATTGCATGAGTTTATCCCTCTACATCATGTCATCTTGCTTAAAGCGTTACTCTATTCTTATGAACTTAATACTCTAGATGCATGCTGGATAGCGGTCGATGTGTGGAGTAATATAGTAGATGCAGGCAGGAGTCGGTCTACTTGTCTCGGACGTGATGCCTATATACATGATCATACCTAGATATTCTCATAACTATGCTCAATTCTGTCAATTTCTCAACAGTAATTTGTTCGCCCACCATAAATACTTATGCTCTTGAGAGAAGCCACTAGTGAAACCTATGGCCCCCGGGTCTATTTTCCATCATATTTAATCTCCCGACAACAAGCTATTTCTGATGCCGTTTTTATTTTGTTTACTTTACTTTGCATCTTTACCATAAAAATACCAAAAATATTATCCTATCATATCTATCAGATCTCACTCTCGTAAGTGACCGTGTAGGGATTGACAACCCCTTATCGTGTTGGTTGCAAGGATTTATTTGTTTGTGTAGGTGCGAGGGACTCGTGCGTGGCCTCCTACTGGATTGATACCTTGGTTCTCAAAAACTGAGGGAAATACTTACGTTACTTTGCTGCATCACCCTTTCCTCTTCAAGGGAAAACCAACGCAGTGCTCAAGAGGTAGCAAGAAGGATTTCTGGCGCCGTTGCCGGGGAGTCTACGCAAAAGTCAACATACCAAGTACCCATCACAAACCCTTATCTCCCGCATTACATTATTTGCCATTTGCCTCTCGTTTTCCTCTCCCCCACTTCACCCTTGCCGTTTTATTCGCCCTCTCTTTTCCGTTCGCCTCTTTTTCGCTTGCTTTTTGTTTGCTCGTGAGTTGGATTGCTTGCTTGTCACGATGGCTCAAGATAATACTAAATTGTGTGACTTCACCAATACCAACAACAATGATTTCCTTAGCACTCCGATTGCTCCTCTTACCGATACTGAATCTTGTGAAATCAATGCTGCTTTGTTGAATCTTGTCATGAAAGATCAATTCGCCAGCCTTCCTAGTAAAGATGCTGCTACCCATCTAAATAGCTTCGTTGATTTGTGTGATATGCAAAATAAGAAATATGTGGACAATGATATTGTTAAATTGAAGCTATTTCCTTCTTCGCTTAGAGATCGTGCTAAAGCATGGTTTTCGGCTTTGCCTAAAAATAGTATTGATTCTTGGAATAAGTGCAAAGATGCTTTTATCTCTAAATATTTTCCTCCCGCTAAGATCATCTCTCTTAGAAACGATATTATGAATTTTAAGCAACTTGATCACGAACATGTTGCACAAGCTTGGGAGAGGATGAAATTAATGATACGTAATTGCCCTACTCATGGTTTGAATTTGTGGATGATTATACAAAAAAAATATGCCGGATTGAATTTTTCTTCTAGAAATCTTTTAGATTCAGCCGCGGGAGGCACTTTTATGGAAATCACTTTAGGAGAAGCTACTAAACTCCTAGATAATATTATGGTTAATTATTCTCAATGGCACACTGAAAGATCTACTAGTAAAAAGGTGCATGCGATAGAAGAAATTAATGTTTTGAGTGGAAAGATGGATGAAATTATGAAATTATTTGCTACTAAGAGTGTTTCTTCTGATCCTAATGATATGCCTTTGTCTACTTTGATTGAGAATAATAATGAATCTATGTATGTGAATTTTGTTGGTAGGAATAATTTTGGTAACAACGCGTATAGAGGAAACTTTAATCCTAGGCCTTATCCTAGTAATTCCTCTAATAATTATGGTAATTCCTACAACAATGCTTATGGAAACTTTAATAATATGCCCTTTGAATTTGAGACTAGTGTTAAGGAGTTTATGAATTCACAAAAGAATTTCAATGCTTTGCTTGAAGAAAAATTGCTTAAAGTTGATGAATTGGCTAGGAACGTTGATAGAATTTCTCTTGATGTTGATTCTTTGAAACTTAGATCTATTCCACCTAAGCATTATATCAATGAGTCTCTCAAAGCCATGAGAATTTCCATTGATGAATGCAAAGAAAGAACCGCTAGGATGCGTGCTCAGAAAGATTGCTCTGTGAAAGCGTGTTCTTCTAGTTCCTATGAAAATAAAGATGAAGATCTAAAAGTTATTGATGTGTCCCCTATTAAATCTTTGTTTAGCAATATGAATCTTGATAATGATGGGACTGAATATGATCCACCTTTACCTAGAAGGTGTTCCAAAAATTCGGAGTTTTTAGATCTTAATGCAAAAATTTGTGAAAGTGGGATTGAAGAGATCAAAACTTTAGATATTAATGAACCCACTATTTTGGATTTCAAGTAATTTAATTATGATAATTGCTCTTTGGTAGATTGTATTTCCTTGTTGCAATCCATGCTAAATTCTCCTCATGCTTATAGTCAAAATAAAGCTTTTACGAAACATATCGTTGATGCTTTGATGCAATCTTATGAAGAAAAACTTGAGTTGGAAGTTTCTATCCCTAGAAAACTCTATGATGAGTGGGAACCTACTATTAAAATTAAAATAAAGATCATGAATGCTATGCTTTGTGTGATTTGGGTGCTAGTGTTTCCACGATTCCAAAGACTTTGTGCGATTTGTTAGGTTTCCGTGATTTTGATGATTGCTCTTTAAACTTGCACCTTGCGGACTCCACCATTAAGAAACATATGGGAAGAATTAATGATGTTCTTATTGTTGCAAATAGGAACTATGTGCCCGTAGATTTTATTGTTCTTGATATCGATTGCAATCCTTCATGTCCTATTATTCTTGGTTGACCTTTCCTTAGAACGATCGGTGCAATTATTGATATGAAGGAAGGAAATATTAGATTCCAATTTCCGTTAAGGAAAGGCATGGAACACTTTACTAGAAAGAAAATAAAATTACCATATGAATCTATCATGAGAGCCACTTAAGGATTGCCTACCAAAGATGGCAATACCTAGGTCTATCCTTGCCTTTAGGCCTAGCAAGGGGCGTTAAACAATAGCGCTTGTTGGGAGGCAACCCAATTTTATTTTTTAGTTTTTTGCATTATTATTCTGTTTAGTAATAGATCTTTGATCTAGCCTCTGGTTAGACTTGTTTTTATGTTTTAATTAGTGTTTGTGCCAAGTTAAACCTATAGGATCTTCTTGGATGATAGTTATTTGATCTTGCTGAAAATTCCAGAAAACTTTCTGTTCACGAAAATAATTGTTAAAAATCACCAGAACATGATAAAATATTTATTCCAATTGCTTATGATCAATAAGAAAATTGCCTAGGCCTTCCTATTTTGGCTGAATTTTTGGAGTTCCAGAAGTTTGCGTTAGTTACAAATTACTACAGACTGTTCTGTTTTTGACAGATTCTGTTTTCTGTGTGTTGTTTGCTTATTTTGATGAATCTATGGCTAGTAAAATAATTTATAAACCATAGAGAAGTTGGAATACAGTATTTTTAACACCAATATAAATAAATAATGAGTTCATTACAGTACCTTGAATTGGTGTTTTCTTTTCTTTCGCTAACAGAGCTCACGAGATTTTCTGTTAAGTTTTGTGTTGTGAAGTTTTCAAGTTTTGGGTGAAAGATTTTATGGATTATGGAATAAGGAGTGGCAAGAGCCTAAGATTGGGGATGCCCATTTCACCCCAAGATAATCTAAGGACACCAAAAATCCAAAGCTTGGGGATGCCCTGAAAGGCATCCCCTCTTTCGTCTACTTCCATCGGTAACTTTACTTGGATCTATATTTTTATTCACCAAATGATATGTGTTTTGCTTGGAGCGGCTTGTATGATTTGAGTCTTTTCTTTTTAGTTTACCACAATCATCCTTGCTGTACACACCTTTTGAGAGAGACACACATGATTCGGAAATTATTAGAATACTCGGTGTGCTTTACTTATATCTTTTGAGTTATATAGTTTTTGCTCTAGTACTTCACTTATATCTTTTAGAGCACAGTGGTAACTTTTGTTTTATAGAAACAATTATTCTCTCATTCTTCACTTATATTATTTTGAGAGTCTTAAAACAGCATGGTAATTTGCTTAAATAATCCTAAAATGCTAGGTATTCAAGACTAGTAAATAATTCTTATGAGTGTATTGAATACTAAGAGAAGTTTGATGCTTGATGATTGTTTTGAGATATGGAGGTAGTGATATTAAAGTTGTGCTAGCTGAGTATTTGTGAATTTGAGAAATACTTGTGTTGAAGTTTGCAAGTCCCGTGGCATGCACGTATGGTAAACGTTATGTAACAAATTTGAAACATGAGGTGTTCTTTGATTGTCCTCCTTATGAGTGGCGGTCAGGGACGAGCGATGGTCTTTTCCTCCCAATCTATCCCCCTAGGAGCATGCGCATAGTGCTTGGTTTTTGATGACTTGTAGATTTTTGCAATAAGTATGTGAGTTCTTTATGACTAATGTTGAGTCCATGGATTATACGCACTCTCACGTTTCCATCATTGCTAGCCTCTTCCGTACCGTGCATTGCCCTTTCTCACATTGAGAGTTGGTGCAAACTTCGCCGGTGCATCCAAACCCCGTGATATGATACACTCTTTCACTCATAAACCTCCTTATTTCTTCCTCAAAACAGCCACCATACCTACCTATTATGGCATTTCCATATCCATTCTGAGATATATTGCCATGCAACTTTCCACCGTTCCGTTTATCATGACACGTTCATCATTGTCGTATTGCTTTGCATGATCATGTAGTTGACATAGTATTTGTGGCAAAGCCACCATTCATAATTATTTCATACATGTCACTCTTGGTTCATTGCATATCCCGGTACACCGCCGGAGGCATTCATATAGAGTCATACTTTGTTCTAGTATCGAGTTGTAATCATTGAGTTGTAAATAAATAGAAGTGTGATGATCATAATTTTCTAGAGCATTGTCCCAAGTGAGGAAAAAAAAGAGAAAGGCCATAAAAAAGGAGAAGGCCCAAAAAAATGAGAGAAAAAGAGAGAAGGGACAATGTTACTATCCTTTTTACCACACTTGTGCTTCAAAGTAGCACCATAATCTTCATGATGGAGAGTCTTTTGTTTTCTCACTTTCATATACTAGTGGGAACTTTTCATTATAGAACTTGGCTTGTATATTCCAACAATGGGCTTCCTCAAATGCCTAGGTCTTCGTGAGCAAGCAAGTTGGATGCACACCCACTTAGTTTCTTTTGTTGAGCTTTCATATATTTATAGCTCTAGTGCATCCGTTGCATGGCAATCCCTACTCCTTGCATTAACATCAATTGATGGGCATCTCCATAGCTCATTGATTAGCCTAGTTGATGTGAGACTTTCTCCCTTTTTTGTCTTCTCCACATAATCCCCATCATTATATTCTATTCCACCCATAGTGCTATATCCATGGCTCACGCTCATGTATTGCGTGAAGGTTGAAAAAGTTTGAGATTACTAAAGTATGAAACAATTGTTTGGATTGTCATCGGGGTTGTGCATGATGAGAGCATTCTTGTGTGACGAAAATGGAGCATGACTAAACTATATGATTTTGTAGGGATGAACTTTCTTTGGCCATGTTATTTTGAGAGGACATAATTGCTTAGTTAGTATGATTGAAGTATTATTATTTTTATGTCAATATTGAACTTTTATCTTGAATCTTTCGTATCTGAATATTCATACCACAATTAAGAAGAATTACATTAAAATTATGCCAAGTAGCATTCCACATAAAAAATTATTTATTTATCATTTACCTACTCGAGGACGAGCAGGAATTAAGCTCGGAGATGCTTGATACGTCTCCAACGTATCTATAATTTTTTATAGTTCCATGCTATATTATATCCTGTTTTGGACATTATTGGGCTTTATTATACACTTTTATATTATTTTTGGGACTAACCTATTAACCGAAGGCCCAGCCTAGAATTGCTGTTTTTGCCTATTTCAGAGTTTCGCAGAAAAAGAATATCAATCGGAGTCCAAACGGAATGAAACCTTCGGGACCGTGATTTTCGGAACGAACGTGATCCAGAGGACTTGGACCCTTCGTCAAGACATCAACCAGGAGGGCACGAGGTAGGGGGCGCGCCTACCCCCCAGGCGCGCCCTCCACCCTCGTGGGGCCCATGTTGCTCCACCGGTGTACTTCTTCCTCCTATATATACCTATGTACCCCCAAACTACCAGATACGGAGCCAAAAACCTAATTCCACCGCCGCAACCTTCTGTACCCGTGAGATCCCATCTTGGGGCCTGTTGCGGAGCTCCGCCGGAGGGGGCATCGATCACGAAGGGCTTATACATCAACACCATAGCCTCTCCGATGAAGTGTGAGTAGTTTACCTCAGACCTTCGGGTCCATAGTTATTAGCTAGATGGCTTCTTCTCTCTTTTTGGATCTCAATACAATGTTCTCCCCCTCTCTCATGGAGATCTATTCAATGTAATCTTCTTTTGCGGTGTGTTTGTTGAGACCGATGAATTGTGGGTTTATGATCAAGTTTATCTATGAACAATATTTGAATCTTCTATGAATTCTTTTATGTATGATTGGTTATCTTTGCAAGTCTCTTCGAATTATCAGTTCGGGTTGGCCTACTAGATTGATCTTTCTTGCAATGGGATAAGTGCTTAGCTTTGGGTTCAATCTTGTGGTGTCCTTTCCCAGTGACAGTAGGGGCAGCAAGGCACGTATTGTATTGTTGCCATCGAGGATAACAAGATGGGGTTTATATCATATTGCATGAGTTTATCCCTCTACATCATGTCATCTGGCTTAAAGTGTTACTCTGTTCTTATGAACTTAATACTCTAGATGCATGCTGGATAGCGGTCGATGTGTGGAGTAATAGTAGTAGATGCAGGCAGGAGTCGGTCTACTTGTCTCGGACGTGATGCCTATATACATGATCATACCTAGATATTCTCATAACTATGCCCAATTCTGTCAATTGCTCAACAGTAATTTGTTCACTCACCATAAATACTTATGCTCTTGAGAGAAGCCACTAGTGAAACCTATGGACCCCGGGTCTATTTTCCATCATATTTAATCTCCCGACAACAAGCTATTTCTGACGCCGTTTTTATTTTGTTTACTTTACTTTGCATCTTTATCATAAAAATACCAAAAATATTATCCTATCATATCTATCGGATATCACTCTCATAAGTGATCGTGTAGGGATTGACAACCCCTTATCGCGTTGGTTGCGATGATTTATTTGTTTGTGTAGGTGCAAGGGACTCGTGGGTGGCCTCCTACTGGATTGATACCTTGGTTCTCAAAAACTGAGGGAAATACTTATGCTACTTTGCTGCATCACCCTTTCCTCTTCAAGGGGAAACCAATGCAGTGCTCAAGAGGTAGCAAATTCTTAGAGTTCTAAGTAGTTTGAATGCTTGATATGGCCTCTACGTATCCCTATGAGTAGTTGTTATCAATATTATAAAGTTTTGTTGAGAAAAATTTTGTGGACTAAAAATTTCAAAATGTTTGTTCATAGGAAAAGGATGAATATCTTTAGGAAATTTGCTTCCAAGAAGAACTCCAAGGGAGTTATTGGGGAGTCATCTGATAGTGATCTCCACCCCCGGAGGTTGGCGGAGGTATGGCCGTGCGAATGGCCGCATATCCCGTTCATGGAAGAGTCTGGGATCCTTCAGGAGTTTACACAATATGCTGCTAATCCCGGCCTCACCGACTTCATCGCAGCTGAGTGTGAACAGTATCAACTCTAAATATTTTCCTCCCGCTAAGATCATCTCCTGAGGTGCAATTTAGTTTATATGCCGATTTCCATCAGATACCGCTTACTGAGTTTTGTGAAATATGCTTGCTTCCTGATGATGGTGGTTTGGTAGAGCCTAGGCCGATAGAGTTTGAGGCCTTTTATCGTACCTTGACATTGGGGGATGAGAGAGGGGTGTCGGGTATCACTGCCGCTGGCTTGCATTTTCCTATTGTTCATTACTTTGATCTTTTCATTGCAAAATGTTTGCTTGGTAGAGAGAAGGTGGGTGCACTCAGTTCACTAGACCTTGTTGTTTTACTCATGCACTAGAGGGTGACAACACTTATAGCTTGGGAGCTATTGCGGCACGTTGCCTCAAGTTAATAAGTCCAAGGGTAAAATACATGGTGGTATTTCCGCTACTCGTTTGGCAGCTCCCTTTAATGTTGAGACACGCCTTCATGATTACCCTCTGCCCAAGGTTTACCTAGACCGCGCAACTTGGAACACCACCATTTTATTGCACGAGATTATCCTAACATTCCTATTCAGTATAACCTGGTTTTCAGCATGGAAACTCATGATATTATTCCATTGCCTGCTCCTGCTTTGTTTGATCCTGTTGCCAGGGGCGGATATAGGATTATGCCTACAGATATCATCGCCTACCGGAACGACTAGGCTGCAGCAGAGGAGAGCCTCAATAGTGGGATGCATGGATGCCTGCTCCTCAGCACCCCGACTACTATCCAGGCTACTGATCAATTACCAAGTTAGGCCAAAAGCCTAAGCTTGGGGGAGTTCATGTTCACACATATCATTTCAGTTGTCGCTGTTCACACTTTTTCGGTGTATTATCCATGCTTAAATTTATTTTCTTGCTTTCTTCTTGTGTGTTTGAGAAACCTTAGAAAAACCAAAAAAACCAGTTGTAGTTAGTTTACTTTCATTGCATTCTTAGTGGTAATACTTAAAAGAAAACCCAAAAATATTTCCTTGTTCTTCTTTTGCTTGTTGGGAGCTTTCCCGTGTAAATAGTTTTTCTCGTTTTTGCTTTCCCATTTTATTTGCTTGTTCTATAAAATCAAAAACTCCAAAAATATTTCAGTGTGTTTCTATGAGTTTCGTTTCTTTTTTATTTGAGCCATACCAAGGAGAAGACCACGATGAAAATGTTGAGTGGCTCTTATTTGCATTATCGTTGATCTAACAAAGAGCTCATTTTATCTTGTCTTCTCCTGTTGAATAAAATATCTGCAGATTCCAGCTTAGTCCACGTCACTCTTGCACTACTATTATTTTCATATCATTCGATCATGCAAGTGAAAGGCAATAATGACGATATTCGATGAACTGGCCGTGGCAGAGAGAAACGGGTATGAACTCGACTTGTTCTGTTTTTGTAAATATGTTTAACCTAGTATCCATGATTCAACCCATTATGATTAAACATGTTTGCAATGGCAATTAGAGATTATGGTTTCTCATGCCATGCATAAGTAGCTAGGAGTGAATAATGATTTATCTTGGTTATCAACATTGCATTAAAATGATTGTGATTTAGTATGATGATATGGTATCCTCCTCTGAATGTTTGAGTCGCTTGACATGGCACATGTTCATGAATGTAGTTGAATCAAAACCAACATAGCCTCTATGATATTTATGTTCATGGTGTTCATATCCTACTCATGCTAGTGTCCAATGTTACTTATGCATAATGCATGTTCATGACCGTTGTTGCTCTCTAGCTAGCCGCTTCTCAACCTATTTGCTAGCCTTCGCCTGTACTAAGTGGGGATTCTGCTTGTACATCAAAAACCTTGGACCCAAGTTATTCCAGATGAGTCCACCATACCTACCTATATGCGGTATTACCCTGCCGTCCTAAGTAAATTTGCATCTGCCACCTCTAAAAACTTCAAATAAATATCCTTTTTGTGTGCCTGGATCGATCATGGAATGACAGGAGGTGGCCGGTATGCTCTAGTTTTGGACCCTAATTTGCATGATTTGAATAAAACTAACCCCGGACCGACGTTGTTCTCAGCAGAACTACCATGGTATTGTTTTTGTGCAGAAATAAAAGTTCTTGGAATGGAACAAAACTTTGCGAGGAATTTTATACAATAAAAGAGAATTTCTGGAGCCAAGAGTCACCTGAGGGGGGCACCTGGGTGGGCACAGCCCACCAGGGCGCGCCTGCCCCCCCAGGCGCGCCCAGGTAGGTTGTCCCCACCTGGTAGCCCCCAGACCCTAGAACTGACGCTATAAAATCCTATTTTTCTAGAAAAATCAGAGAGAAAGAATTATCGCGATCCACGAGACGGGGCCGCTGTCACCTCCTATTCTTCATTGGGAGGCTAGATCTGGAGTCCATTTGGGGCTCCGGAGAGGGGGATCTTCGTTTTTCGTCATCACCAACCCTTCTCCATCGCCAATTCCATGATGCTACCCATCGGGAGTGACTAATTCCTCTGTAGGCTCGCTGGTCAGTGAGGAGTTGGATGAGATTCATCATGTAATTGAGTTAGTTTTGTTAGGGCTTGATCCCTAGTGTCGGTGTCAAAACCGGCGGATCTCGGGTAGGGGGTCCCGAACTGTGCGTCTAGGCGGATGGTAACAGGAGACAAGGGACACGATGTTTTTACCCAGGTTCGGGCCCTCTTGATGGAGGTAAAACCCTACTCCCGCTTGATTAATATTGATGATATGGGTAGTACAAGAGTAGATCTACCACGAGATCGAGGAGGCTAAACCCTAGAAGCAAGCCTATGGTATGATTGTTCTTGGTCCTACGGACTAAACCCTCCGGTTTATATAGACACTTGAGAGGGTAGGGTTACACAGAGTCGGTTACAATTGTAATAGATCTAAATATCCGTATCGCCAAGCTTGCCTTCCACGCCAAGGAAAGTCCCTTCCGGACACGGCACGGAGTCTTCAATCTTGTATCTTCATAGTCCAAGAGTCCGGCTGAAGTTATAGTCCGGCTATCCGGACACCCCCTAATCCAGGACTCCCTCAGTAGCCCCCGAACCAGGCTTCAATGACGATGAGTCCGGCGCACAGATTGTCTTCGGCATTGCAAGGCGGGTTCTCCTCCGAACTCCGTGTACCTGTTGAATAATGTCTGGTTTCTTTGTGAATGTAGCGCTCCTCGGCTTCTACGCCCCATAATGGCCGTCTTCCACGTGTCGAACGAATGCGAAAAGTCTGGGTGTTTTTACATTCACACCCCTAGCCGTGTAAATGAGCCGCCTATTTAAAGGGACGAGGAATCAGATCCAAACCACACCTTCTCCCTTCCACGAGTATTCATCAGAGTGCATCCGACAAAGGTCTATTCTACCATGGCTAGCCGTCGCAACTCCTCCTCCCGCCCTTCCAGTCCTAAGCCTAGAGATTGGGAGAGATGCTCCATCCCGCATAGTGAGCTAGTGATGCTCCAGACCAAGGGATTTCTCCCCCCGGCCTATATGGTCCCGGTTCGAGCCGGACTTGCCACCTATAATGGCGAAGAGCAAGCGGAGAGCGCCCCCAATCCCTCCAAAGGAGAGCGGGTATGCCTTGTCCCTTATCTAATAAGAGGGCTCGGATTTCCACTTCATCCGTTTCTCCGGGGGCTCCTGGAGTTCTATGGTCTCTAGCTGCACAACCTCATGCCTTCCTCCATATTGCACATCGTGGGCTTCGTAGCCCTCTGCGAGTTGTTTTTGGGTGTTGAGGCTCATTTTGCGCTGTGGAAGAGGCTATTCTGCCTGGTGCCCCGTTCTCAGGAGGGGTCAATATATCAAGTGGGCGGAGCCGAAGTGTGGCGCATCGTCGGGACCGGATATTTATCCGGAACCCCAAAGAAGGCATCCGAGAATTGGCCTTCGGAATGGTTTTATATAGAGGATGTCCCGCTGCCGGATCCTATTCGGATCGGCCTCCCTGAGTTCGATAATGCTCCCCTGAAGAAGCGCCTAAGCTGGTGTCGACGGAGCCCTCAGAGAGAAAGTGACAAGGACATCCTTTACCTGATGGGTCGGATAAGATTATTAGCTCATTCCGGACTAACCATGATCGGAGTCATGGCCATATGCATCATGCGGGGGGTGCAGCCGCTTCAATATAGAGGCCACCCCATGTGGGACTTCAACGGGGAGGACGACGCCACCCGTCACGGCCGTAAGGGGCCGGGCTCGGCTGCCGCTCTGATAAAGATCTTGTCCGCTTTGTACAAGGGAGAAGAGGAGGAATTTCTCCGCGTCAAACCTCAGGGTGGATTTTCAATGTATAATCCTCCAAGCTGGGTAAGTGGACACTTTTACTTGCCCATTCGTTCTACATTCCCATTGTCAAATATATATTCTGACGACTTCAACGCAGGAACTGCGCCACGCTGTTAAAGAAATAAACAGCCCCCCTCCAGAACCCGAGGATCCGGAACGGTCCCTCGACCCGGCCTCCCAAGAGGATCCGGACATATCTGTGGAGCTAATTGATGGGGTGTTTCATTAATTGAGCAAGGACAACGCCTTGGTGGCCATTACGGCTGATTACCCACGGCTACTCCCAGCCTCCCAGGTAACTAAGACCGAAATCTCAGCACTTTGAAAAGGGACCCGTCCTCACGTGTTTTCGATTACCGTATAACAGCCGCATTTTGCAGAGGAGGTCCTCGAGGCGGGAGGCCGAGCCTGCGGTTACTAGCCAACAAGGGGCCGCAAGGCCCCAGGGGCCGAAAAGAAGTGCGGTCCGGACTGAGACGCCGACGCAAAGGTATAACGCGCCATCTCATCCCCTGATGTTATCTTCAAGGCATGTTTACACTTGTGCTCTCTTCAGGACAAAGAGACCTCGCCGGACTATATCCGGAGAGGCTGCCAATCGCGCCTCCACCAGCCAGGCTCCAAAGCCTGGTCCGGAGGCGGAGGCGAACACGAGGCATGCACCGGATGCTCTTCCAACAGAGGATGCGGACAGGCTGTCTGCCACCAATTCCGAGGTGGAGAGTGCCATGAACCACAGGCGTCGCCGGATAGTTCTTCGCGACACTTGTTTCTCCCCAGAGGCATTGGATGCCTTCAATTCGGGAGACACGTACCTCCGTGCCGCTCAAAATGGTCTAGCCAGAGCCACGGAGCAGTATGTGAAAGACATACGGGTAAGAAAATTTGATGATTATATATATCAGTAGCCCCCGAGACTTGAAACAGTTAGAATAACTGATTTAAGGATCATGTAATATGCAGGTTCTTTTAGAGAAGAATACCCAACTGTCCCAGGAGCTAGAAGAGTGCAAAGCCCAACTTGAGGCCGCACTAGCCACGACAGAGGAGCCCAAGGAGACCCCCTCTGGTAATATATGCTTCAAAAAGATAAGTATTGTGTGAGGTGCGGCGTGTGTGCAAATCTGACAAATGAAATTGCAGATGGCACCGGATTAGATCCGGAAAAGCAACAACTCCTACGCCGGCTGAAGGCTGGTGAGAGCGTGCTGACAAAGGTGAGGCGGGAGAAGAATGATCTCCAGGATGCCAACACCAAGCTGGGCGTTGAACTGAAAGATGTTCGTGCCCAGCTGTCGGACTCCGCTAAGGAGAATCAGCAGCTTCGACGCGACATCTTTAGTAAGTGCTTAACCGAACTTTCAAAAAAGAGTTCAGCGAGGAAGTCGACTAACAGAGTAATGTCTGTAGGTATGCTAACAGGTCGTCCTGCATAGGAGATGCCCGGTTCTACGGGTGACCTTCTCCCCGAGCTCTCGCAACTGCACGAGCGAGTTCAGCAGGTGATGCAAGGCGTCACCCAGGCCTTGTGGCCATCCATCTCCATGCCCGAAGGCCTTGGAGAGCTTGAAGAGAAGCTGAAGGGAGTGCGGCGGCGCTTCCGATTGTGGAAGATATCGGCCTGCCGTCAAGGCGCTAGAGAGGCCTGGGCCATGGTGAAGACGCGGTACACGAAGGCTGACCCAAATCACATGGCCGAGGTCGGACCTGTGGGGCCCGATGGGAAGGAGATCCCTGTACGCTTAGTATACGGCCAAGTAGAATTGGCCGCAAAGTATTCCCAGCAGGACTATAAACTAGACAGCCTGTTAGATGGTATTGAAGAGGAATACAATCAGTCAAAATGACTATGTAATTTTAATTGACATGTGTAATGCCTTCTAGCCGGATTGTAGATCGTTTGTCATGGCCGACCTTTTCGCTTCAACCTCGGGACCTGACGATCCAGAGTGTGTCCGAATACCCCTGCGGCTATGTAAGAGCCGGGGTATGCATGGAGACCAGGCATAGGGGTCATTAGTGCTTGAACAGACAAGTGCCCAACTAGTTATGTTATATTACATGGTTAGTAAGAAACATCTTCCAGGGAGAATAGTTCTGTTAAGGGTTCCATTCCTTGGGAGGCATGCCCTAAAGTGCATTTCCATGCTGAGAAAAGAGACGCAGAAAAGATCATCCGGGGGCGCATAAATAAATAAATGAAAAGGTCATCTTTAGTTCACCGACCGAGTATTCCCTTAAGAACGCTAGCTTTCGGCTTCACTCAGTCTGAGGTACACATCCGGCTGACCCGGCAGTAACAATCGCAGAGGTGCTCCCTTTACCATCTAGCCGAACAATCGGGAACATAGGGGTAAGCACAGGAGCCAGGCAACCCAGCTTGGCCAAAACTTAAGTCATATCGATGCATATAATGGTGAATAAAGGTACATGCGGAAGTGTGACAGATGTGTTGGGCATGAAGCTCGTATAAATAAGCTTCTGTTGAAAGAAGCCCCCAGGTTTAATGAGCACGGATAGCGCGTCACTTATTGAGCCTTTAAAGGCTATAAGAGAAAGGAAGAGGAGAAGGACAGAAATATAAGACAGGAAATATCATAAAAAAAGGGGTGGATGGGGGAAGGATACGAACACAGAGTCCAAAGCTAGGCATAGAATCTTCGGAGACGGGCTGCGTTCCATGGGTTCGGCTCGAGTCGGTTATCCGATGCATCTCGCAGGCGGTACGCTCCACCAGTCAGGACTTGGTCAATTATGAAGGGACATTCCCACTTGGGCTTGAGTTTGTCCTTTTTCTTGTCCGGCAGGCATAGAACTAATTCGCCAACGTTGTAATTTTTGGCCCGTACTTCTCTGCTTTGATATCTTCGAGCCTGCTGTTGACAGAATTCGGAACGGGCTTTTGCCACGTCACGCTCCTCCTCCAAGGCGTCCAAACTGTCCTGATGATCGAGCTCGGCTTCTCTTTCATCGTACATGCGCACTCGATGTGAGTCATGAATTATGTCGCAGGGCAAAACTGCCTCTGCGCCGTACACCATGAAGAATGGTGTGTATCCGGTGGTGCGATTTGGCGTGGTCCGCAACCCCCAGAGTACGGAGTCAAGCTCCTCTACCCAGTGCGTATTAGATTCCTTAAGGGACCGCACTAATCTGGGTTTGATGCCGCTCATGATAAGACCATTTGCATGTTCGACCTGGCCGTTAGTTTGTGGGTGATAGACAGAAGCATAATCGAGCTTGATGCCCATGTTTTTGCACCAGAGTTTTACCTCGTCGGCCGTAAAGTTCGTGCCGTTATCAGTGATGATGCTGTGGGGGATGCCATAACGTTGTATGACACCGGATATAAAGTCTATCACCGGTCCGGATTCGACCGTCTTAACAGGCTTGGCTTCTATCCATTTGGTGAACTTATCCACCATGACCAGTAAGTATTTTTTCTTGTGGGTTCCGACTGGGGATTATTCCTCTAAAGGTTGTGCTGCTTCGCTCAATGTGGTTCCAGTCTATTTCCATTTTTTGAAGGGTTTCCTCGTAAATGAGGTTCAATCCACTGCCTCCATCCATGAGTACCTTGGTGAGGCGAAAGCCGTCCACTATTGGACCGAGGACCAATGCTGCTGGTGCTCGGGCTGTTCGGAATTTAGGTTCATCAGTGGCATTGAAAGTAATAGCCGTGTTACTCCATGGGTTTATTGTTGCTACTTGGTAGACTTCAGCAAGGCTGCGGAGTGTTCTTTTTCACATATTATTTGATGCGAAAGTCTTGAACACTGTTCATACCGTACTGGTGTCCCTGGGGTGGCTTTCTGTGGTCTCCGGAATTAGGAGATCTTCGCCAATTTTGGCCACCTGCCGGAGTATCCAACAGGCTCTTAGGCTGTGAGTGTTGGGGAACGTAGTAATTTCAAAAAATTTGCGTTGACTCAACGTAGAGGAAGTAGTCGTACGTTCTCCTCGCGATCCAACCGATCACAGCACCGTTACTCCGGTACCTCCGAGTTCTTGGCACACGTTCAGCTCGATGACGTTCCCCGGGCTCCGATCCAGCAAAGCTTTGGGGAAGAGTTCCGTCAGCACGACGGCGTGGTGACGATCTTGATGTACTACTGACGCAGGGCTTCGCCTAAGCACTGCGACAATATGACCGACGTGGAATTTAGTGGAAGGGGGCACCGCACACGGCTAAGGAACGATCCGTAGATCAACTTGTGTGTCTATGGGGTGCCCCCTGCCCCCGTATATAAAGGAGCAAGGGAGGGGGTGGCCGGCCTAGGGTTTGGCGCGCCAGGGTGTGGAGTCCTACTAGGTCTCCAAGTCCTAGTAGGAGTCCACCAAGAGGGGAGGAAGGGAGAAGGAATAGGAGGAGTAGGAAAGGTGGCCGGCCCCCTTTTCCCTAGTCCAATTCGGACCAGAGGGAAGGGGGGGCGCAGCAGCCTTTTTCCTCTTCCCACTAAAGCCCATCAAGGCCCATTACTTCTCCCGTAATCCCGTAACTCCCCGATACTCCCGAAAATACCCGGATCACTCAGAACCTTTCCGATGTCCGAATATAGTCGTCCAATATATCGATCTTTACGTCTCGACCATTTCGAGACTCCTCGTCATGTCCCCGATCTCATCCGGGACTCCGAACTCCTTCGGTACATCAAAACTCATAAACTCATAATATAACTGTCATCGAAACCTTAAGCGTGCGGACCCTACGGTTCGAGAACAATGTAGACATGACCGAGACACGTCTCCGGTCAATAACCAACAACGGGACCTGGATGCCCATATTGGCTCCTACATATTCTACGAAGATCTTTATCGGTCAGACCGCATAACAACATATGTTGTTCCCTTTGTCATCGGTATGTTACTGGCCCGAGATTCGATCGTCGGTATCCAATACCTAGTTCAATCTCGTTACCGGCAAGTCTCTTTACTCGTTCCGTAATACATCATCTCGCAACTAACTCATTGGTTGCAATGCTTGCAAGGCTTATGTGATGTGCATTACCGAGAAGGCCCTGAGATACCTCTCCGACATTCGGAGTGACAAATCCTAATCTCGAAATATGCCAACCCAACAAATACTTTCGGAGACACCTGTAGAGCACCTTTATAATCACTCAGTTACGTTGTGACGTTTGGTAGCACACAAAGTGTTGCTACGGTAAACGGGAGTTGCATAATCTCATAGTTAAAGGAACATGTATAAGTCATGGATAAAAGCAATAGCAACATACTAAACGATCGGGTGCTATGCTAATGGAATGGGTCATGTCAATCAGATCATTCAACTAATGATGTGATCTTGTTAATCAAATAACAACTCTTTGTTCATGGTTAGGAAACATAACCATCTTTGATTAATGAGCTAGTCAAGTAGAGGCATACTAGTGACACTCTGTTTGTCTATGTATTCACACATGTATTATGTTTCCGGTTAATACAATTCTAGCATGAATAATAAACATTTATCATGAATTAAGGAAATAAATAATAACTTTATTATTGCCTCTAGGGCATATTTCCTTCAGTGAGTTGGTGTGGTGCCCTCTGTACTGTGAATTTTACAGGGTCCATCAAGCCATCCTTCCAGTACGGTTCCATGCCCTGTAGAGGGTTTTTACTTTTTGGTGTTTAACCCGGGTGTCTGGTGATGATACACCCTTTTATTTCGGACTGGGTTTGTATTCAGGACCGGATCATCCCAAAATTTTATTTCGGTTTTCTAGGCGCTTTCCATCGCACGATACTTTCATACTACTGATGCCAAGTCAGCGAAGCGTGTAATATCACGGCGACTTATGGCATTAAGGATTCCCTTGTCCGTGCAATTATTGCAGAAGATTGAAATTGTGTCTTCCTCGCGGCAGTCCTTTATCCTGTTCATAACCAGGAGGAATCTGGCCCAGTAATGATGTACTGTCTCTTCAGGCTTTTGCCTGATTTGGGATAGATCGCTTATGTTCGGGTGGGTGGGTGGAATTAAATCTGAAACCTCACCCCATCTGAGACTCGGAGGCCAAGGAGTTTCCGAACTCGAAAGTTTGGATTCTTGGATGTTGTCCAATGAATCCAGCCCGTCACCTGATTCTAAGTTCAGGTCTTGAGTGATATCTTCCCCTCCGCGGGTATCCGGCTTGGAGGGATCGGGAATCTGGACGTAACTAGTCCTTAAGAAAGACGAAGGGTCGCTGCACTGTCCCTCTACCAAGGCGACGTGATGGGTGACTTGGGGAGAGTTAATCTCTCTCAGATCGGGTTTAGGCCCAATCTGGTCATAATACGTAGCGACTCCCAGGGCGGCGATGCGATCCAAGAGCTCATTTATGGAAGAGAGCTCCATTGGATCTAACTGCTCGGTGAGTTCTGAGTTGACATGAAGATTGCTTTCGATGACCCGAGAGGTCATTGTCGATGCAGCAGCCGAACAGGCGGTCATAAGAAAACCACCTAGCCAGAGAGTTTGGCCGACAGACAAAGCTCCCTTAGCAACGGTGCCGTCTTTAAAGATGGGATGATGCATCCTTCCTCATCGTGACGACACAGAGGAACTCTCAATGAAAGCACCAATGTCGGTGTCAAAACCGGCGGATCTCGAGTAGGGGGTCTGTAGGACCGGAAGTATGTCTAGAGGGGGGGTGATTAGACTACTTGACCAAATAAAAACTTAACCTTTTCCCAATTTTAGTTCTTGGTAGATTTTAGCAATTTTAGGACAAGTCAAGCAATCATCACACAATTCAAGCAAGCATGCAAAGAGTATATAGCAACGGAAAGTAAAGCATGCAACTTGCAAGAATGTAAAGGGAAGGGTTTGGAGAATTCAAACGCAATTGGAGACACGGATGTTTTTCCCATGGTTCGAATAGGTGGTGCTATCGTACATCCACGTTGATGGAGACTTCAACCCACGAAGGGTAACGGTTGCGCGAGTCCACGGAGGGCTCCACCCACGAAGGGTCCACGAAGAAGCAACCTTGTCTATCCCACCATGGCCATCGCCCATGAAGGACTTGCCTCACTAGCGGTAGATCTTCACGAAGTAGGCGATCTCCTTGCCCTTACAAACTCCTTGGTTCAACTCCACAATCTTGTCGGAGGCTCCCAAGTGACACCTAGCCAATCTAGGAGACACCACTCTCCAAGAAGTAACAAATGGTGTGTTGATGATGAACTCCTTGCTCTTGTGCTTCAAATGATAGTCTCCCCAACACTCAACTCTCTCTCATAGGATTTGGATTTGGTGGAAAGAAGATTTGAGTGGAAAGAAACTAGGGGAAGGCTAGAGGTCAAGATTCATATGATAGGAATGGAATATCTTGGCCTCAACACAAGGGTAGGTGGTTCTCTCACAGAACATATGAGTTGTAAGTGTAGATGTATTCTGATGGCTCTCTCCATGAATGAAGAGAAGGTGGAGGGGTATATATAGCCTCCACACATAATCCAACCGTTACACACAATTTACCAATCTCGGTGGGACCGAATCAACAAACTCGGTCGGACCGAAAAGGTAAACCTAGTGACCGTTAGAGATTTTCGGTGGGACTGACATGCAACTCGGTAGGACCGATACGGTTACGGTTAGGGCATAACGTAATCTCGGTGAGACCGATTACACAAACTCGGTGAGATTGATTTGGTAATTGGCTAACCAGAGAGTTGGTCAGGCAAACTCGGTGGGACCGATTTGCTCTTTCGGTGAGACCGAAAAGTTACAAAAGGGAAACAGAGAGTTTACATTGCAATCTCGGTGGGACCGATTTGCTCTTTCGGTGAGACCGAAAAGTTACAAAAGGGAAACAGAGAGATTGCAACCCCATCTCGGTGAGACCGAGATCCCTATCGGTAGAACCGATTTGCTAGGGTTTGGCAGTGGCTTATGACATGTGAAACTCGGTGGTGCCGGATAGAAAGAATCGGTAGGTCCGAGTTTGGCTTTGGGTTTAGGTCATATGTGGAAGTGGGAAAGTAGCTGAGGGTTTTGGAGCATATCATCAAGCACATGGAGCAAAAGGCTCATTAAGCAACACCTCATCCCTCCTTGATAGTATTGGCTTTTCCTATGGACTTAATGTGATCTTGGATCACTAAAATGTAAAAAGAAGAGTCTTGAGCTTTTGAGCTTGAGCCAATCCTTTGTCCTTAGCATTTTGAGGGTTCCACTTTCACCATCCATGCCATGCCAATCATTGAGCTTTCCTGAAATAATTGTCTTGGAATAGCATTAGCTCAATGAGCTATATGTTGTTATGAATTACCAAAACCACCTAGGGATAGTTGCACTTCCAATCTCCCCCTTTTTGGTAATTGATGACAACATATAGATCAAAGCTTCGACAAATGATAATAAGAATGATATATATCGTCGCTTTGAGAAGTATGTGATAAGTGAGAGCTCCCCCCTAAATTTGTGCATATTTAAAATTTGCTTTGGACTGCAATTGCACAAAGAGTTAGAATTATGGGTTACTCTTCCATGTCACATACATCTTGGTGGAGCGCTCAAAATGATAATAATGAAATACGTGCACTCATCACCAAGGAAAAGTGAATGACCACAAAAGATAGATAAGATATATCAAGCATGCATAAGTGTAGCTTATGATCAAACACATGATCATCAATGTCTCACAAGCATAACAAAGTATCTCGACCAAAAGCAAACAATGTTTGAAAAACCACCAAATAAAGCAAGAGAGAAAAAAGCAACACTCTCTCTCTCTCTCTCGAAGCCTATGATCTATACATTTTTCTCCCCCTTTGGCAACAAGTTACCAAAAAGTTCCTAGAAAATGCATAGTGCTAGATCGACACTTAGGCTTGATCTTCTGGTGGTGGCGGAGTCCTGATCACTCCAAGGATGAAGGCTTCTGTAGACGTGGTTGGAGTTTGAGCTGAAGTAGATGCTGGAGCTGGTGGGGCTGGTGCTGTGGCTGGAGCTGAGGCGGTGGCTCTTGTGTCAGGAACTGGCACTGCACTGGACCTCTGAGCTCGTGGCACTCTGGCAAATGCATCAGTGGTAGTCTTCCCTTTCCTCTCCTGCATGTCATCTTGGAGTTGCTCCACTGCAGTCTGAATCTCTGTCACCTTGATATCCAAGTCATAGAACTTTTGTTCTATGATTCTCTCTAAGCTTGCCTGGTTCTGAGTTAGGATGGCCAGTCCTTTCTCAATCCGCAGGGTGAATGCAATCAAGTAACTGAGCTGCTCTTGCTTGTTCTTCAAGAAGTACTCAGATGCCTCCTCTTGAGTTGGCATCTTGGCAGCTTTCTCCTTCCTTGCCTTCTCCTTCTTGGCTTGTGCTTGGGCTGATGATGGTTCATTTTCATTCATCACAACTTGGTTGTCCTCGAAATCTGGATGAATAGGCAAATGTTCCTTGTCCAACAAGTATGTGTCTGTGCCCATTCTTGAGTTAATCAACATCTGGATCTGAGGGGCATAACCACAGCTCCTCTTCTGATCTGCCGCAGTCCTCTTGATAGTCTCTACTATGAGGCTCATAACCTTAAATTTCTGAGGCACATCAAAGATATGTAGCAGGTTGATGGCATGACCTCTGATCATCTTGTGATCTCCAGACTTAGGCAAAAGTGTGTGCCTAAGGATCCAGTTGATCGTAGGCAGACCTGACAACAAGTGTTTTACAGACCCAAACTGGTGAGTGTCAAGATCATCTGCTGGAATCTCCTTGTCCATATTTGCCATAGTGTTATGATCCATCTTTTTCTTGGAATAGACATCCAAGTCATCTTCATTTTCCTCTCGGGCATTGATCAACTTTGCCCATTCCTCAACAGTTGAGTGGTACCTAGTACCTTCAGACATCCATGTGATCCTTCCATCTGGGTAGAAATGTGCTGTGGAGTAGAACTGCATGATCAGCTCCTCATTCCACTTTGTGAGCTTCTGCCCAACAAAGTCAGCTACTCCACATGCCTTGAATCTATCTTGCACTCCAGGGTAGTGCTCTTCATTGTCCTTGATATACTCCCAATCGACCCATCTCATATCACACACAACAGGCTTCTTGTCCAACAAGACTGTCTCATAGAAGTCCTGCTGTTCCTTAGTGTGGAAGCTGTAGTCAATAGCTGTCCTTCTCCTGGTAGCATATGGATCCTCTGCTCTCCACTTTCTTAGCCCAGAGTCTCTTCTGATATTCATATCCTCAGCCACAGGATGAGCATCACTATGATCTGGTATCTTGGGCTTCAACTTTCTCAGCACTTGGCCTTCCTCTTCTTCTGCAGTGTCAGGCACTGGGGCCTTGTTCTTCTCGGAAGCTGGGGTGCTCCTTGTATTTCTCTTTGGTTTTGGCTTTGGAGCTGGCTTGGCCTTGGAAGCAGCCTTGGGGGCTTCCTTGGGCTTAGATGCAGTTGCCCCTGATCTTATAGCATCACCCATCAGTTTGGGTGCCTTAGGTGCTGGTGCAGCAACCTCTTCTTCTTCCTCTTCTTCATTAGAAGAATCTCTCCTCATAGAAGGCTTGCCAACAACTCTGGCAGTGGTCGTTCTAGCTCTCTTCTTTTTCTTGTCCTGGCCAATTTCTTCCTCTTCAGATTCCATAGTGAATTTTATAGTTTCCTCAGGAACAGCCTTCCTAGGCTTGGAGGTAGGAACTCTCCTAGCAGGTGCTTTCTTGAGCATTCCTGGCTTGATGGCTGCAGCTGAGCCATACTCCTTCTTGAGCACAACTCTCTTGGAAGTTGCTTCCTCCTCTGCCACATAGTCCTCATCCTCTGATTCTGAGGTTCTCTTCTTCCTTTGTCTTGTGGCAGCTTTTGGCAGGTTGTTGGGGGTGCTCCTGCTGCCTTCATCTGAAGAGCTGGAGGGACTAGTGCCCTCACTCATCTGCACTGGCTGCTCTGACAGGTTCTGGCTATCACTCTGGTCTGACATGATGAACAAGCTGACTGCTGACCCTGTGAATAGTTTATAGATGAGGTAGAGTGGATGAGCATCACAAAATGCAGAGATTTTTGCAAAAGAATGATTCAAAAACTTAGTTTTAGTTTCCCACAGAAAGCATTTCGGATCTACAGATTTTAAACTCAGTGATACCAAAGCAGTTTTTGGAACCTAAACTAGTGAACTCAGTCAGACCGAGTCACAGTTCGGTGGCACCGAGACTGCTAGGGTTTCACAAAGTTCCAAAATCGATCACACCGATTAGCAATACTCGGTCAGACCGAGTCTTACTTGTGCAATGGCATAAGCCAAATCGGTGGGACCGAGTTTTTCAACTCGGTGGGTCCGAGATGGTTTCGGCGGAAACCTAACCCTAAAATTTTCAAATCAAACCTATTCTACGAGTTCATTGACTGGATAGGAGTTTATCAAACGTGGCAAGAATCATTAAGTTCACAATGTGCTAGGAATCGGATTGGGGAATAGCACAAAGATCGAGTCCATACCCTAGTCCGGCGGAGACTCGCTACGGCGGCAACGGCGGGGTTGATTCCCGTTGACAGCGACGGAGACCAGCGACTGGAGGCGGCTGGCGGCGAGGAGACGATCCGGAGACCACGTAGGCAGAGCGAGCTATAGCGCGGGCGAAGGGGTTCGGAGAAATTTCCAAATTTTTGCCCGTGTCTATATATAGCCCGACCCTGTCGGTGTGACCGAGTGGAACAACTCGGTGGCACCGAGGTGCAAAACTGTATACAGTTATTGCAACTCGGTGTGACCGAATGGTTCAAATCGGTTGCACCGAGATCGAAAACATAGATCAACTTAATGATCTCGATAAGACCGAAAGTGGGGTATCGGTTAGACCGAGGATCACAAAGAGGTTTTGGAAGTTTAAGTCTATGACGAATCGGGGACTCCGAGTGCTCCTCACACAGAGTGGTTCGAATCTGACTTGATCAATTTTGTGATGTAGCATGAATAGAGTTTGAGACGAGAAAAGCATAGATAGCTAGAGGAGGTTCTTAGGCATCCTTGTCCATCCACTTGGCAAAAGAAAAATAAAGCCAAACAATCAAAACAACAAGTGGATGTCCTCGAATGAGTAAAATATGCAACCAACATGCTCACACAATAAAATGGCAATTGAAATATGTGACAAAGCATGCACATCCAGTTCTAGCATCTATCAAGCAATTGACGATGACTAGGTCATCTATATATGAGTATATTGACTTAGGAGTCAAATGAGAACATTTGATCATAGGTCATACTCATCGTTTAAGCTCAAGTGGGGTTACCACTTTTACATAAAGCATTGTTGTGTTCACATCATTAGAGTTGCTTTAACTCAAGTCTTAGAGTAAAGCTCCCCCTAGATGTGATATCCCCCCTAAGAGGGATGAATTAACCTTGGGTTTTGTCGATGATGACTTCATGTAGATGTAGAAGATGTGGATGCTCAATGTTGATGTAGATCACTTGGAGCTATACTTTTGAGTGATTTGCACTTTCAATACCTACATGGGTTAGTCCCACAAGGAACAAACAAGAATATCCATAGACATAGAGTGATGCACACACAAGATGATGTCTATGAAGGCTTTTAGGTTACCTTGTCCCTTGACTTACCAACATGAGGGTTTGTGACTCCTTGAACTAGTGCAAGATGTGGAAGTTGATTGCACTTGTTTTTGCCAAAATGATAAGAGTGAAGTATGTTGGCGGAGTCACCCTCAAGAACTCTCTAGTTCTTCTTCTTTTGGATCCACACCATCTTGATGGGAATCCTTGGAGTTGTAGTCGTACTTGATGAAGTGGAACTTGAAGTAGTCTTGGGAATCCACTTGATTAAGGTCTTAGGAGCTTCTTCAAATGCATCAATTTCCTCTTGAAGCTTGTCCTTGCCTTTTTGCTTGTAGTCTTGTGGTGGAAGATCATCTTGTGTTTGTGTCCCCTTGAAAGAAGTAGGATCATACTTCTCTTGTTGAGGAACAAACTTTGTCTTGGGGTATAGATCTTCTTCCCTCTCAACTCCATTGGCATTGAACTTTCGTTCAAAACCAACACCTTGATTCTTCCGGTGCCTTCCTTGCTTGCGTACAATCTCCTCGAATTGCTTACTTCCGGCAAGGCTTTTGTAACTCCTTTCTCTATGATTCCCTTCAATAAGCTATTTTCTTGCTCAAGAGTAACTTGGCTAAGAGAATCGTTAGTGGAATCAAGAGAACTACTAGAAGCAACAATATTGGATTTAACATGACCATTGTTACTACTAGAGGAAGAATCTTTCTTGTTCTTGTTATTAGACTTGACTTGAGGCATGTAAGTGGATAAGATTAAACGCTTGGCAATGTAAGAAGAACTTTTCTTGCGGAGATCATCATTGATTGCCTTTAAGAACTCATGCTCTTGCTCAAGATTGAGCTTTTCAAAGCGTAACTTCTCATGAGCTCTTAAAAGTTCTCGATGATCTTCGAAGATAGTTTCATGAGCTAACTTAAGAGTGTTTAGTTCTTTAGTTAGAGCCTCAATTTTCTCCTTATCATTGTCATTCGTTTTATCTTGATTAGCATGATTAATTGACGTTTCATCATAGTATTCATCACTAGAGTTGTCAACAAGTAAATCATCATCACCTAACAAGTCATCCTCATCACTATTGAAATCAACATACTCAGGATGAGTTACCTTAGGACCTTTGGCCATGAAGCATCTTCCAATTCCTTCATTTGGTGAGTCAAATATGTCGTAGGAGTTGGTTGACACAAGTGCTAGACCGGCAACTCCTTCATCTTGAGTATATTCGGAATCAGAGTGATAACTTCTCTCGAAGTGGTTGTCGGAGTCGGAGCTGGATACCCATTCACCAACATGAGCTTGATGTCTTCGTTTTATGTAGCTCCTTGATGATTTTTCCTTTCTTTCCGAATCCTTGCCTCTTCGTGAGTATCTTCGTTCATAACGATCATCTCTACTCCTTCTCTCTCTTGATGGTGATTCTTCTCTTTTGCCTCTTCTTTTTGGAGAATCTTCTCTTCTTTTGTAGGGAGCCGTACACTCATTGGAATAGTGTCCGGGTCTTCCACAATTGTAGCAGTTTCGCTCTCGACTAGAAGATCTTTTGTCATTGTAGGACCTTGACTTGGAGCTTCTATCTTTGCTTCTACTCTTGTAGAACTTGTTGAAGTTCTTCACCATTAAGCTCAATTCTTCGTTGAAGTTTTGTTTCTCACTTGATGATGTGGGGGCTTCACATGAGGCTTTGTAGGCACCACTTGATTTGTTGTGAAGTTCCTCTTTATCCTTGAGTGACATCTCATGAGCAACAATTCTTCCAATGACCTCCGTTGGCTTGAGATCTTTGTAATTGGGCATCATTTGGATCAATGTGCACACGGTATCATATTTTCCATCCAAGGCTCTTAGGATCTTCTTGATGATGAATCTGTCGGTCATCTCTTCACTCCCTAAGCCGGCAATCTCGTTTGTGATGAGAGCAAGCCTAGAGTACATTTCAGCGACACCTTCACCATCCTTCATTTTGAACTTGTCAAGTTGACTTTGAAGCACATCCAATTTGGATTCCTTGACGGAGTCGGTACCTTCGTGCATATCAATCAAAGTATCCCAAATTTCCTTTGCATTCTCAAGACGGCTGATTTTGTTGAATTCTTCGGGGCATAATCCGTTGAAGAGAATATCACAAGCTTGAGCGGTGTATTGTAACATCTTCAACTCATCCGCGGTAGCTTCACGGTTTGGTTCTTTCCATCGAAGAAGTCACCTTGCAAACCAACACACACAATAGCCCAAACGGCGGGGCTATGTCCAAGAATATGCACTTTCATTTTATGCTTCCAACTAGCAAAATTAGTACCATCAAAGTAAGGACCTCTACGGTGATAATTTCCCTCGCTAGACGCCATACTCTCCTAGGTTGTGAAACCAAGTCTATGACCACCAAAAGCTATGGAAATCAAAGCAAATGGAGACCAAGGCTCTGATACCACTTGTAGGATCGGAAGTATGTCTAGAGGGGGGGTGATTAGACTACTTGACCAAATAAAAACTTAACCTTTTCCCAATTTTAGTTCTTGGCAGATTTTAGCAATTTTAGGACAAGTCAAGCAATCATCACACAATTCAAGCAAGCATGCAAAGAGTATATAGCAGCGGAAAGTAAAGCATGCAACTTGCAAGAATGTAAAGGGAAGGGTTTGGAGAATTCAAACGTAATCGGAGACACGGATGTTTTTCCCGTGGTTCGGATAGGTGGTGCTATCCTACATCCACGTTGATGGAGACTTCAACCCACGAAGGGTTACGGTTGCGCGAGTCCACGGAGGGCTCCACCCATGAAGGGTCCACGAAGAAGCAACCTTGTCTATCCCACCATGGCCATCGCCCACGAAGGACTTGCCTCACTAGCGGTAGATCTTCACGAAGTAGGCGATCTCCTTGCCCTTACAAACTCCTTGGTTCAACTCCACAATCTTGTCGGAGGCTCCCAAGTGACACCTAACCAATCTAGGAGACACCACTCTCCAAGAAGTAACAGATGGTGTGTTGATGATGAACTCCTTGCTCTTGTGCTTCAAATGATAGTCTCCCCAACACTCAACTCTCTCTCATAGGATTTGGATTTGGTGGAAATAAGATTTGAGTGGAAAGCAACTTGGGGATGGCTAGAGATCAAGATTCATATGATAGGAATGGAACATCTTGGCCTCAACACAAGGGTAGGTGGTTCTCTCTCAAAACATATGAGTTGGAAGTGTAGATGTGTTCTGATGGCTCTCTCCATGAATGAAGAGGAGGTGGAGGGGTATATATAGCCTCCACACAAAATCCAACCGTTACACACAATTTACCAATCTCGGTGGGACTGAATCAACAAACTCGGTCGGACCGAAAAGGTAAACCTAGTGACCGTTAGAGATTTTCGGTGGGACTGACATGCAACTCGGTAGGACCGATACGGTTAGGGTTAGGGCATAACGTAATCTCAGTTAGACCGATTACACAAACACGGTGAGACCGATTTGGTAATTGGCTAACCAGAGAGTTGGTCAGGCAAACTCGGTGGGACCGATTTGCTCTTTCGGTGAGACCAAAAAGTTACAAAAGGGAAACAGAGTGTTTACATTGCAATCTCGGTGGGACCGATTTGCTCTTTCGGTGAGACCGAAAAGTTACAAAAGGGAAACAGAGAGATTGCAACCCCATCTCGGTGAGACCGAGATCCCTATCGGTAGAACCGATTTGCTATGGTTTGGCAGTGGCTTATGACATGTGAAACTCGGTGGCGCCGGATAGAAAGAATAAGTAGGTCCGAGTTTGGCTTTGGGTTTAGGTCATATGTGGAAGTGGGAAAGTAGCTGAGGGTTTTGGAGCATATCATCAAGCACATGGAGCAAAAGGCTCATTAAGCAACACCTCATCCCTCCTTGATAGTATTGGCTTTTCCTATGGACTCAATGTGATCTTGGATCACTAAAATGTAAAAAGAAGAGTTTTGAGCTTTTGAGCTTGAGCCAATCCTTTGTCCTTAGCATTTTGAGGGTTCCACTTTCACCATCCATGCCATGCCAATCATTGAGCTTTCCTGAAATAATTGTCTTGGAATAGCATTAGCTCAATGAGCTATATGTTGTTATGAATTACCAAAACTACCTAGGGATAGTTGCACTTTCAGGGTCCCGAACTGTGCGTCTAGGCGGATGGTAACATGAGACAAGGGACACGATGTTTTTACCCAGGTTCGGGCCCTCTTGATGGAGGTAAAACTCTACTCCTGCTTGATTAATATTGATGATATGGGTAGTACAAGAGTAGATCTACCACGAGATCAAGGAGGCTAAACCCTAGAAGCTAGCCTATGGTATGATTGTTCTTGGTCCTACGGACTAAACCCTCCAGTTTATATAGACACCGGAGAGGGCTAGGGTTACACAGAGTCTGTTACAATGGTAGGAGATCTAAATATCCGTATCGCCAAGCTTGCCTTCCACGCCAAGGAAAGTCCCTTCCGGACACGGGACGGAGTCTTCAATCTTGTATCTTCATAGTCCAAGAGTCCGGCTGAAGGTATAGTCCGGCCATCCGGACACCCCCTAATCCAGGACTCCCTCACCTAGTATCCACTATGTTTTGAGATTGATGTTGCTACGACTTTGCCATGCTTAATGCTTGTCACTTTGGGCCCGGGTGCCATGTTTTCAGATCTGAAACGTTTATGTTATCACCATTATATCCATGTTCTAGATCTGATCTTGCAAGTTATAGTCACCTACTATGTGTTATGATCTGGCAACCCCGGAGTGACAATAGTCGGGACCACTCCCGGTGATGACCATAGTTTGAGGAGTTCATGTATTCATCGTGTGTTAATGCTTTGTTCCGGTTCTCTATTAAAAGGAGGCCTTAATATCCCTTAGTTTCCAATATGGACCCCGCTGCCACGGGAGGGTAGGACAAAAGATGTCATGCATGTTCTTTCCATAAGCATGTATGACTATTGACGGAATACATGCCTACATTATATTTATGAACTGGAGCTACTGTCGTATCACCCTAGGTTATGACTGTCTCATGATGAATATCATCCAGTAAATTACCGATCCAATGCCTACAAATTTATCTTATATTGTTTCTACTAAGTTACTACTGCTATTGTCACTGTTACACTTGCTACAAAATTACTGCTATCACTGTTGCAGTTACCGTTGCTACAACTACTATAATCAAAACTATCATACTACTCTGCTAGTGATCAGTTTGCTGCAGATAATTAATCTCCAGGTGTGGTTGAATTGACAACTTAGCTGCTAATACTTGCAATCCAATCTATAAATTTGGGTTGAATACTCTACCCTCGAAAACGGTTGCGATCCCCTATACTTGTGGGTTATCAGTCAGCACCTTCAGGATTGACTAAACCTTCTAGTTGCATCATATACAACTCTTCTTTAATAAATCCATTTAAGGAATGCAGTTTTGACATCCATTTGCCAGATTTCTTAAAATGGGGCAAATGCTAACATGATTCGGACAGACTTAAGCATCGATACGTGTGATAAAATCTCATCGTAATCAACACCTTGAACTTGTCGAAAACTTTTTGCGGCAATTCGAGCTTTGTAGATAGTAACACTACCATCAACGTTGGTCTTCCTCTTGAAGATCCATTTATTCTCAATGGCTCGCCGATCATTGGGCAAGTCAACCAAAGTCCACACTTTGTTCTCATACATGGATCCTATATATCTCATATTTCATGGCCTCAAGCCATTTATTGGAATCTGGGCTCATTATAGCTTCTTCGTAGTTTGTAGGTTTGTCATGGTCTAGTAACATGACTTCCAGAACAGGATTACCGTACCACTCTGGTGTGGAACGTGCTCTGTTTGACCTACGAGGTTTGGTAGTAACTTGATCTGAAGTTGCATGATCATCATCATTAGCTTCCTCTCTAGTTGGTGTCGGCATCACGGGAACGGTTTTCTGTGATGAGCTACTTTTCAAAACGAGAGAAGATAGAATTACTCATCAAGTTCTACTTTCCTCCCACTCACTTCTTTCGAGAGAAACTCCTTCTCTAGAAAGTATCCATTCTTAGCAACAAGCATCTTGCCTTCAGATCTGTGGTAGAAGGTGTACCCAATAGTTTCTTTTGGGTATCCTCTGAAGACGCACTTCTCTGATTTGGGTTCGAGCTTATCAGGCTGAACCTTTTTCACATAAGCATCCCAATCTCAGACTTTAAGAAACGACAACTTAGGTTTCTTGCCAAACCACAGTCCACACGGTGTCGCCTCAACGGATTTAGACGGTGCCCTATTTAACATGAATGCAGCTATCTCTAATGCATTACCCCAAAACGACAGTGGTAAATCGGTAAGAGACATCATAGATCGCACCATATCTAATGAATTATGGTTACGACGTTCGGACACACCATTACGCTTTGGTGTTCCAGGTGGCGTGAGTTGTGAAACTATTCCACATTGTTTTAAATGAAGGCCAAACTCGTAACTCAAATATTCGCCTCTGCAATTAGATCGTAGAAACTTTATTTTCTTGTTACGATGATTCTCCACTTCACTCTGAAATTCTTTGAACTTTTCAAATGTTTCAGACTTGTGTTTCATCAAGTAGATATACCCATATCTGCTCAAATCATTTGTGAAGGTCAGAAAATAACGATAACCACCGCGAGCTTCAACACTCATTGGACCGCATACATCGATATGTATTATATCCAATAAGTTATCATCTCGCTCCATTGTTCCGGAGAACAGAGTTTTAGTCATGTTGCCCGTGAGGCATGGTTTGCAAGTATCAAATGATTCATAATTAAGTGATTCCAAAAGTCCATCTGCATGGAGTTTCTTCATGTGCTTTACACCAATATGACCTAAACGGCAGTGCCACAAATATGTTGCACTATCATTATCAACTTTGCATCTTTTGGCATCAGTATTATGAATATGTCACTACTGCAGGATGATGCTAACGCGACACTACGACTAGAGACCCTTCGAGAAACTGTGTGCGATGCAATAATCGCAAACGGTGGTGTATGAAAACCGTCAAAAATGTATAAAACGTTTGAGATGATGGATGCATCAAACACGGTTCAGATTTTAGTTGCGTGTGCGATGAAGGGCAGACGGTTCAGTTCAGTTAACTGTTTGCGATGAGGAGGAACAAAAGAAACGGGCAACCAGATGAAAGCACGTGCGATACACAACATACGGTTCACTCGGATGAACTGTTTGTGATTAGTGATAGAGGCAACGGTGTCCCGATGTTTCAATGAGATGATAACTATCGATTTCGTGGAGATGACTTTGACGATCCGACTACAAACGTGCACCACGTTGCGCCTTAGCAATCGCTAAACCAACTCCTAGAGGTTATTGACCATGCTGGAGCACGATCAACCTGACCACGAAGGTCTATTCCTGCAAGCAATCGAAGAACAAGCAAGAATATGATAAAGCAATCTGAATATTGCGAATATAGATGAAGTATTGATAAATGTGGGGATCCGGAAGCGGTCTTGGTCTGGTCGTTGGACACAAACGAAGTACACGAAGTTGCAATGGCTAACTTTTAACTAAACAAATCCCAAGGAAAAAACTACTAGATGGATCTACTTATATAGGAGCAAGGGGTGGCGGCCAAGGAGGTGGGAGGACGTCCCAAGGCAGCCTAAAACCAACCCTAGGTCGTACAAGGCTCATGGGCCCAAGTGGAGGTGATGCAACACCTTTGGACTTGTTGTTTGACTCGGATTCTGCTGCAGCGTCAGATTGTTTCGTCCATATCTCAACGCTCAAGACGAATTTAAAGGTGAATCCAAATGGGTTGGAAAGAGGACGAAATCTACATTCCAACAAAAAAAGAATCACCCAATTCGGAGTCCGCAGAAAAAGTTGTTGGCGTTTTGATTTAGGTATGTCTGTGCAGTCCGAATCTGAATCCAGAACGTGAGAGACCTGGACTCTATCTTCTCTTGGCCCAAAAGTGACGTGAGAGGACTTTTTGAACAGAACCTAAACTTCTCCTTTTCCCCTATCTTCATATGTGGATTGTACAAATGTCCCATACACCTGCAATTAGATAAAACACAAAAGTGTGTGAAGTATTTTTGTTCTAGATAACATAAATAGATTATTGAATAGTTTGCACTAGAAATCACCTGACAAATATGCATGTATGCAATATTTTTGATCGTATCCAAGGTAGTCATGTCCTCATCATCCTCCCCTTCTTGAAAATAAAGCCGTCCTCAGCGTTGCTTAATCTGAAATATGGCTAACAAAAGAGACAAGGTGTACATGTTGTATATGTATATGTCATCCATTTTTACTTCCTGTGGATTTTGCACATATGATACATGTATACATGAGTAACTTTCATAGTTAATAAAATATAAAGCCAAAATATTATCACAAGAAGTAGAAGGCATGAAAGTATTGCAACTCAGTTTGCACATATAAGTGAAGCTCTTATTCATATGAAAAGATTGACAATATTCATCATTAAACCATCCCAACATTGGTGAATAAACCTTACTTGCATCAAATTTACGTGCTACAACATGCTTAAATAAGCAAACATGCAATAAGTCATTTGACACAGAATCATCACTAAGATTAGAGGTCATATCAAAATGATTAAACATTGGTTCTTTTGCATCAACAGTTAATTCATTGGGTGCACTCAAAATTATTGGTATTTCAGTTGTTTGATCACATGACGCATTCATGAAAGTAACATGATTCTCTAAAATAGGTGATGCGCTTAAATCAACAGGTAACTCAACACATGATGTATTCAAGTTAACTAGGCATGCATCATTCTCATGTGAAGTTATATCATCAATACCTTTACGGTTACCTTGTCGCAAAGATGTAGCTGATGTAGGTACGGATGATGGCAATCTACCATACTCTTGAGATGATGTCGCGCTCACAATCTGAGGTGTGGCTGCTCTAGTAGGTGCAACGGTGGAGGAACCAAGCGGTGGTGGTGAGCATGAACTAGAATAGTAGTTGTTGTAGTCACCCAATGCATCCTCCTGTAACTGTCTCTCAAAGGTACAAGCACGAACATACATACCAGTAATGCAACGAGGAATATACTGAAATCGTGCCTGAATATCATGGTTCAAACCACCAAAAAATCTATTCATTGTATCATCCTCAGATTCTTCTATGTCACAATGATGCATATAAGATTTGAACTCTTGGTAGTAAGCATGAACAATGTTGTTGCCTTGTTTAAATTGTTCAAATTTGTGAAGCAATTCACGATGATAGTAAGGAGGGAAAATTGTTGTCTCATTACAACTTTCAAATCTTTCCAAGTTGTGGGTTGGTTATCAATGTTTTTCTTACAATGCACACTCCACCAAACAGAAGCAAAACCAGTAAATGCTCTAGTGGCAGCTCGTACTCGCTCAAGTTCAGAAAAGTCATGGTGACTAAAAACTTGGTCTACTTCACGCTCCCAAGCTAGATAAATAGCAAGATTAAATCCACCATCAAATGACGGTAAAGAGATAACCTGACCATGTGCTTGTGTGTGTTGTCCCAACTCTCGTGATGGTGAAGATGTGTCCGTCGTCCAAGAACTTCTATCTCCAGAACCTATCATGATTAGTAGAAACAAGAAACGAAATTCGAGAATAATGTTCCTATGAACTACTAAGATGTGGTTGTAAAGTGCTCACAGTAAAGCAAATATCAATATCTTACAAGTTCTTACCATGCGGCAGGTGGTGACAGGCAACCAGCGGTGTCAAATTAACTTCGAAGATTGTGTAAAGCGATTGCCAGGGGAACGTACGGATACACGGTGTAGAAATATGTGGAGCTTGGTTGGCTATATATGGTAGCAAAAGATTAGCAATAATCAATTCAGAGATGCAATGTTGAATAAACGCTCAACGACGGTACTGTGCTGGTCCTAAGCTAGACCGGACTAGAGACGCGAGCCTAGAACACTAATGACGTCATGGCGTAGCACAACTGACATCAATGAAGGATACTAAGTAGCTCTGGGCAGCAAGATATAAGTGAAGATCACAACGGCAGTAAAGATAATGACGAAAAACAATTGCCAAGCAGGATATACAACAACTTTCTCCCCAACTCTGCCCGGGAAAAGTTTGTGCTAATTTTCTAATAATTTTTCTATCAAAATTCCACTGACTCAAGCTTTCAAACGCAAAAATAATCACTCAATTCCGAGTTGATATGAGGAGTCAAAAAATTCTGAAACTGGCTTGAAAAACTGAAACAAGCTGTGTTCGCGAACTTCGGAGGGCAAAAACACCTACTTAGAAGCCGATCTTGAGGTGTCAAATATTGAACTAGCTTCTGCAACTATTTAGATGCAGCTCGTCGCTAGCTTTCATTTGAGTACTCGCGGAGCCAAAACGGACTTCGTATGAGGAAGTTACGCCTGTTTTACTGAACAGTGCACAAAACAGATTCCAATCCGAATTCAACTACGAGATTGAGTCTAGATAGATCCGAATTTTGTTTTTTTTCTCTTTTTTTTCTCACACTTTTTTCTTTCTCTTTCTCTCTTTTTTTCTCTGACTTTTTTCTTTTTTTCTCTCTCTTTTTTTACTTTTTTTTTCTCTCCCTCTTTCCAAGACAAACTAGATAAGATGCAGATTGGATCAAGCGAAGATGTGAACGACCTCAACTATGATTGTGACAACGAACTATGGGTAGCACGTGGTGGAAATTGATAGATGGTGTGGTGGACAGCGGAAGGAATAACGATGCAGCGGCGACGTGACTAATGTGAACAAAACTCGAAACTCTAAACGAACTAGACACGAAGACCAGCAACTCGACACGACGATGCAACCGCTAATTCAATAATGCAAACAATGAATAGAAAATTGCAAAGGCTTAGTCTGGCTAGGACAAAGGATGAATAGATCTAACTTTTTTTGTGGCTTTTTCTTGGACAATAGGTAAGAAAATAAATCTAATCTATGGATAACTGGAAATTCTCACCGAGTAACCTGAAAACTGATACCACTTGATAGAGGCGAGGGTGTGCTGATCTTTCAATGAGATGATAACTATCGATTTGGTGGAGATGACTTTGACGATCCGACTACGAACGTGCACCACGTTGCGCCTTAGCAATCGCTAAACCAACTCCTAGAGGTTATTGACCACGCTGGAGCACGATCAACCTGAAAACGAAGGTCTATTCCTGCAAGCAATCGAAGAACAAGCAAGAATATGATAAAGCAATCTGAATATTGCGAATATAGATGAAGTATTGATAAAGGTGGGGATCCGGAAGCGGTCTTGTCTGGTCATTGGACACAAACGAAGTACACGAAGTTGCAATGGCTAACTTTTAACTAAACAAATCCCAAGGGAAAAGCTACTAGATGGATCTACTGATATAGGAGTAAGGGGTAGCGCCACAAGGAGGTGGGAGGACGTCCCAAGGTAGCCTAAAACCAACCCTAGGTCGTACAAGGCTCATGGGCCCAAGTGGAGGTGATGCAACACCTTTGGACTTGTTGTTTGACTCGGATTCTGCTGCAGTGTCAGATTGTTTCGTCCATATCTCAACGCTCCGGACGAATTTAAAGGTGAATCCAAATGGGTTGGAAAGAGGACGAAATCTACTTTCAAACAAAAAAAGAATCACCCAATTCATAGTCCGTATGAAAAAGTTGTTGGCGTTTTGATTCAGGTATGTTTGTGCAGTCTGAATCTGAATCCAGAACGTGAGAGACTTGGACTCTATCTTCTCTTGGCCCAAAAGTGACGTGAGAGGACTTTTTGAACAGAACCTAAACTTCTCCTTTTCCCCTATCTTCATATGTGGATTGTACAAATGTCCCATACACCTGCAATTAGACAAAACACAAAAGTGTGTGAAGTATTTTTATTCTGGATAACATAAATAGATTATTGAGTAGTTTGCACTAGAAATCACCTGACAAATATGCATGTATGCAATATTTTTGGTCGTATCCAAGGTAGTCATGTCCTCATCAATTAGGCAACACAAAAGAAAAGGGCAGCCAGATGAAGGTGTGTGCGATATACAGCATACGGTTCACTCGGATGAACTGTTTGTGATTAGGCAACACAAAAGAAACGGTCAGCCAGATCAAGGTGTGTACGATATACGCATGTGGTTCACTCGGCCCTTGTCGTCCGTGTGTGACCTCTGTGGCAACCGTTCGCTCCCCAGGCGCCTCTTCGTGTACTGTGGCAACCGTGCACTGCCTCTTCGCCTTTCCCTCTCGATTTGGAACTGCTATCGCACGCTCTTCCTCCCTCCATTTGCCTTCACCCTTCCTTCTGCCATTGTTCAATCATATTCTCCATGGAGGGAACAGGCCGGAAACGACCCCATAATTATTGCCTCGATCTGAAAGATGACGTGGTGGAGGAACTCATTGATCGGTGCAACATCATCACCTCGTCTAGCATGGCAGGTTCGTTCAAGACCATTCTTGACTCAACTAATAACATCATTACAAGGAACCCAAGGGTCTAGGAGCGGTTTGATCTCCCCTATCTTCTTCGTCATGACCCTGCTGATTGGCGCGGGGACGAGGGAAGCCTCGCCTTGTGCAAGTTGATGCCACTTGATAATGATACATATGATGTTAAGATGCCATCGCTTGAGGGCAAGGGTTGGGCAGGCGCAAATGGAGATTGGGTTGTTTATATTGGGTACAACTGTGAGTGGGAACTTGTGAATGTGTACACTCATCACCGGGTTCCACTTCCAAAAATCTCAGACGACTGCCCAGAGGTTGAGTACACCGGTATTCTACGTGAGTTCAAATACGATCATGGTGACTGTCGTCTATGGAAGATAGCAATTTGTCGAGTTCCCAACTGCTCTTGGGATTACACGAACTATGAAGTTGTTGATATCTTCGACAAGCTTGTTGTCGTACTTACTTCCACGCCTCGATGGATATTGCTCAAAAATCAATTTCTGTACACGGGTGAGTACTGTGATGCAATTAAATACGAGGGTCTTGTGTTTTCTACCACCACTCGTGGCACTGTTTTTGCATGGAATCCTGATGCTTTCAGTATGTTTGTCATCCACATGCATGCAGGTTAGCTAGTTTCCCTTCACTAATTAACCTTCTTGTGTTTCCAAGATCATGTGAACATTCCACCACCTATACTTGAAAAAAATTTATAACCAAGGGGGAGATGACGATGCTGATGATCACGAGGATGAGAACGACCAGGAGCCATATACTAAATGGCGCCTGGCAACTTATTCCGATGGATCGCCTCTTCTTGTCTGTATACAGGGCACTGCTGATGTTACTAAGGAAGCAGGTGTTGTCTCGCATGGTCGCACTCTCCGGACCTATTCCAACATCCATTGCAGGGTATTCGGGATGGATACTAGTGTACTAGCGCCAACACCTTCTCCCTAGTTTAGCATTGAAAGTCTTGGAGAAAACTTGCTCTTCCTTGGACAAAACTATCCAATGATGGTGGAAGGCAATCCAGCTGTTGTTGACACAACGTTACTACCATTTATGAGAATCTATACCTCGGACATTGCTATGCTTTCCTACCATCCCAATACGGGTCCTGACATAGGCCGCTTCAGCCTAGATGATCAGTCCTGCAATGCTGTCGAGATTGATGTAGCTGCCCCTTCCCAGAGAACCAGTTCTAGTTCAAAGCAAGCGTTTCCAACGCCAACGAGTGGTTGAGATGAATTTCATTTCATCGCTTTGTTATTTGTTGTGTGATAAAAACTTTACTTTACTAGAATGTTTTGTTGGAAATGATCTATAATCCAACGTGTATCCTCGTTGTCGGTGTGGGTTGATGACTTGTTGTATGTCATCAATGGTACATTTGCATATGCGTCCATCAACTCACACCTGCTAGTGGTGTCCATATGAACAGTGCTAGTGATTTTAGTTGCAAAAATAAGATAGTGCTGGTGATTATTAGCTGCATATGTTGACAAATCGCAGTGTTACAAGGTTGACAAAAGGTAATGTTACTAGATAAACAAATGTCAATCTTTCCAGTTTGACAAATGGCAACATACCGAAAATGACAGATATGCAAATCTTACCCAATTTTTTGTACATGGTGTCAGGCAAAACAACCGTTTGCGTTGAAGGGATGCAGAAATCCTGCTCGGCACATTTTCCCTTGGCTTCCTAGGGAAGCTGTCGGTTTGCATACTGGTGTTCTAACTAAAACGTTTGCGATGAGTGTCTTATATTTAAAAACCATTTATGTTTTTTCAAAAGAAAATTGTTTCATAAGTCTGTACATTAAGAGAGAATAACACAAGTTCGTTCAAACCATATCTTTCATTCAGTCACACTGCGAATTTATGTTCATATAATCGAGAATTCAAGATACAGTATTAAACCCCAAAAAAACTATTTTCGGCGGCGGCGTGTCGCGCCATCATTGTCGTTGTCGTCCTTCGGGACGCCATTTTTGAAGTCTTCAAGGCAGCACAAAATGTTATTCACTTGTAAATCAAACATCTTGTCGTTGCGCGATCGACGGGTGGGGCGCGGCAGAACGACAACTGGCGCCGCTGAGAGGTAGCGGTCGACGGCAGCGACCCATGCTGCTGAGGGGGGGCGCGTGCACGGGAACGGGCACGGGCACGGAGGGTGCAGCCAAACGCACGGGGACCAACACCGCCATGGGTGGAGGGGGGCGCATGGGCAGGGGCACGGGCGCGGCGGGTGCAGCCAAACGCACGGGGGCAGGGGCACGGGCGCGGCGGGTGCAGCCAAACGCACGGGGGCCGGCGCCATGGTGGGTGGAGGGGCGCGCATGGGCACGGGCACGGGCGCTGGCATGTACACGAGCTCGCGCGGGTCAGCGGAGACCTTGCTGACGCCCACGGCTTCCAGCTCTGCGATAGTGCTCGGCGACCAGCCCGTCAATTCTACAGGGATGGTCGCTGGCACGGGCGCGGGGATGGGAGCTGGGACAGGAGCGGGGGCAGCAACCGCCGCGGCCAGCTCGTTCTGGGCCATGTCCATGAGGCCCCATTCCTCCTTATTTTCTATCTCCTCCGGCTCGGAGTCGACATCACCAAACTTGAAGACTAGTGGTAGATGATCATTCTGCGCCATGGCGTTGGTGGAGGTCTGCGGGAGGGAGGGGAATGGGAGGCAAACAGTAAGGCCGACCGTATTAAACAGCGGCTCGGGCGCCATTAATGGAGAGGAAGGTGGGCGGCCATGGAAGTCAAAGGGCTCGCTTCCCAGTGAGCCTGCGGGGCGTACAGCTCGCACGCTTCTCGATGAGCTTGCGCATTGGAGGACATCTTGCATGCCTCTCGGTCAGCCTGTGCACCAGACTGCGCTCGCACGCCTCCTATTCGGTCAAGGTCAAGCAGTTGTCTGCACGGTACCACCTACAGCCATTAAAACCAAGACACGTGGCATCACGTGAATGGTTAACAGAAAGCACACATTTTGAATTACACAAACGTTTGAGATATTAAAGTGGCAGCTATTTTTTCAAAATGCCTTTGTTTGCTGTCATTATTCGAGTGCGCCTTCTCTCAAAATGGACATGAAAAATACCATAGCATGTCGGGTGCCATTCCATGATAGCATGCCAAGTTTCATGAATTTCAGACGAGTTTTGGATTTACTAGAATTAAATAATAAAGTATCTCAACGTTTTGCCGGAAATCAACCGTGCCCTGGTGATTGAAACTCATCACCATTTATTGCATGGGACCTAAGCATGCACCCAAGGAAATAGATTTGATTTTAAACCAATTTATATGCACTGGTGCATGTGCATGTAGTTCAAATTTGAATTATGCACATAAATGCATTGAAAACTCAGCTAATGCATAAAAATGTCCAAACGAACCCTGAAAAATCGCAAAAATTGACACAACACTCCTGTTGTTTTATGTTGACACGAGAAAAAATTTGGAAGCAATAAGAGGCAATGGATATCGTTTCGTCCCCAAAGGTGGGACATTCCCTACCGAAACCATCATGCTTGTTGTGAGAAGCTTTGGTTTGTGAGAAGCATATACCCAAACCTACACCAAATGGGACAAAAAATTACCTCGCCATGTTGATGCCTCTCCATGGTAGCATGCCAAGTTTCATGAATTTTAGACGAGTTTTGGATGTACTAGAATTTAAAAACCAGGCATCTCAACGTTTTGTCGGCAATCAACGGTGCCCTGGTGATTGAAATTCATTCCCATTTCTTGCACGGGACCTAAGCATGCACCAAGGACACAGATTTGATTTTTCAACCAATTTGTATGCACTGAGCATGTGCATGTAGTTCAAATTTGAATTATGCACATAAATGCATTGAAAACTCAGTCAATGCATAAAAATGTCCAAACGAACACCGAAAAATCCTAAAAAGTGACACAACACTCCTGTTGTTCTATGTTGACACGAGAAAAAATTTGGAAGTAATAAGAGGCAATGGATATTCTTTTGTCCCCAAAGGTGGGACGTTCCCTACCGAAACATCATGCTTGTTGTGAGAAGCTCTGGTTTGTGAGAACCATATACCAAAACCTGTCCCAAATGGGACAAAACATTTACCATTGCATGTTGATGCCGCTCCATGGTAGCATGCCAAGTTTCATGAATTTCAAACGAGTTATGGATTTACTAGAATTTAAAAACCAGGCATCTCAATGTTTTGCTGGCAATCAACGGTGCCCTGGTGTTTGAAATTCATTCCCATTTCTTGAATGGGACCTAAGCATGCACCCAAGGACACAAATTTGATTTTTCAACCAATTTATATGCACTGGAGCATGTGCATATAGTTCAAAATTGAATTATGCACATAAATGCATTGAAAACTCAGTTAATGCATAAAATGTCCAAACGAACCCCAAAAATCACAAAATTTGACACAACACTCCTGTTGTTCTATATTGACATGACAAAAATTTTGAAAGCAATAAGAGGAAATGGTTATTGTTTCGTCCCCAAAAGTTGGACGTTCCCTATCGAAACCATCATGCTTGTTGTGAGAAGCTTTGATTTGTGAGAAGCATATAACCAAACCTACCCCCAAATGGGACAAAAAAATTACCACGGCATGTTGATGCTGCTTCATGGTAGCATGCCAAGTTTCATGAATTTCAGACGAGTTTTGGATTTACTAGAATTTAAAACCCAGGCATCTCAATGTTTTGCCGGCAATCAACGGTGCCACGGTGTTTGAAATTCATTCCCATTTCTAGCATGGGACCTAAGCATGCACCCAAGGACACAGATTTGATTTTTCAACCAATTTGTATGCACTGGAGCATGTGCATGTAGTTCAAATTTGAATTATGCACATAAATGTATTGGAAACTCAGTTAATGCATTAAAATGTCCAAACGAATCCCGAAAAATCCCAAAAATTGACACAACACTCCTGTTGTTCTATATTGACACGAGAAATTTTTTGGAAGCAAGAAGAGTGCAATGGATAATGTTTCGTCCCCAAAGGTGGGATGTTCCCTACCGAAACCATCATGCTTGTTGTGAGAAGCATATACCCTAACTACCCCAAATGGGGCAAAAAAATTACCACGGCATGTTGATGCCGCTCCATGATAGCATGCCAAGTTTCATGAATTTCAGACAGGTTTTGGATTTACTAGAATTTAAAAACCAGGCATATCAATGTTTTGCCGGCAATCAACGGTGCCCTAGTGTTTGAAATTCAGTCCCATTTCTTGCATGGGACCTAAGCTTGCACCCAAGGACACAGATTTGATTTTTCAACCAATTTATGTGCACTAGAGCATGTGCATGTAGTTCAAATTTGAATTATGCACATAAATGCATCGAAAATTCAGTTAATGCATAAAACTATCCAAACGAACGCCAAAAAATCACAAAAATTGACACAATACTCCTTTAGTTCTATGTTGACATGAGAAAAAAATTGAAAGCAATAGGAGGCAATGGATATCATTTTGTCCCCAAAGGTGGGACGTTCCCTATCGAAACCATCATGTTTGCTGTGAGAAGCTCTGGTTTGTGAGAAGCATATACCCAAACCTGCCCCAAATGGGACAAAAAATTTACCACGGCATGTTGATGCGGCTCCATGGTAGCATGCCAAGTTTCATGAATTTCAGACGAGTTTTGGATTTAGTAGAATTTAAAAACCAGGCATATCAATGTTTTGCCGGCAATTAACGGTGCCCTGGTGTTTGAAATTCATTCCCATTTCTTGCATGGGACCTAAGGATGCACTGAAGGACAGAGATTTGATTTTTCAACGAATTTGTATGCACCGGAGCATGTGCATGCAGTTTAATTTTGAATTGTGCACCTGAAATGGCTAGAAAACTACTTTAATGTATGAAATGTCCAAACGAACCCTGAATAATTCCAATTCTTTTACGACACACATATAGTTGCATGTTCACTGGATATAAAAGGTCTAGCAATTCAAACAGCATCCATTGCTGTTGTGACCCCATTTTGTAATTCAAATCAAGTATATCCCACAAAGTTTATTATCACCAACCGTGTGAGATGTAGCACAAAATATCTTGGAGCACCGTCGGTGTATAGTACGCCTATGGCTTACGCGAGAAGGTGTGTCAGCTATAGTCCACAGTCGGCGTGTCAAGCACACTTGCTCGCTCCCCAAAAACTCCCGCCTCCGCACCCCTCGCAATCTTGAAAATATAACGGCCTCTTAATCTCGAAAATATCTACCGATAGCACATGATTAGTATGTGCGGACCGTGTGCGATGTCTGTTACTCCTGCTCTGCTTCAGTCCCTTGATTCAAATTTTTTGTAGCCCCGGCATTTTACTCCCGCCTATGCATCCCTCGCTATCTCAAAAATATCTGCTCGCCCTTGATCCTAATTTTTAGTAGCCCCGCCTTGTTACTCCCGCCTAGTAAAATTTTCAGTTGCCGCAGTATTTCCTCAAACACAACATTGCCTCCCCCCCGCCCCCCTCCACACATACCCCAAAACCTCTGCTCACACAAACACACACAACCCTCGAAACCATTGGTAGGTCACCGCCATCGCCGACGCCTCCATCCTCAACCTCTACCTGTGTGCCGGGGAGCTCGAGGAGCCAATGGCCAAAAAGAGGTTTATCGCGGCCTTTTCGCCCAACGCCGGTCAGGTGGCCACCGAGGTGTCCCCTCGTCCTCCGCGGGCCCGATCCGCCGTCACCGGTCCCCTGATCTACCCGCTGCCGCGCCCCTACGCTGGTTCGAGGACTTCCTCGTCCTCCCTCTTACCCGGCAGCCGACGAAGTCCTACCTCAGCATCCGATAGCGGCGGTGGGGGACGTGGGTCGCCGATATTACAGATCGAGAGACCCACACCGGCCGGTGGCTTGATAGCTTCCACACAGCCGAGCTCGCAACCATGGAGTACGACCGATGGTAGGTCCTCTACCACGGTGCGACGGCTAGGCTCAATTTCCCCTTCGGCACACATTCGGTCGACCTTGTTCCGTCGGAGCCAGGGGTAGTGAGCTCGGCTATGGCGCGGGAGGACCACGAGGCGTGGAAGCGCCTCGAGGCCGAGGCCGCCGACGAGGCCTATATGCAAGAGCTTCGGCAGCACCCGGAGCTCGTGGAGGCGGAGCGGGTGATCTTTGCCAGCACGGAGGGCGGCGAGGTTATGTCGGTGTACAAAAAGAGGGGTACACTTTTTGTACCCCTATGACTGTGCACGGGCAGTCTGAGCCACGGGCGCCGCCGCACCGAGCCCGGCAAGGGAGGTAGAACCAAGGTGAGGCCGAAGCCAAAGAGGAGCAGAACGACGCCAAGACCAAGACCACAAAGAGCAAAGGGGACGAAGCGGGCCCCCCGGCAAGATCCTTGCCGGGAGGCGGTTTTTGCCAACCCGGCAAGACCCTTGCCGTGGCAGCTCGCCCCACACCTACGGAGCGGGTCACCCTTGAGTCCACTGCCCCCATGGGGCAAGGATTCGGGAGGCATCCCCGTGGTGGTATGCAGATCTTTGTGAAGACATTCAAGATCAGATGCACACTTTAGAAGATGATGGTCCTTGGCGGGATCCCAGCCAAGGAAAACCACAAGGCCCCCGGCAAGAGCCTTGCCGGGGATGACAGCAGGCGCCACGGCAAGACCCTTGTCGGGACCCCGACAAGACCCTTGCCGGGTCCGCAGCAAGGCCCTTGCCAAGGACACCCGCGGGGCCACCATCGGACCCGCGCCAGTCACACCTCCACCATCGTTCACATGCAGCTGCCGACCCAACCAGCTGGGCAAGCACCTGCGTGGCGGCATGTAGATCCTCGTGGAGACCCACCGCTGCGCCACCTCAGCTGCCTGCCCGCCTACATGGCATCATAGGCACCGCTGGCCAGGGCGCGTGTCGACGTGGGAGAGAGCGGCGACGGACGAGACAGGGCTCTCCCCCGCCCCCGATAAAGTAAGGACACCTAAGCAAGGCGCATTAAATGCACCTTGTCATGTAATGCGAGGGATAACCTCGCATCACTGTACCCTTTCCACCTCCTGTGTGCCACTGTGGCAGCCCCTTTCCCTATAAAAGGAGGCCCCAGGCGACCAGGAAGAGGATTTGCCTTTTTGGAGCTCCTCACGCCCCATAGCTAGCTCAAGAACACAAACATATAATCCACCAAAGCAGGAGTAGGATTTTACGCATCTTCGCGGCCCGAAACTGGGTAAAGGAATCGTGTACTGCCTGCTCGATCCGCTCTTCTCGCGGCTCCTGCGCCCCGCAACTGCAGAAAGGGATTCTCGTGATCCCATAGATGTCATTTCCCACCGACATCTTTGGCGCGCCAGGCAGGGGCCGACGCAGTTGTGAGAATCGGCTTTAGCAGTTAGTTCGACGCTTCTTCATCGTCATGGCACCCAAGAAGAAGACGACGGTGGCGGTTGGCCCATCGGACGCCGGGCATCCCGTCCCGACGCGGGCGAGCAGCGGACCGGCCGCCGAAAGGACCCGGGGCGCTGTTCGCGAACACCAACACCGTCCCAGCAGCCGGAGTTTGGGAGGCGGCGATGCTCGTGCACCCGGTAACGGGCCGCACGCCGCCAAATCCAAAGATGGAGCCGGGCCCTCCGCAAGTGGCGCGGGACCTTCCGAGGTCGCTGCTGCCCCGCCCGCTGGCGGCGCCAGGGCGTCCAGGACTCCCACTCCGGCGCCGACGGCGCGTTCCTCTCAAGCGGCGCGCGACGAGCGGCGTGATCACCCCGAAGACCCCGAGCGTCGCCGCGAGAAAAGCCCCGAGCGCCACTCCCGGGATGTAGAAGACCTGCCCGCTCGCCGAGGCGCTGGTGAAGATGGCGTGCGACCGCGCGGTCGTGATAGAGCTCCTTCTGACATGGTCAGAAGTCGAAGCGCGTCGCGATCCGTGCAGGTTTTGCTGCCACCGACGCCAGCAGAAGCCCTAGCACGCACAGTTTCTCCTCGACTTTCCTCCCACTACGGGGAAACTCGACGAATGGAGAGCCACCATCCGAAGCCTTGTTGCGGTGGCCAACAAAGATGAGCCGACCCCGACGGAGCCCCCGGGTCGATGTTCCGACGGAGTCCCGCATACCAGTGGCAGGAAGGCTGGCGGCGCCGCGACCACGGTGCACTCGCCTCCTCCTCGCCCGGTGCCACGGACACCTGCCCGTCGCGACGTTGCAGGTGACGAAATCTCCATAGCGTCGTCCGACCCGCGGACCCACCAGGACCAACGCCAGGTCCTTTGGGATCGGGAACATGAAGACGCTCGGACCACCATCGAGCGCCGGCGCGGAGCGCGCCACCAGTCAGATAGGCGAGCGGGGCCTGCTGTGGACCACCCAGCACCACAGAGCCCTGGGGGCCTGCCTTACGAGGTAGGCTGCCTGGCTTTTACCCGTGAGCTGCGGCAGTTCCAATGGCCCACTCACCACACTTTCAAACCTGACGTGGGCGAGAAGTACGGCGACAAGACCCACCCATCCGAGTTCCTTAGCATCTACACCATCGCGATGCAGGCTGCCGGAGCTCGTGATGATAAGGTGCTTGCAAATTACTTCCCGTTGGCTCTTAAACCCAACGCCATGTCATGGTTGATGCACTTGCCGGTAGACTCCATCTCCTCCTGGTCGGATTTGTGCCATGAATTCGTGGGCGCCTTCACTGGCGGTCACCAAGCTCATGGCCAAGCGAGTGATCTCCACGTCATTCCCTAGAAGGGAGGCGAGAGTCTCCGCAAGTACATACAGAGGTTCAGCCGGGTACAGTATAATATTCCGGATGTTCACCCCGTCGCCATCATCAGCGCGTTCCATCAGAACGTTCGGAACCGCAAGATGCCCGAAGAGCTGGCGATGAACAAGGTGAAAGATGTCGCGGAGCTCCATGTTCTCACGGACAAATGTGCCCGGGCTAAAGAGGGGAGGCAGTACCCCGGCGAAGATGCCGGCGTGGAAACCGACTCCTCTGAAGAGGACACCGCCGCCCCAGCGAAGAAAGGCCGGCGCCGCAACAGGAAGCGCAAAGGGAAAGTTGTGCTTGCCGTCGAGGGGTCTGACGACACCGGCTCCACCAAGAAGACCAAGGCAGGTGACCCCGGCAAGGAAATTGCCGGATGTGTCGCCTGCCAGGCCTTGGCGATTGCCGAGAAGCCAGGCAACTCCGACAAGCGATACTGCAAGATCCATCGCACCAAAGGCCATGCTCTCCAAGACTGCCGGCGGGTTGAGCTCCTCGCTGAGAAGCAGAGGGCTGAATACGAGAGGCAGGACAAGGAGAAGAGCCAAGATGGTGCTGAGGGATCCAGCAAGAAACGCGATGGCCAGGCGGGCCGTCGCGACAAGGATAAGCAACAAGAGAGGCCCGCTCGGGGCCGTGACAGAAAGCCAGAAGATGATGATCATGAAGAGGACGACGAGTCCGGCAACCAAGGGTTTCAGAAAGCTACAGAGGCCATGTGCGTTGACGGCGGCGCTTCGCTGCGCGCCTCTCGGCGCCGGCTTAAACAGGGGGCGCGAGAAATTATAGCAGAAGAGCCGTCGTTTGATACCCAGAGGCCACTGAAGTGGTGCAGCACACCTATCATTTTTGACTCTGAGGATCACCCTGATCGCACTACTTCGGTCGTGTGCTTGCCATTGTTGGTTTCACCAACAATACGCAACCTCAAGGTGACAAAAATGTTAGTAGATGGCGGGGCCGGTCTGAACTTGATCTCGCCTTCCGTGGCCGAGAAGCTGCAGATCCCTGATGGAGACCTCGAAGAAATGGGCACGTTTCAAGGGGTCAACCCGGGGAGAAGCCAACCCAAGGGAAAGGTCACGTTGCCCGTAACTTTCGGGAGCGACCTGAACTTCAGGACGAAGAGGATTGTGTTTGATGTTGCCAAGATCCCCTTGCCCTACAACGGGATCCTTGGCCGCCCAGCGCTGGCCAAGTTCATGGTGGTGTTGCACTACGCCTACAATACCCTGAAGATGCCAGGGCCCGTGACGGTCATCACCATCCCCTCCGACAAGAAGGATGCGCTGATTTGCGCTGATCAAGTGTACCAGCAAGCAGTCGCAGCAGCTGCCGCCGCTGGGGCAATCGCTCCTGCTGCCGGGACCCCAGGGGGGGAAAAGAAGAAGAAGGCCGGTGAGACCTCGGACACCCACTCCGGCAAGCGCACCTCTTCGGAGTGTAGCGCTGCCGTCAAGGACGTGCCAGAGAGCTCCGCCGGCGGAAGCAAGAAGTCCAGGGCCACGCCGCCGGGAACCAAGAAGGTTTCCGTCAACAAGGACGACACGAGAGGAGCTTTCACCATAAGCTCCACCCTTGACGACAAATAGGAAGACACGCTTGTCACCTTCCTGCGGGCGAATGTCGATGTGTTTGCATGGCAAGCTTCTGACATCCCCGACGTTCCCAGGGAGGTGATTGAGCACCACCTTGCTGTCTGTCCTCATGCGCGGCCCGTCAAGCAGAAGGTCAGAAAGCAAGCTTTGGAACGACAAGTGTTTATCATAGAAGAAATCCGGAAACTGGAGGCAGCAGGTTTGGTAAGAGGAGTGCTCCATCCGACGTGGTTGGCCAATCCGGTCGTAGTGCACAAGGCAAATGGGAAGTGGAGGCTGTGTATTGATTACACAGATATCAATAAGGCTTGTCCTAAAGACCCCTTCCCGTTGCCGCGCATCGACCAGATTGTTGACTCCACGGCTGGGTGTGATCTGTTGTCATTCCTCGATGCCTACTCCGGCTACCACCAGATCTTCATGACGAAAGAAGACGAAGAGAAAACAGCATTCATCACCCCATGTGGTACGTATTGTTTCATACGGATGCCTTTCGGGTTGAAGAGTGCTGGATTGATGTTTGCGAGGGCGGTCCAGATTGGTTTTGAGCCCCAGCTCCATAGAAATATGGAGGCTTATCTGGACGACATAGTGGTCAAAACCAAGGACAGGGCCACCCTCATATCAGATTTGCGGGAGACATTTGCAAATCTGCACAAGATCAACCTCAAGCTGAACCCTGAGAAGTATGTCTTTGGCGTCCCGTACGGCAAGCTTCTCGGGTTCTTTGTGTCGCAGTGGGGGATAGAGGCCATCCCGGACAAGATCAAAGCTATAGAGCATATTAAAGCACCCAAGCGGATCAAGGATGTGCGCCGGCTCGCTGGTTGCATCGCTGCCCTGGGCAGGTTCATATACAAGTCCGCCGAGCGCGCCCTTCCCTTTTTCAAGATCTTGAAAAAGGCGGGCCCGGTGGAGTGGACACCAGAAGCCGAAACGGCATTGCAAGATTCGAAGAAGTACCTCTCCTCCGCACCAACACTAGTTGCGCCCAGGTCCCAGGAGCCGTTGCTGCTATACTTAGCGGCAACGAACCAGGTGGTCAGCGCCGCACTAGTGGCGCAGAGGGAGGTCGACGACGAGGTAATGACAGCAACAGAGCCCGACGCCACCAGTGCGGAGGCGACACAGTTGGTCGAGGTGCCGCCAAAGAAGAAAGTGATGCAGCGCCCGGTCTACTTCGTTAGCTCCCTCTTGCAGGGGGCTAGGTCGAGGTACTCCGGTGTGCAGAAACTGCTCTTCGGCCTCCTCATGGCCTCGAGGAAGCTGCGTCACTACTTCCTGGCACACGAGATCACTGTCGTCACTCGCCTCCCTCTGCAGCGGATATTGCACAACCCAGATGTGATGGGGAGGATTGCGGAATGGGCACTGGAGCTGTCCAGCTTTGGCCTCAAGTTTGAAAGTACTTCGACGATCCAGAGCCGAGTCCTGGCGGAGTTCATTGCAGAATGGACCGCCACACCTGACGTAGAAGCCCAAGAGACTGCTCTCCCCGGCAAGGAGGCAAGTTGCGATTGGATTATGTACTTTGATGGGGCTTTCTCCCTCCAGGGTGCCGGGGCTGGCGTACTGCTCGTCGCCCCCACCGGAGAGCACCTCAAGTACGTGGTCCAGATGTACTTCCCCAGGGAGGCGTCAACAAACAATACGGCGGAATACGAAGGGCTGCTTGCCGGTCTTAGGATCGCGGCGGACCTCGGAATCAAAAAGCTCATCATTAGGGGCGACTCGCAGCTTGTCGTCAAGCAAGTCAATAAGGATTACTAGAGCCCGTTGATGAAGGCCTACGTTGATGAAGTGAGAAAGCTGGAAGAGCGTTTCGACGGTATCTAGGCTGAATATGTTCCCCGAACGGAGAACGATATCGCCGATTACCTGTCGAAGCGCGCTGCCCTCAAGCTACCTGTGGAACCAGGTACCTTTGTGCTTTAGCTAACTCAGCCATCCGTTGATCCATCAACAGAGCAGAACAAGAGAAGGAAATCAGGACCCGGCAAGTACTTTCCCGCCGAGCTCCCCGGAGCTGCCGGCAAGGATGTTGCCAAGGACACTGAACCCGCCACGGGACGGCTAGCTCCGGCAGGACGCCAAGCTCTTGCCGTCGAGACGGCCACCCCTATAGCGGAGGAAATGCCTTTAGTCCTCGCCGTCGAGCCTCAGGCTCCAGCGTGGGCACAACATACCGTCTGATTCCTCCAGACAGGGGAGCTTCCTGAGGAGCAGGAAGAAGCGGAAAAAGTAGCCTGTTGCCCTGCCATGTACCAGTTCGTCGATGACGTCCTGTACAGGAAGAGACCGAATGGTGCGAAATTGAAGTGCATCCCTCGAGAGGAAGGACTGGAGCTGTTGGCAGAGATACATGGAGGCATATGTGGATCCCACATTGGGTCGAGAGCCCTTGTCGGCAAGGCGTTCCGGCAGGGTTTCTTCTGGCCCATCGCCCTCCAAGATGCAACGACACTTGTCACCAGGTGTGAGGCATGTCAGTTCCATTCAAGAAAGCGTCATCAACCTGCTCAAGCCCTTCAAACCATTCCTCTCTCCTGGCCCTTCTCGGTCTGGGGGCTCGACATACTGGGCCTTTCCCCCGCGCTGTCGGGGGCTTTGAGTACTTGTACATAGCCATCGACAAGTTCACAAAGTGGCCAGAAGTGGAGGCAGTGAGGAAGGTGACAGCTCAGTCAGCCGTCAAGTTCTTCAAGGGGCTAATGTGCCATTACGGTGTACCCAACCGAATCATCACGGACAACGGTACGCAGTTCACAAGCCGCATCTTCATGCAATATACTCAGGACCTCGGCAGCAAAGTCTGTTTCGCTTCCGTCGCTCACCCGCGGAGCAACGGGCAAGCTGAGAGGGCAAATGCTGAAGTGTTGCGAGGCTTAAGGACCAAGACCTTTGACAGACTGCACAAGAGCGGAAGGCGCTAGATTGATGAGTTGCCGACGGTTCTTTGGTCAATCAGGACGACACCAAATCGAGCCACCGGCCAGACACCCTTTGCCCTGGTATACGGGGCAGAAGCAGTTATCCCCACTGAACTCATATAAGGGTCACCTCGAGTGCTCGCTTATGATGATCTTGAGCAAGAGCAACTGCGGCAAGATGACGCACTGCTCCTTGAGGAAGATCGTCTTCGGGCGGCTGTGAGAGCAGCACGCTACCAGCAAGCCTTGCGCCGCAACCATAGCCGCAAGGTTCATGCCCGGAGCCTTGAGGAAGGCGACCTTGTTCTTCGGTGCGTTCAATCGGCCAAGAATTCCAACAAGTTGACGCTGAAGTGGGAAGGCCCTTATCGGGTAATACGAGTCACCAAGCCCGGCGCAGTCCGCCTGGAGACCGAAGATGCCGTTCCGTTGAGCAACTCCTGGAACATCGAGCATCTTCGCAAGTTTTACCCATAAGGCGCGGCTTGTCGGGCCTCCCGGCAAGCCACCTTTTGTACAAGCATTGCCGATGATGCATGTAACCCTTTGTACAAAGCCAGGCGCAGACCCTGAGCATAAATGAAGCGCTGGTGCCCTAAGTTATAGCATGCATGCTAGATCGAGTCTCGTCCTTGGTTAGGGTTGATAGTGCTTAGCGGCGGCTAACCCCTAGCTTAGCGACGTGGGAAGACGGCAGGGCCTGCTGCCGGGCAAGGAAGTGTCTATCTTAAAGATATCAAGGATTTGCCCCTTGACGTGGGTTCCACCCGCAAGACAAGTGACCCGGCAAGCATCCCCTTTTTCATTAAAAACATTCCACTCAGGTACAGTTCATGGAGAATGAAAAACATGAATGATGGGATTACAAGCTTTAAATTCAGCTAAGGCCCGAAGGCTTACAAACTAAAAAGAGATAAGGTGCCCGTAATCCCTTTCTTGTCCCTCTCTTCAGGAGGCAGGTCAAGGAGGCGAAAAGGGCAAAAGGGGCGCCTAGACGAGCTACAGGTGGCAGAAGACACCAAGAGAACATCTCGGTGGTCGTCCAAAGGCTGGATGGTGATGGCAGCGCCGGAGGCAGAGCTCGAAGACGAGGCGGCAGGACGTCAGCACGCGTCGAAGGCGTCGTGCCCACGTACTCCGAGTTGACGGCCTTGCCACCCGCCCTCTTCCTCTTCCGCAGCCTCCCAATGCCAGCCGCCCACGGAGACGACCCCGAGAAGTTCAAGGAGCCGGCGACACGGATGATGGGGTCACCGGTGCCGCACGGAGCGGCGCCCGACTCCTAGTCGGACCCGTCATCCTGCCGCCCGCTACCCTCGTTGTCGCTGCCGCTGTCCTCCTCGTCAATCCTGCTCGAGGAGGAGTCTTCGCTATCGGAGGAGCTCTCCACGCAGCACCTTGCCCGAGTCCCGAAGCACTCGAAGACCTTGACGGAGAGGAAACCGCCCTCCATCAGCTTAAAATGGAGGGTGAGCCCCTCCGTCAGGCGGTGGATACGGGCGAACATCTTCCACCCTCGACCAAGATACATCACATTAGGGGCTGGGAAGTCGATGCGGACTCGCCGCTGATTCCACAGCCCCTCATGTGCAGCCTTAGTGTCTCAGGCGGGTCCAGCTCCATCTCGCTCGCGAATGGAGTCCGGAGACGAAGACGACGGCGAGGCGGCCGCCGCAGCCTGACGAAGAACTCACAAGGGTCGTCCCCAACGTGTCCCTCCATGGGGAGAGGAACTACTGGCGGAGGCAAAGCCGGCGCGTCGCCCCGTCCTCCTCTTCCCCGAGCGCCTCGGCCTCGCCCACAGCCTCGCCCTCTCCCCCTTCCCCTCGCGGCTGGCTCTGCCACCGCAGGTGCAGGAGAAGGAGGGACGCATTGTCGAGCGGCGACCCTCCTCGCCACCGTCGAAGGACCAGGGTTCCCTTTCTCCATGGCGAATGAGAGGGAGGGGAGCAGAAGCTGAAGAAGTGAGATGGAGGAATGCAGGGCACCGACCCCCCCCCCCCCCGCTCTTTATAAAGGAGCAGGGTGGGGGCTCGACCGCCCCGTTCCGCCAATGAGGACGTGAATGGCGCAGGAGACCGGGGCCGATCCGCCGCCCCAGCCCGCGACGGCCCGGCTTCCTGCCTCCACCAACTGCCACCCCAGGCGCATGAGCGCCGCGTGGCGAACATGCAGGAATGAAGCAACCCATGAGGTGACTTCTCCCCGTCCTGTGACTAAAGGCAGTGGGCGCCTTGAAAGACCACGCCTCGACCCCGTCCAGTAAATGGGCCGCGCCTCCACGCCTCCCTCTGTTTATGGGGAAGACGCGAGCCGCCCCCTTTTTTTCTACGACGTGACGCATGCGTGCACAGGCCAGCCTCAAGCATGCCGCCCACGTCACGCCCGCCTCCCCATGCCGCGCCACGCGCGGGAAGCATGGGAGGCGCAGCGCGCGAAGAAACTTACCGCGGTAAAAACCGCCCTGCCTGCCCGCGCACCGTTCTTGGGCCTGGCCCAACAACGCGTAGCGCTCATGTGTGGCCCAGGCCGGGGGGCTCCTGTCGGTGTACAAAAAGAGGGGTACACTTTTTGTACCCCTATGACTGTGCACGGGCAGTCTGAGCCACGGGCGCCGCCGCACCGAGCCCGGCAAGGGAGGTAGAACCAAGGTGAGGCCGAAGCCAAAGAGGAGCAGAACGACGCCAAGACCAAGACCACAAAGAGCAAAGGGGACGAAGCGGGTCCCCCGGCAAGATCCTTGCCGGGAGGCGGTTTTTGCCAACCCGGCAAGACCCTTGCCGTGGCAGCTCGCCCCACACCTACGGAGCGGGTCACCCTTGAGTCCACTGCCCCCATGGGGCAAGGATTCGGGAGGCATCCCCGTGGTGGTATGCAGATCTTTGTGAAGACATTCAAGATCATATGCACACTTTAGAAGATGATGCTCCTTGGCAGGATCCCAGCCAAGGAAAACCACAAGGCCCCCGGCAAGAGCCTTGTCGGGGATGACAGCAGGCGCCACGGCAAGACCCTTGTCGGGACCCCGACAAGACCCTTGCCGGGGCCACGACAAGGCCCTTGCCCAGGACACCCGCGGGGCCACCATCGGACCCGCGCCAGTCACACCTCCACCACCGTTCGCATGCAGCTGCCGACCCAACCAGCTGGGCAGGCACCTGCGTGGCGGCATGCAGATCCTCGTGGAGACCCACCGCTGTGCCACCTCAGCTGCCTGCCCGCCTACATGGCATCACAGGCACCGCTGGCCAGGGCGCGTGTCGACGTGGGTGAGAGCGGCGACGGACGAGACAGGGCTCTCCCCCGCCCCCGATAAAGCAAGGACACCTAAGCAAGGCGCATTAAATGCACCTTGTCATGTAATGCAAGGGATAACCTCGCATCACTGTACCCTTTCCACCTCCTGTGTGCCACTGTGGCAGCCCCTTTCCCTATAAATGGAGGCCCCAGGCGACCAGGAAGAGGATTCGGCTTTTTGGAGCTCCTCACGCCCCATAGCTAGCTCAAGAACACAAACATATAATCCACCAAAGCAGGAGTAGGGTTTTACGCATCTTTGCGGCCCGAACCTGGGTAAAGGAATTGTGTACTGCCTGCTCGATCCACTCTTCTCACGGCTCCCGTGCCCCGCAACCGCAGAAAGGGATTCTCGTGATCCCATAGGTGTCGTTTCCCACCGACAGGTTATCGCGTTCTCCTTCGATGACGAGGTCGAAGGCGGCAAGGACGACGGCGCAGAGGGCGTCGTGGTGGGCCCCGAGGACGAGGAGATCGATGTCGACGAGTGGAGGAGTGCCTTCCCCAATGACCCCGATGACGGTACCGGCCCGGACCCGGCTCGCGGCACACCGTACATGACGAGAAAGGATTGGCTCGACCTCAACTTCAACCGAAAGTAGTTGAGCTTAGTTTAAATTTATGTTTTAAGTTTGGCTAGGCAAAACTATCTATGTTTATGTTTGAATGCATGCTACTTTCGCTTGAACCTGCTTTGAACTTGATCAAATTGAAGTTTACAACCTTAAGTTTAGGGGATCGACTAGAAAAGGCCAAAAATTGCTGGAGTATATATATATCCACTAAGGGTTTTAGTCCTTTAACTTTTTAAGGATCGCCTAGAGATGTCCTTATGACTTGTTTATTTCAGTTCTTCACAATGTGATGCTCTATATGTGCAACTATTTGCCGTGCAGTTCAATTTCATCAATAACAGTTTCAACAATACCACTATGAATTACGATAGTTGGTTGCTATTAAGGATAATGCAGTTAACATGCCTTTTCGTTTTCAATTGTTGTTTAGCAACACACATTGTACTGAATGACTAAATATGCAATCCCAGGCTACATAGCAATAAGGAAGAGTGATACCTTAATGTTCTGATGATATCTAGATATACATGTAATAAATTCTTATATAATGGGATGGATGGAGTGTTGTACTACATCATTTTTCAATTGTTGTTTAGCTTCTAATATTAACTTGCTGCTCTTAGGTACATATCTCATTGCCAAAGATCCACACTTCGACCCTTTCTGCGTATGGGGCAATGAGATATTCATGAACCAGCATCAAGTGAGGAAACTGATAAAGATTCTTATTAAAATGGGTCAAAAGATGTCAATCAAAATATTTGTTTACACTCTATGCAAGACAACAGTGAACTGCAGGATGGTAAGTAAGAACCCTGTAGACTTCTTTTTACTGCCCGTAATGAGTTGTGTTAGATGACAATATCTGAATCTTTTTTCTTTTGAAGTGGATCCTGAAGCAGTTTACTCAAGATTACCTCTCAAACTACATGATTGGCGGCCGACCATCACAAGGGGTTGTACTAGAGTCTTGCATGCCTTCTGCATCCAGGAGAGCACAATAAGGCCATTCAGCTTCACCTTGTTCATCAACTGGAATGTCTATTGCCTCTTTCTTTACCATCTGTAATAGTACAAGTATAGAACCCTGGTACATCATTCTTTTTTGGTGCTTATGTAATTCTTAAACATATGTACCTGTGAATTGAATAATGCATTGGTTGTTTGAACCTGATGGATATGAATAAAATGATAGCCTACTTTCAAGTTTAAATTAGGTACAATTTTAAATAGGAGCAATTAAATTAGGGAGAAATTATGTTGTGGAGGTCATTACGGCACACACGTAAAACACAAACGTTTGCGATATACACCATAATCCGAGATAGTTCACAGAGAGGAAACGTGTGCAAGCATGCACACAGTTGCCGTTTGCAAAGCATGTGTGATGTCAGACACTGTCACATGCGGTGTGGGAAAACTAAATGTGTGTGATTGTCTACCTATCGTACACGGTTTATAATCATGAACTGTTTGTGATGTGCGAGGCATCGTAAATCTCCCGTGCCTAGAATTTGCCTGGAAAACTCCCATGCCTGGAATATGCCAGGTTTTAGGCAAAACCACAAAACTCCGACTGCGATGGCAATGCGAGCACAAACGAGTAGCAAGGATGAAGCATTTGGGATATTCAAGATATCGTAAATGGTTATATAGGGACAACGGTATGCATCAAGGCTCCCTATCCCCGACGGTTTCTGGGTCGTGTGGCAAGGACCCCCCCTATCGCCCACACTCACTTGGAGATGGTTCCAAATGTTGTCGCGGAATGGGGTTAAAAACCGTTTGTTTAGGACCGACGCGCACCAGTGTGTGTATCACTACGATCGAGATTCAATAAACCTTTTTCATTGGGTGTGTGACCATAGAAGTTTTTATTCATGTAAACAGAACAACAATTATTCTCTGACTTAAATGAATAACCGTATCACAATAAACATGATCCAATCATATTCATGCTCAACGCAAACACCAAATTACATTTATTTAGGTCCAACACTAATCCCGAAGGTAGAGGGAGTGTGCGATGGTGATCTTATCAACCTTGGAATCACTTCCAACACACATCGTCACCTCGCCCTTAACTAGTCTCTGTTCATTTTGCAACTCCTGTTTCGAGTTACTAATCTTAGCAACTAAACCAATATCAAATACCCTGGGGTTACTATGAACACTAGTAAAGTACACATCCATAACATGTATATCAAATATACCTTTGTTCACTTTGCCATCCTTCTTATCCGCCAAGTATTTGGGGTAGTTCCGCTTCTAGTGACCATTCCCTTTGAAGTAGAAGCACTCCGTTTCAGGCTTAGGTATAGCTTTGGGCTCCTTCACGGGAGTGACAACTTGCATGTCATTCTTCTTGAAGTTCCCTTTATTTTCCTTTGCCCTTTGTCTTGAAACTAGTGGTCTTGTTAACCATCAACACTTGATGGTCTTTCTTGATTTCTACCTTCGCTAATTTCAGCATCGCGAAGAGCTCAGGAATCTTTTCTGTTATCCCTTGCATATTACAGTTCATCACGAAGTTCTAGTATCTTGGTGATAGTGACTAGAGAACTCTGTCAATCATTATCTTATCTGGAAGATTAACTCCCACTTGATTCAAGCGAATGTAGTGCCTAGACATTCTAAGCACATGCTCACTAGCTGAGCTATTCTCCTCCATCTTGTAGGCAACGTACTTGTCAGAGGTCTCATACCTCTCAACCTGGGCATGATTCTGAAATACCAATTTCAACTCTTGGAACATTGCTACCTCTTGAGCACTGCGTTGGTTTTCCCTTGAATAGGAAAGGGTGATGCAGCAAAGTAGCGTAATTATTTCCCTCAGTTTTTGAGAACCAAGGTATCAATCCAGTAGGAGGCCACGCGCCAGTCCCTCGCACCTACACAAAAAAATAAATCCTCACAACCAACGCAATAAAGGGGTTGTCAATCCCTTCGCGGTCACTTACGAGAGTGAGATCTGATAGATATGATAAGATAATATTTTTGGTATGTTTATGATAAAGATGCAAAGTAAAATAAAAGGTAATAAAAATAGCTAAGTGTTGGAAGATTAATATGATGGAAAATAGACCCGGGGGCCATAGGTTTCACTAGTGGCCTCTCTCAAGAGCATAAGTATTACAGTGGGTGAACAAATTACTGTTGAGCAATTGACAGAATTGAGCATAGTAATGAGAATATTTAGGTATGATCATGTATATAGCCATCACGTCCGAGACAAGTAGACCGACTCCTGCCTGCATCTACTACTATTACTCCACACATCAACCACTATCCAGCATGCATCTAGAGTATTAAGTTCATAAGAACAGAGTAACGCTTTAAGCAAGATGACAATATGATATAAACCCCATCTTGTTATCCTCAATGGCAACAATACAATACGTGCCTTGCTGCCCCTACTGTCACTGGGAAAGGACACCGCAAGATTGAACCCAAAGCCAAGCACTTCTCCCATTGCAAGAAAGATCAATCTAGTAGGCCAAACCAAACTGATAATTCGAAGAGACTTGCAAAGATAACCAATCATACATAAAAGAATTCAGAGAAGATTCAAATATTGTTCATAGATAAACTTGATCATAAACCCACAATTCATCGGTCTCAACAAACACACCGCAAAAGAAGGTTACATCAAATAGATCTCCACAAGAGAGGGGGAGAACATTGTATTGAGATCCAAAAAGAGAGAAGAAGCCATCTAGTTAATAACTATGGACCCGAAGGTCTGAGGTAAACTACTCACACATCATCGGAGAGGCTATGGTGTTGATATGGAAGCCCTCCGTGATCGATGCCCCCTCCGGCGGAGCTCCGGAACAGGCCCCAAGATGGGATATCATGGGTATAAGTTGCGGCGGTGGAATTAGGTTTTTGGCTCCGTATCTGGTAGTTTGGGGGTACGTAGGTATATATAGGAGGAAGAAGTATGTCGGTGGAGCAACATGGGGCCCATGAGGGTGGAGGGCGCGCCCTGGGGGGTAGTCGCGCCCCCTACCTCATGCTTTCCTGGTTGATGTCTTGACGTAGGGTCCAAGTCCTCTGGATCATGTTCGTTTTGAAAATCATGTTCCCGAAGGTTTCATTCCGTTTGGACTCCGTTTGACATTCTTTTTCTATGAAACTCTGAAATAGGCAAAAAACAGCAATTCTGGGCTAGGCCTCCGGTTAATAGGTTAGTCCCAAAAATAATATAAAAGTGTATAATAAAGCCCAATAATGTCCAAAACAGAATATAATATAGCATGGAACAATAAAAAATTATAGATACATTGGAGACGTATCAAGCATCCCCAAGCTTAATTCCTGCTTGTCCTCGAGTAGGTAAATGATAAAAAACAGAATTTTCGATGCGGAAAGCTACTTGGCATAGTTTCAATGCAATTCTTCTTAATTGTGGTATGAATATTGAGATCCAAAAGATTCAAGATAAAAAGTTCAATATTGACATAAAAATAATAATACTTCAAGCATACTAACTAAGCAATTATGTCCTCTCAAAATAACATGGCCAAAGAAAGTTCATCCCTACAAAATCATATAGTTTAGTCATGCTCCATTTTCGTCACACAAGAATGCTCTCATCATGCACAACCCCGATTACAAGCCAAGCAATTGTTTCATACTTTAGTAATCTCAAACTTTTTCAACCTTCACGCAATACATGAGCGTGAGCCGTGGATATAGCACTATGGGTGGAATAGAATATAATGATGGGGGTTATGTGGAGAAGACAAAAAAGGGAGAAAGTCTCACATCTACGAGGCTAATCAATGAGCTATGGAGATGCCCATCGATTGATGTTAATGCAAGGAGTAGGGATTGCCATGCAACGGATGCACTAGAACTATAAATATATGAAAGCTCAACAAAAGAAACTAAGTGGGTGTGCATCCAACTTGCTTGCTCACGAAGACCTAGGGCATTTGAGGAAGCCCATTGTTGGAATATACAAGCCAAGTTCTATAATGAAAAGTTCCCACTGGTATATGAAAGTGACAAAACAAGAGACTCTCTATCATGAAGATTATTGTGCTACTTTGAAGCATAAGTGTGGAAAAAAGGATAGTAACATTGTCCCTTCTCTCTTTTTCTCTCTCTCTCTTTTTGGGCCTTCTTCTTTTTTATGGCCATTCTCTTTTTTTCGTCACTTGGGACAATGCTCTAGAAAATGATGATCATCACACTTCTATTTATTTACAACTCAATGATTACAACTCGATACTAGAACAAAGTATGACTCTATATGAATGCCTCCGGCGGTGTACCGGGATATGCAATGAATCAAGAGTGACATGTATGAAAGAATTATGAATGGTGGCTTTGCCACAAATACTATGTCAACTACATGATCATGCAAAGCAATATGACAATGATGAACGTGTCATGATAAACGGAACAGTGGAAAGTTGCATGGCAATATATCTCTGAATGGCTATGGAAATGCCATAATAGGTAGGTATGGTGGCTGTTTTGAGGAAGATATAAGGAGGTTTATGTGTGAAAGAGCGTAACATATCACGGGGTTGGGATGCACCGGCTAAGTTTGCACCAACTCTCAATATGAGAAAGGGCAATGCATGGTACCGAAGAGGCTAGCAATGATGGAAAGGTGAGAGTGCGTATAATCCATGGACTCAACATTAGTCATAAAGAACTCACATACTTATTGCAAAAATCTACAAGTCATAAAAAACCAAGCACTACACGCATGCTCCTAGGGGGATAGATTGGTAGGAAAAGACCATCGCTCGTCCCCGACCGCCACTCATAAGGAGGACAATCAAAGAACACCTCATGTTTCAAATTTGTTACATAACGTTTACCATACGTGCATGCTACGGGACTTGCAAACTTCAACACAAGTATTTCTGAAATTCACAACTACTCAACTAGCACAACTTTTGATATCACTACCTCCATTTCTCAAAACAATCATCAAGCATCAAACTTATCTTAGTATTCAACACACTCATAAGAAAGTTTTTACTAGTCTTGAATACCTAGCATATTAGGATTATTTAAGAAAATTACCATGATGTTTAAGACTCTCAAAATAATCTAAGTGAAGCATGAGAGAATAATAGTTTCTATAAGACAAAACCACCACCGTGCTCTAAAAGATATAAGTGAAGTACTAGAGCAAAAACTATATAACTGAAAAGATATAAGTGAAGCACATAGAGTATTCTAACAATTTCTGAATCATGTGTGTCTCTCTCAAAAGGTGTACAGTAAGGATGATTGTGGTAAACTAAAAAGCAAAGACTCAAATCATACAAGACGCTCCAAACAAAACACATATCATGTGGTGAATAAAAATATAGCTCCAAGTAAAGTTACCGATGGAAGTAGACGAAACAGGGGATGCCTTCCGGGGCATCCCCAAGCTTTGGATTTTTGGTGTCCTTAGATTATCTTGGGGTGCCATGGCCATCCCCAAGCTTAGGCTCTTGCCACTCCTTGTTCCATAATCCATCAAATCTTTCACCCAAAACTTGAAAACTTCACAACACAAAACTTAACAGAAAACCTCGTGAGCTCCGTTAGTGAAAGAAAACAAAACACCACTTCAAGGTACTGTAATGAACTCATTCCTTATTTATATTGGTGTTAAACCTACTGTATTCCAAAATCTCTATGGTTTATAAACTATTTTGCTAGCCATAGATTCATCAAAATAAGCAAACAACACACGAAAAACAGAATCTGTCAAAAACAGAACAGTTTGTAGTAATGTGTAACTAACGCAAACTTCTGGAACTACAAACATTCACCAAAAATTGGAAGACCTAGACAATTTTTTTATTGATCAGAAGCAATTGGAATCACTATTTTATCACGTTCTGGTGTTTTTTAACAATTATTTTCGTGAACAGAAAGTTTCTGCAATTTTCAGCAAGATCAAATAACTATCATCCAAGAAGATCCTATAGGTTTAACTTGGCACAAACACTAATTAAAACATAAAAACACATCTAACCAGAGGCTAGATCAAATATTTATTTCTAAACAGAAGCAAAAAGCGAAAAATTAAAATTTTGGTTGCCTCCCAACAAGCGCTATCGTTTAACGCCCCTAGCTAGGCATAAAAGCAAGGATAGATCTAGGTATTGCCATCTTTGGTAGGCAATCCATAAGTGGCTCTCATGATAGATTCATATGGTAATTTTATTTTCTTTCTAGGAAAATTTTCCATGCCTTTCCTTAACGGAAATTGGAATCTAATATTTCCTTCCTTCATATCAATAATTGCACCGATCGTTCTAAGGAAAGGTCTACCAAGAATAATAGGACATGAAGGATTGCAATCAATATCAAGAACAATAAAATCTACGGGCACATAGTTCCTATTTGCAACAATAAGAACATCATTAATTCTTCCCATAGGTTTCTTAATGGTGGAATCCGCAAGGTGCAAGTTTATAGAGCAATCATCAAAATCACAGAAACCTAACAAATCGCACAAAGTCTTTGGAATTGTGGAAACACTAGCACCCAAATCACACAAAGCATAGCATTCATGATCTTTAATTTTAATTTTAATAGTAGTTTCCCACTCATCATAGAGTTTTCTAGGGATAGAAACTTCCAACTCAAGTTTTTCTTCATAAGATTGCATCAAAGCATCAACGATATGTTTAGTAAAAGCTTTATTTTGACTATAAGCATGAGGAGAATTTAGCACGGATTGCAACAAGGAAATACAATCTATCAAAGAGCAATTATCATAATTAAATTCCTTGAAATCCAAAATAGCGGGTTCATTAATATCTAAAGTTTTGATCTCTTCAATCCCACTTTTACCAATTTTTGCATTAAGTTCTAAAAACTCCGAATTTTTGGAACGCCTTCTAGGTAAAGGTGGATCATATTCAGCCCCATCATTATCAAGATTCATATGGAAAAACAAAGATTTAATAGGTGACACATCAATAACTTTTAGATCTTCATCTTTATTTTCATAGAAACTAGAAGAACACGCTATCACAAAGCAACCTTTCTTAGCACGCATCCTAGCGGTTCTTTCTTTGCACTCATCAATGGAAATCCTCATGGATTTGAGAGACTCATTGATATCATGCTTAGGTGGAATAGATCTAAGTTTTAAAGAATCAACATCAAGAGAAATTCTATCAACGTTCCTAGCCAATTCATCAACTTTAAGCAATTTTTCTTCGAGCAAAGCATTGAAATTATTTTGTGAATTCATAAAATCCTTAACACTAGTCTCAAATTCAGAGGGCATCTTATTAAAGTTCCCATAAGAATTGTTGTAGGAATTACCATAATTATTAGAGGAATTGCTAGGATAAGGTCTAGGATTAAAGTTTCCTCTATACGTGTTGTTACCAAAATTATTCCTACCAAAAAAATTCACATCCATAGACTCATTGTTATTCTCAATCAAAGTATACAAAGGCATATCATTAGGATCATAAGAAACACTCTTAGTAGCAAATAATTTCATAAGTTCATCCATCTTTCCACTCAAAACATTAATTTCTTCTATCGCATGCACCTTTTTACTAGTAGATCTTTCAGTGTGCCATTGAGAATAATTAACCATAATATTATCTAGGAGATTAGTAGCTTCTCCTAAAGTGATTTCCATAAAAGTGCCTCCCGCGGCCGAGTCTAAAAGATTTCTAGAAGCAAAATTCAATCCGGCATAAAATTTTTGTATAATCATCCACAAATTCAAACCATGTGTAGGGCAATTACGTATCATGAATTTCATCCTCTCTCAAGCTTGTGCAACATGTTCATGATCAAGTTGCTTAAAATTCATAATATCATTTCTAAGAGAGATGATCTTAGCGGGAGGAAAATTGTAACACCCCGGATGTAACTTGCCATATTTGTAACTCCAACTCTTGCCATTTTCGGCAATGTGATATGATATTCCCTCCATGGTTGGGTTTTCCTTCATTTTGCATTTTGTTCATGACATGAATTTCATATCATGTCATCATGTGCATCGCATTTGCATACGTGTTCGTCTCATGAATCCGAGCATTTTTCCCGTTGTCCGTTTTGCAATCCGGCGCTCCTATGTCCCCCGGCGTCCCCTTTTACCTTTTTCCGTGAGCGGGTATTAAACCTTCTCGGAATGGACCGAGGTTTGTCAAGCGGCCTTGGTATAACACCGGTAGACTGCCTGTCAAGTTTCGGGTCATTCGGAGGTCGTTTGATACTCCAACGGTTAACCGGGTAACCGTGAAGGCCTCGTGTGTGTTGCAGCCCAAAACCCCTCCAAAACGGCCCAATAACCCATCTAAGTCACTCCCATGTCCATCGCTGTTCGATCACGATCGCGTGGCCGAAAACCGCACTCCATTTGGAGCTTCCTAGCCCCTCCTACCTATAAATATGTGCCCCCTCCTTCAATTTTCGGGCAAAACCCTAGCCTCTTCCACCCCGCCGCCACCGGACGTGTCCGGTCCGCGTCGGACACGCCAGCGCCGCCGCCCGCGGCCAATCAGGGGCCGCCACCTGTCGCCGCCGCCACCCGCACGCCGCCGAAGCCCGCCGGGCCCGAGGCCGGCCCCCGCGGCCCACGTCCTCCGCCGCCCCCGCCCGCTCCCGCTCCTCGCGCCCGCTCCCCCGCGCGCCTCCCTCGCCGGCCGGCGCCGCCCGCGCCGTCGCGACCTCGCCGCCGACGCCGACCGCCGCCCGCGGCCCCACGTCGCCGCCCGCGCCGGATCCGGGCCGGGGCGCCCAGATCCGCGACTCCTCTCTCCTCGCCCCGCCTCCTCCGGCCTCCCTCCGGCCGAACTCCGGCGATCCTCGCGCCGCGCACCGAAGGTTGACTTTCTCTCCCCCGAAATATTCTAAGTCCCGTAATTCTTGCATTTTCATGCCAACTTCCTCGCATCATATCTCTGCATCTGTAGCTCCGATTCGTGCGTATAGCATATCAAATTGTTCGCCTCGATGAGTACATCATTTCATCTCATTGCACTATTTTCATTTGAGTTCATCTTGATGCCCGAAATGCTGTAGAAGAGGGCTATGTGGTGTTATTTTCAGATCTGTTTCAGAACATGCACTTTTGTCATTTTTGCCATGATTGATGTGTGCACCCTATGAAGTTGAGTCCTACATGTGTTTTGTAATATGACATGCCATCTTTACAGAGGTTTATGCAATGTATTTTTTTGATCTTTGTGGTGACTAGCACAAGCATGCAAACTAGGGTACTTATTGTTGCTGATTTTAAAGACTTAGTATTTTCACTGTCATGTTCTGCTGTTATTTTTATGCCATGTGTTCATATTGTTTCAGAGAGATCTATGCCTCTTTTGAGCATGATCAGTAAGAGTGTTTTGAGCATATGGATTTGATTTATCAATCCTTGCCTTTGTTTGTAATTATGGAGTGCCATAGCTTGAGTCAATCGAGCTCTACTTTTGCTATAAAATGTTACTGGCAGATTGTTTACATGTTATTCGATTTTGCCAAGCTTGTTGTAGTTGTTACTTGCATGCTATGATGTTATTCTTGCCATGTATAGCTTCTATGCCATGTATTCTTGATGGATGTATGCTTAGTTTATCATGCAATGCTCTGTAGTGAGTGCATCGAGCTCGTAAACATGCCTACTTGTTATCTGTTTTTGACATGTCCAGTTTTCTGCTAAGTCTGAAACCTGTAACGAAACTTGCTTGTTAAGTCCTTTGAGTAGATTCATGCCATGCCTTATTTTTCTATGTCCTGTTCCTGTAGCAGGTTGTTTCATTGCTCTAAACATGTCATCCTGATGTTAATTTCTGGCATGTTGTTATTTTCACTAAGTCTGTGAACCTGTTATCTTTTGCACTTTTGCCATGCTTGTTTGAACCTATTGTGATGTGATTTAGCCGTAGCTCAGTGTTCATCTTTTGTCAAGCATCTTGATTAGATTACTGTCATATGCTTTGTTGATATGTTTGGGTGCAGTAGCTTAATTTCCTGTTGCTTGCTAAGTAGCATCATGCTGTTAATGGCAGATTATTGTCATTCTTGTTTTGCTTGTCATTTGCAAACCGTGCATCCGATTCCGGTGATCTTTATATCGATTTCAACTGAAATCACCTCATCTTTCCAGAGGCATACTTGGTTTGCCAAGATTATGCCTTGTTCATCCTTGTCCTTCCAGAGCATGCATATGCATTGCATATCACATCTCGCATATCATGTCTTGTTTTGCATCATGTTGTTTGCGCATTGCATCGTGGTTGATAGTTGTTCCTTTGCTTGTTCTCTTGTCTTGGTTAGAGCCGGGAGACGAGTACGTGAACGAGGAACCTGTTGAGAACACTTACGAGGACCAAGCTCTCGACAACTCTGAGAACCTTGCAGGCAAGATCACCATACCCTCGATATCACTTCTATCTTTGCTTGCTAGATGCTCGCTCTTTTGCTATGCCTATGCTGCTATACCTACCACTTGCTATATCATGCCACCCATATTGCCATGTCAGCCACTAACCATCCATGTCCTAGCAAACCGTTGATTGGCTATGTTACCGCTTTGCTCAGCCCCTCTTATAGCGTTGCTAGTTGCAGGTGAAGATGAAGTTTGTTCCTTGTTGGAACATGGACTTGTTGTTCCTTGTTGGAACATGTTTACTTGTTGGGATATCACAATACCTCTTATTTAATTAATGCATATATATACTTGGTAAAGGGTGGAAGGCTCGGCCTTATGCCTGGTGTTTTGTTCCACTCTTGCCACCCTAGTTTCCGTCATACCGGTGTTATGTTCCTTGATTTTACGTTCCTTACACGGTTGGGTGATTTATGGGACCCCCTTGACAGTTCGCTTTGAATAAGACTTTTCCAGCAAGGCCCAACATTGGTTTTACCATTTGCCACCTAAGCCTTTCTCCCGGGTTTTCGCGAGCCCGAGGGTCATCTTTATTTTAATCCCCCCCGGGCCAGTGCTCCTTCGAGTGTTGGCCCGAACCGAGCAACCTGCGGGGCCACCGCGGGGAAACTCAAGGCCTGGTTTTACTCTTAGCTTGACTTATCCGGATGTGCCCTGAGACCGAGATATGTGCAGCTCCTATCAGGATTTGTCGGCACAATCGGGCGGCTTTGCTGGACTTGTTTTATTACTGTCGAGATGTCTTGTAGTCTAGGATTCCGAGACTGATCGGGTCTTCCCGGTAGAAGGAATATCCTTCGTTGACCGTGAGAGCTTATAATGGGCTAAGTTGGGACACTCCTGCAGGGTATTATCTTTCGAAAGCCGTGCCCGCGGTTATGAGGCAGATGGGAATTTGATGATGTCCGGTTGTAGAAAACCCGAAGTTGACCTTAATTAAAACACATCAACCGCGTGTGTAACCGTGATGGTCTCTTCTCGGCGGAGTCCGGGAAGTGAACACGGTGTTGGAGTTATGTCTGACGTAGGTTGTTCTAGGATCACTTCTTGATCACTTCTAGCTTCATGACCGTGCTTTGCTTCTCTTCTCGCTCTCTTTTGTGTTGTAGCCACCATATATGCTAGTCGCTTGCTGCAGCTCCACCTCATTACCCCATCCTTCCTATAAGCTTAAATAGTCTTGATCTCGCGGGTGTGAGATTGCTGAGTCCCCGTGACTCACAGATTCTACCAAAACAGTTGCAGGTGCCAACGATGCCAGTGCAGATGACGCGACCGAGCTCACGTGGGAGTTCGACGAGGAACGTGGCCGTTACTATGTGTCTTTTCCTGATGATCAGTAGTGGAGCCCAGTTGGGTTGATTCGGGGATCTGTGTAGCATTTGGGGTAGTCTTCTTTCATTTTGGTTCCGTAGTCGGACCTTGAGTGTAATCTGGATGATGAATGTTTATTTATGTATTGTGTGAAGTGGCGACTGTAAGCCAACTATGTATCTCTTTCCCTTATGTATTACATGGGTTGTGTGAAGATTACCTCACTTGCGACATTGCTTTCAATGCGGTTATGCCTCTAAGTCGTGCTTCGACACGTGGGAGCTATAGCCGCATCAAGGGCGTTACAAGTTGGTAATCAGAGCCTTCCCCGACATTAGGAGCCCCCACTGATTGATCGTTTTTAGCGGCCGAGTTGTGTCTAGAAAAATGTTTTGAGTCAGTTAGGAATTATATATCGGAGAGTTTAGGAATTCTTTTTACTTCCCAGTCTCCTCATCGCTCTGGTAAGGCATCCTGACGTAGAGTTTTGACTCTTCTCTTCTCAAATTTCACTAAAAAAAATTTAGGATCACGCGGGTATCTTAGAATCGTTCCGATGGTTTTATGATGACAACATTGTCTTGGTTTCCTCCCGTCAGCAGGGGTTTTAGTGGAGGTGTCCCGGGGAGTTGAGCTCTGAGGTGTTGTCGTCATAATTTTATCGTTGCAGTTTTGGAATACCTGACTTTAGTATGCCGACATCGAAAATCTCTTTTGTACAGTTGTTAGTGAGATAACCCTGATAGCCCAGTACTGAGGCGAGTGCGGGAGTATTGCCATGACTCGTATAACGGATGCTTTTCGAAGGTTGAGGTAGACGATTTCCGATGGTTTCTTGGTTATGTGTTGAAGGATGGATACAGCTGGATCTAGGTATTGTTAGTTTGGGTGATATATTTTGTGTCCCCTGTATCCCCAACACCTGATTGCATAACCAGAAAGTTTCGGGAGTTATAAGTGGGAATTCATGTAGCTCTAGTACTTCTTCCGCAGATATTTGGTTCGTGATTGGGTAATCCTTACCAAGTATTTGTTCTCATCTGTACCTTGTTGATTTTATTCCATACCTTTTTCCAAGTGGCTTCTCCGCTTATGGAAGTGTGATGTTTTACTTTGGAATTCATTCGTTCATTCTCGTTCGGATGTTTATTGTGAAGACTATATGTTGCAATTTTGTTCCTTTGATTCAGCTTGAACATATATCTTTTCAAGATACTAATGGATGTCACCCTCTTCAGGATGGCTCCGCCAACGCGTCAGAATCCGGAACGCAATGAAGGAAGTCAGGCTAACCCTCCGCCACCACCTCCGCCTCCGGAGGCTTGGCAAGCCTTGATGACTGCCACAAATGCCAACGCTCAGATTCTGATTCAGCTCTTGCAAGATCACAACAAAGGGCAAGGTAATCAAGGGAATCAAGGCCAAGGCAACAATCAGCCGCACTTCGCTTCACTCAATCAGTTCCTTGCTGTAAGTGCATCTAGTGCCCCTTAGTGATTTTGGTGTATTGAAGACTTATAGGTTAAGTATCTAATGCGTTTATGAGTGTACACAGGTCTATAAGTCTATGAGGAGTTTGATATTTACAGTAAAGTCGACCCCTAAAAATGAAGTTCTTCGACTGAAGACTTTGATATTCTGAAGACTTTCTGAAGACTTTGAAAGTGAAGAAATTGGTGTGACCTTGAAGACTTGGTACTCGTTCGAGGAACGTGAAGCGTGAAGACTTTTGTTTTCGTAGTTTCGTTTTTCGATTTCTTGAGTCATAGGAAACACCGTACTGTTAAAGGGGGTCGAGGAAATACTAAGGAGAAAATTTCCATGTGATGCTCAACTCAAATCCTACACCTACCAATCCCTTCGAGTGAAGCCATTGGAAATCTCATACAGTTCAGTCAATTTCTTCAGTGATAAAGACGCAGTTCTTCTGGTCACTGAGGACTTTGCTCTGACTGAGGAGTTAGGAATTCGCCAGTGCGAATTGCCTACACAGTGAGGAACATGATAGCCCTGAGGAATTTGTACTCCAAATTTCCGACCGTTGCTGTGCTACGCGCCAGCTGTCCTAAAATATCTTATCTACCTAACGGTCATATCATTGAAGGGCATTTATGTCTTATCATGTCGGGCTGCTCCCTAGGCTATAAATAGCCGCCCCCCTACAACCACTAGCTGGTTGGCTGCTCCACAAGAACTTGACACTTGTCATTTGAGAGCAACCCATCCTCCGAGGACTTTGAGCGAAAATCATCAAGTGAGGAAAATCCAAACCCCAAACCCAAAAGACCTACAAACCCAAAGTGATTGAGCATCACTGAAGAGATTGATCCTGCGTGGATCCGACGCTTGTTACCTTTGAAGACTGTGCTTCTTCCAGACGGTTAGGCGTCAAGGTCTAGAGCATCCAAGAGGAATTGTGGATCGCCGAGTGACCAAGTCCGTGAAGGTTTGGAAGTCACCTGAAGACTTACCACGAGTGATTGGACGAGGACTGTGTGTCCTTAGTTCAAGGAGAATACGGTGAGGACTAGGTGTCCCGAGCTGCGTGCTCAGGACTGGGTGTCCGGGACTGTGTGTCCTCGAGTTTAAATACTCAGCCGCTCCAACCAGACGTACAACTGAGACAACAGTTGGAACTGGTCTACCAAATCATTGTCTTCACCAAGCTTACTGGTTCCATTTCCTCAACACTTTCATTTCCTCATTACTGTGTTGTCTGTTTGTTCATATCTGTGTTTGAAGACTTTGACTGAGGACTTTCACAAATTCCTCAGTTCAACTTCTTCAGTCTGTTTGTCTTCATCTAGAGTTATCCTGTGCCTACGCTTTCTGTACTCTGTGTTTGTCTTCATTTCATCATGATGACCATGCATGTAATCTGTTATGTTTACTTCTGAGTACTTATTCCGCTGCTAGTATTTCTTCACTAAGGAATTTCCTCACGAGCAAATTCCTCAGTGAAGAATTTCATAAAAATCGCCTATTCACCCCCCCTCTAGTCGATATAACGCACTTTCAATTGGTATCAGAGCAAGGTACTCCCTTGTTCTGTGTTATTTTGGTTTAACCGCCTGGAGTTTTAGTTATGTCGACCGCAGATATGAAGAAAGTGTCGTGCCCCATCTTTGACGGTCACGAGTATCCCAAATGGAAGGCTATGATGAAGAAGCGTCTCATGGTGATGGACAGCGAGCTATGGACCGTCACTAAGATTGGTCTGACCGATCTATGCAAGATGGCGGAAGCTGATGACATTCGCAAGTACACTCAACTCAACCTCACAGCGAAGGCCGTCATCTGCTCCAGTCTGTCTCGAAACCAGTTCAGAAACATCATGCATCTCGATCAGGCGAAGCTTGTCTGGGACTGTCTCTCTGATGTCTATGAAGGCCATCGAACCCGTCATGATCCTTGGTTTGAGGATTTCAAGGAATCGCTCAAATCGATGACATTCGAACCAGAATCATCATCCTCTACTTCATGCCTTATGGCAAAAAGTGCTGAGGTAACTGAATGCTACCTATCCGAGTCTAGTGATGAAGAATCTGGTGATGAATTTGGACCCAGTTATGTCAAACTTGCTTCCCTTGCCGCAAAACAACAAAGAGCTTTGCAAAAAGCTAATGATATGCTTAGTAAGAGCAATGATATGTTGGGTGAAGAAATGGATCAGTCACAAGCCTTGGCTGAAAGTCTTCAAAGACTTCATTCCAAGCATGACTCTCTTCAAGATCAGCATAACTCTCTCCTGTCTAATTTTGAGAAGATGAGAGTGAGTTATGAAGATCTTCAGAAGGAGCGCGATTCATTACTCGCTCAACAAATCAGCGCTGCTCAGGAAGAATTTATTCCTCCATGTTTAAAATGCATTGAACGAGAATCTGCTAATTCTTCACCTGAATGTTCAAATGCTTCAAATGTTACAAATTCTTCACCTGTCTCTGCTATCACTAATTCCTCATCTGAGGACATTTCTAGTATCACTGACGATGCAGGGCTGAAGGAATTGTACATGACAGGCATGTACAAAAGCCTCAAAGGGCATCAGGCTCTTTGTGATGTGCTTAAAAAGCAGATCCTCAACAGGAACCCTAGGAAAGAGGGTATTGCCTTTGAGAGGAAACTCAATGCGGATGGTACTTATTGGAAGCCTGAGCAGTACCCCAAAACCTCATGGGTTGCTGCAAAGGGACCTCCAGTTGATCCATCTGATTTATTTGGCTATACATGTGAATCTTCTCATTCTTCTGATGAGTCATTTGACTCCAACTATAAACTGTTCAAAAATCAGAATGGTGAAGTATTTGCTAGATATGTTGGCACTAACTGCAGGAACGGTTCCCCTATGAAGAAAATCTGGGTTCCCAAAAGCTGCCTTGAAAGTCTTCAGGTGAATGTCCTCATGACACCACCTGTGAAGAAAAGGAACCCCAGATCAAATTCTTCATGTGGACCAAATTCTTCATATGGATCCAAGTCCTCATACAGACCAAATTCCTCAAGAGGATCAAATTCCTCACATGGATCAAAGTCCTCATATGAACATCATCGTGCTAACAACTCTGTTTCGCAGGGAAGAGTCAAGGGCTATGAATATGAGCATTATTCTTCAAATTATTATGTTCATAAGTCCTCGAAGAATTTCTCTGCTTATTCATATGCTTACCCTAACCCCTCTTATGTGAAACAAAATGGTTTGGCTGCTTTGCCACCATTCTCATAAGGAGCTCGCAGAATGATGAACTCTTTGCCACCCCTTCAGATGTGGGTGGTGAAGAAAAAGAACTAATCTCTTCTGCAGAGTCAGGTCTCCAGACGTGCTGTAACGTCTGAAGAATTTGCTGGGGACCTGACAAAAATGCCTGAAAGGACGCAGGCTAACCATGATGAAATGAACTTTCATTTCACACGTCCCCCCTCTGTTTTATCGGTTCTACTTCTTGATGAAATTGATCTGATGAATTGTGATATCATATTCTTCACTACTGAAGTATATGAGGTTCGTAAGTTGCACTAATTCATCTGCAGGATGATCAACCCAAAGCCACTGAATGGGTACTTGATAGTGGATGTACAAATCACATGACCGGTGACAAGAATCTGTTGATGGATGCTCCCTTATCAGCATCACACATGAAGCATATCATCTTCGCTGATAAAAGCAAAAGTCAGGTATTGGGTCTAGGTAAGGTTGCTATCACAAAGGATCGACACATGGACAAAGTCATGCTTGTTGAGTCCTTAGGATACAATCTTATGTCTGTCTCAATGCTTTGTGATCATGATATGGTTGTTGTCTTCGGCAAGTATCGTTGTGTTGTGATTATGGAAGCTGACAAATCCAAAGTCTTCGAAGGCTTTAGGAGAGGAGACTTGTATATTGTTGATTTCTCTGCAGATTCACAACATGCCGTGTTGCCTACTTGCAAAAGCTTCAGAAGGATGGCTATGGCATCGACGACTTGGTCATGCAGGCATGAGGAATCTGCACAAGCTTGCGAAGAAGAAGCATGTCATTGGCATTGAGAATGTCAAATTCCTCAAGGATCACTTATGCGGTGCCTGTGAAGCTAGAAAGATGACCAAGGCCAAGCATTCAGCGAAGACTATCATGACCACTACTCGTCCATTCGAATTGCTTCACATGGATCTCTTCGGTCCTAACCATTATTCCTCTATATCTAATGAAGCATCTCAATATGGTTTTGTTATTATTGATGATTACTCTCGTTACACATGGGTACACCTTGTCTCTTACAAAACTGAAGTGCAGGAAGTCTTCAAACGATTTTCCTCGAGGGCTTCAACTAACTTTGATGTGAAGATCAAGCACATCAGAAGTGACAATGGCACTGAGTTCAAGAATTCGGGTCTCGATGACTATCTTGATGAACTTGGTATTACTCATGAATTATCTGCTCCTTATACTCCTCAACAGAATGGCATCGTGGAGCGCAAGAACAGGACTCTTGCTGAGATGGCTCGCACTATGCTCGATGAGTACAAAACCCCTCGTCGTTTCTGGGTTGATGCAATTGATACTGCGTTCCATATCATCAACAGAGTATATCTTCACAAATTCTTCAAGAAGACTGCCTATGAACTCCTCACTAACAAGAAACCCAATGTGAGTTATTTCAAAGTCTTCGGTGCTAAATGTTGGATTAGAGATCCTCATCACAACTCTAAATTTGCACCGAAAGCACATGAAGGTTTCATGCTTGGTTACGGAAAGGACTCGCACACCTACAGAGTCTTCAAAAATGTTCTTCACAAGATTGTTGAAACTGTAGATGTGCGGTTTGATGAAACTAATGGCTCGCAAACAGAACACCTACATTCTGTGTTAGATGAACCAGCACTTGAGGAATCGATCAAGCACAAGGCTACTGAAGATATCATTCCTACCGAAGAATCTGCTGAAGAATTCGTTCCAGAACGTGAAGAACGTCGAGCTGATGCACCTGAAGAAAATGCTGAGGAAATTGATGCTGAAGAAAATGCTGATCAAATTCCTCAACGGCTACCAACTCACCCTCGCGTTGCAAAACAAGTGCAAGTGGAGAAGATCATCGATGACATTAGAGCACCAGGTCCTCTCACACGCTCAAAAGCTTCTCATCTATCTAACTTTTGTGGGCACTTTGCTTTTGTCTCTATCACAGAGCCCACTAAGGTAGATGAAGCATTTCGGGAGCCTGAGTGGATTCAGGCCATGCAAGAAGAATTACATCAGTTCAAGCTCAACAACGTATGGGAACTGGTCAATCGTCCCGATCCTCGCAAGCATAACATCATTGGTACCAAGTGGATCTACCGCAACAAGCAAGATGAAAATGGAGTGGTGGTGAGGAATAAGGCACGACTAGTAGCTCAAGGCTACACACAGGTTGAAGGAATTGATTTCGATGAAACTTTTGCACCTGTTGCTAGACTTGAAGCTATTCGCATATTACTTGCTTATGCTAACCATCATGATATCATCTTATACCAAATGGATGTGAAAAGTGCATTCCTCAATGGTAAGATTGAGGAAGAAGTATATGTTGCTCAACCCCCAGGTTTTGAAGATCCAAAACATCCTGACAAAGTCTTCAGACTTAACAAGGCCCTCTATGGCCTCAAGCAGGCCCCACGGGCGTGGTATGACACATTGAAGGAATTCTTCATGAAGAAAGGCTTCACACCCGGTTCACTCGATCCCACTCTTTTTACTAAATCATATGATGGTGAACTGTTTGTGTGCCAAATATATGTTGATAATATCATTTTTGGCTGTACTGACCAACGTTATAGTGATGAATTTGCCTATATGATGAGTGAAGAATATCAAATGTCTATGATGGGAGAATTGAAATTCTTCTTAGGTCTACAAATTCGTCAACAGCATAATGGGATATTCATATCTCAGGAGAAATACCTCAAGGATGTCCTGAAGAAATTCGGCATGCAAGATTGCAAAGGTCTCAAAATTCCTATGTCCACAAATGGTCATCTATGCACTGATGAAAATGGTACTGACTTCGATCACAAGGTATATCGCTCCATGATTGGCTCTTTATTGTACTTATGTGCATCTAGGCCAGACATAATGCTTAGTGTTTGCATGTGTGCACGATTTCAAGCTGCACCGAAGGAATCACACCATACGGCTGTGAAGCATATTCTTCGATATCTAGCTCACACACCAACACTAGGATTATGGTACCCCAAGGGCTCAGACTTTGATCTCATTGGATATTCTGATTCTGACTATGCTGGTGACCGTGTGGATCGCAAGTCAACATCTGGTACTTGTCATTTCCTCGGACGATCATTGGTCTGTTGGTCCTCGAAGAAACAGAACTGTGTATCACTGTCTACTGCTGAAGCTGAGTACATTGCTGCTGGTTCTTGCTGTGCTCAACTACTATGGATGAAGCAAACACTCAAGGACTATGGAGTCAACGTGAAGAATGTGCCTCTCCTCTGTGACAATGAGAGTGCCATCAAGATTGCTCACAACCCAGTTCAGCACTCGAAGACAAAGCACATTCAGATTCGTCATCATTTTCTTCGTGATCATGTGTTGAAGGGCGACATTTCTATTGAGCATGTGAAGACTGAAGAACAGCTAGCCGATATCTTCACTAAGCCCTTGGATGAGAAGAGATTTAGCAAGTTGCGGTGTGAGCTAAATATCTTAGAATCTTCGAATGTACTTTGAAAATGCACTCATCCTAACACTTATGCATAATTGATGACTTAGATGTGCAACACATGAAGAAACGTTTTTCTTCAATCAATGAAGAATAACAATCTAAGTGTGAAGAAATTAATGAAGAATTTGATTCTCAGAACCCTACGACAATTGTACGCGGTGTCTGAAATCATCATTCTTACACGGTGGGTCACGCCACCACAAAAGTTGAAAATCCTCAATTTGAGTTTTTCCTCATATTTGAAATTCCTCAGTTTTTCAAATTCTTCAACTTTGCAAATTCTTCATTTTTGCCGTCGTTTTTCTTCATTGGCTATATATATATATATATATATATATATATATATATATATATATATATATATATATATATATATATATATATATATATATATGAGTTTATGTCCTCTACAGCATTCACTTATAGCTTTTTCTTCAAGTTGAATCTTTTCTGCTAAGTGAATGTGATCGGACCCTTCCCCTCTATGCTATACTCAATCCAGTCTATTCACAAATTCTTCATGTGCGTTCTATTTGAAACTCGTTCAAATTCTTCACTGTGTCCTTGTCAGCTGAAGAAATTGCGAACGGAACGTTAAAACTGATCTTATCCAAACTTTCGTTTTTGCCGCTCAAACCGTTCCACTTCCCACGATGGATTATTTTACTCACCCACGATCTTACACGATCTCCACTACACAGTACGTGGGTGACACATGTCAAGTGAAGGAGAACGGCCAGGGGCATATTTGTCCTAAATCTTCGGACGAGCAGTTTTTCACTGCGGCTATAAATACCCCTCCATCGCCATCCTCACTTCCTTTACCCCGCTCGAGCTTCCAAACCCTAGCGCCGCCGCCGCTACTCCATCGTCGCCGGTGAGGAAGAGCTTCACTGCCTCGACCTCGTCGCCGACGTACTCGCGCCGACAGCGGAAATCTTCACCTCCGTCGCCGCCGTAGACGTCTTCCTCCGCCAAGTTAGGGCGTGGAAGATCTGCATTGACGAACTTCACTGTTCCAACTCACAGTTCGTCGTGTTCTTCGTTCAGGGTAATTAAAAGCTATTTTTACTGCCCTCTTTGATTCGAAGTTTTTCTACAAAATCTTCAAAGGTGTTTTTATTCTTCAAATCCTCACACACAAAATACCTCACTTGTTCTCTACTCTTGATTCATTTCCCTAAGTCTAAATTTCTTCAAGATTCCTCAATTGCGTGGATTCTCAATCTATTCAACTCTGGAACCTAAGATATATATGGAGCTTAGTGAAATTCCTCAAGACGAATCTGGTCAAATTCCTCAAAACTTGTTCTTTATGAAAAACCCTCTGAGAACGCATATGACCTCTTCAAATTCCTCGCAACTATACTCTGTTCACAGGTACACATGTCCGCTGCTGAATCCTTAGGTTCTCATCAACTTAACTCATTTGCAGCGTTCCTCGAAGAAAAGTTGCATACTTCTTCAGAGAATTCCATTGTTCAAATTCCTCATCTTAAGAAAATGGCTGAAGGTAAAAGGCCACAGAAAGGAGGAAAGAGACCAGAGGTCATGACTGCATTTGAAATCCCTGAGGACATTTATGCTGGGTACTGCACACCTCCTGAAGAAGATAGAAATCAGCGCAAGGTGCGCATACAGAAGATTGAAAGGAGATGGGCAAGAGAATGGAGGGAGTACAGATATGTTACTCCTAAGTACATGAAGAAATTCGCTGTAAACCCTCCATGTCAACGCCCTCCATTGGCACCTGACCAAGTAGCTAATCCCTCTAGCATCAGAAGAGGTGAGGAATTTCCTCAAGAATGGGCCAAACGCCAGCGTAAACTGCAAAAGCAAGCAAAAGATGCAGTGAGGAAATTCAATGAAGAATTTGCTGTTGCTGCTGCCGCTGAGGCTTCTGCCAAGCCGAGGAAATCAATGATGAAGAAGCATGCTCGTAAGCCAAGTACTTCACCTTCAATGCCCTCACGGCCAAGTTCCTCTGCTGTGCCCTCACGGCCAAGTTCCTCAGCTGCGCCCTCACGGCCAGAATCTTCAAAATCTTCAAAGCAAATTCCTAATGCTGCTCCTGCTCCCACAAAGTCCTCAGCTCCTATGCATCTGGCCTCATGCCAAAGGACTACAGGCATCTCTATTGCCACTGGAGTCCCCGCTCGTTCTTCGGCTGCACCAAATTCCTCAGCTGGATCTTCCTTGCTGAAGAAAAAGGCTACCGCTGGACGCGGCACTCGCCCAAGTCCTAAGAAGCAAGTGGTCTTCTCTGTTCCGTCTGATGATGATGCTGATGAAGAAGAACTCACTGAAATCATCAGGGACCGCCAAGAAAGGGCTGCTAAAGCCAAAGGCACACCTGTGCCCCTGCTTTTGGATCCAAGGGCGATCCTAGACTATATTGATCTCTGGCACAAGGATCCCAACACACCTATGCCTGACTTCAAGCTGAAACCTGGCCAAAGTCACATGATGACTCACTTCATCCAAGAGGAGAAGTGGAAATATGATCGGGCCAGAGAGATCAAGAAGACCCAGTACCACAAAGAGAAGTTACTGAAGAAAAATGTTGTTAAGATGACTCCTGATGAACTTGTCAAGATGCAAGCTGAGATCAAAGCCCTCAGCGACAACTTTGACTCGTACTATGCTGATTGGCAAGGAGCCAAGGTCAGATTTGTGAGGCTAACTGGTACTTTCACCAAGGGCAAAGCCTCAACACAAATTCCTCAAGCTGAAGCATCTGTCCAACCCACTGAAGAACATGCCAGCACCGCTGACGATGTTCAGACTGCTGAAGAAAATGCCAGCTCAAAGGCTGATGACTCTGCTCCAGCCACTTACGAAATTGCCAGGGCATCCACTAGTGGTGCGCCTGAAGAAAATGAAGAGATCAGGGCAACTGCATCAGTTGTGCCTGAAGAAAATGAACCAGATTCCTCAGCTCCACCTGCACCAACTCCAACTCCAATTCTTCCCTCTACTTTAGATGTGAAGAAAACCAAGGCTGCAGAGCGAGCTGCTGTGAAGAAAAGGAAGGCATCAGCTGCTTCAGAATCTTCAACTCCCAAGAAGATGAAGCCAATGACAAGCTCATTTGCAAATCCTATTGTGTCGCGACCGGTTTTCCAGACAATAAATTCCAGAAAAATGGCCGCCGAGCTCATCAGCCCCAGGATTACTGTTAGCTGATGAGGCACCAACTTGTTACAGAAATTCCAAGCAAAGGTACAAAATATGTAGTACAAGACCATTGTGGCCTATGAGTACCACAAATGGTTTCTAGTGGTTGAGGGCGGAAGCGTTTTGTGGATCACCACGGCTATGGGACTCCATTTCCCACGGGAACAGCTGACCAGGTTAACTCCTATCTTCACGAGGCTGCTATCACCGTTGCTCAGGTTCCGAGGCGGTCGTCGCAATGCTCCTCCCCAAGCAGTAAATCTGGCCAAGACAATAGCCAGGGACAAGCCAGTGAGTACTTTGAATGTACTCGCAAACATTAAGAACACAGGTATAATATAATCGTTGTATACTATAATCGTTGATACTCATGCTTGCAATATCCTTATACTCACTTAGTTAGTCATAAATAATTATCTTGATGCATGTAAAACAAGTTATTCATATGCAACCGGAAATTTATGCAATGGCCACATAGAGGTAATAAATACTGGGTACCAAGCGAGGGTCTGGATGACTCCTCGAGCGGAAAAATGCAAAGTAGTAAATACTGGTGCCAAACGAGTGTCTGAAAGACTCCTCGAGCGGAAAATGCAGAATAATAAATACTGGTGCCAAACGAGTGTCTGAAGGACTCCTCGAGCAGAAAAAGCAGAGTAATAATAATACCACAGTCGGGCGTCTGAGCGACACCACATAAAGGGCTTTAAAAGAAATGCCACAGTCGGGCGTCTGAGCGACACCACATAAAGGGCTTTAAAAGAAATGCCACAGTCGGGCGTCTGAGCGACACCACATAAAGGGCTTTAAAAGAAATGCCACAGTCGGGCGTCTGAGCGACACCACATAAAGGGCTTTAAAAGAAATACCACAGCCGGGCGTCTGAGCGACACCACAGAAAGGGCTTTAAAAGAAATGCCACAGTCGGGCGTCTGAGCGACACCACATAAAGGGCTTTAAAAGATTAAATAATCATAGTGAAATATCCCGGAGGTAGAACCATCCAAGAGATATTCGATGATAACAATAATATCACGGGTTAGTCAACAGTAGTAATAATCATAATCATCACAGGTCTCAAGTAGTAATTCCCGTTCTGGTTTAATCGTTTCACCTCCGAAGACCGACACTAAGACCGACGCTTGACCCATCCCAGACTGTAGTCCTTAACCATGGACACGGCTATTCGAATAGGTTTAATCTCTGCAGAGGATGTACTCTTTACCCACGAGTAACGGATTCCCTTAGTCCATCGGGACTAATTCCGTCTATGGCCTTTTAGTTGAAAACACGCCTAACTTGCACACACCAGCTTAACTCATCGGTGTCTGGAATCACCCACGACACTTATCAAGCAAAACTCTAAGTGGGGAGGCTACAACCTCGCGTAGCATGGGATCAAATTTATATCTCACGCTCTAAGGGGTGGCCTCCCCTCTCGGTCCCAACCGGAAACACCCATGCCCCCTGACCAGGTGGCATGCCTACCGGCTACAACCGATATCTTCCACCATGGCCTCTCCGTACGGTGTGTGCTGGGAAGGGGTTGACAACTTACTGAACCGTACCCTACCTGCGGCAGGGACGAGTGGTAGTACGAGGCAAGTATGGGGGTTACTGGAACAAGACTCGATCTGCGGTCGACTCAGGAGGTTCACAAGTTCCTGCATGACTTGTATATCAAATATATATCAACCAACGAATATCACCACTCAATGTACCTTACCATGCCATATCGGAAATAACCGTCCCGACGGGGACCGGTGACAAGCTCACGCCTACCCAAGGCCGAGGCTTTTCCCGGATTCCTTTCCGGTATGCATGCAAGGCACATGAGGATGATTACCATCACAATCATATTCATTTCCAATAGCAAGGAAAACGTTGATATGCTTCCATGCAAAAGATCATGTCACATGAAATATCAATTCCACCGAAATGAGGTGGTGTTATAAATGTGTCAACCATCACATCAAAAATATTATGCCAAGGTTCAAGGTGCTTGCCTTGAAGTTGTGGAGGGGTGAGGTGTTCTCCAAAATCTTTGAAAGTTTCTTCCCTCTTTCCAAAAATCCTATTTAAAAAATATTTGGATTAACACATATTTCAAAACAGTACAAAAAGTTGTTTTGGAAAATTTTCAAATAAATATTAAAATACACTAGATCAAATTTGAGGAAGGTAGGAAAAAGGATCAACTCATTTGGAGTTATATTTAAAAAGTTATAGGCAGTCAAAGTTGTGGTCAAAACTGATTTAAATAAAACAGAAAAGGAAAAACGTTTCAGAGGGGAATACGTTTCCGGAGCGGGGAGACGTACTGGGGGGGATTACGCCTTCACTTAAACACATGGACGGCGCGGTGTGTCACTGACAGTGGGTCCAGGGGGCCCACTAGTCAGGTTTGACTAGTCTTCTCCCTCTCTTTCCTCTGTCCCGAGCGGAGGCGAAGCTCCGGCGATCGTCGCCGGTGACTGGCGGCTCCTCGCGGGGCTCCGAGGGCGGGGTTGGATCCGCTACTCCGGGGCGGTCCTCCCGGTGGTCGCCTGGCAGGTGGGGGCGGAGGGAGCTGCCGGCGGCGAGCTCCTCGGCGGAGGTGGCCTCGGGAGCAAAGTGCTTTTGGGGCTGCGGTGGCTCTCGATCAAAATCGAGCAGGGGGAAAGGTTCACGGGAGGAAGAGGAGGCTTCTGGTGGAGAGAGTGGAGAGGGGGAGGTCCTGGTGGCGCCGGAACGGCAGGGGCAGTGGCGGTGGTCGGAGTTGCCGGAGACGGGGAAGAAGACCTCCCTGGGTCGAATGCGGGTTAGGGGAACGCCATAGGGGTGGCCTGAGGTCGCCTGCGAGCGGGAACGGGCTCGGGGACTCCTTAAATAGGCGTGGCAAGGTGGTTCCGCGGCGGCCGTGGATAAGCTCTCCGGCGACCGCCATTCTGTAGTTAGGGGCGTCGTGGCGGCGACGAGCGCTAGGCGACACCCTGTGGATGAGCTTGCGCTGTTACAGGGGCCAGGTGGCGAGCGGGAGGGGCTTGGGCGGCGCTGCACGGAGCAGGAGCTGTCGGCCGACGCCGGCGTGCCGCCAAAAAGGCTCTGGCGGTGGCGCTGTAGGGCGCCAGGGGTGGCTGGCGTGTAGTGGTTAGGCGGGGAGTGCGCGGCGAAGTTCTCCCATGCGGGCCAAGGCAGGGGTTTGCGACGCGGCGGCTCGGTTCACGCGGCTGCAATTGGCGCGCTCTGGGCGCGTCCAGAGCACGCTCACCAGCTGCTTGGCGAAATGCCAGGGCATGCTAGGTGGCTCGGTTGGAGCTGGGGTTTAGCAGGTCTAGGTTTGGGGAAACAGGGAGTCTAGTGGACATGCCTGTTTGATCAGAGGTGCAAGATCATAGTGCAATGACAAGCATCATGCCAAAACAGATCATGCCCACAATGTGTCTGAAACAATGCCAAGGGCACTTAGGCAAGTCTTGGAGTGGTCAAAAACTCCAGGTCAGTGTCTCCTTGGATGCACAAGAGGGTGGCGAGGTTAGTTTGGCAAAAGGAGAAACTTGTTAGTGCAAGCTTTGCAGAATTACAATTCTGGACAGGAAATAAATGGCATCATTTCATGAACCAAAATTGCCCCAAAGGGTGCATGCTCCTGGACTTAGGGGTTTGGTAGGGAGGACTATGAGCATGAGAAAACACAAGGTCACTGGAGCAACAAATAATAGGGTTGCAGTAGAAAACACCAGTCTGGTCCAGAATGAAGATGATGCTGAGTCACTCAAAATTTGCAAATAACACCACTGGGTTTTTGCATAAAGTTGAATCATATAATATTACTAACATCCCATAATTTTGGTAGAGGCTAGAAGAAAATATTTAAAAGGGTTGTAGTGCAAAATTGCCCACTGGACCAGAGAAGAAAAAAAAGTGTCGAGCTCACAATATTTCAAGAATAAAAGATCTTTTTGCATAGATGTGATTTAATAACATCACATGACATCTCCAAATTTTGGTGGGAATTTTAAGTGAATCTATCAAATGGTTGTAGTTCAAATATGGCCATTTAACCTTGAAAAACCATTTTCAAGAAAGTGAAGATCAAGCAAATTAATTATGCAATTAGTTGTACTGATAAAAGTAAAGTTTTTCTAGAGAGGTTAAACAAGTCCAATAACACATTTGAAAAGTTCACACTTAGGGGAAAACTCCATAATGACAAGGTTAAAGATCAAAAGGGAGCTCAGAAAATAAAGGTTTTAAGTCCTGGCAAAAATTTAATTAATAAAACAAGGCCAAAAATTTTGGGGTGTCACAATACTACCCCCCTTAAGAAAAATCTCGTCCTCGAGATTTGTTAAAAGTCGCATAAGAAAAGATTGCATACAACGAAAAAGTGGCTACAGTAAGAGGGCAATAAGTGGTGAAAACCACAGTGTGAAATACTGGTGCTGTGCGGAGAAAGATCTACGGTCTGAGACAAAAACGTGAGATTTCTACGCTGGGTATAAATTTAGAATAAAGTCTAAATTTAAATATACGCTGGTCGTACCCGGGAGCACAGTGCTCTCTCTGGCCGACAGGTGGACCCGGGGCCCACAGTCAGCCTCTTCTTCTCCCTCTGGCTCTCTTCTCCTCTCTCCTGCGCGCTTGCTCCACCGGCGGTGCCTAGCGCGTGGGGCATCTAGGTCGTACCGCGGTAGTGCGCGGCGTGCTAGCTGCCGGAGCAGCGTGCACTCACCTCGCGGGCCAGCGCGCTGTCGGCACTGCTCGCGGATTCGCCTCCGAACACCGGCGATCGGGCGACGAGCGGCGTTGGAGGACTTCGCCCACCGTGCACCGAGCTCGAGCTAAAAAATGGCCGAGGTGTTCCTCTCTTCTCCTCATCTCTGGCCGTGCTTCTCCCCTTTCTTCTTCCTCCATTACTGCTTACAGAAGCTCGGCGAGGCTCTAATGGCGGAGGCGATGCCGGACTGGTACGCGATCTTGATATGCGGAGGGCTGGCGACACTGCTGGGGCTCTCCGTGCTCCTGTGTGCGATGATCCTCGATGATCGTCGCGATGCTGCTGCTCGGGTGTTGGCTCTCCACGGCGGTGGTGATCACGAGGAGTAGGTGGGATGCCGGGTGCTAACCGTGGTTAGGAGAGGGGTTAGCCAGCTGCAACACTGTTGCAAAGTTTTGCAGACGGCGCACGTGTGTGTGTCCGAGTGTTTGCGGTTGTGGGTCAGCTGTTGTCGTTGTGCTTGCGTGAAATCCACGTCATGAGAAAGTGCCGAAGTATCGACTCAGAAAAAGATGTCTTCCTACAGGATTATTCGCGGAAGAAAACAGTAATGCAACAGAATCACTCATATTAATCGAAATTAATAAAATAACACACTTAAAGCACACACTAAGCTCCACGCACAAGTTACAACACGCAAATAAAGGTTGCAATAAATAACGTAGTAGCGACGTTTATAATGCAAACGGTAACTGGATGGGGTCCAGAGAAAATGTTCCTGGTACTGAGACACATTCTTCCTCTATCGGAGAAAGCGGATTGACTAGTCGATGCACGTGTCTCTCCTGGTCGGGCCTCAGTGATCTGCCGATGGCGATCTAAGGATTTAAGTCTGCGAGGCTCTGGAGATAACCCATCACGCATTGGATCAAACTCTCTTGAGCGATGACATACTGGACAAGGTTGGCCAGGACGGGGTCTCTTTCGATTCGCACACCGGGAAACGATGTTACTCCTCTGGGCGCTGCACGGCTCAGGAAGTAATAATACCCACGCTCGTTGGCATAGGGTACCGCGAATCGAAGGCGAGCAAGTGCGTCGCAAGCCGCAGCTTCCACGGCCATCTGTGGTGTTGGCATAGATTTCCCCACGAAGGAAACCTCTGTTGGGTCTTGGGCTGAGTTTACGGGAGGAATGTGCACTGCTGCCCAGTATCTCGAGGTGGAAGAGGTGATCCTCGATTTGAACAGCTCGTACTGGGGTGGTTGGGTAGCGCCCATGGTACTGCAGGTAAAATCCCACAATATCTTAACAAAACTACCCGGGGTTGCATCTGGGGTTCTCAGGTAAATGCTGGGGTTCGGCATGGCAAGAAATGGTTGTGGGGGGTGATGCACATGGTGAGAGGTGCTTGGCAAGGTCACGCGGTGGATTTTTTTATAGCACCAGAGCTGGATCATTTTTACCGTGGTGAATGGTAAAAAAAAATTCAACTCTGTTCTGCGGGTCGAAGTCAATGCCATAAATACACTTATTCCACCGAGGTGACATGTTACTGTGGGGGCTGTCGGGAGGGTTTTGGTAGCTGCGCCAGGGGTAGCAATCTCACACTGCGTACTGGGTGTTTAACCAAGGCTATCATTAAAGCAGAGGCATGACAACAAGCAGCGTTTAAATACCAGGCCACACGATTACAAGGCGAGGGTACACTGGGACTCGATACAGCTCGGGTAACTTAGTCTACCTCGTTTACATCCATGCGGGCGTGCCTTGTGGATGTCGAGGCTTCTCCATGATTCTCGCCGTCGGAATTGACTGGAGTGGGTTGAGGGGCTGCAGGCTCGGGGTAGCGATGGTGGCCATCTCGGGGATTGCTGGCCACAACTCCGTTGGAGTGTGTTCCCAAAATGCGACGTAGCACTTCTGGGGTTATCGCAACACCTTGGCCGATGGCTAGGGTAGACCTCAGGGGCTCGATCGGTTGTCCAAACAGCACGACTGGGTTGTCGGCGTTGGGCTCGTCCTCTCCTCTTGCCGGGGCTCGACGAACCAGCTCTCCACGAGCTGCGATGAGATCAATTGTGACCTGATCGCACAGTTCTTCCAGTGCCCTTACATAGCGCACCAGGTGCAACAATGCAGGATCTGTCTCGTGATCTCCGTTGGCAACTTGGGGTGGTCTACCATACCCTTCACGCCTGGGGTAGTAGTGGAACGAGCGACAGTCAACTCTTGGCGACAAGTGCCAGAGATGAACTATAGCTTCTCGAGCAGCTAGCTGGATGGCTTGTGGCTCAAAGGAAGTGGTCCTTCCGGTGAACCTGTAGGGGCGTTCGGGTGCGAGACCCCTACCGTAGATGTGTACAGTGGCCCAGAATTGACGGCTTTCACCGCTTACGGGCCCTTGGTACACAACATATTCTGGGGGTTCTTCTAATGCATAGGCACGACGGGTGAGGTTTGCGAGTATGGTCACAAAACCTCCAAGGTTGGTCGCTGTGGTCTCATGGTGCATAATAGGACCAGGCATTGTGGCTTGGGTTAGGATAGTGGCTGGGCTGTGCTGGGTTGAGACTAGCGTGCCCTTTTTATAGAAAAAAAAGGGGTCGGAGTCTTCCTTCGCACGCTTGCGAGAAAGGACTATTTAGGGGGCCGGTCATTGGCGCGTGATCGACGACTAGGCTAGTAGGTTGGGCACCGACTGCAAAAAGGTGTCGGGTCACTGTGGGGCTATCTTGCAGGAGAAGCTTGGCTGCGGGTTTGGTTATGGCTCGGTGGTTTGGCATGCCTAAGTTTATTGACCTGGCTAGGATAGGATTAGCCAATGGTCAGCCTGGCTCTGATACCAAGTCTGTCGCGACCGGTTTTCCAGACAATAAATTCCAGAAAAATGGCCGCCGAGCTCATCAGCCCCAGGATTACTGTTAGCTGATGAGGGACCAACTTGTTACAGAAATTCCAAGCAAAGGTACAAAATATGTAGTACAAGACCATTGTGGCCTATGAGTACCACAAATGGTTTCTAGTGGTTGAGGGCGGAAGCGTTTTGTGGATCACCACGGCTATGGGACTCCATTTCCCACGGGAACAGCTGACCAGGTTAACTCCTATCTTCACGAGGATGCTATCACCGTTGCTCAGGTTCCAAGGCGGTTGTCGCAATGCTCCTCCCCAAGCAATAAATCTGGCCAAGACAATAGCCAGGGACAAGCCAGTGAGTACTTTGAATGTACTCGCAAACATTAAGAACACAGGTATAATATAATCGTTGTATACTATAATCGTTGATACTCATGCTTGCAATATCCTTATACTCACTTAGTTAGTCATAAATAATTATCTTGATGCATGTAAAACAAGTTATTCATATGCAACCGGAAATTTATGCAATGGCCACATAGAGGTAATAAATACTGGGTACCAAGCGAGGGTCTGGATGACTCCTCGAGCGGAAAATGCGGAATAACAAATACTGGTGCCAAACGAGTGTCTGAAAGACTCCTCGAGCAGAAAAAGTAGAGTAATAATAATACCACAGTCGGGCGTCTTAGCGACACCACATAAAGGGCTTTAAAAGAAATGCCACAGTCGGGCGTCTAAGCGACATCACATAAAGGGCTTTAAAAGAAATGCCACAGTCAGGCGTCTGAGCGACACCACATAAAGGGCTTTAAAAGAAATGCCACAGTCGGGCGTCTGAGCGACACCACATAAAGGGCTTTAAAAGAAATGCCACAGTCGGGCGTCTGAGCGACACCACATAAAGGGCTTTAAAAGAAATACCACAGCCGGGCGTCTGAGCGACACCACAGGAAGGGCTTTAAAAGAAATGCCACAGTCGGGCGTCAGAGCGACACCACATAAAGGGCTTTAAAAGATTAAATAATCATAGTGAAATATCCCGGAGGTAGAACCATCCCAGAGATATTCGATGATAACAATAATATCACGGGTTAGTCAATAGTAGTAATAATCATAATCATCACAAGTCTCAAGTAGTAATTCCCGTTCTGGTTTAACCGTTTCACCTCCGAAGACCGACACTAAGACCGACGCTTGACCCATCCCAGACTGTAGTCCTTAACCATGGACACGGCTATTCGAATAGGTTTAATCTCTGCAGAGGATGTACTCTTTACCCATGAGTAACGGATTCCCTTAGTCCATCGGGACTAATTCCGTCTACGGCCTTTTAGTTGAAAACACGCCTAACTTGCACACACCAGCTTAACTCATCGGTGTCTGGAATCACCCACAACACTTGTCAAGCAAAACTCTAAGTGGGGAGGCTACAACCTCGCGTAGCATGGGATCAAATTTATATCGCGCGCTCTAAGGGGTGGCCTCCCCTCTCGGTCCCAACCGGAAACACCCATGCCCCCTGACCAGGTGGCATGCCTACCGGCTACAACCGATATCTTCCACCATGGCCTCTCCTTACGGTGTGTGCTGGGAAGGGGTTGACAACTTACTGAACCGTACCCTACCTGCGGCAGGGACGAGTGGTAGTACGAGGCAAGTACGGGGGTTACTGGAACAGGACTCGATCTGCGGTCGACTCAGGAGGTTCATAAGTTCCTGCATGACTTGTATATCAAATATATATCAACCAACGAATATCACCACTCAATGTACCTTACCATGCCATATCGGAAATAACCGTCCCGACGGGGACCGGTGACAAGCTCACGCCTACCCAAGGCCGAGGCTTTTCCCGGATTCCTTTCCGGTATGCATGCAAGGCACATGAGGATGATTACCATCACAATCATATTCATTTCCAATAGCAAGGAAAACGTTGATATGCTTCCATGCAAAAGATCATGTCACATGAAATATCAATTCCACCGAAATGAGGTGGTGTTATAAATGTGTCAACCATCACATCAAAAATATTATGCCAAGGTTCAAGGTGCTTGCCTTGAAGTTGTGGAGGGGTGAGGTGTTCTCCAAAATCATTAAAAGTTTCTTCCCTCTTTCCAAAAATAATATTTAAAAAATATTTGGATTAACACATATTTCAAAATAGTACAAAAAGTTGTTTTGGAAAATTTTCAAATAAATATTAAAATAAACTAGATCAAATTTGAGGAAGGTAGGAAAAAGGATCAACTCATTTGGAGTTATATTTAAAAAGTTATAGGCAGTCAAAGTTGTGGTCAAAACTGATTTAAATAAAACAGAAAAGGAAAAACGTTTCAGAGGGGAATACGTTTCCGGAGCGGGGAGACGTACTGGGGGGGGATTACGCCTTCACTTAAACACATGGACGGCGCGGTGTGTCACTGACAGTGGGTCCAGGGGGCCCACTAGTCAGGTTTGACTAGTCTTCTCCCTCTCTTTCCTCTGTCCCGAGCGGAGGCGGAGCTCCGGCGATCGTCGCCGGCGACTGGCGGCTCCTCGCGGGGCTCCAAGGGCGGGGATGGATCCGCTATTCCGGGGCGGTCCTCCCGGTGGTCGCCTGGCAGGTGGGGGCGGAGGGAGCTGCCGGCGGCGAGCTCCTCGGCGGAGGTGGCCTCGGGAGCAAAGTGCTTTTGGGGCTGCGGTGGCTCTCGATCAAAATCGAGCAGGGGAAAGGTTCACGGGAGGAAGAGGAGGCTTCTGGTGGAGAGAGTGGAGAGGGGGAGGTCCTGGTGGCGCCGGAACGGCAGGGGCAGTGGCGGTGGTCGGAGTTGCCGGAGACGGGGAAGAAGACCTCCCTGGGTCGAATGCGGGTTAGGGGAACGCCATAGGGGTGGCCTGAGGTCGCCTGCGAGCGGGAACGGGCTCGGGGACTCCTTAAATAGGCGTGGCAAGGCGGTTCCGCGGCGGCCGTGGATAAGCTCTCCGGCGACCGCCATTCTGTAGTTAGGGGCGTCGTGGCGGCGACGAGCGCTAGGCGACACCCTGTGGATGAGCTTGCGCTGTTACAGGGGCCAGGTGGCGAGCGGGAGGGGCTTGGGCGGCGCTGCACGGAGCAGGAGCTGTCGGCCGACGCTGGCGTGCCGCCAAAAAGGCTCTGGCGGTGGCGCTGTAGGGCGCCAGGGGTGGCTGGCGTGTAGTGGTTAGGCGGGGAGTGCGCGGCGAAGTTCTCCCATGCGGGCCAAGGCAGGGGGTTGCGACGCGGCGGCTCGGTTCACGCGGCTGCAATTGGCGCGCTCTGGGCGCGTCCAGAGCACGCTCACCAGCTGCTCGGCGAAATGCCAGGGCATGCTAGGTGGCTCGGTTGGAGCTGGGGTTTAGCAGGTCTAGGTTTGGGGAAACAGGGAGTCTAGTGGACATGCCTGTTTGATCAGAGGTGCAAGATCATAGTGCAATGACAAGCATCATGCCAAAACAGATCATGCCCACAAGGTGTTTGAAACAATGCCAAGGGCACTTAGGCAAGTCTTGGAGTGGTCAAAAACTCCAGATCAGTGTCTCCTTGGATGCACAAGAGGGTGGCGAGGTTAGTTTGGCAAAAGGAGAAACTTGTTAGTGCAAGCTTTGCAGAATTACAATTCTGGACAGGAAATAAATGGCATCATTTCATGAACCAAAATTGCCCCAAAGGGTGCATGCTCCTGGACTTAGGGGTTTGGTAGGGAGGACTATGAGCATGAGAAAACACAAGGTCACTGGAGCAACAAATAATAGGGTTGCAGTAGAAAACACCAGTCTGGTCCAGAATGAAGATGATGCTGAGTCACTCAAAATTTGCAAATAACACCACTGGGTTTTTGCATAAAGTTGAATCATATAATATTACTAACATCCCATAATTTTGGTAGAGGCTAGAAGAAAATATTTAAAAGGGTTGTAGTGCAAAATTGCCCACTGGACCAGAGAAAAAAAAAGTGTAGAGCTCACAATATTTGAAGAATAAAAGATCTTTTTGCATAAAAGTGATTTAATAACATCACATGACATCTCCAAATTTTGGTGGGAATTTTAAGTGAATCTATCAAATGGTTGTAGTTCAAATATGGCCATTTAACCTTGAAAAACCATTTTCAAGAAAGTGAAGATCAAGCAAATTAATTATGCAATTAGTTGTACTAATAAAAGTAAAGTTTTTCTAGAGAGGTTAAACAAGTCCAATAACACATTTGAAAAGTTCACACTTAGGGGAAAACTCCATAATGACAAGGTTAAAGATCAAAAGGGAGCTCAGAAAATAAAGGTTTTAAGTCCTGGCAAAAATTTAATTAATAAAACAAGGCCAGAAATTTTGGGGTGTCACATATTGATGCCCTTCCTATCTCCTCCATGCCATCAAAGGACCTTGTTCCTTTTGGTGAAGATTATGCGATCCCAAGTGGATCTGATGAAGAAACTCAGTCTGCTGCTTCCTCAGAGCAGATTGATGAAGAAATTGAAGTGGATACAATCCCTTCAACCCCAATGGTCTCATCACCAATGCCTCAGTTTGATGCTGAAGAGGCTGGTGTTGAAGAAATTGTTGATGAAGATTGGATATTGGAAGCACAACTCCAATAATGAATGATGACTTTTGGGAAAGTCAGCATCCAAATTCCCCACTCTTCACCCCACTGCAGCAAATTCCTCACTCCCCTGCACAAACTGTTCAAATGGGCTCTGAAGAAACTCATCCTACTGCACCTGTAAATGAAGGAATTCCAGCCACTAGTGCTGAAGAAACTGCTGCTGAAACTGAAAAGGTGACTGCACCTGAGGAGGAACCAGAAATTCCTCAGCCTGAAGAACCTGAGCTTGTGATTCCTGAGGTTGTGATGCAACTCACTGACACTCCTCTGCCAAGGCCAAAGGATCCATTCTCAAGGAAACAGAAATTCAAGGCTGAAGACTTCTATGGCGAGCACGTATTCTTCACTGAATACAATCCTTATGACTCTGCTCGCATAAGGAAGAGGCGTTTCTGGACAGCCAGCCAAGCAAATTTCTATTCCTCAATACTTTTCAACAAAGACAAAGTCTTCGACCATGCACATATTCCTCATGTGGATATGGAGTCTATGCCGTGATTCACGCCAGTCCTCAGTGTTCTTCATGACGCTGGGCTGCTTAATTTCTGCACTGATATATGCGATTGGAATGAAGAACTCATTCTTCAGTTCTATGCTACACTGCACATCACTGGCAACTCTGAAGATGTCAATTCATGGGTTCTGCACTGGATGACTGGAAATACTCACTACAAGGCCCCAACATCTGAATTGCTTCGCTGCCTTTCTCTGAGTCCACCCACTGAAGATGCGCGTTGTGTGTATGATGAACCTGAGCTGTCAAACCACTATATGCAAGTGCTGATGAAGCCTCTGAAGCCAGGGCAATCACCTCGTACCAAATTCCTCGTCAAGGAATTGTTGTATGTGCCTAGGACTGTCTATCGCATTCTGTCGAAGACAATAAGTCCCATCAAAGGACACGATTCTTCTGATGAAGAAATTGTTGGCATCATGAAGAATATGCTTTTCAACATCATACATGGCGTTCCCATAAACTTCCATGATTTCTTCATGAGGACTCTGGCCAACATTGCTATGTCACCATTTGAGCTGAAGCCTTATGCACCTTGGATTATGAGATTCATCAGGACAAGGTCTTCACTCAACTACAAGGCTGAAACTCTCAACCACTGCAGCTACTTGCCTCCTATTGAAGTCCTCAAAAGGACATTTTCCTCAGCTGATGAAAAGGGCAAGGCCACTGCTGTGATAGATGAAGGCATTCGTCCATTGGATGGTCAATTTCGCAAGGCTGCTTCTTATTCCACCAATGATGACTCTGCCACACATGACTCTGCTGCTAACACTGCCAAGCAAAATCCTCAAGCCACAGCACCCAGGGTGATGACTGATCGTGAGTTACTCCTCAGTCTTCATCAAAAGGTTGATCGCAATCACAAATGGGTCAAGCATCAGTTTGGTTCAATTCTTCACAACATGACTGCCACACATAATGCAGTGAAGAAAAACCATTACTACCTTCATGAAACCTTCAACCGCACCTGGGCTGTTCTATCTCAAGTTTATAGTGCTGAAGATTTGGAGAACATGGGCCTCAAAGAAGAATTTGCCTGGTCGGCACCTCCGCCGAAGAAATATAAGAAGGTCAAGGTTCCTTCTCTGGTGGCCAGTTCATATTCTTCATCGCGCGACACTGATGAAAATGAAGACTTGGACGACACTGCAGCAGGCCCTACTTCAACAACTGACCCCAACAACGTAGGCACTCCTCCATCAACTTGAATATCTTCAGGGGCGTTAGTCCTCAGTTTCGATCCTTTTGGTCATCTGATGACAAAGGGGGAGAAATCTGAGTTAGTCTTCAAGCGGGTCTATAATAAGGGCATATTTTTTTTAAGTTGCAACTCTCGTTCTTCCGAAACTTTTATTGGATCGAGTTGTAATCTTAAACCCTATGGTGCTCGGTGCTCTGATACTTTTGATGCGCTATTCTGCATGCTTATTCCTCATTAATGTTATCGCACGCATGCCGAATTGCATCAGGCACCATATTTCATCATGCATTTCAAATTCTTCATATAATATATCAAATGCGTGTATGAATTACAAGATATAGGGGGAGATCTCCATGATTCAACTCTTCAAGTGTGCATTGCTTCAAAAGCAAATTCCTCACTATGCACATCTTCAGGGGGAGTTCTTCTATATCTTGCAATCAAATTCCTCAATATCAGTTTCTACACTTCATATATTTATCCCCGTTGAAAACTTAACCTATATTGTCATCAATCACCAAAAAGGGGGAGATTGTAAGTGCATCTAGTGCCCCTTAGTGATTTTGGTGTATTGAAGACTTATAGGTTAAGTATCTAATGCGTTTATGAGTGTACACAGGTCTATAAGTCTATGAGGAGTTTGATATTTATAGTAAAAGTCGACCCCTAAAAATGAAGTTCTTCGACTGAAGACTTTGATATTCTGAAGACTTTCTGAAGACTTTGAAAGTGAAGAAATTGGTGTGACCTTGAAGACTTGGTACTCGTTCGAGGAACGTGAAGCGTGAAGACTTTTGTTTTCGTAGTTTCTTTTTTCGATTTCTTGAGTCATAGGAAACACCGTACTGTTAAAGGGGGTTGAGGAAATACTAAGGAGAAAATTTCCATGTGATGCTCAACTCAAATCCTACACCTACCAATCCCTTCGAGTGAAGCCATTGGAAATCTCATACAGTTCAGTCAATTTCTTAAGTGACAGAGACGCAGTTCTTCTGGTCATTGAGGACTTTGCTCTGACTGAGGAGTTAGGAATTCGCCAGTGCGAATTGCCTACACAGTGAGGAACATGATAGCCCTGAGGAATTTGTACTCCGAATTTCCGACCGTTGATGTGCTACGCGCCAGCTGTCCTAAAATATCTTGTCCACCTAACGGTCATATCATTGAAGGGCATTTATGTCTTATCATGTCGGGCTGCTCCCTAGGCTATAAATAGCCGCCCCCCTACAACCACTAGCTGGTTGGCTGCTCCACAAGAACTTGACACTTGTCATTTGAGAGCAACCCATCCTCCGAGGACTTTGAGAGAAAATCATCAAGTGAGGAAAATCCAAACCCCAAACCCAAAACACCTACAAACCCAAAGTGATTGAGCATCACTGAAGAGATTGATCCTGCGTGGATCCGATGCTTGTTACCTTTGAAGACTTTGCTTCTTCCAGACGGTTAGGCGTCAAGGTCTAGAGCATCCAAGAGGAATTGTGGATCGCCGAGTGACCAAGTCTGTGAAGGTTTGGAAGTCACCTGAAGACTTACCACGAGTGATTGGACGAGGACTGTGTGTCCTTAGTTCAAGGAGAATACGGTGAGGACCTGGTGTCCCGAGCTACGTGCTCAGGACTGGGTGTCCGGGACTGTGTGTCCTCGAGTTTAAATACTCAGCCGCTCCAACCAGACGTACAACTGAGACAGCAGTTGGAACTGGTCTACCAAATCATTGTCTTCACCAAGCTTACTGGTTCCATTTCCTCAACACTTTCATTTCCTCATTACTGTGTTGTCTGTTTGTTCATATCTGTGTTTGAAGAATTTGACTGAAGACTTTCACAAATTCCTCAGTTCAACTTCTTCAGTCTGTTTGTCTTCATCTAGAGTTATCCTGTGCCTACGCTTTCTGTACTCTGTGTTTGTCTTCATTTCATCATGATGACCATGCATGTAATCTGTTATGTTTACTTCTGAGTACTTATTCCGCTGCTAGTATTTCTTCGCTAAGGAATTTCCTCACGAGCAAATTCCTCAGTGAAGAATTTCATAAAAATCGCCTATTCACCCCCCCTCTAGTCGAAATAACGCACTTTCACTTGCTAATTAGCCAAAGACCTTCAGCTATTGTGTCGAGGCCACAGACGCCGATGATTGGCTCGTGGATATCAGCAAGCATTTCGAGTGTAGCAATGTCAGACCTGAGGACTTTATCAAGTTTGCCTCTTCTCAACTCAAGGATCAAGCTGCTGAGTGGTTCCAACAATACAAAGATTCCAGAGGAGGTCGTGTGATTACCTGGGATGATTTCCGCCGTGACTTCAAAGCTCATCACATTCCAGAAAGTGTTGTCGAGAGTAAGCGTGAGGAATTCTGCAATCTCAAGCAAGGCAACATGTCTGTCTATCAATACAACACTCAGTTCCAGAAGCTCTCTCGTTTTGCGAAGCAAGACATCCCTGATGAGAAGAGTATGATCTACCAATTCAGGCGTGGTCTCAGAGAAGATTTGCAACTAGCTCTCGTGCTTTTCGAGCCGTTAAAGTATGATGAATTCTACAACATGGCGCTGAAACAAGAAGCTGCTCAACTGAAGTGTGAGGCATCTAAGAAGAGAGTCAGAGACGCAGTTTAGTCTTCTTCTTCTTCACTTGTGGCAGCTAAGCAACAGAAGTTCTGGTTGCCTCCTCCTCCTCCGTTCCGCCAGCCTTATCAGCAGAAGAACTCAGGTGGTCGTGGATCTTCCCACCCACCCAACCCTGGCTATCAGAACAAGTCTCAGAACCAAGCTCCAAGGCCAAGTGCTCCTCCAACATTCACTCGCTTGATGAATTTCATTTTCAACCCCTACACCAATGAATTTGTCTTGGTCTATCTCGATGATATTTTGGTCTTCTCCAAGAATAAGAAGGATCATGCCATACATTTGCGATTGGTGCTCGACAAGCTCAGAGAGTATAAATTATATGCGAAGTTCTCCAAATGTGAATTTTGGCTTGATGAAGTTCTTTATCTTGGCCATGTCATCTCTGCCAAGGGCATCGCTGTTAATCCTGAGAAGGTGTCTGCAGTTGTGAATTGGGAACCTCCTCAGAATGTCAAGCAGCTTCGCAGTTTTCTTGGACTTGCAAGCTATTGCCGAAGATTCGTTGAGAATTTCTCAAAGATTGCAAAGCCTCTTTCCAACCTCCTCCAAAAGCATGTGAAGTATGTCTGGTCTCCTGAGTGTGACGTTGCTTTCAACACTCTCAAAGAGAAACTCGTCACTTCTCCAGTTTTGACTCCTCCTGATGAAGACAAGCCTTATGAAGTTTTCTGTGATGCTTCTCTTCAAGGCCTCGGTGCCGTGCTAATGCAAGAGAAGAAGGTTGTGTCCTATACCTCTCGTCAGTTGAAGCCCAACGAAAAGAACTACCCCACTCACGATCTTGAGTTGGCGGCAGTTGTCCACGCACTAATAACATGGAGACATCTCCTGTTGGGAAGGAAAGTGGACATTTTCACTGATCACAAGAGTCTCAAGTACATCTTCACTCAGCCCAACCTCAACCTCAGGCAAACTCGATGGGTCGAAATGATTCAAGAGTATAATCCAAGTATTGAATATACTCCAGGCAAGGCCAATGTGATTGCAGACGCTTTGAGCAGGAAGGCTTATTGCAACAGCTTAATCCTCAAGCCCTTTCAACCGGATCTCTGTGAAGCTTTCCGCAAGTTGAATCTCCAAGTTGTTCCTCAAGGTTTTCTTGCCAACCTCATCGTCTCTCCTACTTTGGAAGATCAGATTCGTGAGGCACAACTGATGGATACCATGGTGAAGAAGGTGAAACATGGTATTGACAAGGGCATTTCCAAATACAAGTGCTATCGAGTTGATGACAGAGATACTCTTTTCTTCGAGGACCGGATCTTGGTTCCAAAGGGTGATCTTCGTAAAGTCATTATGAACGAAGCGCACAACTCTCTTCTGTCAATTCATCCTGGAAGTACGAAGATGTACCACGACCTCAAGCAGTCGTATTGGTGGACTCGAATGAAGCGAGAGATTGCTCAATTCGTGAATGAATGTGATGTCTGCAGAAGGGTGAAAGCAGAACACCAACGACCAGCTGGTCTCCTCCAACCTCTTGCTATTCCAGAATGGAAGTTTGATCATATCGAAATGGACTTCGTGACTGGTTTTCCTAAGTCCAAGCGTGGAAATGATGCCATTTTCGTCGTCATCGACAAGCTCACCAAAGTGGCTCATTTTCTCCCTATCAAAGAGTCTATCACAGCAGTGCAGCTGGCAGAGCTCTACACATCCAGAATTGTCTCCCTGCACGGCATTCCACAATTGATTTCTTCAGACCGTGGCAGCATCTTTACCTCCAAGTTTTGGGATTCTTTCCAGAATGCCATGGGCACCAATATTCGCTTCAGCACAGCTTTCCACCCTCAAACTAGTGGACAAGTCGAGCGTGTCAACCAAATTCTTGAAGATATGCTCAGAGCTTGTGTTATCTCTTTCGGCATGAAGTGGGAGGATTGTCTTCCTTATGCTGAGTTCTCTTACAACAACAGCTTTCAAGCCAGCTCGGGCAAAGCCCCATTCGAGATTCTCTATGGCAGAAAGTGCCGTACTCCAATCAACTGGTCTAAGACGGGTGAACGCCAACTGCTTGGCAACGATTTGATCTCAGAGGCTGAGGCAATGTGCAAGGTCATTCGTGAGAACCTCAAAGCCGCGCAATCGCGCCAGAAGAGCTATTACGATAGCAAACACCGAGATTTGGCATTCGAGACCGGAGACCATGTCTACCTCCGCGTCTCTCCAATGAAAGGAACTCGTCGCTTCGGTATCAAGGGTAAACTTGCCCCTAGATACGCGGGTCCTTTCAAGATCATCGGCAAACGAGGCGATCTCGCCTATCAACTTGAGCTTCCCTCCAACTTTACAAATGTGCACGATGTCTTCCACGTGTCACAGCTTCGCAAGTGCTTCAAGACGCCTGAGCGCACCATCAACTTCGAAGAGATTGATCTTCAAGAAGATTTGTCCTATCATGAGCATCCCGTTGCTATTCTTGAAGAAACTGAGCGCAAGACTCACAACAAGTCAATCAAATTCCTGAAAGTGAAGTGGTCACACCATTCAGACCGAGAAGCCACCTGGGAGCGCGAGGACCACCTCCGTTCCGAGTATCCGGAGTTCTTTCAGTCCTAGATCTCGGGACGAGATCCTCTCGTAGTGGTGGAGTGTTGTAAGACCCCGAATGTAACTTGCCATATTTGTAACTCCAACTCTTGCCATTTTCGGCAATGTGATATGATATTCCCTCCATGGTTGGGTTTTCCTTCATTTTGCATTTTGTTCATGTCATGCATTTCATATCATGTCATCATGTGCATCGCATTTCATACGTGTTCGTCTCATGAATCCGAGCATTTTTCCCGTTGTCCGTTTTGCAATCCGGCGCTCCTATGTCCCCCGGCGTCCCCTTCTACCTTTTTTCGTGAGCGGGTATTAAACCTTCTCGGAATGGACCGAGGTTTGTCAAGCGGCCTTGGTATAACACCGGTAGACCGCCTGTCAACTTTCTGGTCATTCGGAGGTCGCTTGATACTCCAACGGTTAACCGGGTAACCGTGAAGGCCTCGTGTGTGTTGCAGCCCAAAACCCCTCCAAAACGGCCCAATAACCCATCTAAGTCACTCCCATGTCCATCGCCGTTCGATCACGATCGCGTTGCCGAAAACCGCACTCCATTTGGAGCTTCCTAGCCCCTCCAACCTATAAATATGTGCCCCCTCCTTCAATTTTCGGGCAAAACCCTAGCCTCTTCCACCCCGCTGCCACCGGACGTGTCCGGTCCGCACCGGACACGCCAGCGCCGCCGCCCGCGGCCAATCAGGGGCCGCCACCTGTCGCCGCCGCCACCCGCGCGCCGCCGAAGCCCGCCGGGCCCGAGGCCGGCCCCCGCGGCCCACGTCCTCTGCCGCCCCCGCCCGCTCCCGCTCCTCGCGCCCGCGCCCCCGCGCGCCTCCCTCGTCGGCCGGCGCCGCCCGCTCCGCCGCCCGCGCCGTCGCGACCTCGCCGCCGACGCCGACCGCCGCCCGCGGCCCCACGTCGCCGCCCGTGCCGGATCCGGGCCGGGGCGCCCAGATCCGCGTCTCCCCTCTCCTCGCCCCGCCTCCTCCGGCCGAACTCCAGCGATCCTCGCGCCGCGCGCCGAAGGTTGACTTTCTCTCCCCCGAAATATTCTAAGTCCCGTAATTCTTGCATTTTCATGCCAACTTCCTCGCATCCTATCTCTGCATCTGTAGCTCCGTTTTGTGCGTATAGCATATCAAATTGTTCGCCTCGATGAGTAAATCATTTCATCTCATTGCGCTATTTTCATTTGAGTTCATCTTGATGCCCGAAATGCTGTTAGAAGAGGGCTATGTGATGTTAGTTTCAGATCTGTTTCAGAACATGCACTTTTGTCATTTTTGCCATGATTGATGTGTGCACCCTATGAAGTTGAGTCCTACATGTGTTTTGTAATATGCCATGCCATCTTTCCAGAGGTTTATGCCATGTATTTTTGTGATCTTTGTGGTGACTAGCACAAGCATGCAAACCAGGGTACTTATTGTTGCTGATTTCAGAGACTTAGTATTTTCACTAAGTCATGTTCTGCTGTTATTTTTATGCCATGTGTTCATGTTGTTTCAGAGAGATCTATGCCTCTTTTGAGCATGATCAGTAAGAGTGTTTTGAACATATGGATTTGCTCTATCAATCAGTGCCTTTGTTTGTAATTATGGAGTGCCATAGCTTGAGTCAATCGAGCTCTACTTTTGCTATAAAATGTTACTGGCAGATTGTTTCCATGTTATTCGATTTTGCCAAGCTTGTTGTAGTTGTTCCTTGCATACTATGATGTTATTCTTGCCGTGTCTAGCTTCTATGCCATGTCTTCTTGATGGATGTATGCTTAGTTTATCATGCAATGCTCTGTAGTGAGTGCATCGAGCTCGTAAACATGCCTACTTGTTATCTGTTTTTTACATGTCCAGTTTTCTGCCAAGTCTGAAACCTGTAACGAAACTTGCTTATTTGACATGGGTGTTATCGTATTTTCTGATCCTTTTTGGCTCATGGTCAGTAAGGGACTTTTGTTAAGTGCTTTGAGTAGATTCATGCGATGCCTTATTTTGCTATGTCCTGTTTCTGTAGCAGGTTGTTTCATTGCTCTAAACATGTCATCCTGATGTTAATTTCTGGCATGTTGTTATTTTCACTAAGTCTGTGAACCTGTTATCTTTTGCACTTTTGCCATGCTTGTTTGAACCTGTTGTGATGTGATTTAGCCGTAGCTCAGTGTTCATCTTTTGTCAAGCATCTTGAGTAGATTACTGTAATATGCTTTGTTGATATGTTTGGGGGCAGTAACTTAATTTCTTGTTGCTTGCTAAGTAGCATCATGCTGTTAATGGCAGATTATTGTCATTCTTGTTTTGCTTGTCATTTGCAAACCGTGCATCCGATTCCGGTGATCTTTATATCGATTTCAACCGAAATCACCTCATCTTTCCAGCGGCATACTTGGTTTGCCAAGATTATGCCTTGTTCATCCTTGTCCTTCCGGAGCATGCATATGCATTGCATATCACATCTCGCATATCATGCCTTGTTTTGCATCATGTTGTTTGCGCATTGCATCGTGGTTGATAGTTGTTCCTTTGCTTGTTCTCTTGTCTTGGGTAAAGCCGGGAGACGAGTACGTGAACGAGGAACCTGTTGAGAACACTTACGAGGACCAAGCTCTCGACAACTCTGAGAACCTTGCAGGCAAGATGACCATACCCTCGATATCACTTCTATCTTTGCTTGCTAGATGCTCGCTCTTTTGCTATGCCTATGCTGCGATACCTACCACTTGCTATATCATGCCACCCATATTGCCATGTCAGCCACTAACCATCCATGTCCTAGCAAACCGTTGATTGGCTATGTTACCGCTTTGCTCAGCCCCTCTTATAGCGTTGCTAGTTGCAGGTGAAGATGAAGTTTGTTCCTTGTTGGAACATGGACTTGTTGTTCCTTGTTGGAACATGTTTACTTGTTGGGATATCACAATACCTCTTATTTAATTAATGCATCTATATACTTGGTAAAGGGTGGAAGGCTCGGCCTTATGCCTGGTGTTTTGTTCCACTCTTGCCACCCTAGTTTCCGTCATACCGGTGTTATGTTCCTTGATTTTGCGTTCCTTACACGGTTGGGTGATTTATGGGACCCCCTTGATAGTTCGCTTTGAATAAGACTTTTCCAGCAGGGCCCAACATTGGTTTTACCATTTGCCACCTAAGCCTTTTTCCCCCGGGTTTTCGCGAGCCCGAGGGTCATCTTTATTTTAACCCCCCCCCCCCCGGGCCAGTGCTCCTTCGAGTGTTGGCCCGAACTGAGCAACCTGCGGGGCCACCGTGGGGAAACTCAAGGCATGGTTTTACTCTTAGCTTGACTTATCCGGATGTGCCTTGAGACCGAGATATGTGCAGCTCCTATCAGGATTTGTCGGCACAATTGGGCGGCTTTGCTGGACTTGTTTTATTACTATCGAGATGTCTTGTAGTCCGGGATTCCGAGACTGATCGGGTCTTCTCGGTAGAAGGAATATCCTTCATTGACCGTGAGAGCTTATAATGGGCTAAGTTGGGACACCCCTGCAGGGTATTATCTTTCAAAAGCCGTGCCCGCGGTTATGAGGCAGATGGGAATTTGTTGATGTCCGGTTGTAGAAAACCCGAAGTTGACCTTAATTAAAACACATCAACCGCGTGTGTAACCGTGATGGTCTCTTCTCGGCGGAGTCCGGGAAGTGAACACGGTGTTGGAGTTATGTCTGACGTAGGTTGTTCTAGGATCACTTCTTGATCACTTCTAGCTTCACGACCGTGCTTTGCTTCTCTTCTCGCTCTCTTTTGCGTTGTAGCCACCATATATGCTAGTCGCTTGCTGCAGCTCCACCTCATTACCCCATCCTTCCTATAAGCTTAAATAGTCTTGATCTCGCGGGTGTGAGATTGCTGAGTCCCCGTGACTCACAGATTATACCAAAATAGTTGCAGGTGCCAACGATGCCAGTGCAGATGACGCGACCGAGCTCACGTGGGAGTTCGACGAGGAACGTGGTCGTTACTATGTGTCTTTTCCTGATGATCAGTAGTGGAGCCCAGTTGGGTTGATTCGGGGATCTGTGTAGCATTTGGGGTAGTCTTCTTTCATTTTGGTCCCGTAGTCGGACCTTGAGTGTAATCTGGATGACGAATGTTTATTTATGTACTGTGTGAAGTGGCGACTGTAAGCCAACTATGTATCTCTTTCCCTTATGTATTACATGGGTTGTGTGAAGATTACCTCACTTGCGACATTGCTTTCAATGCGGTTATGCCTCTAAGTCGTGCCTCGACATGTGGGAGCTATAGCCGCATCGAGGGCGTTACAAAAATACTTAGAGATAAAAGCATCTTTGCACTTATTCCAAGAATCAATAGTATTTTTAGGCAAAGACGAAAACCAAGCTTTAGCCGATCACTAAGCGAAAAGGGAAATAGCTTTAATTTAACAATATCATTGTCCACATCTTTCTTCTTTTGCATATCACACAAATCAAAGAAGCTATTTAGATGGGTAGCGGCATCTTCACTAGGAAGGCCGGCGAATTGATCTATCATGACAAGATTCAAAAAAGCAGCATTGATTTCAAAAGATTCAGTATCGGTAAGAGGAGCAATCGGAGTGCTAAGAAAATCATTATTGTTGGTATTGGTAATGTCACACAACTTAGTATTATCTTGAGCCATCGTGACCAGCAAGCAATTCAACACACGAGCAAACAAGAAGCAAGCGGAAAAAAAGGCGAACGGAAAAGAGAGGGCGAATAAAACGGCAAGGGTGAAGTGGGGGAGAGGAAAACGAGAGGCAAATGGCAAATAATGTAATGAGGGAGATAAGGGTTTGTGATGGGTACTTGGTATGTTGACTCCCCGGCAACAGCGCCAGAAATCCTTGTTGCTACCTCTTGAGCACTGCGCTAGTTTTCCCTTGAAGAGGAAAGGGTGATGCAGCAAAGTAGCGTAAGTATTTCCCTCAGTTTTTGAGAACCAAGGTATCAATCTAGTAGGAGGCCACGCGCAAGTCCCTTGCACCTACACAAACAAATAAATCCTCGCAACCAATGCAATAAAGGGGTTGCCAATCCCTTCACGGTCACTTACGAGAGTGAGATCTGATAGATATGATAAGATAATATTTTTGGTATTTTTATGATAAAGATGCAAAGTAAAATAAAAGGTAATAAAAATAGCTAAGTGTTGGAAGATTAATATGATGGAAAATAGACCCCGGGGCCATAGGTTTCACTAGTGGCTTCTCTCAAGAGCATAAGTATTACGGTGGGTGAACAAATTACTGTTGAGCAATTGACAGAATTGAGCATAGTTATGAGAATATCTAGGTATGATCATTTATAGAGCCATCACGTCCGAGACAAGTAGACCGACTCCTGCCTGCATCTACTACTATTACTCCACACATCGACCGCTATCCAGCATGCATCTAGAGTATTAAGTTCATAAGAACAGAGTAATGCTTTAAGCAAGATGACATGATGTAGAGGGATAAACTCATGCAATATGATATAAACCCCATATTGTTATCCTCGATGGCAACAATACAATACGTGCCTTGCTGCCCCTACCGTCACCGCAAGATTGAAACCAAAGCCAAGCACTTCTCCCATTGCAAGAAAGATCAATCTAGTAGGCCAGACCAAACTGATAATTCTTGCAAAGATAACCAATCATACATAAAATAATTCAAAGAAGATTCAAATATTGTTCATATATAAAGTTGATCATAAACCCACAATTCATCGGTATCAACAAACACACCGCAAAAGAAGGCTACATCAAATAGATCTCCACAAGAGAGGGGGAGAACATTGTATTGAGATCCAGAAAGAGAGAAGAAGCCATCTAGCTAATAACTATGGACCCGAAGGTCTGAGGTAAACTACTCACACATCATCGGAGAGGCTATGGTGTTGATGTAGAAGCCCTCCATGCTCCGGCGGAGCTCCGGAACAGGCCCCAAGATGGGATCTCATGGGTACAGAAGGTTGCGACGGTGGAATTAGGTTTTTAGCTCCGTATATGGTAGTTTGGGGGTACGTAGGTATATATAGGAGGAAGTACGTCGATGGAGCAACATGGGGCCCACTAGGGTGGAGGGCCTTCCTGGTTGATGTCTTGACGTAGGGTCCAAGTCCTCTGGATCACGTTCGTTCCGAAAATCACGTTCTTGAAGGTTGATGTCTTAACGTAGGGTCCAAGTCCTCTGGATCACGTTCGTTCCGAAAATCACGTTCCTGAAGGTTTCATTCCGTTTGGACTCCATCTGATATTCTTTTTCTGCGAAACTCTGAAATAGGCAAAAAATAGCAATTCTGGGCTGGGCCTCCGGTTAATAGGTCAGTCCCAAAATTAATATGAAAGTGTACAATAAAGCCCAATAATGTCCAAAACAGAATATAATATAGCATAGAACAATAAAAAATTATAGATACGTTGGAGACGTATCAAACATCTCATATGCTCCTTGGCATTCAAAACATTTTTGAAGTCACGGTTCTAAGCCGTAAAGCATGGCGCACTAAACTATCAAGTAGTCATCACATCGAGCTTGCCAAACATTCATAACGCCTGCATCTGCTCCTGCAATAGGTCTATCACCTAGCGGTGCATCAAGGACATAATTCTTCTATGCAGCAATGAGGATAATCCTCATATCACGGACCCAGTTCGTATCATTGCTACTATCATCTTTCAACTTAGTTTTCTCTAGGAACATATCGAAAACATAGCGGAGCTACAACGCGAGCTATTGATCTACAACATAGATATGCAAATACTATCAGGACTAAGTTCATGATAAATTAAGTTCAATTAATCAAATTACTTAAGAACTCCCACTTAGACAGACATCCCTCAAGTCATCTAAGTGATACATGATCCAAATCAACTAAACCATGACCGATCATCACGTGAGATGGAGTAGTCATCAATGATGAACATCTCTATGTTGATCATATCTACTATATGATTCATGTTCGACCTTTCAGTCTCCAGTGTTCCGAGGCCATGTCTGTACATGCCAGGCTCGTCATGTTTAACCCGAGTATTCCGCATGTGCAAAACTATCTTGCACCCGTTGTATGTAAACGCGGAGTCTATCACACCCGATCATGACGTGGTGTCTCGAAACGAAGAACTGTAGCAACGGTGCATACTCAGGGAGAACACTTCTACCTTGAAATTTAGTGAAGGGATCACATTATAATGCTACCGCCGTACTAAGCAAAATAAGATGTAAATAAGATAAACATCACATGCAATCAAAATATGGCCATCATCATGTTGTGCTTTTGATCTCCATCTCCAAAGCATCGTCATGATCTCCATCATCACCGGTTCGACACCTTGATCTCCATCGTAGCGTCGTGGTCATCTCGCTAACTATTGCTTCTACAACTATCGCTAACGCATAGTGATAAAGTAAAGAAATTACATGTCGTTTGAATTTCATACAATAAAGCAACAACCATAAGGCTCCTGCCAGTTGCTGATAACTTTTACAAAATATGATCATCTCATACAACAACGTATATCACATCATGTCTTGACCATATCACATCACAACATGCCCTGCAAAAACAAGTTAGACGTCCTCTACTTTGTTGTTGCAAGTTTTACGTGGCTGCTACAGGCTTCTAGTAAGAACCATTCTTACCTACGCATGAAAACCACAATGGTGATTTATCAAGTTTGCCGTTTTAACCTTCAACAAGGACCGGCCACAGTCAAATCCGATTCAACTAAAGTTGGAGAAACAGACACCCGCCAGCCACCTTTATGCAAAACTAGTTGCATGTTTGTCGGTGGAACCGGTCTCATGAACGTGGTCATGTAAGGCCGGTTCGGGCACCGAATCAAAATAAGACATTGGTGGTAAGCAGTATGACGATCACTGCCCACAACTCTTTGTGTTCTACTCATGCATATCATCTATGCATAGACCTGGCTCGGATGCCACTGTTGGGAAATTCCTACGCTCACGCAAGATCTATCTTGGAGATGCATAGCAACGAGAGGGGAGCGTGCGTCCACGTACCCTCGTAGACCGAGCGCGGAAGCGTTTGACAACGCGGTTGATGTAGTCAAACTTCTTGTTTCGGCCGATCAAGCACCGAACGTACGACACCTCTGAGTTCTGCACACGTTCAGCCCGATGACGTCCCTCGAACTCTTGATCCAACAAAGGTGTCGAGTAAGATGAGTCCCGTCAGCATGACGGCGTGGTGACGGTGATGGTGAAGTGATCCGTGCAGGGCTTCGCCTAAGCACTACGAGAATATGACCGGAGGCGTAAACATTGGAGGGGGCGCCGCACACGGCTAACAATTATTGGTGTGTGTTCTAGGCGCCTCCTCCCCATGTATATACAGGTGGGAAGGGGAGGGGAACAGCCGTGGGGCGCCCCAACTAGGTGGAATCCTACTTGGGGGCCTTGTCCAATTCGCCCCCCCCCTTTCCTTTTTCACCGAAGGGGAAAGGAAAGAGAGGGAGGAGGGAAGGAAGGGGGAGGCCGAGTCCCTCCCCTTCCTTTCTCTCTCCCCCCTTTCCTTTCTTCCCTGGTGCGGCCCATATGGGGGGCGCAGCAGCCCCTGCTGGCTGCCGTGTTTCCCCTCTTGGCCCATTAGGCCCATATAGTTTGCCGGGGGGGTGCCCGGAACCCCTTCCGGTGACCCGATATGTACTCGGTACCCCCGGAACACTTCCGGTGTCCAAATATTATCTTCCTATATATCAGTCTTAACCTCTCGTCCATTTTGAGACTCCTCGTCATGTCTGTGATCTCATCTGGGACTCCGAACAACATTCGGTCACCAAATCACATAACTCATAAAATACAAAATCGTCATCGAACGTTAAGCGTGTGAACCCTACGAGTAGGGATGCAGGGCAACGCCCGAACCCGGCCCGCTCCGTATACAAATTAGAAGAAGTTAGTTCTAGCTACGATGTGTTGCTGTTAGGCTAAGTTGCACTAATTCAACACTTTGGCGGGTCTAAGCGGGACGCCGCTCTACACCCCTACCTATGGGTTTGAGAACTATTCAGATATGACTGAGACACCTCTCCGGTCAATAACCAATAGCGGAATCTAGATGCTTATATTGGCTCCTACATATTCTACGAAGATCTTTATCGGTCGAACCGTAATGACAATATATGTTATTCCCTTTGTCATCGGTATGTTACTTGCCCGAGATTCGACCGTCGGTATTTTCATACCTTGTTCAATCTTGTTACCGGCAAGTCTCTTTACTTGTTCCGTAATACATCATCCCGCAACTAACTCATTAGTCACTTTGCTTGCAAGGCTTCTTATGATGTGTATTACCGAGAGGGCCCAGAGATACCTCTCTGATACTCGCAGTGACAAATCCTAATCTCGATCTATGCCAACCCAACGACACCTTCGGAGATACCTGTAGAGCGTATTTATAATCACCCAGTTACGTTGTGACGTTTGATAGCACACAAGGTATTCCTCCGAAATCCAGGAGTTGCATAATATCATAGTGAAAGGAATATGTATATGACATGAAGAAAGCAATAGCAATAAAACTGAACGATCAATATGCTAAGCTAACGGATGGGTTTTGTCCATCACATCATTCTCATAATGATGTGATCCCGTTCATCAAATGGCAACATATGTCTATGGTTAGGAAAGTTAACCATCTTTGAATAACGAGCTAGTCTAGTAGATGCTTACTAGGGACACGGTGTTTTGCCTATGTATCCACACATGTATCAAGTTTCCGGTTAATACAATTCTAGCATGAATAATAAACATTTATCATGATATAAGGAAATATAAAACAACAACTTTATTATTGCCTCTAGGGCATATTTCCTTCAAAAAAGGGTTTCTAAATGTTGTCAAAATTAATTCTTTTGAAATAAAACCTATATTAAGGATAATAACAAATTGTTCATGTGCTTAGAATTTTTTTGATATATATGAAATAAAAATTTGCATCTGTTAGAAATGTTCATGTATAGAAAAGTTATATTTATGTTCTAAAAGTTAATTTATATATTTAAAACATACATTTTAGAGAAGTCGGTCATACATGTTTGAATATATTTTTATATACCATAGGAAAAATGTTCAAGTCTAGAAATAAGTAAAAATAAGAGAAATCAAGAGAAAATTGAAAAAAAAATAGTAAAAAGAAAAAAGAATAAGAGGAGAGAAGAAAGACTAGAAACCATAATTGGTACGCGTTGATTGAGAGTTTGCCTAGCAAAACCACACATTTGGGATGTAAGGGCAGCTCCAACAGCCGACGCTTAGCACGGACGCCAAGATTAGATTCATGGATGATTAGCGCTTATGTCTTGAGTCCTAGTGTCAGATATAGCGTCCACGGAAGACTTTGCATCAAGCCCTTGCTTGTTTTCTTCGAGCACAAAGCGCCTACTTAGCTTAATTGCATAAGTAAGCTAAGAAGCTTAGATGCTTTTTAGTTTTATAGAATTAATGATTAGCGTCTTTCAAAAGAAATTGGCACCGTAATTTCTCAGGGTTTTACTCTAATGAAAATCCTAAATGGTGATATTGTTGGATCATGTAGAGCCTATCTTATCTCCTTCTGTTACTATTTTTAAAAGCAGTTCTGCTTGTTGAAGTTTTTTGCAAATGTCCACAAACACTTACCCATATGAACGTACGAACGCACATCTTACCCCTATGAGCATCTCCTGAGATACTGAGCCGGCACACATTTTGAGATTGCTGAAACCACTTCAGATGCCTAAGTAGTCTATGAGAACGTCTCGTCCCACTGAACGAACATCATCAAAAAATCTGGGGAAAAAACATAGGAAAATTCGAGCATGAGTGCAAAGTCTAGGACTTGAAATCTGTTGGGTTGGTTCAACCACAATGAACCTAACCATCTGAGCTACGTTCCATTCGCTTGTTGGTGATGTTGTTGGACGTTGTCTCTTTTTATTTGTGATTGGGTGGCCAGCACGATTGTGTGTGCACTTGGATGTTTGATTTTTTTTATAAGGAAATTCCCATGTTTTGGTGGAGGGGGAGTGGTGAGGCCCGTGGAACCGACAAATAGGCCGACATAGATGTCCCCTAGCGCAGCTGAGCCTAGTCTTCCAAAAAACCATCACACACATTTGCAAAGGAGGGCTTGTCGAGGAAAAGCTACTAGCGCAGCGCCACATGATAGTGCGCTAGGCGACAAATGGTCTCAGAGGGCTCGAATCTAGCCCTGCATAAACTATGTAGGATATTTGGGTTCGATTCCTCGCACAGAACCCACTACTGTCGTAAGAGCCAGTCTGGCTTAGCTGGGACGCGGTGCAAGATAACAAAGTTGGGCCCTTTGTCTACAATACTACTGGTAGGAGACAGAAATACTTAGTCAGCCCATGAAGTATACCTATTAGAATTAGAAAATTATATTTTAGAAAATTGTTCATTATGTCTTTTATAAAAAAGGTTCATAGTATATTAAAATGGTTCACCGTATAATTAAAAATGTTCAATATGTGTTAAAAAAAATTCATCGTATAACTAAAAAGTTCACCGTACATTAAAAATGTTCAGCGTATATTAAAATATTTATAGTGCATACTCAAAAAATGTTCAGCGTATACTAAAAATATTCCGTGTTTACTTGAAAAATGTTCACCTTACTCGAAACAAAGTTCACCGCATATTGCGAAACCTAAAAAAAGAAATGTGCAAAAAAAATTAAATAAAATTGACAATATTTTAAATAAGCATTTGCAAAAATATTGAACAAGTATTTAAGAAATGTTTATCAAGCATTTAAAATGTTAATTTTTATAGAAAACAATGTTGAGCATGTATTAAAAATGATGATTTTTTTATCATGTATATAAAAATGTTAATCAACCATTTTTTCCGAACCATGCAGGAGAATTTCATGTATTATATTAAAGGTAGAATAGATGTAAAATACATCACGAGCAGCCGATAATCTAGTAGAGTCAAACAGAACACAACAAAAACGACATAAACACCAATATACATTGAAACAAACTCTGTTCCCTCAGAAAAAAACACTATCACTATAATTAGCAGCAATCTGATTAAGGGTCAATCGACCTAAGCTTGCCACCTCCCGTCGCCTTGCATCATATTTAACTTGATCAATGATTGTTTACAGCGGCGTGCAGCGTTTGTCAAGCACCCTGGCCTTTCTCTCACGCCAAATGCTCCATATAATTAGGCGAACTAATGAGTTCAGAGTGTTACTTTTGTTTCCTTGGATGCTCGACCTGGCATTTTGCCACCAATCCTGTAGAGAAAGGGTAGCCAGAGGAACGACCTCACTTAGATTGGCCCATTGAAGCACCGAGCTCCAAATCATCGCACAACCGAGCAGCCTACGAATAGGTAATGGATTGTGTCTTGTGCACAATGACAGAAACAACAAGCATCTTGATGGGGGTAAACCTCGCTTAGAAAGACGATCATCAGTGGAAACTCGTCCTCTGATTTCCAACCATAGGAAAACCTTAATCCTCAACAGTGCCCATGTCTTCCAAATGCCGCTTTCCAAACTACACTTAACTACTGCACAAAAGTGTGCATTATATATCGAATTCACTGAGTAGACTCCTTTTGCATCCCATGTCCACATCCACTTATTGGCCACACTGGAGTCCACTTGGATATTAGTGATGACCCCCCACAAGGCTAACACCTGATGGAAGGTGCGACAGATATTTGCCCCTTTATGTCTCTAATCCAAGCTCCATCTATCACAGCATCCGCGACGGTTCATCTTTCTCTGACGGCCTCAGGAATGGCATGCAATGTCTGTAAATGTAGCACCTTGAATTCACGTATCGGTCCAAAAAAACATCGTTGCCCATTTTCTAGTTCCACCTTTGTCGTGGCATTGAAGAGTTGTGTCCGTGTACAAAGGTAGGGGCTCTCCTTTTGACCCCTTTACTTGTGCACGCGCAATCAGAGCCGCGCTAACGGCCACACTCAGCAGGGCAGAGAAGGGAAGCCGAAGCGCAAGACGACCGGAGAAACGCCAAGACCAAGAGACACAAAGAGCAAGAGGGCAAGGTGGACTCCCCCGGCAAGACCCTTGCTGGGGCGGCCTCCGCGGCCCCGGCAAGAGCCTTGCCGGGGCAGCTTACCCAACACCAGCAGAGCGAGCAACTCTTGAGCCCGAGGGATCCAACGCCATCAACAACCACATCGGGACCAAGGCTCGCGAGGCACCTCTGTGGTGGCATGTAGATCTTTGTCAAGATCATAAACACACAAGATCAGATGAGGACCAGAAGACGACGACCCTCGGCGGGATCCTAGCCAAGGAAATCCACGAGACCCCCGGCAAGACCCTTGCCGGGGACGACCATGATGTCGCGGCAAGACCCTTGTCGGGGCCCCGGCAAGGCCCTTTGAGGGAGTCCTGGATTAGGGGGTGTTTGGGTAGCCGAACTATACCTTTGCCGGACTCCTGGACTATGAAGATACAAGATTGAAGACCTCGTCCCGTGTCCGGATGGGACTTTCCTTGGCGTGGAAGGCAAGCTAGGCGATGCGGATATTCAAGATCTCCTACCAATGTAACCGACTCTGTGTAACCCTAACCCTATCCGGTGTCTATATAAACCGGAGGGTTGTAGTCCGTAGGACAGAATCATCATACACGATCATACCATAGGCTAGCTTCTAGGGTTTAGCCTCCTTGATCTCGTGGTAGATCTACTATTGTACTACCCATATCATCAATATTAATCAAGCAGGAGTAGGGTATTACCTCCATCGAGAGGGCCCGAACCTGGGTAAAAACATCGTGTCCCTTGTCTCCTGTTACCATCCGACCTTGACGCACAGTTCGGGACCCCCTACCCGAGATCCGCCGGTTTTGACACCGACATTGGTGCTTTCATTGAGAGTTCCTCTGTGTCGTCGCCTTTAGGCCCGATGGCTCCTCTGATCATCAACAACGATGAGGTTCAGGGTGAGACTTTTCTCCCCGGACAGATCTTCGTTTTCGGTGGCTTCGCTCTGCAGGCCAATTCGCTTGGTCATCTGGAGCAGATCGAAAGCTACGCCCCTGGCCATCAAGTCAGATTTGGAAGCTTAAACTACACGACTGATATCCGTGGAGACTTGATCCTCGATGGGTTCGATCCATAGCCAAGCGCGCCGCACTATCTCGAGGGGCATGACCTAGCTCTGCCTCCGAACAGTGTCCTGGAGGCCGCATACGCACCGGCTCCGACCCTTAACTCGGAGCCCATTGCGCCAAGCGAGGATGAACGGTTGGACGTCACCTCCGGGGCTGCGATCTCAAAGGCGATCGAGCCAAACGCCAGTCCCGCACTTCGCGTGACCCGTGACCCCGAGGGTCCGGACTCCGAACCCCCCGCACCCCTGCCGGTCGAATCCGATTGGGCATCGATAATGGAGTTCACCTCCGCGGACATCTTTCAGCACTGGCCTTTTGGCGACATCCTGAATTCTCTCAAGTCTCTCTCTTTATCAGGAGAGCCCTGGCTGGATTACGGTCAGCGAGGATGGGATACGGACGATGAAGAAATTCAAAGCCCACCCACCACCCACTTGGTAGCCACTGTCGACGATTTAACCGACATGCTTGACTTCGGCTCCGAAGACTTCGACGGTATGGACGACGAGGTAGGAGACAAACAGGAACTAGCACCTGTAGGGCGCTGGACAGCCACCTCGTCATATGACATATATATGTTGGATACTCCAAAAGACGGAGATGGCGAGGGAACAGCGGGGGATGACACCTCCAAGAAACAGCCAAAGCGTCGGCGTCAGCGGCGCCGCTCAAAATCCCGCCAAAGTAAAAATGGTGATTCCGGCACCGGAGATAATAGTACCCCGGATAGCGCTGAAGAACACCATCCCCAGCAAGATTCGGCGTAGGAAGATGGAGAAGCCAGCCCTCATGATAGAGCGGCAGACCGAGAGGTTGAGGATGATAACTATATGCCTCACTCCGAAGACGAGGCCAGCCTCGATGACGACGAATTTGTCGTACCATCAGACCCCGCCGAACAAGAGCGTTTCAAACGCATGCTTTTAGCCACGGCGAACAACCTCAAGAAAAAGCAGCAACAGCTTAGAGCTGATCAAGATCTGCTAGCTGATAGATGGACTGAAGTCCTTGCGGCGATCAGAGGAGGAAGCGCCTACATCACCAGCGCACGACATGGCAGACTGGCACCTCGCGGCCACGACAGAGAGGCCTCTCGGCCCTCCACACAAAAAATGCCCCGACGCCGCTCAGCTAAGGCACGGGAAAACGTGCCAGACCTACGAGATGTACTCGAGGATAAGGCAAGGCAAACAAGATCGATCTACGGATCGCGCAGGCGCCCTACGACACGTGACAATGATCTTCACTCCGGATACAACAAATCCGGCAGGGCCGAACACAACAGACGTAGCTCCTCTAAGCTGCGTTGTGACATAGCCCAATATAGAGGCGCCGCACACCCACTATGCTTCACAGATGAAGTAATGGATCATAAAATCCAAGAGGGTTTCAAACCCGTAAACATCGAATCATACGATGGCACGACAGATCCGGCGGTATGGATCGAGGATTATCTCCTTCATATCCACATGGCACGTGGCGATGATCTACACGCCATCAAATACCTCCCGCTCAAACTCAAAGGACCGGCCCGGCACTGGCTTAACAGCCTGCCAGCAGACTCAATCGGTTCTTGGGAGGACCTGGAAGCCGCATTCCTCGACAACTTCCAGGGCACTTACGTGCGACCACCGGATGCCGATGACCTAAGCCACATAATTCAGCAGCCAGAGGAATCGGCCAGGCAATTCTGGACACAGTTCCTAACAAAGAAAAACCAGATATTCAACTGTCCGGACGTAGAGGCCCTAGCAGCCTTCAAACATAACATCCGCGACGAGTGGCTTGCCCGGCACCTGAGACAGGAAAAGCCGAAATCTGTGGCAGCCCTCACGACACTCATGACCCGCTTTTGCGCGGGCGAAGATAGCTCGCTAGCTCGCAGCAACAACTTATCAAAGAACCCTGGTAATTCAGATACCAAGGACAAAAGTGGCAGGACACGTTGAAATAAGCAAAAGCGCCGCGTTAGCAGCGACATCAATGAAGATACGGCAGTCAATGCCGGATTCAGAGGCTATAAATCTGGTCAGCGGAAAAAGCCATTTAAAAAGAATACTCAGGGCCCGTCCAGTTTGGACCGAATACTCGACCTCTTGTGCCAGATCCATGGTACCCCCGAAAGGCCAGCCAATCACACCAACAGGGATCGATTGTTGGGTGTTCAAGCAGGCAGGCAAGTTAAGAGCCGAAAACAAAGACATGGGGCTACATAGCAACGACAAATAAGAGCCTAGGCCGCCTAACAATAATGGACAGAAGGGGTTTCCTCCACAAGTGCGGACGGTGAACATGATATACACAACCCACATTCCTAAGAGGGAACGGAAGCATGCGCTACAGGACGTATACGTGATGGAGCCAGTCGCCCCAAAGTTCAACCCATGGTCCTCCTGCCCGATCACTTTTGATCGAAGGGACCACCCCACTAGCATCCGTCATGGCGGCTTTGCCGCATTGGTTCTCGACCCAATCATCGACGGCTTTCACCTCACAAGAGTCCTCATGGACGGAGGCAGTAGCCTGAACCTGCTTTACCAGGATACAGTGTGGAAAATGGGCATAGATCCCTCAAGGATTAAGCCCACAAAAACGACCTTTAAAGGCGTTATACTAGGTGTAGAAGCCAATTGTAAAGGCTCCATAACACTTGATGTGGTCTTCGGATCCCCGGATAACTTCCGAAGCGAAGAGTTAATCTTCGACATAGTCCCGTTTCGCAGTGCCTATCATGCCCAGCTCGGACGAACCGCATTCACAAAGTTCAATGCGGTGCCGCACTACGCATATCTCAAGCTCAAGATGCCAGGCCCTTGAGGAGTAATCACGGTCAACGGAAACACCGAACGCTCCCTCCGTACGGAGGAGCACACGGCAGCCCTCGCAGCGGAAGTACAAAGCAGCCTTTTTAGGCAACTCTCCAGTCCGACCGATAAAAAGCCAGGCACCGCCAAGCGCGCCCGGAGTAACCTACAACAAGACCGCCTGGCACGTTCTGAGCAGGCGTAGCAATGCGGCCCCTACCCCAGACATCGCGACATAGCGAAGCTAGTACCTCGCGTACATAATTACGCCCTTGAAATACCATGGGCACAAGGGAAGGGGCACAGTAACGGCATGACCGAAATATGGCTTAAAACGTACTAGGGGCTGCCGAATTCTTTTTTTTTTACTTTACTTTCAGGAATCCACACTTCGGACGACCTGTTCGGCAATTCGACTGCCGCACAAACGATGCAAGATCCAGGGAGGCAGACAAAGCTACGCCGCATTATGGAACTCTCAGGTGGTCTCTATTACGAGCGGTATATCTGTTTCGAATACAATTCCGCGGCCTGCCCCTGGTTAGGACATGTTAAATAGTCTGATATCTTTTTGCTTATCACACTACTTGTATCGTTCGGCCTTGATAAATAGCCTCTTTATAAACAATGCATAGCTTTTTGTCTATTTTTTGCATTATCCTCTCTTAATATATATGTTTATTGAATAACATGATCGCACCTGTACACCATGGTACGGCAAACACACCAGGGGCTTCAGTACCCTTCGATCTGGTGTGAGAAGTCCGTACACTTCCACAAGTGCGGCACCCCGAACTTATAGCACTATATGCATCAGCTCCGAATCATGATTTGGGTCAATAGTTGGGTTTGCCTGGCTCCTATGTTTTGGTGCCTTACGTTCCGCTATATCGGCTATGGTAGCACTAGGAGAACCACTGCGATTGTGCCCCGGTTTAGCTGGGTTAAGCACCTCAGTGGAGAAAGCTAAAACTGACTGTCATGATAAGGCGAGAGACCGGTCGCTGTTCGAGAGGTTTTTCGAGTCCCTAAAGACTTATGCCGCTTCGAGCGAGGAGCTGGCTTTGTCCGGCCAAAGGCGTGGATAGCGCCCCGAATTCGGTCTTCCGAACTAGGGGCTTCGCCAAAATTTAAAATTATAAAGTTCTATGGCTAAGTGAGAGTGTTCAAGCATTAGAGTCCGATTGCCTGGTTTGTTGTGCTGAGCGCCTCCCTCGAAGGACCCAATCATGGGAAAAAGAGCGCTCAGGTTTATCCCGAACACCCCAGCACTAGCGGCATGGGGGCAGAAGCTGACGACTAGCCATCTCTCAATTTTTGATAAACGGTCGCACAGAAAATAATATTTTAAATTCAATAACATTGCTTAGCGCATATTAACAAGTTTTCAGCGCACAGGATAAACACGAGCGAGTTCATTCAAAAATTACATCTTTGGTACATTCATCCGCAATAAGGCGGGCACCTGCAAGAACATCCTTGTAGTAGTTCTCAGGCTTGCGATGCTCCTTCCCCTGCGGTGGCCCGTCCTTCACCAGCTTCTCACCATCAAGCTTACCCCAGTGCACCTTTGCACGGGAAAGGGTCCTCCGGGCACCTTCGATGCAGACGGAACGCTTGATGACCTCAAGCCTTGGACAGGCCTCCACCAGCCGCCACACCAGCCCGTAGTAACTCCCAGGCAGGGCCTCTCCGGGCCACAACCGAACTATGAAGCCCTTCATGTCTTGTTCGGCCGCCTTGTGGAGCTCGACCAGTTGTTTTAGCTGGTCGCTCAAGGGCACAGGGTGTCCGGCCTCAGAATACTGAGACCAGAACACACTCTCCGTCGAGCTGCCCTCTTCAGCCCGGTAGAATGCGGCGGCATCGGATACACTGCGGGGAAGATCTGCGGACGCCCGTGGAGAACTCCGGATTTGGGTAAGTGACAAGTAGTTTACTTTTATATTTCTACTCTGCATTAAGAATGCCTGACCCGCTGCTATCTTTTTCATCTCCTCCAAATCTTGGAGGGCCTTTTGGGCTTCGGCCTTGGCACCCTTGGCGGTCTCAAGGGCCGACGCGAGCTCGGATGCTTGCGCCTTTGACTCAAGCTCCAAGCTCTCATGTTTTTTCATGAGAGCCTGCAGCTCTTGCTACACCTCGCCAACCTGAGCCCCAAGTCTTTCTCGCTCGGTGCGCTCCTCGACCGTTTTCTTTTCGGCCTCAGATAGCGCCTGCTTGAGGGTCGCCACCTCAGTTGTGGCCCCTACAATAAGCAGTATGATCCTGTTATTCTTTGCAATCACGCCTCTCTATAGGCACCTTTTTTTTGTAGGGTATTTCTTACCTTCTTTTTCCTCGAGCTGCGATTTGGCAAGGCCGAGCTCTTGCTCGGTCCACCCGAGGTCCTTTTTTAGGACATCCACCTACGCAGTCAGTGTGGCGGTGGATAGCAGCGAAGCCTGCATACGCATATTGACTCTTTATTGTTAGACTCCTGCGAAAATTAATAGATCCTCTATTCGGCTTTTCTTTCCGAACGCCAAATAGAGCATCAGGGGCTACTGTCTATGCGGTAATATTTTGACATATTCTTACTTACCTTGAAGCCTGTCAGAAGGCTAGCGCAAGCTTCAGTCAGTCCGCTCTTGGCGGACTGAACCTTTTGGATCACCGTACTCATAATAGTACGGTGCCCCTTGTCGATGGAGGCGCCGTCAAACACCTCCAGCAGATGGTCCAGCGACTCCGGTTGGTCGGAGGTCGCTCGCTTAGAAGGCTTGCTCCTTTTGGAAGGAGTTCGCCTACCGCGGCTTGGAACTATTGATGATTCCGGCGCGGTGTCCGGCACAAAGCCGGACTTGGAGCCCTGGGGGGTCTTGTCCCCTTCACTCCTGGAGTCCGGGAGGTTGCCTTGCGGCTCCTCCGGGACCACCTCTTCCTGCCCCGGGGCTTGTCGCGACGCCACTTCAGAGTCATCCGTGGTGTGGGGGGGAGACAGCGGGCAGAACAGAGTTCACGTCCGATGAGTCTAGGGAGCCGCCCGACGATTCGTTGTATTCGGCCTGGGGCGGGCTGCATATTCACATTTGACATTAAGGAAAGCTGCGCAACAAAGGAACATCATGAGTTACTCTGATGTCCGAACTTACGATTTCGCCGGACGCTTGGCCCTGTTCGGCCACTCCTCTTCGCTCTCTTCAGCGTCATGGGAGTCGTCCGGCGGAGGGGTCTTCCTTTTCCTAGACCCCTCGGCCTCCCCTGATGGGGCGGCCTTCTTCTTCTCTTCTCCCTCCGTTGGGGGGGAGCTTTCTTCTTCCTCCTTGTTTTCACGAGAGGAGGGCGTCTCGGACTCGTCAGATGACGAGTTCGGCACCACCAAGTTACGGGCACTCTTTCGAGTCCCGGTGGTCTTCTTCTTCTTGACCTTCCTCTCCGGCACCACATAAGGTGCCGGAGTCAGCAGCTTCACTAGGAGAGCTGGGGCTGGGTCTTCGGGCAGGGGGGCCGGACAGTTAATTGGTCCGGATATCGCCTGCCAAGCCTGTCAAAGGTAAGGGAGTTTAGATCCCGCATAGAGTTATTCTATGAAAAAGAGATTGATAACTCTGTCAAAGGCATAGATAGCTTACCTCGCTAGCGTGATGCTGCGTGCTGTATCCGCGATCCTCGGAAGCGGATGCGGGGGCCTCGGCGCCTTTGATTAGCACCTTCCAGACGTCTTCATACGACGTGTCGAAGAGCCTGTTGAGGGTTCGGTGCTGTGCCGGGTCGAACTCCCACAAATTGAAATCCCGTTGTTGGCACGGGAGGATCAGACGAACGAGCATGACCTGGACTATATTGACAAGCCGGATTGGCTTGTTTATCAGGGACTGGATGCAGGTCTTCAGTCCGGTCACCTCTTCCTCGTTGCCCCACGACAGGCCCATCTCTTTCCAAGACATAAGCCGCGTGGGGGGTCCGGATCTGAACTCGGGGGCTGCGACCCATTCCGGATCGCGTGGCTCGATGATGTAAAACCACCCGGCTTGCCACCCCTTTAGGGTCTTCACAAAGGAGCCCTCGAACCAGAGGACGTTGGCTATCTTGCCAGCCATAGCGCCTCCGCACTCCGCTTGGCTTCCGCGCACCACCTTGGGCTTGACGTTGAAGGTCTTGAGCCAAAGGCCGAAATGGGGGCGGACGCGGAGGAAGGCCTCACACACGACGATAAACGCCGAGATGTTGAGGATGAAGTTCGGGGCCAGATCATGGAAATCTAGGCCGTAGTAGAACATGAGCCCTCGGACGAATGGGTGAAGTGGAAAACCCAGTCCGTGGAGGAAGTGGGGAAGGAAAACTACCCTCTCATGGGGCCTTGGGGTGGGGAGAAGCTGCCCCTTCTTGGGAAGCCGGTGCGGGATGTCCTTGGACAGGTATCCGACTTTCCTTAGCTTTTTTTACTTGAACCTCCATGACGTAGGGGACCATCCACTTGCCTCCCGCTCCGGACATTGCTGGAGAAGGCTGAGGTGGGGAGAGCGGGCTCGGGCGTTGGAGCTTGAGTGCGCGAGAGATGGATTGGCAAAGGAGGAAGAAGGCGTAGGCAAAAAGGTGGATCCTTATCCCCTTATATGGGCGGATGCGGTTATGCGCCCCCACCTACCTAATAAAACTCGCTTGCCTCCCAGGCGCCGTGGTAAATGGCGCGGTTGGGTTACCCACATCCGTATTGATGAGAATCCTGTAAAAGGGGCACACGATCTCTACTTTGACAAGACGTGCCAAGGAAACCGCCTCGCTAAACGTGCTGAGGTGGAAAAGTGAAAACAATTTGTGTAAAGAGCTTGGTCGTGGTGTGATGACGCACTGCGGAATACGTCAGCGGATTTGATTTATGTTAATATTATTCTCTCTATGGCAATATGTGGAAACTTATTTTGCAGAGCTGGACACTATTTTTGGTGTTTACAATCTTCTATGAAGGACTTGGAGGAGGAACCCGCCTTGCAATGCCGAAGACAATCTGCGCGCCGGACTTGTCGTCATTGAAGCCTTGTTCAAGGGCTACTAAGGGAGTCCTGGATTAGGGGGTGTTCGGGTAGCCGGACTATACCTTCGCCGGACTCCTGGACTATGAAGATACAAGATTGAAGACCTCGCCCCGTGTCCGGATGGGACTTTCCTTGGCGTGGAAGGCAAGCTAGGCGATGCGGATATTCAAGATCTCCTACCAATGTAACCGACTCTGTGTAACCCTAACCCTATCCGGTGTCTATATAAACCGGAGGGTTGTAGTCCGTAGGACAGAATCATCATACACAATCATACCATAGGCTAGCTTCTAGGGTTTAGCCTCCTTGATCTCGTGGTAGATCTACTCTTGTACTACCCATATCATCAATATTAATCAAGCAGGAGTAGGGTATTACCTCCATCAAGAGGGCCCGAACCTGGGTAAAAACATCGTGTCCCTTGTCTCCTGTTACCATCCGACCTTGACTCACAGTTCGGGACCCCCTACCCGAGATCCGCCGGTTTTGACACCGACACCCTTGCCGAAGACACCTACGGGGCCGCAGCCAGGCCCGCGTCTGCCAAGACTCCACCGCCGTTACCATGTAGCTGCCAGCCCGACCAGCTGGCAGGCACCTGCGTGGCGACATGCAGCTTCCAGGCCAGCTCAGCAAACACCTATGTGGTGGCATGCAAATCTTCGTGAAGACCCTACCACCACACCATCTCAGCAGCCTGCCAGCCTACGTGGCACTCCATGCCCCATTGGCCTGGACGCGTGTCGGAGCAAGACGGAGCGGCGACGGACGGGATGGACCTCGTTGCCACCCCCGTAAAGCAACGGGACACCTAAGGGAGCGCATTTAATGCATCTTTTCCCGTAATGACAAGCGATAAGCTTGCACGCTGTACACCTTTCCACCTCCTGTGTGCCACTGTGGCAACCCCTTTTGTCTATAAAAGGAGGCCCGAGGCGTCCAGGAGAAGGATTAGGATCTTTTGGGAAAGTTACACCCCGTAGCTAGCTCAAGAACTCAAGAACACTCAAATACATACACCAAAGCAGGACTAGGGTATTACGCATCCTCGCGGCCCGGACCTGGATAAACGATCTTCGTGCTTCCTGCCAGACCCGCTCTTTGCACAACCTCACGCCCGCCAACTGTAGAAGGGATCCCAGTGACCCCGTAGGTGTCGATTTCCCCTGACATCTTTGGCGCGCCAGGTAGGGGGGCGCGGTTGTGAAAATCTGGTCTAGCAGCTAGTTTAGCAGTTCTTCATCACCATGGCTCCCAAGAAGAAGACGATCACGGCGATCTGTTCATCGGGAGCGGAACGGCCAGTTCCAGTGCGGGAGAGCGGCGGGGCGGTCGCGGACAGAAGCCGAGGCACGGCCCGCGAACACCCGCATCGCTCTAGCAGTCAAAGCCGGGCGAGTGGCGTCGTTCGTGCGCGAGATGATGAGCCGCACGCCGCTGAATCCAGATACGGAGCACGGCCCCCAGCAGGCGGAATGGGGCCCTCCAGGGGCGGCGTCGTGCCGCCTGCGGGTGACGCGGCGACTTCCAAGACGCCTACGCCGGCGCCCACGACGCGCTCCTCCCAGATTGTTCGCGACAAGCAGCGTCACCATGCTGGTGACCCTGGGCGCCGCCGGGGAAAGAGTCCTGCGCTTCATTCGCGGGACGTAGAAGGCCAGCATGCACGCTGAGGCACTGGCGAAAATGGCGCACAGCCGCCAGGCCGTGATAAAGCTCCTTCTAACATGGTTAGAAGTCGGAGCGCGTCACGGTCCATGCAGCTTTCGCCGCCACCCACGCCAGCCGAAGCCGTGGCGCGTGCAGTTGCTCCTCGACTTTCCCCTGCTGCGAAAAAGCTCGACGAGTGGAGAGCCACCATCCGCAGCCTCATCGACGTTGCCAACAAAAATGAGCCATGACCGGCGGGGCCCTCTGGCCGGCGCTCCGTCGAGCCACCGCATGCCAGTGGTGGAAGGATCGGAGGTGCTGCGGCCACGGTGCACTCTCCCCCGCCACGCCAGCCACCGCGGGCGCCGGTCCGTCGTGATGACGCTTGTGATGACATTTCCATAGCATCGTCTGACCCACGGACCCACCACGATCAACGCCAAGTTCTCTGGGAGCGAGCCCATGAAGACGCTCAAACCACCATTGAGTGCCGTCGCGACGCACGCCACCAGTCAGATAGGCGGGCAGGGCCTACTATGGACCACCCAGCACCGGAAGGCTCTGGTGGCCTACCCTACGAGGTGGGTTACCCAGCCTTTACCCGTGAGCTACGACAATTCTAGTGGTCGTCCCATCGTACGTTCAAGCCTGATGTCGGCGAGAAGTACAACGGCAAGACCCACCCATCGGAGTTCCTCAGCATCTACACCATCGCGATGCAAGCCGTTGGATCTCGCGACGACAAGGTGCTTGCCAATTACTTCTCATTGGCGCTAAAACCCTATGTCATGTCATGGTTGATGCACTTGCCAGCGGATTCCATTTCTTCTTGGTCGGATCTATGTCATGAATTCGTTGGTGCCTTCATCGGAGGCCACCAAGCTCATGGCCAGGCAAGCGACTTGCATATCATTCCCCAGAAGGAAGGTGAAAACCTGCGCAAGTACATACAGAGACTCAGCCAGGTGCAATACAACATCCCAGATGTTCATCCTGCCGCCATGATCAGCGCATTCCATCAGAATGTGCGCAACCGCAAGATGAGTGAAGAGCTGGTGATGAATAAGGTCAAAGATGTGGCAGAACTCTATGTTCTAGCCGATAGATGCGCCCGGGCTGAACAGGGAAGGAAGTACCCCGGAGAGGACGCCGACGTGGAAACCGACTCTACAGACGAAGACACCGCTGCCCCGAGAAAGAAGGGTCGGCATCGCAACAGGAAGCGCAAGGGCAGGACCGTGCTTGCCGTCGAGGGATCCGACGACACCGGCGCTGCAAAGAAGGTCAAGGCATACGACCCCCGGCAAGGAGATTGCCGGGTGCGCTACTTGCCAGGCCTTGGCGGCTGCCGACAAGCCAGGAGGCTCCGACAAGAAGTATTGCAAGATCCACCGCACCAAGGGCCACGACCTCCCGAACTGCCGACAAGTTGAGCGGCTTGCTGAAAAGCAAAAAGCCGAGTATGAGAGGTGGGACAAGGAGAAGGGTCAGGATGGCGCTGAAGGATCCGGCAAGAAGCGTGGCGGCCAAGGAGGCTGCCGCGGGAAGGATAACCAGCAAGAGAGGCCCGCTCGGGGCCGCGACAAGAAGCAGGAAGACGATGATCATCACGAGGACGACGAGTCCAGTGAGCATGAGTTCCAGAAAGCTACGGAGGCCATGTGCGTCGATGGTGGCGCCTCGCTGCATACCTCTCGCCGCCAGCTCAAGCAGTGGGTGCGTGAGATCACAGCGGCGGAGCCATCATTCGACGCTCAGAAGCCACTGAAGTGGTCCAGCACACCTATCATCTTTGACACCAAGGACCACCCTGATCGCACAACCGCGGTCGGGTGTTTGCCGTTATGGGTTTCACCAATGATACGCAACCTCAAAGTGACAAAGATGCTAGTTGACGGCGGGGCCGGCCTGAACTTGATCTCGCCTGTTGTGATCAAAAGGCTGCAAATTCCTGATTGAGACCTCGAGGAAACCGGCACGTTTCAAGGGGTCAACCCGGGAAGGCGTCAGCCGAAGGGTAAGGTCACGTTGCCTATGACGTTGGGAGGCGAGTTGAACTACAGGACGGAGAGGATTGTCTTCGATGTAGCCGAGATCCCCTTGCCCTACAATGGGATCCTCAACCACCCGGCACTAGCCAAGTTCATGGCGGCGTCGCATTACGCCTACAACACGCTGAAGATGCCTGGGTCAATGACCATCATCACCGTCCCCTCCGACAAGAAGGACGTGCTGATCTGCGTCGACCAACTCTACCGGGAAGCAGTGGCAGCGACTGCCGCTAAGGCACTTGCTCCTGCCGCTGAAGCTCCGGGAGGGAAGAAGACCGACAAGATCTCTCGCATCCACTCCGGCAAGCGCACCTCTTCGGCGTGTTGTGCTCCCGTCGAGGACGTGCCAGAGAGCTCCACCGGCAAGAGCAAGAAATTCAGAGCTGCACCACCAGAGACCAAGAAGGTGTCTGTCAAGGAGGACGGCACGGGAGGGGCTTTCACCATAAGCTCCTCCATTGACAGCAAATAGGAAAGCGCGCTCGTCGACTTTCTGCGAACGAATGTCGATGTGTTTTCATGGCAAGCATCTGACATCCCCAGCGTTCGCAGGGAGGTGATTGAGCATCATCTTGCTATCTGTCCTCATGCGCGACCCATCAAGCAGAAGGTCAGGAAGCAAGCTTTGGGAAGACATGAATTCATCACAGAGGAGTCAGGAAGTTGGAAGCGGCAGGCTTGGTGAGAGGAGTACTCCATCCGACGTGGTTAGCCAATACGGTGGTGGTGCACAAGGAAAATGGGAAGTGGAGGCTGTGTATTCATTACACAGATATTAATAAGGCTTGTCCAAATGACCCTTTCTCGTTGCCGTGCATTGACCAAATTGTTGACTCCACGACCGGGTGTGACTTGTTATCGTTCCTCGACGCCTACTCAGGATACCACCAGATCTTCATGGTGAGAGAAGATGAAGAGAAGACAACATTCGTCACCCCATGTGGTACATATTGCTTTTTGCGAATGCCTTTCGGGTTGAAGAGTGCTGGCTCGACGATTGCAAGAGCAGTCCAAATTGGTTTTGAGCCCCAGCTACATAGAAATATGGAAGCTTATATGGATGACATAGTGGTCAAAACCAAGGACAGGGTAACACTTGTACAAGATTTAGAGGAGACGTCTGCAAATCTGCGCAAGATCAACCTCAAGTTGAACCCTGAGACGTGTGTCTTCGGTGTTCCGTCCGGCAAACTTCTCAGGTTCTTTGTGTCACGGCGCGGGATTGAGGTGAATCCAGATAAGATCAAGGCCATCGAGCATATTGAGGCACCCAAGCGGATCAAGGATGTGCGTCGGCTCACTGGCTGCGTTGCCGCCATGAGCAAATTCATCTCCAAGTCTGCTGAGCATGCCCTCCCCTTTTTTAAAATCTTGAAAAAGGCGGGCCCAATGGAGTGGACCCCAGAGGCCGAAGCAGCACTGCGGGATTTGAAGAAATACCTCTCCTCTACACCAATACTGGTTGCGCCTAAACCACAAGAGCCTTTGCTGTTGTATCTTGTGGCAACAAATCAAGTGGTCAGTGCCGCGCTAGTGGCACAGCAGAAGGTCGATGAAGAGGCAGTGGCAACAGCAGGACCAGCGGATGGCGAGCCAGACCTCCCCCCGGCAGGGCCTGGTGCCGGCAAGGCAAGGCCCCCGGTAGAGTCTGACGCCATCGGGATGGGGCCCGTGCAACCAAATGAAGTGGTGCAAAAGAAGAAGATGATGCAGCACCCGGTTTACTTTGTCAGCTCCCTCTTGAAGGGGGATAGGTCAAGGTACTCCGGTGTGCAGAAATTGCTCTTCAGCCTCCTTATGGCCTCGAGGAAGCTGCGTCATTACTTCCAAGCCCACGAAATCACCGTCGTCAACCGCCTCCCGTTGAAACGGATACTGCATAACCCAGACGCGACCGGGAGGATCGTGGAGTGGGCCTTGGAACTGTCGAGCTTTGGTTTGAAGTTTGAAAGTACTTCGACAATCCAGAGAAGAGTCTTGGCAGAGTTCATTGCAGAATGGACCTCAACGCCCGACGAAGAGATCCAGGACACCACTCTCCCCGGCAAGGAAGCAAGTCGCAACTGGATTGTGTACTTTGACGGGGCTTTCTCGCTAGAAGGCGCCGGTGCCGGAGTGCTACTCGTTGCACCCACTGGAGAGCACCTCAAGTATGTAGTCCAGATGCACTTTCCCAGGGAGATGTCAACAAACAACACTGCTGACTACGAGGGGTTGCTTGCCGGTCTCAGGATCGTGGCAGACCTCGGGATCAAGAAGCTTATCGTCAGAGGTGATTCACAGCTCATCGTCAAGCAAGTCAACAAAGATTATCAAAGCCCATTGATGGAGGCCTACGTGAATGAGGTGAGGAAGCTGGAGGAGCGTTTTGACGGTATACAGGCGGAGCATGTTCCCCGAGTGGAGAACGACGCTGCCGATTACGTGTCGAGGCGTGCTGCACTCAAACTACCTGTGGAGCCAGGTACTTTTGTGCTTGAGTTGACTCAACCATCCGTTGAACCATCAACAAAGCAGAACAAGCGCAGGAAATCAGGCCCCGGCAAGTACTTTCCCACCGATCTCCCAGGAGCCGCCGGCAAGGGTGTTGCCGTGGACGCCGAGCCTGCCATGGGGCGACAGACTCTGGCAGGGCGTCAGACCCTAGCCATAGAGGCATCCGCTCCCATGGCAGAGGAAATGCCTTTGGTCCTTGCCGTCGAGCCCCAGGCTCCAGGCTCCGGCATGGGCACAACATACTGTCTGATTCCTCCAAACAGGGGAACTCCCTGAGGAGCAGGAAGAAGCGGAGAAAGTAGCTATTCGGTCTGCCATGTATCGGTTCGTCGACGATGTCCTGTACAGAAAAATAACGAACGGTGTGAAATTGAAGTGCATTCCCCGGGAGGAAGGACTGGAGCTGTTGGTAGAGATACACGGAGGCATATGTGGTTCCCACATAGGGTCGAGGGCCCTTGCCGGCAAGGCATTCTGGCAAGGTTTCTTCTGGCCCACTACCCTCCAAGATGCAACGACACTAGTAACCAAGTGTGAAGCGTGTCAGTTCCATTCGAAGAAGCTTCATCAACCAGCTCAGACCCTTCAAACAATTCCTCTCTCCTGGCCATTTTTGGTCTGGGGGCTCGACATACTGGGCCCTTTCCCTCGCGCTATCGTGGGCTTTGGGTATTTGTACGTTGCAATCGACAAGTTCACAAAGTGGCCGGAGGTGGAAGCAATGAGGAAGGTGACAGCGCAGTCAGCCATCAAGTTCTTCAAGGGTCTAGTCTGCCATTTTGGTGTGCCAAACAGAGTCATCACCGATAATGGCACGCAGTTCACAAGCTACACCTTCATGCAATACATCCAAGACCTCGGAAACAAGGTCTATTTTGCTTCCGTGGCACACCCACGGAGAAACGGCCAGGCGGAGAGGGAAAATGCTGAAGTACTGCAAGGCCTGAGGACAAAGACTTTTGACAGGCTGCACAAGAGCGGAAGGAGCTGGATTGATGAGTTGTCGGCGGTTCTTTGGTCGATCAGAACGACGCCAAATCGAGCCACCGGCCAGACACCCTTTGCCCTGGTATATGGGGCAGAAGCAGTTCTCCCCACAGAACTCACGTACGGGTCACCTCGAGTGCTCGCTTATGACAAGCTGGAGCAGGAGCAATTGCGGCAAGATGATGCGACACTCCTTTAGGAAGATTGTCTTCGAGCGGCTGTGAGAGCAGCGTGCTACCAGCAAGCCTTGCGCCGCTATCATAGCTGCAAGGTTCATGCCCGAAGCTTTGAGGAAGGCGACCTTGTTCTTCGGCGTGTTCAATCGGCCAAGAATTCGAACAAGTTGACGCCAAAGTGGTAAGGCCCTTATCGGGTAATACGAGTCACCAGGCCCGGCGCAGTCCGCCTGGAGACCGAAGATGCTATTCTAGTGAGCAACTCCTGGAACATTGAACATCTTCGCAAGTTTTACCCTTAAGGCGCGGTTGCCGGGCCCCCCGGAAAACCACCTTTTGTACAAGCCTTGCCGACAAGTCATGTAACCCTCTATACAAAGCCAGGCGCAGACCCTGAGCATAAATAAATGAAGCGCTGGCGCCCTAAGTTTTAGCATGCATGCTAGGTTAAGTCTCTCCCTCGGTTAGGGTTGATAGTGCTTAGCGGCGACTAATCCCTAGCATACAGGTTGAGTGTGCGTCTCTCTGTTCCTTTTCATCCTCTTTGGTTCGCAGGGTACGTGAACGTTTTCTGCCGAGCTGTTTGGAAGAAAGAGGACAAATCGGCACCCCGGCCCCAGCAAGCCAAGGTTGCCGGGGGCTGCGGACACAAGAGTCCAACCACAGTAAGCCAAGGCTGCCGGGGGATGCAGATCCAGATAAGTCTTTTATCCCCTATTGTACATTTCCGTATGGAGTTGGAACGTATGAAACCTCGTTTTATTCCTAGGCCACCATGCTCCCTTCACTACAAGGATACCCCTTATAAAGCAACACAAATTGTATAACATTTTGGTTATGTGTTGTAAATTTTTCAGTAGATACACATATTATGGTTGTAGCATATGCGTTGTAGAGTTGTAGGTGGTAGTACATATGAAAAAAATAAATAGAGGAAAGGATAAAGAGACGCGCGAGAAACAGAGCCCCCGATCCTCTCATCTCTCCCAAATCGCCGCCATCCACGGCCTAATCTACCTCCTCCAAACCACCTCGCCGCCGGCCCTCCCCCTGCCTTCCTCCCACCTTGCAACCCTGGTGGCTGTCGGATTTGCCACATCCCCGACCCACCCATGCCTACCACGTCCCGTCTCTCTCTCACCACGTGGCTCCTCCCTGCGCCACCTGCGGCAGCTGATTTAGGCGAGGTCCGTTGAATCCTGCCACCGCGAAGCACAATTGAAGGTCCCCTCGCACCGCGCCGCCCTCCCATCTAGCTAGATCTAGTGGTCACGGCCACCAAAGCCCACCCTCGACCCTCCCCCCATGGCTAGGGTTTCGGGCGTCGGCTCGGGAGCTTGTGTCCATGTCGTCCTCCTTTCCTCCGGTCAGTGCATCCCCTCCCCTGACTTCGTCCTCTCTTCCCCCCTTTCTCTAACCTCTGCTTTTCTCTTCGCATGTAGGTGTGCAGGGAGGAACAGCCAGCGGACGGACTTGCTGCTTCTCGGGACAAGAAGCCATGGAGCTTCTTCCTCCTCCTCCTCTGGCATCAGGTGAGTTGGTCCACTCCTCCTTTGTGCTCTGGTTTGTGGCACATCAGGAACCATTGCTATGAATAGCAAAGAGTACTTCACTTGTACAGGTTCATGTTTACATGGTAGATTAATTAATGAGGCTCCGGTATAAAATGGAACACCCTACAATTATTATTTTGGAATCAATATTGTAAACATTAATTTCTGACAGCATGTGTATCGTTCCTCTGCAGTTTCATGATTTTGATTTCAGAGCTGCCACTTACAGAAAACATAATAAGGTAATTAAGCCACATTCCAAAATATACTAGTTGTATAAATCCTGAGTAATGGTGTGTGTGTGGTTCTGAAGCAGTCCTTAATTTTGTTCTGAAATTGGCGTTTTCCACCCTTTCATGTTCTAAAACAATAAAGATTCACCCACAAGGCTTTTTGAATTATGTTAGCTGTATGTCTTAAGCAAATTGTACAGAGTCCAATTAAAGAAGTGTTGTGATTAGTCATGGTCAGTGCATATATATACCTTGTTGTCTGAAATGTCTGTAGCTTCAGAGGAACTGTAAGCATGTCTCTCCATCGTTTGTTAACATTTTCATATTTAGGTCCTTCTGGCTGTCTATATATACTGTATAAGTAGTGATTTTGTCCGGACTAATTTATTTTTACCCAAACATGAATTCCCATGTTAACTAGCATGATGTGTTGAATAACTTAATTGTCCCCTTGACCACAATTGGTGTCTAACTAATATTTAAATTAAGTTTACGAGCACAAACTGGAACACTATTTCTACTCTATTATACTTTACTCATGCTTGGACCAAGATCTCATGAGGAAGCGGGAGAAGGGACACCAACAACTGGTGCATGTTCGTGTTGCTCCAACAGATTTTGCACTGCATGCCGTAAAAAAATATGTATCTTTATCCCATTGGATATGTTCAACATTGGAAGCAATCAGAGAAAATGTTAATACTTATGCAACGATTTCTGCCATACACTGAGACGCCCATATTAGGCTCATATAGTTTAAGTCTGTACCTGAACCACTCAAAGAAATGATGACAAAACTAATACTAATAGGTCAATGATCACCTTGAGATAATTTATGAATGTATTTCCATCTACTATGTATGCTAGTAATTTGTTATGTATAACAAAGATTGCATGGAATTGAACTGTTGGTGATGGTGAGGTCGTCGTACTGGAAGTGACGGTCATGTTGTCTAATTGGAAGTGAAACTGTTGATGTTGTTCTGCATTCTGGTAATGTTGATTGGCAGGGTGAGGGATCAGAAGAGGGATGGCGGGGGCGTTTGAGTTGTATTGGCAGTTTGCCATTGGCAGGGCCCTCATGTAGACGTTGGACGAGATGGCGCTTAGCCCCGAGCTCGCTGTCAGTCTCCAAGTACAGTTCGATGAGGTATGTTGATTATTTCATCTTGGTGTTCTTGTTTCTTTCAGTCCATGAGCGCTGGACCACTAGCTCAAGAGCAAGGCCTTCTTCAAGGTACCAAACAGGTTGCCACCTCTCTTTCTTGTGCCACATATTCATCACTACACTGTACATATTCCAAGGGAACAATGATGAAATAGCGTGATTTTGTTACATGTTGGTGTAATTTTACTGATGCAGATCAGCTACAGATCTTTCATATCTTCTGTTGGATGCCATGATGACTTCTGTGCTTAATCATGAAGTAAGTTACTCGACAGCCCATTTGTTTTCCAAGTCGCTTCAGGGAATTGTTCTTTTGGGATCATATTTCTTTGCAAAAAGTAACCTCAACTTGCTTAATGGCCACATACAACAGTTGCTTCAACTTCTGGACAAGACACACATACATGCAACTGTGTGACAACTTAGTCTTTTAGGGGATTTTTATAACAAAAGTAGAGCATTACTACTCAAAAGGATGACTAATTAATTAACCCATCCAATCCAAGCATCAGAAAAGTAGAGCATTACTGTTCAAAGGGATGACTAATTAATTAACCTCTTAATTTATTTTTACAGGAATTAACCAGATAGTATCTGCTTGAATAAGTTTGAAGTAGCTACTATTTATAAAATGTAGTGGCATGTAGAAATTGAGGAAGTGAAGTTGTGGTAGGTTATGCGCCATGCTTATTAGGATAAGGGTGTGAGATACTATTTTCCTCTTGCTAGTATGGTTTAAGTCTATAACCCGAACCCCTCAAAAAGCGGTAAAAAAAACTAATACTAACCAATCAATGATGATCTTGAGATAGGTTATGGATGTATTTCCATCTACTATGTAGAACATAAATTGCATGGCCTTCAACCTTTTTAAGTGACTTATAACCTGCCTCTCTCACTACTTGCATGATGTCAGTTCATTGTGTGTTAACAATTCATTTTGTTATTTTCTTTGTAGATTCAATCAAAAGATATATGGATGATTCTATGGTTTGTGGCAAGTATACTGCAATGATGATGATGATGTTCTCGTTGATGATGATGATGATGTTCCCGTTGATGATGATGATGATGGATGCCTTCAGTTTTAGTTAAAGTTAGTTTTAGTTAAAGTTGTAGTGATGTTGTTCCTGTTGGATGATGTTCCTCGGTCAAGTTTTAGTTAATTCTAGTTGATGGATTATTGTCGGTTTAAGTTTCACTCTCAAGAAAATATTTAGATTATGGATCACATTGGGATGATGTTCCTCCTGTAATATCCACTATTGTAATCCAACCGTTTTATTCAATATATTATCTCTTCCTCTTGTGAGTATATTCTATTTTTTCCTCACTTTATATGCATAATTATCACCATTATACAGTGAATTAATTTAATAATAATAATAATCACATTATATATGCACCAACACTTGAAGTTTTGCAAATTTTCTGTTTCCAAGCAGTGAGATTTTGATTCCTGTACATGAAGCAACAACATATAGAAGTGTTGTAGAAGTTGGTTTTATGTGTTGTACTCTTGCAACGGCCCCTTTTACCAACGCCAGTATAAGCGTTGCATTATGCGCTAGCAACACTGGATAAGGCAACGCATCCCAAACCGTTAGTAATGGCACTAACAACACATATATGGACCTTTAGATACGGAAAAAAGCGCTGTTATAGGAGGGTTCCTGTTGTAGTGCTTTTTTTCCTGTACCCAAGAACTGTTCCCTGGGTCGAAACTGGGTCATAGTTGCGGTGACAAGGGAATAAACGAAGGTCCTAACTCTACTTCGCCCTGCCTCCGCCAAGAGCGTGAGAATGGTCGAATGAAGTAAGGGGACGACAAGGCCTATTGCCGGGTGACAATGTTTATCTTAAAAATAACAAGGATTCACTCCTTGTCATGGGCCTCGCTCACGCACAATGAACCCGGCAAGCACCCTTTCTCATTAAAAACATCCCATGCAGATACAGTTCATATGGAATGAAAAATATGAGCAAGGAGATTACAAGTTTGAAATTTAACAAATGCCCGCAAGCTTACAAACTAAAAAGAGATAAGATGCCCATAATCCCTTTCTTGTCCCTCTCCTCAGAAGGTGGAACGAGATGGCATTAGGGCAAAAAGAACGCCTAGACGAGGTACGAGCAGCAGAAGATGAGGCAGCGGGCCGACAATACGCAATGAAGGCGTCTGTGGCCGTGTACTCTGACTTGACGGCCTGCCACCCGCCTTCTTCGGCCCTCCGATGCCAGCCGCCCAAGGAGGCGACGGGGGACGCGCCGATGGAGAGCTTGACGAGGAAGGCCCTCAGCAGGGCGCGTGGCTGAGGAAGGGGCGACGGGTCAGTCGGAGTCGAGGTTGGCGTCCCCCCGCTCGACGCCCTCATCGTCGCTGTCACTGTCCTCGTCGTCACTCCCGCTTGAGGAGGAGTCTTCATCATCAGAGGAGCTCTCCACGCAGCACTTCAGGCGAGTTCCAAGGTCCCCGAAGACCTTGAAGGAGAGCAGGCCGTTCTCCATTAACTTGAAGTAGAGAATGAGCCCTGCCGTTAGGCTATGGACACGAGCAAAAGTCTTCCATCCGCGACGAAGGTACATGATGTGAGGAGCGGGGAAGTCGACATCAACCCGCGTGCCGCCGTTCCCGCAGCCCCTGATATGAAGTTTCATGATCATTATCATTAGCTTCCTCTCTAGTTGGTTTAGCCATCACAAGAACGAATTTCTCTGATGAGCTACTTTCCAATTTGAGAGAAGGTACAATTACCTCATCCAGTTCTACTTTCCTCCCACTCACTTCTTTCGAGAGAAACTCCTTCTCTAGAAAGGACCCATTCTTAGCAACAAAGATCTTGCCTTCGGATTTGTGATAGAAGGTGTACCCAACAGTTTCTTTTGGGTATCCTATGAAGACACCCTTCTCCGATTTGGGTTCTAGCTTATCAGGCTGAAGCTTTTTCACATAAGCATCGCAACCCCAAACTTTAAGAAACGATAGCTTAGGTTTGTTGCCAAACCACTGTTCATACGGGGCCGTCTCAGCGGATTTAGATGGTGCCTTTGACGTAAATGCAGCTGTATCTAATGCATAACCCCAAAACAATAGTGGTAAATCGGTAAGAGACATCATAGATCGCACCATATATAATAAAGTATGATTACAATGTTCGGACACACCATTACAATGTGGTGTTCTAAGTGGCGTGATTTGCGAAACTATTCCACATTGTTTCAAATTAAGACCAAACTCGTAACTCAAATATTTGCCTCCGCGATCATATCGTACAAACTTTATTTTCTTGTTACGATGATTTTCCACTTCACTCTGAAATTCATTGAACTTTTCAAATGTTTCAGACTTGTGTTTCATTAAGTATATATACCCATATCGGCTCAAATCATCTGTGAAGGTCAGAAAACAACGATACCCGTCGCGAGCCTCAACACTCATCGGACCGCATACATCGGCATGTATCATTTCGAATAAGTCAGTTGTTCGCTCCATTGTTCCGGAGAACGGAGTCTTAGTCATCTTGCCCATGAGGCTTGGTTTGCAAGAATCAAATGATTCATAATCAAGTGATTCCAAAAATCCATCCGCATGGAGTTTCTTCATGCGCTTTACACCAATATGACCTAAACGGCAGTGCCACAAATATGTTGCACTATCATTATCAACTTTGCATCTTTTGGCCTCAATATTATGAATATGTCTATCATTACAATCGAGATTCAATAAACCATTTATATTAAGTGTATGACCATTGAAGGTTTTATTCATCTAAACAGAACAACAATTATTCTTTGACTTAAATGAATAACTGTATTGCAATAAACATGATCCAATCATATTCATGCTCAACGCAAACACCAAATAAAATTTATTTTGGTCCAACACTAATCTCGAAGGTAGAGTGAGTGTGCGAGGGTGATGTTATCAACCTTGGAATCACTTCCAACACACATCATCACCTCGCCCTTAACTAGTCTATGTTCATTTTGCAACTCCTGTTTCGAGTTACTAATCTTAGCAACTGAACTGATATCAAATACCCTGGGGTTACTATGAACACTAGTAAAGTACACATCCATAACATGTATATCAAATATTCTTTTGTTCATTTTTCCACCTTCTTATCGGCCAAGTATTTGGGGTAGTTCCGCTTCCAGTAACCATTCCCTTTGCAGTAGAAGCACTCAGTTTCAGGCTTAGGTCTAGCTTTGGGCTTCTTCACGGGAGTGGCAACTTGCTTGCCATTCTTCTTGAAGTTCCCTTGCTTTCCCTCGCCCTTTTACTTGAAACTAGTGGTCTTGACAACCATCAGCACTAGATGCTCTTTCTTGATTTCTACCTTCGCCGATTTCAGCATCGCGAAGAGCTCGGGAATCGTTTTCGTTATCCCTTGCATATTATAGTTCATCACGAAGTTCTAGTAACTTGGTGATAGTGACTAGAGAACTCTATCAATCAATACCTTATCTGGAAGATTAACTCCCATTTGATTCAAGCGATTGTAGTACCCAGACATAATGAGCATATGCTCACTAGCTGAGCTATTCTCCTCCATCTTGTAGGCAAAGTACTTGTCAGAGGTCTCATACCTCTTAACACGGGCATGAGTCTGAAATACAAATTTCAGCTCTTGGAACATCTTATATGCTTTGTGGTGTTCAAAATGTTTTTGAAGTCCCAGTTATAAGCCGTAAAGCATGGCGCACTAAACTATCAAGTAATCATCATACCGAGATTGCCAAACGTTCATAACGTCTGTATTTGCTCATGTAATAGGTCCGTCACCTAGCGGTGCATCAAGGACATAATTCTTCTATGCAGCAATGAGGATAATCCTTAGATCACGGACCCAGTCCGCATCATTGCTACTATCATCTTTCAACTTATTTTTCTCTAGGAACATTTCAAATAAATAAAACAGGGGAGCTATACGCGAGCTATTGATCTACAACATAGATATGCAAAAACTATCAGGACTAAGTTTGTCGGTGTACTAAAGTAGGGGTACCTTAGTACCCTGAACTTGTGCACGGGCAGTCATAGCACCCCGCGGCAAGGCTTGCCAGGTGATTGCCAAAACTCTCCATGGTCCCTTTTTGGGCCATCCAAGAATAAAGTATTTGAGCCAAGGCCCCGGCAGGAGGAGCTTGCCGGGAAAGCCACCCGAAGAGAGCAAGGCCCCGGCAAGAGGAGCTTGCCGGGACGACCGCTCGAAGCACAAGGCCCCGACAAGAGGAGCTTGCCGGGAAGGCCGACCAGGGCACGACAAGAGACATGCTGCGACGCGCCACGCGTCCCGACAAGGACCGGTGAGCGACAAGCTCCCGGGCGCGACAAGGCATCAACCATGGCAAGGCGCTTGCCGCGGCAAGTCACCACCCCGCGCCTGCGTTCCAGCTCATCCACCCACGTGTCGCTCTGGGGCCATTCCAGGCGTACGTGGCGAGAGGCTGCGCAGCCAGGGGCATGCGGTGGCGAAGCAACGCTGACAGGATAGCCGTCATGGCAAACGGTGGCGCCCCTGACGGTCCCTTTTCTGCACTGTTTGGGCGACCTAGACGGGCATTTGATGCCCTTGTCCCCTGCCGTCAGAGTTAGGTATGATAGCACTGTGCAAACGGCTGTACCCAACATAGCGTTTTCCAGTTGTACCCCCGCCTACGTTGCCACCTGTGGGAAACCCCTTGCGCATATAAAAGGAGGCCCCATGCGCAACGTAGAAGGGAGGAGGCCACTCACGCCCGGTCTGATTAGTTGCCTGAGTGTACTGTAGTACTCAGCGCTCCCGAGCAAGAACACAATACAAACCACAAAGCAGTAGTAGGGTTTTACGCATCCGTGCGGCCCGAAGCTGGGTAAACCCCTTGTGTGCATCGTCTCGATCCGCTCTTCGCGCGACCTCCGCCCCCCGCCGAACCAGAAAGGGGCTCGGTCCCCATAGGTGTTCGTGGAGGCAGATTTCCCCCGACATCTTTGGCGCGCCAGGTAGGGGGCGTCGAGGTTGTGTGAACCTGATCCGGTGTCTGCACAGGCTAGATCTCCGTCATCTTCATCGACATGCCACCGAAGAAGAAGGCTCCGGAGGTGGCTGGTCCGTCCGCGTCGAACCCACCGCCCCTGGAGCAAACGGGTGGTGGGGACGGCACCGGCGGCGGAATGGGCGTCGCCGAGCCAGCTCATGGTGCCACGGCGTCCGAACATGCACCGCGCCCCTCTCAAGAGGCATGGGACCAGCAACGTCTTGGCACTCACGGTACCATACGCTCGCTGGACCCAGATCGAGCTGGCGGATCCCAGGGTGCTCAAGGCCAGCATACACACCAACGTGCTGGCGCGAGCGTGGCGCGACTGCCTGGACCGGGTGCTGCTCCTTCTAACATAGTTAGAAGTTCGAGCACATCCCGCTCCACGCGCCGTTCGCCACCGCTGCCTGCCACTCCAGCAGAAGCTCTAGCGCGAGCTCAACTGCTCCTAGACTATCCTCCAACGGCGGACAAGCTCGACGACTGGAGGGCCACGATACAGAGTCTCACCGGCTTCGCTAACGGCGACACCCCGCGGTAGCACAGTGCGTCGCAGCCGCGGCAGGTCGGCCAGGCGAGAACCGATGGCGCCAAGACCGGTGGGGGTGCGACCACCGTGCATTCCCCGCCCCAAAGGCCAAGGTCGCCGACTCGCTGGAACCATCACGACAACGACTCCACCGCGTTGTCAAATCCACGTACTCGTCGCGATCAACGCCAAGTTCTTCACGAACGAAAGCAAGAGGACGCTCGTACTCGCATCGAGCGTTGAAGAGAAGCGCGGCGTCAATCAGACCAGCGCGCTGAGCCCTTTGTCGACATGCATGCGCCGGGGGGACCAGGCGACCTGCCATACGCGGGAGGCTGCCCGCCGTTCACCCGTGAGCTGCGGCAAGTCCAGTGGCCCAGCACGAAGAATTTCAAGCCAGACGTACCAGAGAAGTACGACGGCAAGTCGCATCCGTCAGAGTTCCTCAGCATCTACACCATTGCGGTGCAGGCTGCAGGAGGGCGAGACGACAAGATCCTTGCCAACTACTTCCCGCTGGTACTCAAATCCAACGTCAGATCCTGGCTCATGCACTTGCCGGACAACTCCATAACCTCCTGGACAGGCTTGTGCCATCAGTTCGTTGGCGCCTTTACAGGCGGCCACAAACCCCATGGCCAAGCGAGCGACCTTCATCTGCTCGTCCAGAAGGAAGGGGAACCCTTGCGCAAGTTCATCCAGAGATTCAGCCGTGTACACTACAACATCCCAGACGTCCACCCCGCCGCGGTCATCAGCGCGTTCCATCAGAATGTGCGTAACCGTAGGATGCGGGAGGAGATGGCGATGTGCAAGATCAAAGACGTCAGTGAGCTATATGCCCTGGCTGACAAGTGTGCACGTGCTGAGGAAGGAAGGAAACTCCCCGGAGAGAACACTGGAGCAGGAGAATCTAACAGTGAGGATACCGCCCCGGCAAGGAAAAACCGGCGGCAGAGCAACAGGAAAAAGAAGAGCCAAGAAGTACTGGTTGTTGAGCAGTCCGGCGATGAAGGCGCCGCCAAGAAGGCCCAGGCTGGTAGCTCCGGCAAGGAGGTTGCCGGATGCACCAACTGTCAGGCCGTGGCGGTCGCCGACAAGCGGGACGGCACCAACAAACAGTACTGCAAGATCCACCGCACCAAGGGCCGTGACCTCCAGAGCTGCAAACAGGTCGAGCGGCTCGTCGAGCTGCAGAAGGCCGAGTACGAGCGACGCGACAAGGAGAAATCCTGGGGGGTGGCGGAGGATCCGGCACGAAGCGCCCCGGCCAGGGAGGACGCCGCGACAAGGACAAGCAGCGGCAAGCAGACAGACCTCCCCGCGGCCGCGACAAGGACGAAGACGACGACGAAGACGAACACATGGATGATGTCGAGACCAGTGAGCAGGAGTTTCAGAAAGCCACAGAGGTCTTGTGCGTAGACGGAGGTGCTTCTCTGCATACTTCTCGCCGCCAGCTCAAGCAGTGGGCGCGGGAAGTCAATGCAGCGGAACCACCCGTCGAGTCACGAAAGCCTCTGAAATGGTCCAGCACGCCTATCATCTTCGATATTGAGGACCACCCTGACCGCACAACTGCGATAAGGTGCTTGCCGATGTTGGTCTCACCAACAGTCCGCAACCTCAAGGTCACTAAGATGCTAGTCGTCGGTGGGGCCGGCTTGATCCTGATCTCCTCCGCTGTGCTCTAGAAACTCCAAGTCCCCGACAGCGAGCTCGAAGAGACCGGCACGTTCCAAGGAATCAACCCGGGAAGGAGCAATCCGAAGGGGAAGATAACGTTGCCAGTGACATTTGGCAGCCAGCTAAACTTCAGGACAGAGAGGGTCACTTTTGACGTTGCCGATTTTCCATTGCCCTACAATGGAATTCTCGGCCGTCCAGCGCTCGCCAAGTTCATGGCGGCCTCTCACTACGCATACAACATGCTCAAGATGCCAGGCCCGATAAGCGTCATCTCTGTCCCCAGCGACAAGAAGGATGCCCTTATCTGTGCCGACAAGATCTACCGGGAAGCAGCAGCCGCAACGGATCACAAGCCGCTTGCCGCTGAAGCTCCTGGAGGGAAGAAGAAGACCAAGCCCGGCAAGTGCTCTGGTGCCCACTCCGGCAAGCGCACCTCTTCGGAGTGCTGCGCTACCGTCGAGGACGCGCCATCGAGCTCCACCGGCAAGAGTAAGAAGTCAATGGCAGCCCCGCCAACGACCAAGAAGGTGTCCGCCAAGGAGGACGGCACTGGTGGTACCTTCACCATCAGTGCCACTCTCGACCCCAAATAGGAAAGCGCGCTCGTTGCTTTCCTGCGGGCGAATGTCGATGTGTTTGCCTGGCAACCATCTGACATCCCCGGCGTTCCCAGGAAAGTGATTGAGCACCACCTCGCCGTCTGTCCTCATGCGCGGCCCGTCAAGCAGAGAGTCAGGAAGCAAGCGGTGGAGCGCCAAGAGTTCATCGCAGAAGAGATCAAGAAGTTGGAAGCGGCAGGCCTTGTCAGAGGTGTGCTCCATCCGACGTGGTTGGCCAATCCTGTTGTCGTGCGCAAAGCAAATGGGAAATGGAGGCTTTGCATCGACTTTACTGATGTTAACAAAGCTTGTCCCAAAGATCCCTTTCCCTTGCCGCGTATTGACCAGATTGTTGACTCCACGGCCAGATGTGACCTGCTTTCATTTCTTGACGCATACTCAGGATACCATCAGATCTTCATGGCTGAAGAAGATGAGGAAAAGACCGCATTCATCACTCCATGTGGCACGTACTGTTTCGTACGGATGCCTTTTGGTTTGAAGAATGCTGGTTCGACGTTTGCGAGGGTTGTCCATACCGCTTTTGAGCCGCAAATCCACAGAAATGTGGAAGCCTACATGGACGACATAGTGGTCAAGAGCAGGAACAGGGCAACCCTGATTCAAGATTTAGAAGAGACCTTTACGAACCTGCGCAAGATCAGCCTCAAGCTCAACCCCGAGAAGTGCGTGTTTGGAGTCCCTTCCGGCAAGCTTCTCGGGTTCTTCGTGTCTCAGCGAGGAATCGAAGCCAATCCAGACAAAATCAAGGCCATCGAGCAGATTGAAGCACCAACACGCGTCAAGGATGTACGAAGGCTTGCTGACTGCGTCGCGACTCTCAGCAGGTTTATTTCCAAGTCTGCAGAACGCGCCCTGCCATTTTTCAAAGTTTTGAAAAAGGCGGGTCCAGTGAAATGGACTCCGGAAGCGGAGGCTGCGCTGCAGGACTTGAAGAAATACCTGTCCTCCGCTCCAATACTTGTCGCGCCTAGACCACAAGAGAAGTTGCTGTTGTACCTGGCGGCAACCAATCAAGTGGTTAGTGCTGCGTTAGTAGCGGAGAGGGAGGCAGATGATGAGCTAGCAACCGCGGCAAGCGCGTCCAGCGACAAGCAGGGGGCTTCCCCGACAAGCTCTGGCCCCGACAAGGATTGATCTGCGCAGGAGCAAGTGGAGGTGCAGAAGAAGAGAATGGTGCAGCGCCCAGTTTACTTTGTCAGCTCCCTTGTGCAGGGGGCTAGGTCAAGGTACTCTGGTGTGCAGAAATTGCTTTTCGGCCTTCTCATGGCCTCGAGAAAGCTGCGCCATTACTTCCAAGCACATGAGATTATAGTTGTCACCCGCTTTCCGCTGAAGAGGATACTGCAGAATCCAGAGGCAACAGGCAGGATTGTCGAGTGGGCACTGGAACTGTCAAGCTTCGGTCTCAAATTCGAGAGCACTTCGACTATCCAAAGCAGAGCATTGGCGGAGTTCATAGCGGAGTGGACACCGACACCAGACGAAGAAATCCCAGAGAAAGCATCCCCGTCAAAGAAGCAAGCAAAGAGTGGCTGATGTATTTTGATGGTGCCTTCTCGCTGCAAGGCGCCGGTGCTGGCGCGTTGCTTGTTGCGCCCACCGGAGAGCATCTCAAGTACATAGTCCAGATGCACTTCCCCAAGGAGCAAGCAACCAACAATACTGCAGAGTATGAAGGATTGCTTGCCGGTCTCAGGATCGCGACAGAACTTGGGATTAAGAAGCTCATTGTCAGGGGTGACTCGCAGCTTGTCGTCCGCCAAGTGAACAAAGATTACCAGAGTCCATTGATGGAAGCATACGTTGATGAAGTGAGGAAGCTAGAAGAGCACTTTGACGGCCTGCAAATGGAACACATTCCAAGAGCTGAGAACGACATTGCTGATGGCCTGTCAAAGTGCGCAGCACTTAAGTTACCTGTGGAGCCAGGAACCTTTGTGCTCAAGCTGACTCAGCCATCCGTAACACCATCAACCGGACAGAGCAAGAAGAGGAAGTTGGTCTCCGGCGACTATCTTCCGGCAGAGCTCCCCGGAGCCGCCGCCAAGAAGGTCCCCAAGATCGACGCCAAGAGTGCTGAGGAGCAGTATGCTCCGGCAAACCCCAGGGTTTGTTCCGTAGAAGCAGGCGCTCCCAACAAGTTCTGCTCCGGCAAGCTTGCCGGGGAACATCAAGCTCCGGCTGAGCCCCAGATCCTCGCCGTAGAAGCGGACGTTCCCGCAGCAGCAGATGTGCCTTCAGTCCTTGTTGTCGAGCCACAGGCTCCAGCATGGGCGCAGCAGACTGTCCGTTTCCTCCAGAACGGAGAACTTCCCGAAGAACAAGAAGAAGCGGAAAGAGTAGCCCGGCGCTCAAGTATGTACCAGTTCGTCGACAACACACTGTACAGAAGAGGGCGCAACGGTGTGAAATTGAAGTGTATTCCCCGGCAAGATGGACAAAAGCTGTTGGCAGAGATACATGGAGGCATATGTGGTCACCACATTGGCGCAAGAGCACTTGCCGGCAAAGCGTTCCGGCAAGGTTTCTTCTGGCCGACAGCCCTCCAGGATGCAACTGCACAAGTAACCAAGTGTGAAGCGTGCCAGTTCCATTCCAAGCAGATACACCAGCCAGCTCAAGCTCTCCAGACGATCCCTTTATCCTGGCCATTTTCGGTCTGGGGGCTCGACATCCTCGGCCCCTTCCCCCGAGCTGTCAGGGGCTTTGAGTACTTGTACGTCGCAATCGACAAGTTCACAAAGTGGCCGGAAGTGGAACCAGTGAGGAAGGTGACAACACAGTCAGCAGTCAAGTTCTTCAGGTCGATTATTTGCCGCTTCGGGATCCCCAACAGGATCATCACCGACAACGGTACGCAATTCACGAGCCGCGCCTTCATGCAATACGTCCAAGATCTCGGTGCCAAGGTCTGCTTCGCTTCTGTTGCTCATCCCAGAAGCAACGGTCAAGCGGAGAGGGCCAATGCCGAAGTACTGCGCGGGCTCAAGACCAGAACTTTTGACAGGCTGCACAAGTGCGGAAGAAACTGGATCGAGGAGCTGCCAGTGGCTCTTTGGTCGATCAGAACGACGCCAAATCGAGCCACTGGCCAGACACCATTTGCTCTAGTCTATGGAGCAGTAGCAGTTACCCCCACGGAACTCGTATACGGGTCACCTCGAGTGCTCGCTTATGATGAGCTTGAGCAAGAGCGGCTGCGTGAAGATGACGCGCTGCTCCTTGAGGAAGATCGTCTTCAGGCTGCTGTGCGAGCCACTCGCTACCAGCAAGCTTTGCGTCGCTACCATAGCCGCAAAGTTAAAGCCAGAAGCTTCGAGGAAGGCGACCTTGTTCTTCGGCGCGCTCCGTCCGCCAAGAATCACAACAAGTTGACACCAAATTGGGAAGGCCCTTACCGGGTGAGACGAGTCACGAGGCCCGGCGCTATCCGCCTTGAGACCGAAGATGGCACTCCGGTGAGAAACTCCTGGAATATTGAGCATCTTCGTAAGTTTTACCCGTAAGGCGCGGTTGTCGGACCCCGTCCGGCAACCACCCTTTTGTACAAGTCTTGCCGCTGTTGCATGTAATCCTTTGTACAAAGCCAGGCGCAGACCCTGAGCAGCAGTAAATGAAGCGCTGGCGCCCTAAGTTTTAGCATGCATGCTGAGTCGAGTCTCGTCCTTGGTTAGGGTTGATAGTGCCTAACAGCTGCTAACCCCTAGCTTAGAGGTCGGGTCTGCGTCCCTTTGTCCTGTTCCTTCGTTTCCCTTGGTTCGCAGGGTTTTGCATATCCTGGCCAGACCGCTTAAGGACGAAGAAGAGAAGAAGGGCGGACCAGCATCTGGTCCCGGGCGAACCAGTGTTGCCGGGGGCTGCAGGTACAAAGATTCGCCCGCGGCAAGCCAAAGTTACCGGGGGCTGCAATCCCAGATAAGTTTTTCATCCCTTATCATGCATTCTCTGATGGACTGAGGAATGCGAAAACCTTATTTCTTCCTAAAAAGCTACCGTGCTCCCTTAACTCTGGGCCCCAGAGCGCGTTCCTGGGGCCAGCTTTGGTAGTAGCCGCGGCGGCAAAGGGACGAAATGAGGAGCCCGAACCCGCCTCATCTCTACCTCCGCCAAAGGCGTGAGAAAGGTCGAGTGGCGCGGGAAGACGGCAGGGCCTGTTGCCAGGCAAAGAAGTGTCTTTCTTAACGATATAAAGGATTCGCTCCTTGGCGTGGGTTTTACCCGCGGGACAAATAGCCCGGCAAACATCCCCTTTTCATTAAAAAAACATTCCGCTCAGGTACAGTTCAGAGAGAATGAAAAACATGAGAGATGGGATTACAAGCTTTAAATGCAACTAAAGCCCGAGGGCTTACAAGTTAAAAAGAGATAAGGTGCCCGTAATCCCTTTCTTGTCTCTCTCCTCAGGAGGTAGGGCAAGGAGGCGAGAAGGGCAAAAGGGGCGCCTAGGCGAGCTACGGGTGGCAGAAGACACCTACAGAACATCCCGGGGGCCGTCAGAAGGCTAGGTGGTGGTGGCGGCTCCGGAAGCAGGGCTCGACGGGGCGGCAGGACGTCAGCACGCTGTAGAGGGCACCTCGCCCTCGTACTCCAACTTGACGGCCTTGCCGCCAGCCCTCTTCCTCTTCCGCAGCCTCGCCACTCCAGCCGCCCAAGGAGGCGACCCCGGGAAGCTCAAGGATCCGGCGACGCGAATGATGCGGTCGCCGGTGCCACACGGAGCCGCGACCGGCGCCTAGTCGGACCCGTCATCCCAACGACCGCTACCCTCGTCGTCGCTGTCGCTCCCCTCCTCGTCGCTCTCGCTCGAGGAGGAGCCTTCGCTGTCGGAGGAGCTATCCACGCAGCACCGGGCCCGGGTCCCGTAGCACCCGAAGACCTTGACGGAGAGGAGATCGCCCTCCATCAACTTAAAATGGAGGGTGAAACCCTCCATCAAGCTGTGGATATGGGCGAACGTCTTCCACCCTCGACCAAGATACATCACGCCGGGGGCTGGGGTCTCAACATGGACCCGCGTGTCGCTGATCCCGCAGCCCCTCATGCGCAGTCTTAGCGTCTCGGGTTGTTCCATCTCCATCACGCTTGCGAAGGGAGCCGGGAGACGGAGGCGACGATGAGGCGCCCGGCGCAGCCTGACGAAGAGCTCGCAAGGATCGTCCCCGGTGTGGACCGCCGTGAGGAGAGGAGCCGCTGGCGGAGGTGAGGCCGGCGCGTCGCCCCGTCCGCCTCGTCCCCGAGCGCCTCGGCCTCGTCCACGACCTCGCCCCCTCCCCCTTCCCCTTATGGCTGGCTCTGCCACCGCGGGTGCAAGGGGAGGAGGGGCGCGTTGCCTAGCGGTGACCCTCGCCGCCACCGATGAAGGACCAGGGTTCCCTTTCTCCATGGCGAATGGAGAGAGGGGATCAGAAGCTGAAGGGAAGAAAAGATGAAGGAGTGTGGATTTCCGTCGCCCCCTCTTGCTCTTTATAAAGGAGCAGGGTGGGGGCTCGGCCGCCCCGCTCAGCCAATCAAGACGCAGGAAGAGCAGGCGACTGGGACCGACCTGCTGCCTCGACCCGCGATGGCCCGGTTTCCTGCCTCCACCATCCGCAACTCTAGGTGCATGGAAGCCGCGTGGCTGGCGTGCAGGACCGAGGCGACGGATGAGGCGGCCTCCCCCCCACCCCGTGACTATGGGGAGCGGACGCCTCGGAAACCGTGCCTTGGCCCCATCCAGCAAACGAGCCACGCCTCCACGCCTCCCTCCACTTATGGAGATGGCGCGAACCGTCCCCCTTTATTGCGCGTGATGCATGCCTGCGGGGCTCAGCCCCGCGCACGCCGCCCACGTCACGCACGCCTCTCCCCACGATGCCGCGTTCGACGTGTGCCGTTCGGGGAGGGCATAGTGAATGCAGAAAAAGATGCAGCGTGACCTAGGCCGCGCGTGCCCGTGCACTATTTTGGGCCTGGCCCAACAGCGCTCGGCACCGTGTATGGCCCAGGCCCGGGGGCTCCTGTCGGTGTACTAAAGTAGGGGTACCTTAGTACCCCGAACTTGTGCACGGGCAGTCGTAGCACCCTGCGGCAAGGCTTGCCAGGTGATCGCCAAAACTCTCCATAGTCCCTTTTTGGGCCATCCAAGAACAAAGTATTTGAGCCAAGGCCCCGGCAGGAGGAGCTTGCCGGGAAGGCCACCCAAAGAGAGCAAGGCCCCGGCAAGAGGAGCATGCCGGGACGACCGCTCGAAGCACAAGGCCCCGGCAAGAGGAGCTTGCCAGGAAGGCCGATCAGGGCACGACAAGAGACATGCTGTGACGCGCCACGCGTCCCGGCAAGGACCGGTGAGCGACAAGCTCCCGGGCGCGACAAGGCATCAACCGTGGCAAGGCGCTTGCCGCGGCAAGTCACCACCCCGCGCCTGCGTTCCAGCTCATCCACCCACGTGTCCCTCTGGGGCCATTCCAGGCGTACGTGGCGAGAGGCTGCGCAGCCAGGGGCATGCGGTGGCGAAGCAACGCTGACAGGATAGTCGTCGTGGCAAACGGTGGCGCCCCTGACGGTCCCTTTTCTGCACTGTTTGGGTGACCTAGACGGCCATTTAATGCCCTTGTCCCCTGCCATCAGAGTTAGGTATGATAGCACTGTGCAAACGGCTGTACCCAACACAGCGTTTTCCAGTTTTACCCCCGCCTACGTTGCCACCTGTGGGAAACCCCTTGCGCATATAAAAGGAGGCCCCATGCACAACGTAGAAGGGAGGAGGCCACTCACGCCCGGTCTGATTAGTTGCCTGAGTGTACTGTAGCACTCAGCGCTCCCGAGCAAGAACACAATACAAACCACAAAGCAGCAGTAGGGTTGTACGCATCCGTGCGGCCCGAAGCTGGGTAAACCCCTTGTGTGCATCGTCTTGATCCGCTCTTCGCGCGACCTCCACCCCCCGCCGAACCAGAAAGGGGCTCGGTCCCCATAGGTGTTCGTGGAGGCAGATTTCCCCCGACAAAGTTCATGATAAATTAAAGTTCAATTAATCATATTACTTAAGAACTCCCACATAGATAGACATCCCTCTAGTCATCTAAATGATCATGTGATCCATATCAACTAATCCATGTCCGATCATCACGTGAGATGGAGTAGTATTCAATGGTGAACATCTCTATGTTAATCATATCTACTATATGACTCACGTTCAACCTTTCGGTCTCAGTGTTCCGAGGCCATAATTGCATATGCTAGGCTCGTCAAGTTTAACCCGAGTATTCTGCATGTCCAAAACTGTCTTACACCCGTTGTATGTGAATGTAGAGCTTATCACACCCGATCATCACGTGGTGTCTCGGCACGACGAACTGTCGCAACGGTGCATACTCAGGGAGAACACTTATACCTTGAAATTTAGTGAGGGATCATCTTATAATGCTACCGCCGTATGATACGTCCATTTTGCATCATGCTTTTATATCGATATTTATTGCATTATGGGCTGTTATTTCACATTATGTCACAATACTTATGTCTATTCTCTCTTATTTTACATGGTTTACATAAGGAGGGAGAATGCCGGCAGCTGCAATTCTGTGCTGAAAAAGAAGCAAATATTAGAGACTTATTCTGCACAACTCCAAAAGTCCTGAAACTCCACGAAAGTTATTTTTGGAATTAATAAAAAATAATGAGCGGAAGAAATACGTCAAGGGGGCCACCACCTGTCCACGAGGGTGGGGGGCGCCCCCTGCCTCGTGGGCCCCCTGTTGGCCCTCCGGTGGCCATCTTCTGCTATATGAAGTCTTTTGTATAGGAAAAGTTCATAAGCAACCTTTCAGGGCGAGACTCCACCGCCATGAGGCGGAACCTTGGCGGAACCAATCTAGGGCTCCGGCATAGCTGTTCTGCCGGGGACACTTCCCTCCGGGAGGGGGAAATCATCGCCATCGTCATCACCAACGCTCCTTTCATCGGGAGAGGGCAATCTCCATCAACATCTTCACCAGCACCATCTCCTCTCAAAACCCTAGTTCATCTCTTGTATCCAATTCTTGTCTCTAAGTCCGGGATTGGTACCTGTAGGTTGCTAGTAGTGTTGATTACTCCTTGTAGTTGATGCTAGTTGGTTTATTTGGTGGAAGATCATATGTTCAGATCCTTTATGCATATTAATACCCCTCTTATTATGAACATGAATATGCTTCGTGAGTAGTTATGTTTGTTCCTGAGGACATGGGAGAAGTCTTGCTATTAGTAGTAATGTGAATTTGGTATTCATTTGATATTTTGATGAGATGTATGTTGACTATCCTCTAGTGGTGTAATGTGAACGTCGACTACATAACACTTCACCATTATTTGGGCCTAGAGGAAGGCATTGGTAAGTCATAAGTAGATGATGGGTTGCTAGAGTGACTGAAGCTTAAACCCTAGTTTATGCGTTGCTTCGTAAGGGGCTGATTTGGATCCATAAGTTTCATGCTATGGTTAGGTTTACTTTAATACTTTTGTTGTAGTTACAGATGCTTGCAATAGAGGTTAATCATAAGTGGGATGCTTGTTCAAGTAAGAACAACACCCAAGCACCGGTCCACCCACATATCAAATTATCAAAGTACCGAACGCGAATCATATGAACGTGATGAAAACTAGCTTGACGATAATTCCCATGTGTCCTCGGGAGCGCTTTTCTCTATATAAGAGTTTTTCCAGGCTTGTCCTTTGCTACAAAAAGAATTGGGCCACCTTGCTGCACTTGATTTACTTTTGTTACTTGTTGCTCATTACGAATTATCCTATCACAAAACTATCTATTACCACTTATTTCAGTACTTGTAGAGAATACCTTGCTGAAAACCGCTTATCATTTCCTTCTGCTCCTCGTTGGGTTCGACACTCTTACTTATCAAAAGGACTACGATAGATCCCCTATACTTGTGGGTCATCACCATAGTAAGCAAAATAAGATGCATAAAGGATAAGCATCACATGCAATCAAAATATGTGACATGATATGGCCATCATCATCTTGTGCCTTTGATCTCCATCTCCAAAGCACCATCATGATCTCCATCGTCACCGGATCGACACCTTGATCTCCATCATAGCGTCGTTGTCGTCTCGCCAACTATTGCTTCCACGACTATCGCTATCGCTTATTGATAAAGTAAAGCAATTACATGGCAGTTGCATTTCATACAATAAAGCCACAACCATAAGGCTCCTGCTAGTTGCCGATAACTTTTACAAAAAATGATCATCTCATACAACAATTTATATCTCATCACGTCTTGACCATCTCACATCACAACATGCCCTGCAAAAACAAGTTAGAAATCCTCTACGTTGTTGTTGCAAGTTTTACGTGGCTGCTACGGGCTTCTAGCAAGAACCGTTCTTACCTACGCATCAAAACCACAATGATTTTTTTGTCAAGTGTGTTGTTTCAACCTTCAACAAGGAACGACCGTAGTCAAATTCGATTCAACTAAAGATGGAGAAACAGACACCCGCCAACCACCTGTGTGCGAAGCACGCCAGTAGAACCGGTCTCATGAACGTGGTCATGTAATGTCGGTCCGGGCCGCTTCATCCAACAATGCCACCGAATCAAAGTAAGACGTTGGTGGTAAGCAGTATGACTATTATTGCCCACAACTCTTTGTGTTTTACTCGTGCATATCATCTACGCATAGACCTGGCTCGGATGCCACTGTAGGGAAACGTAGCATGCAATTTTAAAAATTTCCTATGATCACACAAGATCTATCTAGGAGATGCATAGCAACAAGAGGGGGAGAGTATGTCCACGTACCCTCGTAGACCGAAAGCGGAAGCGTTTAGTTAACACGGTTGATGTAGTCGAACGTCTTCACGATCCAACCGATCCAAGTACTGAACTTACGGCACCTCTATGTTCAACACACATTTAGCTGGATGACGTCCCTTGAGTTCTTGCTCTAGTAGAGGGTCGAGGGAGAGTTTCGTCAACACGACAGCGTGGTGAAGGTGCTGGTGTCGGATTTCGGGTTCCGGCAGACCCTTGAGGTTCGAACTCTGGGGTGCGCGTGGAGATCACGCCTTCCACCTCTCCGCCTCGCAAGGATCTAAACTAACAAAATAACAGCACAAGGGACACAAGGTTTATACTAGTTCGGGCCACCATTGTGGTGTAATACCCTACTCTAGTTTGTGGTGTTGTGGATTGCCTCTTGGGCTGATGATGATGAACAATACAAGGAAGAACATCCTCGCGAGCGTCTGTTCTTGGCTGGGGCGATGAACCGTTAGGAGGAGTTCTGCGGCCCTTCTCTCTCTCTCTCTCTCTCTCTCTCTCTCTCTGTTGCCTATGCCTTTCTCAATGATTTCTAGATGCCTCAACCCTAGGGGTGGCTAGTCCTATTTATAGGCAAAGGCCCTGGGCCTCCTCCCAAATATTGAGCGGGAAGGGCGCCAACAGTTGGCCATTTTGAAGGGGAACATCTGGTACACTTATCCTGACTAAAGTTGGTCCTTGCCTGCCAAAGGCTCTGGTGGTGACGGTAGCTTGGGCTCCACAATGACTTCCTCCCCACCGTTGGACTGGTCTTGGTCTCGTTGCACCGAAACGGGTGCCTTTGCTTGATCCTCTCGCCTGCGCTAGCCCCCTTTGCACCAAAGAGGAAAGGGAGGACACTGTGCGGGCTGGCGCCCGCCTGGCGCCCTAGGTCGTCATGGCTTGCGTCATGGGCACCTCGTGAGGTACCCCGCCTTGATCTCTCCGCCTCCTCGTGAGCCAGCCTGATGAAGCCGTGCCTGAGGAAGCTCCGCGTCGTCCTCCCCGCGAGGCGTGGCCCCTCGCGAGGGTCTTGAGTTTTGTGTTGATGGAGATGGGTCGTGCTGGGCCCCCTTTGAGCCACGCCGCAGGCCGCAGGCAGGCAAGTCTAGGGACCCCCATTCCCAGAACGCCGACAGTAGCCCCCGGGCCCAAGGCGCGCCCGGACTTGGCCGTGCTGAGAGGCGAAAGGGCAAGGGCGAAGCGCCACGAGCCCTAACAGCCTGCGGCCTTGGGCGCCGCGTGGCGGTTGATGGGACATGGGCGTCTCCGCTTCCCCACGATGCCTCGGCAACTACGCGGATTGGACAAGTCCCTGCATGCAAATCGGGTCATGATTACCTGTGATCGTGGAGGCCGACGGTTGGCCTTCGCCGGCTATAAGTACGGGGCGGTGCGCGCCTTTCCAGTTCATCCCCCTTTGCCTCTCCTTCTTCATGGCTCCGTCGGGGAGGTTCTCGGTTGCAGAGATGGGGAAGGCCCGCCAGGTTGAGCCTGCCTCTCCCCCGCCCAAGCGCGGCCGAGGTCGCCCTCGCAAGCATCCTGTGGCCACCACGAGAGCTTCCCGCGGCCGTGGAGATGGTTTCCAGCGTGGTGATGGGCGAGCCGCTGCGGCCGGGGGGCGCGCTTCGGTCGCGCGCTCCCCTAGGCCGCGCTTTCGCATTGCAGAGGTGCTACCGGAGTTCGTCATATGGTCGGCGGAGCCGACTAGCGCCTGGCTCCAACTCCCTCGCTTCCTCCTCAGTGAGGTCCCGGCCGGCGCCCCGGGCGGCCTCTGGCTTTAGGCGGACGGCTGCTGCAGCCGGGCCTCATGGGCTGCGCTGGAGGTCTCCGCAACTGGGAGCCTGGCCTTGACCCGCGGTTGGCAGGCGTTTGCCCGCGCTCGCGGCCTGGAGCGTCGGTGCACCCTGCACTTCAAGTTTGACGGTGATGCCACCCTCTATGTGAGGGTATTTGGGGAAGATGGTCGCCGCGCAGGGTGTTGCCCTAAGGACGACGACCGCGGCCGGCGACCCAGCCCCGACGATGATGGAGGGGGCAGCGCCCGCATGGTTGGCGGCGCTCAAGGCTCCCCAAGCTTCATCGGCTCTTCTTCAAGCGACTCTTCTAGGGGTGGTCGCAGTCAGCCTCCACGCCGTCGCGCCTGCTTGGGAGGCGGTAGCACGTCCGCCTGCCGTCGCGCCCCGGTGAAGCACGAGAGGGAGTCTGCCTGAGCCCCGAAGGCAGCTCAGGTCTCCTCTGCAGGCCGGTGTGAGGCGAGCCGCGCCTAACTTGTCCCTTCTTTTTCTTTTTCCTGCGTAAGAGAAAACAGTAGCGTGGAGCCCCGCGGGGGCGTGTTTGGGTGATTGCTGTTTAATCATTACCTTGCTTCCATTCTCGCGCCTTCCGGCTATGTGTCCGCGCGTAGATTGTTCCCGGCCCCAGCCGTGGGGGGGCGACCGACCCAGGCCCCGTGTTCATGTCGCGGTGCCCGAGGGGCACGGACTGGAGGGGTGCTCCTGTAACGGGCCCAGGTCGTGAAATCTTTGAACGACTAGGACAGGAACACTCGCGAGGGCGCTTGGCTACCCTCCCTCGTGAGGCCTTGCATAAGAGAAATCGAAGCAGGGGAGTAAAAAATCGACGAACCACAAACCAACGACGGCAATAATTTCAATAAGACTTCGAATGCAAACAAACAAGCCAACTGGGGAAAGCAAATGAAAAGGCCGCGTCCGGCACCTAATCTAGTCTTCGATGTCTTCTCAGCAGCGCGGAGCTAAGTGCTGCCATTGGGCGTGGGAGGGAGCCCCAGGGCCTGAGGCCGGCGCTCCTGTGACTCCGGGGCGTGTACAGCCCCAACTCATTATTACGTGAGAGTGTCACGGGCGGCGAGCTTCATAGGCGTTGGCCTTCTTCACAGGCTCTGGGCCTTTCTTAAGGGAAACGAGCTTCATGGGCATTTGCCCTCTTCACAGGCTCCGGGCCTTTTCCAAAATGCGACAGCTTCACAGGTGTTCGCCTTCCTCACAGGCTCTGGGCCTTTTCCAAAAAAGGATGGTCTTCACAGGCGTTCGCCTTCTTCGCAGGCTCCGGGCCTTTTCCAAAAAAGATTGTCTTCACAGCCATTCGCCTTCTTCACAGGCTCTAGGCCTTTTCCAAAAATATGGTCTTCACAGGCATTCGCCTTCTTCACAGGCTCTAGGCCTTTTCCAAAAAAGGTGGTCTTCACAGGCATTCGCCTTCTTCACAGGCTCTAGGCCTTTTCCAAAAAAGGTGGTCTTCACAGGCATTTGCCTTCTTCACAGGCTCTGGGCCTTTTCCAAAAAGGATGGTCTTCACAGGCATTCGCCTTCTTCACAGGCTCTGGGCCTTTTCCAAAAAGGATGGTCTTCACAGGCATTTGCCTTCTTCACAGGCTCTGGGCCTTTTAGGGGTAGAACCTCCTGAGGTGCTGGATGTTCCATGCGTTCTGGATTGGCTCCCCCTCCTGAGTCTCCAAGCGCGCGGAGCCGGGCTTGGAAACATGAACAACCTTGAACGGGACCTCCCACATGGGAGAGAGCTTGTGCAGCCCCTCCCTAGAGAGAACCCGCCTAAGCACGAGGTCTCCTACCTCGAGAGTTCTGGGGCGGATGTTGCGGCAGTGATAGCGTCGTAGTGCCTGTTGGTACCTCGCCGCCCGCAGCGCAGCTTCTCGGCGGCGTTCCTCCCCCAGCACGAGGTCCATCCTCCGCATGGCATCCTGCTGCACCTCGTCGAACGCCAGGACCCGTGCGGAGCGACGCCTGACCTCGTTAGCGAGGTATGCTTCGGCTCCTTAGACCAGGAAGAACGGAGTCTCTCCAGTCGGCTTGGTCGCGGTTGTGTGGATGGACCACAACACGGTCTGAAGCTCATCGTACCAACCTCTGCCGCAGGCCTCGAACTTCTTCTTGAACGTCCTGGTCTTGAGGACCCTCAGGACCTCCGCGTTGGCTCGTTCAGCCTGGCCGTTGCTTCGTGGGTGCGCCACCGAAGCGTAGCATATCTGCGTTCCAAGGTTAGCACAGTATGTTTTGAAGAGGTTACTGGTGAACTGCAAACCGTTGTCTGTAATGATGCGGTTCAGCACCCCGAACCGGCTCACGAGGCCCCTGATGAACTGGACCGCGGAACCCGCGGGGATGGTGCGGACGGCCTCTACTTCTGCCCACCTGGTGAACTTGTCCACGGCGATGTAGAGGTAGCGGTAGCCCCCTGGCGCCCGAGGGAACAGGCCCAGGATGTCCAGCCCCCAGACTGCAAATGGCCACGAGAGGGGTATAGTCTGCAGGCCTCCTGCCGGCTGATGGATCTGCTTGGCGTGAAATTGGCAGGCCTCACAAGCCTTCACCAGTTTAACAGCGTCGTTGAGTGCGGTGGGCTAGTAAAACCCACTGCGGAATGCCTTGCCAACGAGGGTCCGCGACGATGAATGATGCCCACAGTCTCCCCCGTGTATGTCCTCCAGTAGTTCCTTTCCTTGCTCCCTAGAGATGCAGCGCAGGGATACATCATTTGGTCGCTTCTGGTAGAGCTCTCCATCCCTAATGCAGTACGCCGTGGCCTGCTGTGCCACACGCTCCGCTTCCTCCTCCTTCTCCGGCAGGGTCCCTTGTGTTAAATAGCTCCGGAGCTCCGTAATCCAGCACCCCTCCTGAGGTTCCATCGTCAGGAGCAGGCGTGCTCCTGAGGCCGGGCCGCAGACCGGGGCTCCCGAGGAAGGTGGCTGGGGAAGTTCCTCCCGTGGCTGAGCCATGTTTGACAATGACGGCAGAGCCGAGGGTTTGAAGAGCCGCTCCTCGAAGACGCCCGACTCCTGAGGTAATCGCCTGGACGCCCGTCTGGCGATGTTGTCGGCCTCCTGATTGGTGCCACGGGGCACGTGCTGCAGCTCCAACCCCCAGAATTGCTCCATACTGTGAACCTCCGCAAGGTAGACTTCCATGTGCTCGTCTTTCGGCTCGTATACCTTGTTGGAGAAATTGACAAGGAGCTGCGAATCGCCCTTGATGGTGAGGCGCTTCACCCTCAGGGCAGCTGCGGCCTTCAAGCCCGCTATCAAGCCTTCATACTCCGCTATGTTGTTGGAGGCCTTTTCACCTTGCTGGAAACAGAGCTGTACAGCGTAGTAGAGCTTGTCCTGAGTGGGCGACATCAGCACCGCCCCAGCCCCCGCGCCGTGCCTAGAGAACGCCCCATCGAAGTACATGACCCAACCTTCTTGCGCCTCGCTCCCCGGGGAGAGGTGCCTCCGTCCATTCTGCCACGAAATCCGCTAATGCTGCTCCCTTAATGACCCTGGTCGTGCTGAATTCGAGCTGAAATGCTTGCAGTTCTATATTCCACTCAGCGACCCTTCCGGCTGAGTTAGGGCTCCTGAGCACTCTCTCCAAGGGGTATGACGAGATGACCTTGATGGGGTGACCCTGGAAATAATGTCGCAGCTTGCGCGAGGCCACCAGTAGCGCAAGGAGGAGCTTCTGAGGCATGGTGTACCGGGCCCTCGCGTCCCGCAACACCGTGCTAACGAAGTATACTGGATGCTCAATGAGGCAGGGTGCGTCGGTGCTTGCGGCGCCCTCCGGAGGCAATTGTGCCTCGCGAGGTGATGAGGCCTCGGAAGGCTGATCATCCGGGTGAGGGGCCTCTCCCGCCTCCGGTGCACTCTTCGGCGGCCGATCCTCCTCAGCCGCGGTAGCGGTTTCTGTGGGCCTTCCCCATTCCTGTCTTGCCTTGTCTCGGGCTACTGCTATGGTTCTGATTCAGCGTTCCTCTCTAACCGCCACCAGGGTTGCGCTGGCGGAGTAGGGAGTGGCGGCGAGGTAGAGCACCAGGGGCTCCTGTGGACGCGGAGCCACCATGACCTGGGGACTAGTCAGGTATCTCTTGAGATCTTGAAACGCCTTGTCTGCCTCTTCAGTCCATTCAAAGGGCCCCTTTTTCTTCATTAGCTGGAAGAAAGGCAGCGCTCGCTGCCCCAGTCTGGAGATGAAGCGCCCTAGCGCGGTCACGCGCCCAGTGAGCTTCTGCATTTCCCTGAGGGTCTTCGGTGGGCTCATGTCCTCGACCGCCTTGACCTTCTCCGGGTTAGCCTCGATGCCTCGATGAGATACGAGGAAACCCAAGAGCTTGCCTGAGGGGACCCCGAACACACACTTCTCGGGGTTGAGCCGCAGGTTTACTGCGTCGAGGCTCGCGAAGGTTTCCTCCAGGTCTTGTATCAGGGTCTTGGCCTCCCGAGATTTCACCACAATGTCATCTACGTAAGCTTCGACATTCTTCCCTAGCTGCGCGCCCAAGGTGATGTGCATCAGCCGCTGAAAGGTCGCCCCTGCATTACGCAGCCCAAATGGCATGCATGTGTAGCAGTACACCCCGCACGGGGTTAGGAAGGCTGTCTTCTCGACGTCTCCTACCACCATCTTGATCTAGTGATACCCAGAGAAGGCATCCAGGAAGCATAGCAGGTCACACTCTGCGGTGGAATCGACGATCTGGTCGATGCGGGGGAGCGGGAACGTACCTTGCGGGCATGCCTTGTTTAGGTTGGTGAAGTTGACACACATGCGTTCCTTCCCTCCCTTCTTGGGCACAACGACAGGGTTGGCCAACCAATCCGGGTATCAGACCTCGCGAATGACCCCAGCGGCTTCTAACTTGCGGGTTTCTTGGACGATGAAGGCCTGCTTTTCTGTGGACTGTCGCCCTGCCTTCTGCTTCACGGGGCGCACGTTTGGGCACACGTTGAGGTGATGCTCGATTACGCTCCTGGGGATCCCTGCCAACTGATCAAGCTCCCAAGCGAATACCTTCCTGTTTGCGCGTAGGAACCTGACCAGGGCTTTCTCTTGCTCGGGCTCGAGGTTGGCGCCTATGGTGAAAGTGGCACTAGTGGACCCGTCCTCATCGACGGGTATCTGCTTGGTTTCTGCCTTGTCTTGGGTGAACAACTGCTTCTTCTTGGCGGGTGCAGCCCCCTTGGGCTCGGGGGTCCCTGAGTCGGCGGGCTGTGCCGACGCCGCCGTCTTGAAGGCGAGCTTGAGCACTCGTAGCGCGTCCCCGGTGTCCCCGTGCACGGTGAGGACACCGCTGCTCCCAGGCATCTTCATGAGGTTGTACGCCGGGTGTGACGCGGCCATGAACTTGGCCAGCGCTGGGTAGCCGAGGATGGCGTTGTAGAGGAGGCCGATGGGGGCAATGTCGAAGTCGACTATCTCCGTGCGGAAGTTGTCGTAGGTGCCGAAGGTTACTGGGAGCTGGATTTGTCCCAAGGAGCTGGATGTTTCGCCCCCAACGCCTGAGAAGGGTCCGCTGGGTCGCAGTCGTTCCAGGGGTATGCGGAGGAGGTTGAAGGCCTCAACCGAGAGCACGCTGAGGCCCGCACCACCATCGATGAGAGTTCTGGTGACGGCCACCTGGCAGATGGTGGGGGTGCACAGCATGGGGAGCGCGCCCGAGCAGGCCGAGTTCGAGGGGTGGTCCTCCGAGCTGAAGGTCAGGCCGGCCTTGAGAGCCCCCCCCCCCGCGCGCGCGCGGAAGCGGCGCTGACCCGGCGGACGAACGACTTGACGTGGTGACTTGTAGGCGGCGCCTGCGAGCCGCCCAGGAGGGCCGCGACGACCCGGGGTGTTGATGTAGCTGTGCGGCCGTCTTTCTGCACGGACGGATGCTGAGACGACACTTGCTGCTCGTTCCCCGTCGGGCCGGTGGCGGCATTGACGGCGGGTGACGGGGAACGGCGAGGACGCCCGCCGACGGGAGCCGTCTGGGCGATGCAGGAAGCGAGGGCGGCCCGGCGCTCGGCGCGGGCCCGACGAGTGTCAGACATGGACGCGATGGTCGGAGGAGAACGGAGCGGTGGAAGACGAATTCCGGCGCACCCCTACCTGGCGCGCCAAATGTCAGATTTCAGGTTCCGGCAGACCCTTGAGGTTCGAACTCTGGGGTGCGCACGGAGATCACGCCTTCCACCTCTCCGCCTCGCAAGGATCTAAACTAACAAAAGAACAGCACAAGGGACACAAGGTTTATACTAGTTCGGGCCACCATTGTGGTGTAATACCCTACTCTAGTTTGTGGTGTGGTGGATTGCCTCTTGGGCTAATGATGATGAACAATACAAGGAAGAACAGCCTCGCGAGGGTCTGTTCTTGGCTGGGGCGATGAACCGCTAGGAGGAGTTCAGTGGCCCTTCTCTCTCTCTCTCTCTCTCTCTCTCTCTCTCTCTCTCTCTCTGTTGCCTATGCCTTTCTCACTGATTTCTAGATGCCTCTACCCGGGGGGTGGCTAGTCCTATTTATAGGCAAAGGCCCTGGGCCTCCTCCCAAATATTAAGAGGGAAGGGCGCCAACAGTTGGCCATTTTGAAGGGGAACATCTGGTACACTTATCCTGACTAAAGTTGGTCCTCGCCTGCCAAAGGCTCTGGTGGTGACGATAGCTTGGGCTCCACAATGACTTCCTCCCCATTGTTGGACTGGTCTTGGTCTCGTTGTACTGAAACGGGTGCCTTTGCTTGATCCTCTCGCCTGCGCTTGCCCCCTTTGCACCAAAGAGGAAAGGGAGGACACTGCGCGGGCTGGCGCCCGCCTGGCGCCCTAGGTCGTCATGGCTTGTGGCATGGGCACCTCGTGACGTACCCCGCCTTGATCTCTCCGCCTCCTCATGAGCCAGCCTGATGAAGCCGTGCCTGAGGAAGCTCTGCGTCGTCCGCCCCGCGAGGCTTGGCCCCTCGCGAGGGTCTTGAGTCTTGTGTTGATGGAGATGGGCCGTGCTGGGGCCCCCTTTGAGCCACGCCGCAAGCCGCAGGCAGGCAAGTCTGGGGACCCGCGTTCCCAGAACGCCGACAGTTGGTGATGTGACCCGTGCAGGGCTTCGCCTAAGCACTACGACAATATGACCGGAGGAGTAAACTGTGGAGGGGGGCACCGCACACGGCTAAGGGAAATCTTGGTGTGCCTTTGGGGTGCCCCCCGCCCCCGTATATAAAGGAGGGGAGGAGGGGCCGACGGCCTAGGAGGGGCGCGCCAAGGGGGGAGTCCTACTTGGACTCCCTGTCCAAGTAGGATTCGCCCCCTTCCTTCTAACAGAGAGGGGAAAGGGCAAAGGGGGAGAGGGTGAAGGAAAGGGGGGGGGCGCCCCCACCCCTTGTCCAATTCGTTTTGGGCAGGGGGGAGGCGCGCGCCACCTCATGTGGCAGCCTTCCCTCTCTCCACTATGGCTCATGAGGCCCATTAACTTTCTCGGGGGGTTCCGGTAACCTCCCGGTACTCCAAAAAATCCCCGATCTTCTTCGGAACCATTCCGGTGTCCGTATATAACCTTCCAATATATGAATATTTACCTCTCGACCATTTCGAGACTCCTCGTCATGTCCATGATCTCATTCGGGACTCCAAACAAACTTCGGTCACCTAAACACATAACTCATAATACAAATCGTCATCGAACGTTAAGCGTGCGGACCCTACGGGTTCGAGAACTATGTAGACATGACCGAGACACATCTCTGGTTAATAACCAACAGCGGAACCTGGATGCTCATATTGGTTCCTACATATTCTACGAAGATCTTTATCGGTCAAACCGCAATGACAACATACGTTATTGGCAAGTCTCTTTATACCTAGTTCTCTCGTTACCGGCAAGTCTCTTTACTCGTTCCGTAATGCATCACGCTGCAACTAACTCACTAGTCACACTGCTTGCAAGGCTTATAGTCATGTGATTACCGAGAGGGCCCAGAGATACCTCTCCGATACTCGGAATGACAAATCCTAATCCTGATCTATGCCAACCTAACAAACTCCTTCGGACACACCTGTAGATCATCTTTATAATCACCCAGTTATGTTGTGACGTTTGATAGCATACAAGGTGTCCCTCCGGTATTTAGGAGTTGCATAATCTCATAGTCAAAGGAATATGTATAAGTCATGAAGAAAGCAATAGCAATAAAACTTAACGATCATTATGCTAAGCTAAAGGATGGGTCTTGTCCATCACATCATTCTCCTAATGATGTGATCCCATTCATCAAATGACAACACATGTCTATGGTTAGGAAACTTAACCATCTTTGATTAACGAGCTAGTCAAGTAGAGGCATACTAGGGACACCTTGTTTTGTCTATGTATTCACACATGTATCAAGTTTCCGGTTAATACAATTCTAGCATGAATAATAAACATTTATCATGATATAAGGAAATATAGAATAACAACTTAATTATTGCCTCTAGGGCATATTTCCTTCATTGTTAACCATCAACACTTGATGCTCCTTGATTTCTACCTCCGCAGCCTTAAGCATCACAAAGAGCTCGGGAATTGTCTTTTCCATACCTTGCATATTATAGTTCATCACGAAGCCTTTATAGCTTGGTGGCGGTGATTGAAGAACTCTGCCAATGACAGTATCATCTGGAAGATTAACTCCCAACTGAGTCAAGTGGTTATGGTAACAAGACATTCTGAGTATGTGTTCACTGACAGAACTATTCTGCTCCATCTTGCAGCTATAGAACATGTTGGAGACTTCATATCTCTCAACTCAGGCATTTGCTTGCAATATTAACTTCAACTCTTGGAACATATCATATGCCCCATGACGTTCAAAACATCTCTGAAGTCCCGATTCTAAGCCGTAAAGCATGGCACACTAAACTATCGAGTAGTCATCAGCTTTAGTCTGCCAGACGTTCATAACGTCCGGAGTTGCTCCTACAGCGGGCCTTGCACCTAGCAATGCTTCCAGGGCGTAATTCTTCTGTGCAGCAATGAGGATAATCCTCAAGTTATGGACCCAGTCCGTGTAGTTGCTACCATCATCTTCCAACTTAGCTTTCTCTAGGAACGCATTAAAGTTCAAGGGAACAATAGCACGGGCCATTGATCTACAACAACATAAATATGCAAAAACTATCAGGACTAAGTTCATGATAAATTAAAGTTCAATTAATCATATTACTTAAGAAATCCCACTTAGATAGACATCCCTCTAGTCATCTAAATGATCACGTGATCCATATCAACTAAACCATGTCCGATCATCACGTGAGATGGAGTAGTTTTCAATGGTGAACATCTCTATGTTGATCATATCTACTATATGATTCATGTTCGATCTTTCGATCTCCGTGCTCTGAGGCCATATCTACATATGCTGGGCTCGTCAAGTTTAACCCGAGTATTCTGCACATGCAAAACTGGCTTGCACCCGTTGTATGTGAACGTAGAGCTTATCACACCCAATCATCATGTGGTGTCTTGGCGTGATTAACTGCAGCAATGGTGCATACTCAGTGAGAACACTTATACCTTGAAATTTAGTGAGGGATCATCTTATAATGCTACCGCTGTACTAAGCAAAATAACATGCATAAAGATAAACATCACATGCAATCAAAATATGTGACATGATATGGCCATCATCATCTTGTGCCTTTGATCTCCATCTCCAAAGCACCGTCATGATCTCCATCGTCACCGGCGTGACACCTTGATCTCCATCGTAGTGTCATTGTCGTCTCGCCAACTATTGCTTCTACGACTATCGCTACCGCTTAGTGATGAAGTAAAGCAATTACATGGCGATTGCATTTCATACAACAAAGCGACAACCATAAGGCTCATGCCAGTTGCCGATAACTTCTACAAAACATGATCATCTCATACAAAAATTTATATCTCATCACTTCTTGACCATATCACATCACAACATGCCCTGCAAAAACAAGTTAGACGTCCTCTACTTTGTTGTTGCAAGTTTTACGTGGATGCTACGGGCTTTTAGCAAGAACCGTTCTTACCAACGCATCAAAACCACAATGATTTTTCGTCAAGTGTGTTATTTTAACCTTAAACAAGGACCGGTCGTAGTCAAACTCGATTCAAATAAAGTTGGAGAAACAGACACCCGCCAGCCACCTGTGTACAAAGCACATCGGTAGAACCTGTCTAATGAACATGATCATGTAATGTTGGTCTGGGCCGCTTCATCCAACAATACCGCCGAATCAAAGTAAGATGTTGGTGGTAAACAGTATGACTATTATCGCCCACAACTCACTGTGTTCTACTCGTGCATATCCTCTACGCATAGACCTGGCTCGAATGCCACTATTGGGGAACGTAGCATGCAATTTCAAAAAAATTCCTGCGACCACACAAGATCTATCTAGGAGATGCATAGCAACAAGAAGGGGAGAGTGTGTCCACGTACCCTCGTAGACCGAAAGCGGAAGCGTTAGGTTAACGCGGTTGATCTAGTCGAACATCTTCGTGGTCCAACCGATCTTAGTACCGAACGTACAACACCTCCGAGTTCAGCACATGTTCAGCTCGATGACGTCCCACGAACTCTTGATCTAGCAGAGGGTCAAGGGAGAGTTCCGTCAGCATGACAACATGGTGATGGTGATGTGATACGCACAGGGCTTCGCCTAAGCACTACGACACTACGACCGGACCGGAGTAAACTGTGGAGGGGGACACCGCACACGGCTAAGAGGACAATTGATGTGCCTTTGGGGTGCCCTCGCCCCCATATATAAAGGAGGGGAGGAGGAGGTTGCCAGCCCTAGGGGCGCGCCAAGTGGGGGGAGTCCCACTAGGACTCCTAGTCCTAGTCGGCTCCCCCCTTCCTTCCAACGAAAAGGGGGAAAGGGGAAAGAGGGGGAGAGGGAGAAGGAAAGGGGGGTCGTGCCCCGACCCCTTGTCCAATTCGGATTGGCCATGGGGGCCGCCACCTCTTGTGGCCTGCCTCCTTCTCTCCACTATGGCCCATGAGGCCCATTAACTTTCCCGGGGGGTTTCGGTAACCTCCCGGTACTCCAAAAAATCCCCGATACTCTTCAGAACCATTCCGGTGTCTGTATATAACCTTCCAGTATATCAATCTTTACCTATCGACTATTTCGAGACTCCTCGTCATGTCCGTGATCTCATCCGGGACTCCGAACAAACTTCGGTCACCAAAAACACATAACTCATAATACAAATCGTCATCGAACGTTAAGCATGCGGACCCTATGGGTTCGAGAACTATGTAGACATGACCGAGACACATCTCTGGTCAATAACCAATAGGTGAACCTGGATGCTTATATTAGTTCCTAGATATGAATTGCCTAAGGTACCGGAAGGCTATGTTATGAATGAGGAGACAACTAGAGATATTCTTGCTTGTAAGGATAGAGATGATCTAGAGAAATTATTATGCAAGTATAAAGAAAAATCGCTGAATGCTAGAATGCAATATGATCCTAAGTTTGCTACCTCACCTATATTTATTGCTGATAAGGATTATGAATTCTCTGTCGACCCAGAGTTAATTACTTTGGTGGAATCCGATCCTTTCCATGGTTATGAAACTGAAATTGTTGTGGCACATCTTACTAAGTTGAATGACATAGCCACCCTTTTTAATCATGATGAGAAAACTCGTTACTACTATATTCTCAAATTATTTCCGTTCTCATTAAAGGGTGATGCTAAAGCCTGGTACAATACTCTTGCTCTTGGTTGTGTGCGTAGTCCCCAGGATATGATTTATTACTTCTCTGAAAAATATTTTCCTGCTGATAAGAAACAAGCTGCCTTAAAGGAAATATTTAACTTTGTGCAAACTAAAGAAGAGAGTCTCCCACAATCTTGGGGGAGGCTTTGCCAGTTACTTAATGCTTTTCCTGATCATCCTCTTAAGAAAAATGAAATACTTGATATCTTCTATAATGGACTAACTGATGCTTCTATGGGACTTCCTAGATAGTTGTGCTGGCTGTGTTTTAAGGGAACGAACTGTTGGACAAGCTGAAGAATTATTGAATAATATATTGAAAAATTATGATGATTGGACTCTTCCCGAACCACCACCTAAACCCACTCTGAAGAAGAGGGGTATATTATATCTCAGTCCGGCAGATATGCAAGAGGCAAAGAAATATATGAAGGAAAAAGGTATTTGATAACCCACAAGTATAGGGGATCAATTGTAGCCTCTTTCGATAAGTAAGAGTTTAGAACCCAACGAGGAGCTAAAGGTAGAACAAATATTCCCTCAAGTTCTATCGGCCACTGATACAACTCTACGCACGCTTGACGTTCGCTTTACCTAGAACAAGTATGAAACTAGAAGTACTTTGTAGGTGTTTTCGGATAGGGTTGCAAGAATATAAAGAGCATGTAAATAAAAAGTAGGTGCTGTTAAGGTAAAGAAGCAATAAAGTAAATATAGAGAGTGTGGAAAAGTGGTGGTAGGAGTTGCAAAATTGTCCCTAAGCAATTCTCTACTTTACTAGACCGATAGCAAGTTTTATGTGGGAGAGGCCACTGCTAGCATGTCATCCCTTACTTGGAATTCTATGCACTTATGATTGGAACTATTAGCAAGCATCCACAACTACTAACGCTCATTAAGGTAAAACCCAACCATAGCATTAAGATATATTGGTCCCCCTTCAATCCCGTATGCATCAATTTCTATGCTAGGCTGAAGCTTCTGTCACCCTTGCCCTCCAATACATAGTCCTATCAACATACAACTAACCCTATGGTGTGATCCACGCGCGCGCTCATATGATGGGCACCAAAGGACAGCAACATAACCACAAGCAAATTAAATCAATCATAGCAATTCATCAACCACCGATAGGACAACGAAAATCTACTCAGACATCATAGGATGGCAACACATCACTGGATAATAATATGAAGCATAAAGCACCATGTTCAAGTAGAGGGTACGGCGGGTTGTGGGAGAGTGGACCGCTGTAGATAAATGGGGGAAGGTGATGGAGATGTTGGTGAAGATGGCGGAGGTGTTGGTCTAGATCGCGGTGATGATGATGGCCCCCGGTGGCACTCCGGCGCCACCGGAAGCGAGGGGGAGAGAGCCCCCCTCCTTCTTCTTCTTCCTTGACCTTCTCCCTAGATGGGAGAAGGGTTTCCCCTCTGGTCCATGGTCACCAAGGTGTGGGAGGGGTGAGAGCCCCTCCGAGATTGGATCTGTCTCTCTGTCTCTCTCTCTTTCTGCATTCTCTCCTGGCTACCCTTTCACCGTTTCGTATATATATGGAGATCCGTAACTCCGATTGGCCTGAAACCTTCGCCGTGATTTTTTTACCAAAAAATAGCTTTCTTGCGGCCGAAGAAGGGCATCAACCGCCTTACGGGTGGTCCACGAGGGCCAGAGGCGCGCGGCCTGCCTCGTCGCCACCTCGGGCACCGTCTCGCGTTGATTCTTCTTCCAGAATTCTCCAAATATTCCAAAAATATTCTCCGTCCATTTTTATCCCGTTTGGATTCCATTTGATATGGATATTCTGCGAAACATAAAACATGCAACAAACAGGAACTGGCACTGGGCACTGGATCAATATGTTAGTTTTTGAGAACTAGGATCAATATGTTAGTCCCAATAATAGTATAAAAAGTTGCCAAAAAGTATATAAAAGTTGTATAATATTGGCATGGAACAATCAAAACTTATAGATACGACGGACACGTATCAGCATCCCCAAGCTTAATTCCTGCTCGTCCTCGAGTAGGTAAATGATAAAAAAGATAATTTTTGATGTGGAATGCTACCTAGCATAATCCTGATCATGTTTTGTGACGCTTGGATAATTAATCTACAGTAAACCTCTGCTAATGATGCCACGTCACCACGGTTAATGTTGATAAACTCGCGTTAGTTCAAAATGATTCAAATTCAAATTTAAAGTATAGGCAAACAACAAAAGTTTTTAAACAATAAAACTAAAATTTTCTAGAGGTACCAAATAATGCATAGATAATTATGGTGGAGAAAGCAAACTTTGATATAAAGTTTAAAGGCTCTAAATTAATCATAACAATGGCTAAAAACAAATATTTAAATGCCTTCTAAATTATAGATGTGCAAAATATTTCATTTAGGTACCAAACTTTTTGTGACCGTGTCTCATTTTGCCACTCTAAATATGGAGCCAGTTTTATATTTTGTAAAACTATTTTACTAACTAAAATAAAGGAAAGAGAAGCAATAAAAAGAAAAGACAAGAAAGGCAAAAAAGAAAAGGGTCGATCCCCCCCACACACACACACTGGGCCAACGGGCCCAACTCGCCAGCCAGGCCCACCCCGCGCCCCTAGCCTATATGGCCTGCCCCCCGGCCAACCCTAGCCGCACCATCCCACACTCCTCGATCCCCATCTCTCTCCCTCGCTTCCCACATCCGCCGCCACCCGCGTGCTCGCACATATCACGCTAGGGAGAGGAGCTCCCCGCGCCCGTCCCCTTCGCGAGCGCCTCCTACCGCCACGAACGCAAGCCGCTCCGGCGATGCTTCGCTACGCTGCTACCCACCGGCTCCCTTCCTCCCCTTCCTCTGCGCCTCCCCATCGCCCCTACCTGACTGCCTCGTCACCGGCGGCCCGCACCGCGTCGGCCATCGGAGCAACCAGCCAGCACCACCGGCTCCTCCCGCATGATGCCTGCGTCGTTCTCCATCGTCCGCATCTGCTCGTCGCCCTGCTCACCGTCGCCGCCTCGCCATCGCCGGACCTCCCCACCTCCTTTCCCGAGCCGTCTTCATCAAGCCTCGCCGGCGTACATCTACAACGTGGGGTGAGGACCCCATTCTTCCCCATCCCCCTTCGGTCGCCGGCGACGACCGCGCCCAGCACCGCACTTGCCGTGGGTCGCGCCCTCACACTTTCCGCCATGCCCTCAGCCACGCGCCTGACCCGGCTTCGCCCCTGCTGTTGCGGCTCCCGCGGCCGCGCCCACCTCCGGCCACCGCTGGTCGCCCGTCGCTGCCGACCAGGCTATGGCCATGGCCCTGCCTACTGCTTACTACGGCGCTGCTACTACCTGCTAGTTGCATTACTGCTGCTGCTCTTGAACTACTTGCTGTAGCCGCTGTTGTTTGCTTTGCCTAAGGCTGTTGTTGCTTGCTCTGGCTAATTCCGCTGCTGCTCCCTGCACCTTGCTTCCCAGCGCCGAATGGTTCTGGCCTCCGCGCTCGTGCGTAGGAGAGCACAACGGCTGGTTGTGTCTCTGGCACATACAGTCGGCCCTCTAATTAGCATAACACTACTAGGAAAACGGCTATAGATGAAATGGACACTAATGGCGCACCACATGTGTGGTGCGCCATTAGAATATAGCAATGGCGCACCACATACAGGTACGCCATTAGTAATATATTACTAGTGGCGCACCTGGTGTGCGGTGCGCCATTAGAAGTTATGAAAAAAAATTGTTACTAATGGTGCACCGTGGGTGTGGTGCGCCATTACTAGTTGACATAGTAATGGCGCACCACACACACGGTGCGCCATTAGAAGCTTTAAAAAAAAGTAAAAAAAATTGTTAGTAATGACGCACCCGTGGACAGTGCGCCATTACTAGTTCAGTGGTGCGCCATTACTAAGTTTTCTTATAAAAAAATTCAAAAAAAATCAAATTTTTTTATATTTTTTTTCAAAACTAGTAATGGCGCACCGTGGGTGTGGTGCGCCATTACTAGTTTAACTACTAATGGCACACCACCACGGTGCGCCATTACTAGTTTGCCCGGCTACCACCGAATGAACCCCCCCCGGTGGACCGCCTTTTCAGTTTAAAAAAAAAGTAAAAAATGATAAAAATGTCAAAAACATAAAAGAAAATAAGTTTGCCATGTGATATGTGGTCTAGTTGTTGGGAAAATTTACAAATATAAATTTCGACTTTATTTGCAAAATCTCTCTGGAAATTTGTAAAATGGGCATAACTTTTGCATACGAACTCGGATTAAAAAGTTTTATATATGAAAAATCATCTACTCGAAAAGTTACATCCGAATTTTACGCGGGGGGGGGGGGGGATTTCAAGATCCCCAAAAACCTATCACAAAAAAATTTACGGGGATTTCAAGATCTAGAGGCAAAAAAATTCAAAAAAAAAAGGTTTCGAATTTTTTTTGAATTTTTTTGCAAAAAATGATACGTAATATGACCGGGAAGTTTGAAATATTTTTCAAAATTTCATCATAGTCATGAACATGAACAAAGTCCTAGACATCAACAAGGTATAATAGGATTGATATGCTACATATATCAACAAGTGCCTCTGAAGTGAGCTGTTGCTGGGGTTGGATAGAACTCTGAAGTTAAGCGTGCTTTGGGCTGGAGTAGTGTGAGGATGGGTGACCTTTCGGGAAGTTTGACCAGATACTAATGGCGCACCGTGGGCCATTCTAATGGCGCACCTGTGGTGCGCAATTAGAAAAAAATTCTAGTGGCGTGATGCTAATGGAGCACCGGTGGTGCGCCATTAGTAGGCAAAACCGGTGCGCCATTAGTAGGCCTTTTCCTAGTAGTGTAAGGGTTAATCCCCAATTAAACAATGTGTGATGGGAGTGAAATTTGCTATAGAGCGGCACGTGCAAAGGGTTCATGTTTAACTGGACGACGTAGCAGTTGTGAGCATGTTAAATGACCAGACAAAGAAGCCTTTTACTGTTGGGCCAATGACATGTGGGGCCCGGCCCCAGAACGTTTTTATATATAAAAAACAACAACAAACAAAAATTTTAAAAAGTAAATAAATAAATAATAATTAAAATAATTAATTAATTAAAGATTTAGTTAAGTTAATTAATCATAATTAGATTAATGTAATCACTAATTAACCTAATTAACTGTTAGTTAATTAAACAGTCTATGACAAATGGGCCCCACCCGTCAGTTTGACCAGTCAACACCTTTGTTGACTATTGACGTCATGCTAACATCATGCTGATGCAATAGTACTAATTTCGAATTAATTTAATAATAATAAATTAGAAAATGATTTAATTCTTTTAAAGTTAATATAAAATAAACCGTAGCTCAGATGAAAAAACTTTGTACATGAAAGTTGCTCAAAACTACGAGACGAATCCGGATACGCAGCCCGTTCATCCGCCACACATCCCTAGCATAGCAAACACGCAACTTTCCCCCTCCGGTTCATCTGTCTAAAAACGCGGAACACCGGGGATACTTTCCCGGATGTTTCCCCCCTTCGCCGGTATCACCTACCACTACGTTAGGTCACCCCTAGCACCGCATATTGTCGCGTCTTGCTTTGTGTTACATTTGATTGATCTGTTATTTATTGTGTTCCCCCTCCGTTACTTCTTTCCGGTAGACTCTGAGACCGGTGTCGATGTCCGTGTGTATGACTACACCGAAGATGACCCCTCCTTCTTGCCAGAGCAACTAGGAAAGCCCCCCTTGATCACCAGATATCGCCTATTTTTCTCTATACTGCTTGCATTAGAGTAGTGTAGCATGTTACTGCGTTCAGTTAATCCTATACTGCTGCATAGCCTGTCCTTGCTACTACTGTTGTTACCTTTACCTGCTATCCTACTGCTTAGTATAGGATGCTAGTGTTCCATCAGTGGCCCTACACTCTTGTTCGTCTGCCATGCTATACTACTGGGCGGTGATTACTTCGGGAGGTGATCACGGGCATATGCTATATACTTTACAATGTTAGCTTACCTGTGATACTGTTCGGAGATGGGGGCTGAAGGGGCAGGTGGCTCCATCCCGATAGAGGTGGGCCTGGGTTCCCGACGGCCCCCGACTGTTACTTTTTGGCGGAGCTACAGGGCAGGTTGAGACAACCTAGGAGAGAGGTGGGCCTGGCCCTAGTCGGGGTTCACGTATACTTAACACGCTTAACGAGATCTTGGTATTTGATCTGAGTCTGGCCATTTGGTCTATACGCACTAACCAACTACGTGGGAAAGTTATGGGCACTCGACGTCGTGGTATCAGCCGAAGCACTTCGTGACGCCAGCGACTGAGCGGCGCGCGCCGGATTGGACTGGAACGCCTGCTAGGCTAGGTCTGCTTCCGGCCGCCCTCGCAACGTGCAGGTGTGCAATGGGCGATGGGCCCAGACCCCTGCGCCATAGGATTTAGACCGGCGTGCTGACCTCTCTGTTGTGCCTAGGTGGGGCTGCGACGTATTGATCTTCCGCGGCCGGGCATGACCCAGAAAGGTGTGTCCGGCCAAATGGGATCGAGCGTGTTGGGTTATGTGGTGCACCCCTGCAGGGAAGTTTATCTATTCGAATAGCCGTGTCCCTCGGTAAAAGGACGACCCGGAGTTGTACCTTGACCTTATGACAACTAGAACCGGATACTTAATAAAACACACCCTTCCAAGTGCTAGATACAACCCGGTGATCCCTCTCTAACAGGGCGACGAGGAGGGGATAGCCGGGTAGGTTTATGCTATGCGATGCTACTTGGAGGACTTCAGTCTACTCTCTTCTCAATGCTGCAAGACGGAGGCTGCCAGAAGCGTAGTCTTCGACAGGATTAGCTATCCCCCTCTTATTCTGGCTTTCTGCAGTTCAGTCCACCGATATGGCCCTTTACACATATACCCATGCATATGTAGTGTAGCTCCTTGCTTGCGAGTACTTTGGATGAGTACTCACGGTTGCCTTGTTCCCCCTTTTCCCCCTTTCTTTACCCGATTGTTGCAACTAGACGATGGAGTCCAGGAGCCAGACGCCATCATTGACGACGACTCCTACTACACCAGAGGTGCCTACTATTACGTGCAGCCCGCTGACGATGACCAGGAGTAGTTAGGAGGATCCCAGGCACGAGGCATGCGCCTCTTTCGATCTGTATCCCAGTTTGTGCTAGCCTTCTTAAGGCAAACTTGTTTAACTTATGTCTGTCTCAGATATTGTTGCTTCCGCTGACTCGTCTATGATCGAGCACTTGTATTCGAGCCCTTGAGGCCACTGGCTTGTATTATGATGCTTGTATGACTTATTTATGTTTTAGATTTGTGTTGTGATATCTTCCCGTGAGTCCCTGATCTTGATCATACACGTTTGCGTGCATGATTAGTGTATGATTTAACTGGGGGCGTCACAAGTCGGTATCAGAGCCGCCTGCCTGTAGGAATCCCCCTTCCACACTCCTTGGCCGAAGTCGAGTCTAGACATTGCAAAACTTTTACTAACATGGCTGTGTGTCTTATGGGCACACGTCGCCATTGGGTGGTAGTAGGATCTTTTATTCCTCGACCTTTAATCTGGGACTCTGAACTCTCTTCTATTCGGGTTAAATGATTTTTGCTAAAATCTAACTTTAGGTTCTCGAAAATACTTCCTCTCGGAGAGTCCCTTCAGGCCAGATGATCGCCTGCTGCACTAGAAGATTATGAAGACACTCTCTGATGCTTTCCCGAGACCCTTGCGCCCTTCGCCATTGCGATCCCTACCACCGATAAATCTTTATGGATAAATACATACATTTGTCGTTCTTACCTTTATTCCCGGGTGCTCTTGTTATTACAAGATACACCGAAAATTCTCTCTATTGTTCCGAGAATACTTTGTGGCTACTGCCTTGCAGTTCTTTGCCACCTGAATACCCCTACGGATAATTTCTCGCACTCATCGAGTATCCGCTCATCCCCAGTTGATTCTGGTATTTCACAAAAGCTTTTGAAATACCATTCGATCTTCCGAAGATCCTCAACAACCTATTGCTCTTGAAATTCTTGGTTGCTGCATTGGGATTAAATCCTATAAGTCTGGTAATCTTATTGGCATTCTTTGTCATTATCATTTTAAGTCTGTTGATCCAATATGATGTGAATGCTCTCAATCCTCAGTCATATCCTAGAATTCATCCTTCCGGCTCAGACGTCATTTCAAACGCGAGCTGGTTCTCGCCAATCGAATTGTCATCCATTGTGCCCCTAAGTATATTGAACTTATTCATCCTTGATCAGAGCGTCTACTTCTGATTCTTCGCTTTGTAAATCATAATTCCTTTGCAATTGAGCTCTAAGTTACTCAGTTGTTTCTATAATCCAATGTCTTTGCATTGATTCTTCCTCTGCTTGTGAGCCGATACTCACATCAGATCCTTTATGGACCATCAGAACCTTGCTGGATTTTTTCTGACAATGTCCTTTATATTCAATCACTTTGGAAGTTCTTTCCCTGATACGTAATGCCTTTGGTAAATTGTATCCTCTGCTTTGCGAACCATGCTCTACTTTCGAGCTTGTGTTAATTACTTCTAAAAATTTGTGGTATATGTTCCTAAGATGCCTCGATGGGTTGAACCAATGCCTTAACTAATCTATGTGATCCCGAAAGATTTCACGGGCCATACTCATCTGGTACTTCACCAGGTAAAACTTTCAACACTAATACCATTATCAAAACGAGAAGTGAATGTAAGGTTCTGCTTTGGAGAAGTGGGAGTCGACCTTGAACTTTGTGTTCATGCCCATGGACCTGATGTGGAATCTATCACGAAAGCTTCTTGTATTAATAATGGTCCCATTGTATCTATGTTGGTCCTTTGCGACCGTGGTTCCGACCATGATTGTTCTCCTTTGATTTTATTTCTCGGACCAGGTAAAGCACTTGTCTTCTGCAGAGCAATACCCTAGTCCAACCTCTACCTTCATCTATCATCGAGTATTATCCCCTGGTATCTCGAGATTATCATGGAATTACATAACTTCTTATGAGTTCTTCATCAAGTGCTACATTCTCACTGATCCAATTTTCCATGGGCTCTGAGTTATTAGTCACTCAAGAACACTGATAAGTGAATCGATTTCGCACTCCGATTCAATAACTCTAAGTAATTTTCATTGCTTACGAGTTTAGTAATCCTTCAAGTCATTCCTAGCCTGATCGGCTATATCATCGTGCTAAATTTTAACTATGATACCTAGTCCTTCTTCCCGAAGCACAAATTTTGACGATGAGCTAAGCTTACGTTGATCTTCCTTGTCTTACCGTATCACCTCAAACGACAAGCTTGATTCTGAGTTTGTGCCGTATCTGTGGTTTCAATAACTTTTCGCTCCATCCTTCCTTTTGCTCGGTGTCGTCGATGAGCGATTATATCTTCATGAAACCTCTCGACAAATATATCATGATCATCATCAACATTTTGAGCTCTTCCAGGATACCAATTGAATTCATGATGAGAAATACCATCCTTCCCTCGATGATTTGTGTTGTCCTCGACCACTTTATTGCCTTCCCTCCAACACAAACTTGTTCGTGTTCTGTGTTATACCTTGAGTTCCTTGCTATCCAGCATTTGTTCTTCTTTACCTTGGAGTATTACCATCTTTTATGTCAAGAATGTTGTGAGAATTTCACCACCTCTTAAAAATTCTTGATATAGTACTACTTCTCATCATCTCCGTTCATTTCTTGGTCCCCATGTTGTTCCAACCGGAATACTGACAATTTAACTATGATGTGCGACTTCAAAACTTCTAGCAACCTTATTGTCGCGACCGGTTTTCCAGACATTAATTTCCAGAAAATGGCCGTCGAGCTCATCAGCCCCAGGATTACTGTTAGCTGATGACGATCCAACTTGATACAGAAATTCCAAGCAAGAGTACAGAATATGTACTACAAGACCATCGTGGCCTATGAGTACAACAAATGGTTTCTAGTGGTTGAGGGAGAAAGTGGTTTGTGGATCACCACGGCTATGGGACTCCATTTCCCACGGGAACAGCTGACCAGGTTAAGTCCTATCTTTGCGAGGCTGCTATCATCGAGACTGTTGTCGCAACGCTCCTCTCCAAGCAAGCAATCTGGCAAAGACAATAGCCAGGGACAAGCCAGTGAGTACTTTGAATGTACTCGCAAACATTAAGAACATAGGTATAATATAGCCGCAGATAAACATGTGTCAAAATATGCTGTGGTTACTCTCATCATTATGAAAAAAAGGTTAATGATGTATGCGAGTAAATATTTAAGGAACGCATGGGCAATCAAACAAGTAGATGAAATAATATAATGTGCCACAGTCGGGCGTCTGGGAGACACCACATAAAGGGCTTTAAAAAAATGCCACAGTCGGGCGTCTGAGCGACACCACATAAAAGGGCTTTAAAAGAAATGCCACAGTCGGGCGTCTGAGCGACACCACATAAAAGGGCTTTAAAAGAAATGCCACAGTCGGGCGTCTGAGCGACACCACATAAAGGGCTTTAAAAGAAATGCCACAGTCGGGCGTCTGAGCGACACCACATAAAGGGCTTTAAAAGAAATGCCACAGTCGGGCGTCTGAGCAACACCACATAAAGGGCTTTAAAAGAAATGCCACAGCCGGGTGTCTGAGCGACACCACAGAAAGGGCTTTAAAAAGAAATCATAGTGAATATCCCAGAGGTGGAACCATCCCAGAGATATTCGATGATAACAATAATATCACGCGTTAGTCAACAATGATAATAGTCATAATCTTCACAAGTCACAAGTAGTAAATCCCGTTCTGGTTTAACAGTTTCACCTCCGAAGACCTCGACCCATCCCAGACTGTAATCCTTAAACATGGACACGGCTATTCAAATAGGTTTAATCTCTGCAGAGGGTGTACTCTTTACCCACGAGTAACGGATTCCTTTAGTCCATCGGGACTAATTCCGTCTACGGTCTTTTAATTGAAAACACACCTGACTTGCACACACCAGCTCAACTCACCGGTGTCTGGAATCACCCACGACACCTGTCAAGCAAACTCTAAGTGGGGAGGCTACAACCTCGACGTAGCATGGGATCAAATTTCTATTCGCGCGCTCTAAGGGGTATCCCCCTCTCGGTCCCAACCGGATACACCCATGCCCCCGGACCAGGTGGCATGCCTACCGGATGCAGCCGGTATCTTCCACCATGGCCTCTCTGTACGGTGTGTGCCAAGACAAGGGTTAACAACTTACTGAACCATACCCTACTTACAGTAGGGACCTGTGGCAGTACGAAACAAGTATGGGGGTTACCGGAACAAGACTCGATCTATGGTCGACTCAGGAGGTAGTAATAATCCTGCATGATTGGCATAACAATGTATGTATTTCAACCCACAGATAGAAACTCCACACGACATACCCCATCATGCCATACCGAACACGACCGTCTCAACGGAGGACTAGGGACAAGACCACGTCTACCCAAGACAGAGGCCTTCCCGGCATTCCTTCCGGTATGCATTAAGAGTGTATGGCGGTGATTTCCATCACAAAACATGTCAACTCCATATGCATGAAATTCACAAATAAGCACTTATGAGTAGGATCACGTCCTCACATAAAATGACACATGCACGTGCCGGGGTGGTGTTGTCACCGAGTCAAACAACACACATAAAAAAATTTCACCAGGGTTCAGAATGCTTGCCTTTAGGTCATGGAAAAGAAGGGTGCATCCAAATCACCTTGAAACCTTCAAAAATCCTATTTAAAAGGATATGTATGAATTAACACATACGACTAAAACAGCACAAAAGTTGTTTTGAAATTTTTTCAAATAAATCTTAAAATAAACTAGACAAAATTTAAGAAATGTAGGAAAAAGAATCAATTCATTTGGAGTTGTATTTAAAGAGTTATAGTCAGTCAAAGTTTAGTCAAATCTGTTATTAAAAAATATATATATATATATAAAAGAAAACGATTCGGACGGAATACGCTTTCGGTGCAGAGGAGGCGTACTTGAGATTTTACGCCTCCACTTATCCACGTGGACGGCGTGGGGTGTCGCTGACAATGGGCCCGCCTGGCCCACTGGTCAGGTTTGACCAGTCCCCACTCCCTCCTCTTCCTCGCCCGAGCAGAGGCGGGACGTCCGGCGTTCGTCGCCGGCGAACGGCGGTCCTTCGCGGGCATCTGAGTGCAGGGATGGATCCGCCACTCCTAGACGGTCCTCCCGGTGGTCGTAGGGTTGTCCGAGGTGAAGGGAATCGCCGGCGGCGAGCTCCGCGGCGGAGGGAAGCTTCGGTGGATTTGGGGATTCCGGCCCCGGTGGTTCCTGGCTGCGTCTGGGGGGCTAGGCAGCTCCGCGGGTTTAAGTGGAGTCGGACGGTGGCGCTTGGGAGGGCAGAGGAGGTCTTGGTGCGTCGGAGCTGACCGGGGCGAAGCGGCGGCCGAGCGGACCGGAGAGGTTGAAGACGACCCTTTCCTCCTCGATTGATGGCGATGGGGGCACTAGTGGGATGGTGTGGGGTTGCCTGAGGGCTCGGAGGAGCTCGGGGCTTCCTTATATAGGCAATGGAGGTCGGTTCGAGGTGGCCGGAGATAAGAACGGCGGCGAACCGCCTCTCTGTGCTTCCAGGGCAACGTGGCGGCGACGGGCGCTAGCGGACGAAGTTGTGGATGAGCACGCACTGCTCCAGGAGGCAGGTGGCGAGCGCTGGAGGTTTGGGCGGCGCTGGCTAGCGCAGGCGCGGTCGGGCGGCGGTTGCGGCCACGGGCGTGCCGCCAAATGGCCTCTGACGGCGGCGCTGTAGGGCGCCAGGGAGCGGTCGGGGCCTTCTGGCGTGACGCGGCGAGGAGGGGTGTGCAAGGCGAGGTTCTGCCGTGCGGTTCAAGCCAGGGGCGCGCAACGCGGCGGCTCGGTGCGCGACTGCAGTTGGCGCGCTCTGGGCGCGCCCAGTGCATGCGCAGGACCTGATCGACGAAACGCCAGGGCGCGCTAGAGGTCTCGGGTGAGACTCGGAATTAGCAGATCCAGGTTAGGAGTAGTGAGGAGTCTATTGGACAAGGTAGCTAGGCAAGGGGAGCAAGATCACAATGCAAGCTAAAACTCATGTCAAAACTGGTCATGCCTACAGGGTGTTTGACAAAATGCCACAGGCACCTAGGCATTCCTTGGAGGGGCCAAATCTTCCAGATCAATGTCTCTATGGATGCACAAGAGGATGGTGAGGTTAGTTGGTGGAAAGCACAAACTTGCTAGTGCAGGTTTTGCAGAACTCCAATTTTGGACAGAAAAGAAATGGCCTGGTTACATGAACCAAAAGTGATCCAATAGGTGCATGCTCCTGGACTTAAGGGTTTGGTAGGGTTGGCTACAAGCATGAGAAAGGACAAGATCACTAGAGCAAGAAATAATAGGGTTGCTATAGAAAACACAAGTCTGGTCCAGAATGAAGAAGAGGTTGGTTCACCCAAATTACCCAAAGAACAACTCTATGTTTTTGCATAAAGTGGAATCATATGTTCCTACTAACATCTCATAATTTTGGTGGAGGCTAGAAAGAAATATTTAAATGGGTTGTAGTGCAAACATGCCCACTGGACCAGAGAAGAAAATTTGGGGTAGAGCTCAATTTATATCAAGAATAAAGGATATTTCTGCACAAAAGTGATTTAATAGCATCACATGACATCTCCAAATTTTGGTGGGATTTTTGAGATAATTTATCACATGATTGCAGTTCAAATATAGCCATATAGACAAGGGAAGTCATTTTTCAAGAAAAATAAAGACTAAGCAATTTAGTTATGTAATTAGTTTCTGCTAAAAGAAAAGTTTTTATTGAGAGTTTTAAACAAGCCCAATAACATGTTTGAAAAGTTTCACTTTGGGGGAGAAACTTCATAAAAACCAAGGTAAAAAAATCAAAAGGGAGCTCAGAAAATAAAAGTTTTAATTCCTGGCAAAATTTTAATTAATAAAACAAGGTCAAAAATTTTGGGGTGTCACAAGACTACCCCCCTTAAGGAAAATCTCGTCCTCGAGATTTGCTAGGGGTTGTTTTGAAAACAAAAACTCTCGGGGATCTTTTGCGAGCGAAGAATGGTTACAATAAAAGAGCATAAGTCACAACAAAACTATACATATAAGTAGAAACCAAATAACTTGCAAGCTCAGGTTACCATGTATAAGTCACAATACATAATTAAATGTTGCAACAATAGGCACAGCAGCAACGTTTAAAAATGGAAACGGTAACTGGATGGGGTCCTGCGAGAACGTTTCTGGTACTGAGACACATTCCTCTTCTATCGGGGAGAGGGGTTTAACCAGCCGATGTACATGTCTCTCCTGGTCGGGCCTTAGTGATCTGCCGATGGCGACCTGAGGATTTAAATCCGCGACACTCTGGAGATAACCCATCGCATGTTGGGTCAAACTCTCTTGAGCTATGACGTACTGGACAAGGTTGGCCAGGACGGGGTCTCTCTCGATTCGTCCTCCGGGAAAAGATGTTACTCCACCAGGTGCTGCACGGCCCGAGAAGTAATAATACCCTCGTTCGCTAGCATAGGGTACCGCGAATCGAAGGCGAGCAAGCGCTTCGTATGCAGTAGCCTCTATGGCCATAAGCGGGGTCGGCATAGATTTCCCCACGAAGGAGACCTCTGTTGGGTCTTGGTTTGAGTTTACGGGAGGGATGTGCACTGCTGCCCAATATCTCGAGGTGGAAGAGGTGATTCTTGATTTGAACAGCTCGTACTGGGGTGGCTGGGTAGCGCCCATGGTACTGCAGGTAAAATCCCACAATATCTTGACAAAACTACCCGGGGTTGCATCTGGGGTTCTCAGGTGAATGCTGGGGCTCGGCATGGCTAGGAAATGGTTGTGAGGTTGGTGCCCAAGGTGAAGGTGTTTGGCAAGGTCACGGGGTGGTCTCTTTATAGCACCGAAGCTGGGTCATCTTTACCATGGTGAATGGTAACGAAATTTCCAGCTCTGATCCGGGATTCGAAGTCAATGCCACAGATACACTTATTCCACCGAGGTGACGCGTTACTGTGGGAATTGCCGGGAAGGTTTTTGGTAACTGTGCCAGGGATGGAAATCTCTTATGTGCACTGGTGCAAATCAGACAAGGTTACTACTAAAGCAGAAGCATGACACCCAAACAACGTTTATTCGCAAGGCCATACGGTTACAAAGCGAGGGTACACTGGGACTCGTTACAACTCGGTTTACTTAGTCTACCTCGTTTACATTCATGCGGGCGTGCCTTGTGGACGTCGAGGCTCCTCCACGTGTCTCGCCGTCGGAATCAATTGGAGTAGGTTGAGGGGCTGCAGGCTCAGGGTAGCGATGATGGCCATCTCGAGGATTGCTGGCCACAACTCCATTGGAGTGTGTTCCCAGTATGCGACGTAGCACCTCTGGGGTTATTGCAACGCCTTGCCCGGTGGCTGGGGTAGACCTCAGGGGCTCGATCGGCTGTCCAAACAGCACGACGGGGTTGTCGGCGTTGGGCTCGTCCTCTTCTCTCGTCGGGGCTCGACGAATTAGCTCTCCACGAGCTGCGATTAGATCAATAGTGCCCTGATCGCATAGTTCCTCTAGTGCTCTTACGTAGCGCACTAGGTGCAACAATGCAGGGTCTGTTTCGTGGTCTCCGTTGGCAACTTGGGGTGGTCTTCCGTACCCTTCACGTCTGGGGTAGTAGTGGAACGAGCGACAGTCAACTCTGGGCGACAAGTGCCGGAGACGAACAATAGCTTCTCGGGCAGCTAGTTGGATGGCTTGTGGCTCAAAGGAAGTTGTTCTTCCGGTGAACCTGTAGGGGCGTTCGGGTGCGAGACCCCTACCGTAGATGTGTACAGTGGCCCAGAATTGACGGCTTTCACCGCTTACGGGCCCTTGGTACACAACATATTCTGGGGGCTCTTCTAATGCATAGGCACGACGGGTGAGGTTTGCGAGTATGGTCACAAAACCTCCAAGGTTGGTCGCTGTGGTCTCATGGTGCACAATAGGACCAGGCATTGTGGCTTGGTTTAGGATAGCGGCTGGGCTGTGCTGGGTTGAGACTAGCGTGCCCTTTTTATAGGAAAAAGGGGACGGAGTCTTCCTTCGCACGCTTGCGAGAAAGGACTATTTAGGGGGCCGTTCACTGGCGCGTGGTCGACGGCTAGGCTGGTAGGTTGGGCACCGACTGCCAAAGGTGTCGGGTCACTGTGGGGGCTATCTTGCAGGAGAAGCTTGGCTGAGGTTTGGTTAAGGCCTGGTGGGTTGGCTTGCCTAAGATTTTTGTGGCCTGGCTAAGGTAGGATTAGCCAACGGTCAGCCTGGCTCTGATACCAAGTCTGTCGCGACCGGTTTTCCGGACATTAATTTCCAGAAAATGGCCGTCGAGCTCATCAGCCCCAGGATTACTGTTAGCTGATGAGGATCCAACTTGATACAGAAATTCCAAGCAAGAGTACAGAATATGTAGTACAAGACCATCGTGGCCTATGAGTACAACAAATGGTTTCTAGTGGTTGAGGGCGGAAGTGGTTTGTGGATCACCACGGCTATGGGACTCCATTTCCCACGGGAACAGCTGACCAGGTTAACTCCTATCTTCGTGAGGCTGCTATCATCGAGACTGTTATCGCAACGCTCCTCTCCAAGCAAGCAATCTGGCCAAGACAATAGCCAGGGACAAGCCAGTGAGTACTTTGAATGTACTCGCAAACATTAAGAACATAGGTATAATATAGCCGCAGATAAACATGTGTCAAAATATGTTGTGGTTACTCTGATCATTATGAAAAAAAAGGTTAATGATGTATGCGAGTAAATATTTAAGGAATGCATGGGCAATCAAACAAGTAGATGAAATAATATAATGTGCCACAGTCGGGCGTCTGGGCGACACCACATAAAGGGCTTTAAAAGAAATGCCACAGTCGGGCGTCTGAGCGACACCACATAAAAGGGCTTTAAAAGAAATGCCACAGTCGGGCGTCTGAGCGACACCACATAAAGGGCTTTAAAAGAAATGCCATAGTCGGGCATCTGAGCGACACCACATAAAGGGCTTTAAAAGAAATGCCACAGCCGGGTGTCTGAGCGACACCACAGAAAGGGCTTTAAAAAGAAATCATAGTGAATATCCCGGAGGTGGAAGCATCCCAGAGATATTCGATGATAACAATAATATCACGGGTTAGTCAGCAATGATAATAGTCATAATCTTCACAAGTCACAAGTAGTAAATCCCGTTCTGGTTTAACAGTTTCACCTCCGAAGACCGACACTAAGACCGACACTCGACCCATCCCAGACTGTAATCCTTAACCATGGACACGGCTATTCGAATAGGTTTAATCTCTGCAGAGGGTGTACTCTTTACCCACGAGTAACGGATTCCTTTAGTCCATCGGGACTAATTCCGTCTACGGTCTTTTAATTGAAAACACACCTGACTTGCACACACCAGCTCAACTCACCGGTGTCTGGAATCACCCACGACACCTGTCAAGCAAACTCTAAGTGGGGAGGCTACAACCTCGACGTAGCATGGGATCAAATTTCTATTCGCGCGCTCTAAGGGGTATCCCCCTCTCGGTCCCAACCAGATACACCCATGCCCCCGGACCAGGTGGCATGCCTACCGGATGCAGCCGGTATCTTCCACCATGGTCTCTCTGTACGGTGTGTGCCAAGACAAGGGTTAACAACTTACTGAACCATACCCTACTTACGGTAGGGACCTGTGGCAGTACGAAACAAGTATGGGGGTTACCGGAACAAGACTCGATCTATGGTCGACTCAGGGGGTAGTAATAATTCTGCATGATTGGCATAACAATGTATGTATTTCAACCCACAGATAGAAACTCCACACGACATACCCCATCATGCCATACCGGACACGACCGTCTCAACGGAGGACTAGGGACAAGACCGCGTCTACCCAAGACAGAGGCCTTCCCGGCATTCCTTCCGGTATGCATGAAGAGTGTATGGCGGTGATTTCCATCACAAAACATGTCAACTCCATATGCATGAAATTCACAAATAAGCACTTATGAGTAGGATCACGTCCTCACATAAAATGACACATGCACGTGCCGGGGTGGTGTTGTCACCGAGTCAAACAACACACATAAAAAAATTTCACCAGGGTTCAGAATGCTTGCCTTTAGGTCATCGAAAAGAAGGGTGCATCCAAATCACCTTGAAACCTTCAAAAATCCTATTTAAAAGGATATGTATGAATTAACACATACGACTAAAACAGCACAAAAGTTGTTTTGAAATTTTTTCAAATAAATCTTAAAATAAACTAGACAAAATTTAAGAAATGTAGGAAAAAGAATCAATTCATTTGGAGTTGTATTTAAAGAGTTATAGTCAGTCAAAGTTTAGTCAAATCTGTTATTAAAAAATATATATATAAAAGAAAACGATTCGGACGGAATACGCTTTCGGTGCAGAGGAGGCGTACTTGAGATTTTACGCCTCCACTTATCCACGTGGACGGCGTGGGGTGTCGCTGACAGTGGGCCCGCCTGGCCCACTGGTCAGGTTTGACCAGCCCCCACTCCCTCCTCTTCCTCGCCCGAGCAGAGGCGGGACGTCCGGCGTTCGTCGCCGGCGAACGGCGGTCCTTCGTGGGCATCTGAGTGCAGGGATGGATCCGCCACTCCTAGACGGTCCTCCCGGTGGTCGTAGGGTTGTCCGAGGTGAAGGGAATCGCAGGCATACACTCTGGACTAAAGGGTTTGGTAGGGTTGGCTACAAGCATGAGAAAGGACAAGATCACTAGAGCAAGAAATAATAGGGTTGCTGTAGAAAACACAAGTCTGGTCCAGAATGAAGAAGAGGTTGGTTCACTCAAATTACCCAAAGAACAACTCTATGTTTTTGCATAAAGTGGAATCATATATTGCTACTAACATCTCATAATTTTGGTGGAGGCTAGAAAGAAATATTTAAATGGGTTGTAGTGCAAACATGCCCACTGGACCAGAGAAGAAAATTTGGGGTAGAGCTCAATTTATATCAAGAATAAAGGATATTTCTACACAAAAGTGATTTAATAGCATCACATGACATCTCCAAATTTTGGTGGGATTTTTGAGATAATTTATCACATGATTGCAGTTCAAATATAGCCATATAGACAAGGGAAGTCATTTTTCAAGAAAAATAAAGACTAAGCAATTTAGTTATGTAATTAGTTTCTGCTAAAAGAAAAGTTTTTCTTGAGAGTTTTAAACAAGTCCAATAACATGTTTGAAAAGTTTCACTTTGGGGGAGAAACTTCATAAAAACCAAGGTAAAAAAATGAAAAGGGAGCTCAGAAAATAAAAGTTTTAATTCCTCGCAAAATTTTAATTAATAAAACAAGGTCAAAAATTTTGGGGTGTCACACTTATTGCTTCGAAGTTAATGGTCAATATTTTATTCTTAGACCATTGGTTACCGAACCACCATTCTAACATTCATCGTGCTACTTAAGCCCATATTTCGGGTGCACCTTTCAACCAATATTTAACTGTGTATGTTTTCCTCGAGCATACATCATTATATCATTTGATCTGACTAATGTTATCTCCTTGTTCACATAATTGTGGAAACCCATCTTTTGGAAGTCTCGATGAATTGTCGCTGAGTTCATCAACTACCTCCTTATCCCTTCATTGGTTTAATTATGAGCTTTTGTTTCGGAACTCGCTTCTGTAGTAAATTTCCCGAGAATCTTACAATGTCGTCTCGTCAAATTTGTTTTGCACCGTTTCTTCTCAGGCATCCTGAGTCTGAGTTATCCTAACACCAATCAGATCTAAATCTCGGTCAGATATGATGGTTGGAACATTTTTCCAAGAGTTATAACACTGGTCTTTTATGACCCGGTAAGGTGATGGCATGCCCAGCACACCTGGCCGGATGACCTGCTGTTATAGTTTCCTTATTAGCAAGGTTATTCATTCTTCCATGAGGAAATTGAAAGACTTATTCTACAAGTTGTTCCTGATGGATCCTTCCTGTATCCAAAGTCTGACCTTCGCTTGAAGACCATGCCAATGCTACCTCGAAGCATGTCTGTGGTACTCCGATTTTCAATAAGAGCATTTGAAGAACAATGCTAAATTTACTTTGTCCATTATCCAAATACCGTTTTTTGGGTAATGTCATGAAATTCCTTTCCCCTTACCTAAACGGTTATCTACTTTCTATCCTGTCATGGATATCATGCTCTGCTTGTCCTTGGGAAGGAAATATCCCTGAAACATGTGTTTAAACACATTTACCTTTCCATTGTTCTGTTTAATCTGATGGTCACCTTTTCCTTTTCATTGATTTGTTTAACCTTTCTCGTGATCTATATGATCTAGGCAGTAATTTTCTCCTGCTTATGTAAACACCTTGGTGTACAACCGTGTCAGTAAGACCCTGTTGCATTTGTTGATGGCATTTCCGTAACCACCGATGGACGAGAACTTTGCCTATTGGTCCGCCTCGTTTAACGAGAAGGAAATGGTTCTCTTCGTCCCTCGCCCTAGGTACCAACGTTGTTGCCGACGTAACTGACATGGTACTTTCTGACATGCCTTGCTATCATGACCGTGCAAGATGTCACTGCTCCTTAAAAAAACACATGGTGGGCCCATAACCCACGGTTCCACAGGATCGAAACCTGACTCTCCTGTACACCCCCAGTTTCCAAAGTTATTCCTCGCGCTTGACTTCTTATGTAACTCACGGGCCACTTGCTAAGTGATCTATTCGGGTATCAGACGCAATACTTATTCTCGTTGCCCTGAACCCCTTTCACCTTCTGATTAGGCATCGAACGCTTGCATATCCGTTTGAAACTTCTCATGGTACCTCCTTACTTTGCTCTCGATATTTTCAGAGGTTTCAATTCGAGAGTTACTTTCCCCCCACCTTCCCCGATGTTATCAACAAGTTAGTCAACCTAGCAGAGGTCTATTCTCCCAGCCCCTTTATTCTTTCGTAAGTACGATGGAGTTCCCAAAGAAAGGATGTCAACTTCTTCATGAGAACCTGAAGCAGAGAAATGAAGACATCAACGTAATGGCTCGACTGCTTCGAGAAGAGCAACCAGGATTGATAACGCTCGTTAGAATTCCGTAACCAATCCCTCCCCCCCCCCCCTTACTCCCCTCCTAAATCTCGGGACGAGATTTCTTGTAGTGGAGGAGAATTGTGACGCTCGGATAATTAAGCTACAGTAAACCTCTGCTAATGATGCCACGTCACCTCGGTTAATGTTGATAAACTCGCGTTAGTTCAAAACGATTCAAATTCAAATTTAAAGTATAGGCAAACAACAAAAGTTTTTAAACAATAAAACTAAAATGTACTAGAGGTACCAGATAATGCATAGATAATTATGGTGGAGAAACCAAACTTTAATATAAAGTTTAAAGGCTCTAAATTAATTATAACAATGGCTAAAAACAAATATTTAAATGCCTTCTAAATTATAGATGTGCAAAATATTTCATTTAGGTACCAAACTTTTTGTGACCGTGTCTCATTTTGCCACTCTAAATATGGAGCCAGTTTTATATTTTGTAAAACTATTTTACTAACTAAAATAAAGGAAAGAGAAGCAATAAAAAGAAAAGACAAGAAAGGCAAAAAAGAAAAGGGCCGATCCCCCCCCCCACTGGGCCAACGGGCCCAGCTGGCCAGCCAGGCCCACCCCGCGCCCCTGGCCTATATGGCCTGCCCCCCGGCCAACCCTAGCCGCACCATCCCACACTCCTCGATCCCCATCTCTCTCCCTCGCTTCCCACATCTGCCGCCACCCGTGTTCTCGCACATATCGCGCCAGGGAGAGGAGCTCCCCACGCTCGTCCCCTTCGTGAGCGCCTCCTACCGCCACAAACGCAAGCCGCTCCGGCGATGCTTCGCTACCCTGCTACCCACCGGCTCCCTTCCTCCCCTTCCTCTGCGCCTCCCCGTCGCCCCTGCCTGACTGCCTCGTCACCGGCGGCCCGCACCGCGTCGGCCATCGGAGCAACCAGCCAGCACCACCGGCTCCTCCCGCATGACGCCTGCGTCGTTCTCCATCGTCCGCATCTGCTCGTCGCCCTGCTCACCGTTGCCGCCTCGCCATCGCCGGACAAGGCCAAAGAAAGTTATCCCTAGAAAATCATATAGTCTGGCTATGCTCCATCTTAATCACACAAAATATTCACATCATGCACAACCCCGATGACAAGCCAAGCAATTGTTTCATACTTTTGACGTTCTCAAACCTTTTCAACTTTCACGCAATACATGAGCGTGAGCCATGGACATAGCACTATAGGTGGAATAGAACATGATGAGGGTTATGTGGAGAAGACAAAAAGGAGAAAGTCTCACATCGGCGCGGCTAATCAACGGGCTATGGAGATGCCCATCAATTGATGTCAATGTGAGGAGTAGGGATTGCCATGCAACGGATGCACTAGAGCTATAAGTGTATGAAAGCTCAAACTGAAACTAAGTGGGTGTGCATCCAACTTGCTTGCTCATGAAGACCTAGGGCATTTGAGGAAGCCCATCGTTGGAATATACAAGCCAAGTTCTATAATGAAAATTCCCACTAGTATATGAAAGTGATAACTCAAGAGACTCTCTATATGAAGAACATGGTGCTATTTTGAAGCACAAATGTGTTAAAAGGATAGTAACATTGCCCCTTCTTTCTTTTTCTCTCATTTTTTTGTTTTTTTGGGCCTTCTCTTTTTTTAATATATTTTTTTATTTTTTTTATTTTTTCGTCCGGAGTCTCATCCCGACTTGTGGGGGAATCATAGTCTCCATCATCCTTTCCTCACTGGGGCAATGCTCTAATAATGATGACCATCACACTTTTATTTACTTACAACTCAATATTACAACTCCTGCTAGTTGCGTTACTGCTGCTGCTCTTGAACTACTTGCTGCGGCTGCTGTTGTTTGCTTTGCCTAAGGCTGCTGTTGCTTGCTCTGGCTAATTCCGCTGCTGCTCCCTGCACCTTGCTTCCCAGCACCGGCTGGTTCTGGCCGCCGCGCTCGTGCGTAGGAGAGCACAACGGCTGGTTGTGTCTCTAGCACGTACAGCCGGCCCTCTAATTAGCATAAGGGTTAATCCCCAATTAAACAATGTGTGATGGGAGTGAAATTTGCTATAGAGCGGCACGTGCAAAGGGTTCATGTTTAACTGGACAACGTAGCAGTTGTGAGCATGTTAAATGACCAGACAAAGAAGCCTTTTACTGTTGGGCCAATGACACGTGGGGCCCGGCCCCGGAACATTTTTATATATAAAAAAACAACAACAAACAAAATTTTAAAAAGTAAATAAATAAATAATAATTAAAATAATTAATTAATTAATTAAGTTAATTAATCATAATTAGTTTAATCTGATCACTAATTAACCTAATTAACTGTTAGTTAATTAAACAGTCTATGACAAATGGGCCCCGCCCGTCAGTTTGACCAGTCAACACATCTGTTGACTATTGACGTCATGCTAACATCATGCTGATGCAATAGTACTAATTTCGAATTAATTTAGTAATAATAATTTAGAAAATGATTTAAATCTTTTAAAGTTAATATAAAATAAACCGTAGCTCAGATGAAAAAACTTTGTACATGAAAGTTGCTCAGAACGACGAGACGAATCCGGATACGCAGCCCGTTCGTCCGCCACACATCCCTAGCATAGCAAACACGCAACTTTCCCCCTCCGGTTCATCTGTTTGAAAACGCGGAACACCGGGGATACTTTCCCGGATGTTCCCCCTTCGCCGGTATCACCTACCAATACGTTAGGTCACCCCTAGCACCGCATATTGCCGCGTCTTGCTTTGTGTTACATTTGATTGCTCTGTTATTTATTGTGTTCCCCCTCCATTACTTCTTTCCGTTAGACTCTGAGACCGGTGCCGATGTCCGTGTGTTCAACTACACCGAAGATGACCCCTCCTTCTTGCCAGAGCAACCAGGCAAGCCCCCCTTGATCACCAGATATCGCCTATTCTTCTCTATACTGCTTGCATTAGAGTAGTGTAGCATGTTACTGCTTTCAGTTAATCCTATACTGCTGCATAGCCTGTCCTTGCTACTACTGTTTTTACCTTTACCTGCTATCCTACTGCTTAGTATAGGATGCTAGTGTTCCATCAGTGGCCCTACACTCTTGTCCGTCTGCCATGCTATACTACTGGGCTATGATCACTTCGGGAGGTGATCACGGGCATATACTATATACTTTACACTGTTACCTTACCTGTGATATTGTTCGGAGATGGGGGCTGAAGGGGCAGGTGGCTCCATCCCGGTAGAGGTGGGACTGGGTTCTGGACGGCCCCCGACTGTTACTTTGTTGCGGAGCAACAGGGCAGGTTGAGACCACCTAGGAGAGAGGTGGGCCTGGCCCTGGTCGGGGTTCGCGGATACTTAACACTCTTAACGAGATCTTGGTATTTGTGAGTCTGGCCATTTGGTCTATACGCACTAACCAACTACGTGGGAAAGTTATGGGCACTCGACGTCGTGGTATCAGCCGAAGCACTTCGTGACGTCAGCGACTGAGCGGCGCGCGCCGGATTGGACTGGAACGCCTGCTAGGCTAGGTCTGCTTCCGGTCGCCCTCGCAACGTGCAGGTGTGCAATGGGCGATGGGCCCAGACCCCTGCGCCATAGGATTTAGACCGGCGTGCTGACCTCTCTGTTGTGCCTAGGTGGGGCTGCGACGTGTTGATCTTCCGCGGCCAGGCATGACCCAGAAAAGTGTGTCCGGCCAAATGGGATTGAGCGTGTTGGGTTATGTGGTGCACCCCTGCAGGGAAGTTTATCTATTCGAATAGCCATGTCCCTCGGTAAAAGGACAACCCGGAGTTGTACCTTGACCTTATGACAACTAGAACCGGATACTTAATAAAACACACCCTTCCAAGTGCCAGATACAACCCGGTGATCGCTCTCTAACAGGGCGACGAGGAGGGGATCGCCGGGTAGGTTTATGCTATGCGATGCTACTTGGAGGACTTCAGTCTACTCTCTTCTACATGCTTCAAGACGGAGGCTGCCAGAAGCGTAGTCTTCGACCGGATTAGCTATCCCCCTCTTATTCTGGCTTTCTGCAGTTCAGTCCACCAATATGGCCCTTTACACATATACCCATGCATATGTAGTGTAGCTCCTTGCTTGTGAGTACTTTGGATGAGTACTCACGGTTGCCTTGTTCCCCCTTTTCCCCCTTTCTTTACCCGATTGCTGCAACCAGACGATGGAGTCCAGGAGCCAGACGCCACCGTTGACGACGACTCCTACTACACCAGAGGTGCCTACTATTACGTGCAGCCCGCTGACGACGACCAGGAGTAGTTAGGAGGATCCCAGGCAGGAGGCCTGTGCCTCTTTCGATCTGTATCCCAGTTTGTGCTAGCCTTCTTAAGGCAAACTTGTTTAACTTATGTATGTCTCAGATATTGTTGCTTCCGCTGACTCGTCTATGATCGAGCACTTGTACTCGAGCCCTCGAGGCCACTGGCTTGTATTATGATGCTTGTATGACTTATTTATGTTTCAGAGTTGTGTTGTGATATCTTCCCGTGAGTCCCTGATCTTGATCGTACACGTTTGCGTGCATGATTAGTGTACGATTTAATTGGGGGCGTCACATGTTTCTAATCATGGCATGAATACTAAGACACGAGTGATTCAAAGCAATAGTCTATCATTTGACATAAAAACAATAATACTTCAAGCCTACTAATAAAGCAATCATGTCTTTTCAAAATAACAAGGCCAAAGAAAGTTATCCCTAGAAAATCATATAGTCTGGCTATGCTCCATCTTAATCACACAAAATATTCACATCATGCACAACCCCGATGACAAGCCAAGCAATTGTTTCATACTTTTGACGTTCTCAAACCTTTTCAACTTTCACGCAATACATGAGCGTGAGCCATGGACATAGCACTATAGGTGGAATAGAACATGATGAGGGTTATGTGGAGAAGACAAAAAGGAGAAAGTCTCACATCGGCGCGGCTAATCAACGGGCTATGGAGATGCCCATCAATTGATGTCAATGTGAGGAGTAGGGATTGCCATGCAACGGATGCACTAGAGCTATAAGTGTATGAAAGCTCAAACTGAAACTAAGTGGGTGTGCATCCAACTTGCTTGCTCATGAAGACCTAGGGCATTTGAGGAAGCCCATCGTTGGAATATACAAGCCAAGTTCTATAATGAAAATTCCCACTAGTATATGAAAGTGATAACTCAAGAGACTCTCTATATGAAGAACATGGTGCTATTTTGAAGCACAAATGTGTTAAAAGGATAGTAACATTGCCCCTTCTCTCTTTTTCTCTCATTTATTTGTTTTTTTTGGGCCTTCTCTTTTTTTAATATATTTTTTTATTTTTTTTATTTTTTCGTCCGGAGTCTCATCCCGACTTGTGGGGGAATCATAGTCTCCATCATCCTTTCCTCACTGGGGCAATGCTCTAATAATGATGACCATCACACTTTTATTTACTTACAACTCAATATTACAACTCCTGCTAGTTGCGTTACTGCTGCTGCTCTTGAACTACTTGCTGCGGCCGCTGTTGTTTGCTTTGCCTAAGGCTGCTGTTGCTTGCTCTGGCTAATTCCGCTGCTGCTCCCTGCACCTTGCTTCCCAGCACCGGCTGGTTCTGGCCGCCGCGCTCGTGCGTAGGAGAGCACAACGGCTGGTTGTGTCTCTAGCACGTACAGCCGGCCCTCTAATTAGCATAAGGGTTAATCCCCAATTAAACAATGTGTGATGGGAGTGAAATTTGCTATAGAGCGGCACGTGCAAAGGGTTCATGTTTAACTGGACAACGTAGCAGTTGTGAGCATGTTAAATGACCAGACAAAGAAGCCTTTTACTGTTGGGCCAATGACACGTGGGGCCCGGCCCCGGAACATTTTTATATATAAAAAAACAACAACAAACAAAATTTTAAAAAGTAAATAAATAAATAATAATTAAAATAATTAATTAATTAATTAAGTTAATTAATCATAATTAGTTTAATCTGATCACTAATTAACCTAATTAACTGTTAGTTAATTAAACAGTCTATGACAAATGGGCCCCGCCCGTCAGTTTGACCAGTCAACACATCTGTTGACTATTGACGTCATGCTAACATCATGCTGATGCAATAGTACTAATTTCGAATTAATTTAGTAATAATAATTTAGAAAATGATTTAAATCTTTTAAAGTTAATATAAAATAAACCGTAGCTCAGATGAAAAAACTTTGTACATGAAAGTTGCTCAGAACGACGAGACGAATCCGGATACGCAGCCCGTTCGTCCGCCACACATCCCTAGCATAGCAAACACGCAACTTTCCCCCTCCGGTTCATCTGTTTGAAAACGCGGAACACCGGGGATACTTTCCCGGATGTTTCCCCCTTCGCCGGTATCACCTACCAATACGTTAGGTCACCCCTAGCACCGCATATTGCCGCGTCTTGCTTTGTGTTATATTTGATTGCTCTGTTATTTATTGTGTTCCCCCTCCGTTACTTCTTTCCGGTAGACTCTGAGACCGGTGCCGATGTCCGTGTGTTCAACTACACGGAAGATGACCCCTTCTTCTTGCCAGAGCAACCAGGCAAGCCCCCCTTGATCACCAGATATCGCCTATTCTTCTCTATATTGCTTGCATTAGAGTAGTGTAGCATGTTACTGCTTTCAGTTAATCCTATACTGCTGCATAGCCTGTCCTTGCTACTACTGTTTTTACCTTTACCTGCTATCCTACTGCTTAGTATAGGATGCTAGTGTTCCATCAGTGGCCCTACACTCTTGTCCGTCTGCCATGCTATACTACTGGGCTGTGATCACTTCGGGAGGTGATCACGGGCATATACTATATACTTTACACTGTTACCTTACCTGTGATATTGTTCGGAGATGGGGGCTGAAGGGGCAGGTGGCTCCATCCCGGTAGAGGTGGGACAGGGTTCTGGACGGCCCCCGACTGTTACTTTGTTGCGGAGCAACAGGGCAGGTTGAGACCACCTAGGAGAGAGGTGGGCCTGGCCCTGGTCGGGGTTCGCGGATACTTAACACTCTTAACGAGATCTTGGTATTTGTGAGTCTGGCCATTTGGTCTATACGCACTAACCAACTACGTGGGAAAGTTATGGGCACTCGACGTCGTGGTATCAGCCGAAGCACTTCGTGACGTCAGCGACTGAGCGGCGCGCGCCGGATTGGACTGGAACGCCTGCTAGGCTAGGTCTGCTTCCGGTCGCCCTCGCAACGTGCAGGTGTGCAATGGGCGATGGGCCCAGACCCCTGCGCCATAGGATTTAGACCGGCGTGCTAACCTCTCTGTTGTGCCTAGGTGGGGCTGCGACGTGTTGATCTTCCGCGGCCAGGCATGACCCAGAAAAGTGTGTCCGGCCAAATGGGATTGAGCGTGTTGGGTTATGTGGTGCACCCCTGCAGGGAAGTTTATCTATTCGAATAGCCATGTCCCTCGGTAAAAGGACAACCCGGAGTTGTACCTTCACCTTATGACAACTAGAACCGGATACTTAATAAAACACACCCTTCCAAGTGCCAGATACAACCCGGTGATCACTCTCTAACAGGGCGACAAGGAGGGGATCGCCGGGTAGGTTTATGCTATGCGATGCTACTTGGAGGACTTCAGTCTACTCTCTTCTACATGCTTCAAGACGGAGGCTGCCAGAAGCGTAGTCTTCGACAGGATTAGCTATCCCCCTCTTATTCTGGCTTTCTGCAGTTCAGTCCACCGATATGGCCCTTTACACATATACCCATGCATATGTAGTGTAGCTCCTTGCTTGTGAGTACTTTGGATGAGTACTCACGGTTGCCTTGTTCCCCCTTTTCCCCCTTTCTTTAGCCGATTGCTGCAACCAGACGATGGAGTCCAGGAGCCCGACGCCACCGTTGACGACGACTCCTACTACACCAGAGGTGCCTACTATTACGTGCAGCCCGCTGACGACGACCAGGAGTAGTTAGGAGGATCCCAGGCAGGAGGCCTGCACCTCTTTCGATCTGTATCCCAGTTTGTGCTAGCCTTCTTAAGGCAAACTTGTTTAACTTATGTATGTCTCAGATATTGTTGCTTCCGCTGACTCGTCTATGATCGAGCACTTGTACTCGAGCCCTCAAGGCCACTGGCTTGTATTATGATGCTTGTATGACTTATTTATGTTTCAGAGTTGTGTTGTGATATCTTCCCGTGAGTCCCTGATCTTGATCGTACACGTTTGCGTGCATGATTAGTGTACGATTTAATTGGGGGCGTCACATGTTTCTAATCATGGCATGAATATTAAGACATGAGTGATTCAAAGCAATAGTCTATCATTTGACATAAAAACAATAATACTTCAAGCCTACTAATAAAGCAATCATGTCTTTTCAAAATAACAAGGCCAAAGAAAGTTATCCCTAGAAAATCATATAGTCTGGCTATGCTCCATCTTAATCACACAAAATATTCACATCATGCACAACCCCGATGACAAGCCAAGCAATTGTTTCATACTTTTGACGTTCTCAAACCTTTTCAACTTTCACGCAATACATGAGCGTGAGCCATGGACATAGCACTATAGGTGGAATAGAACATGATGAGGGTTATGTGGAGAAGACAAAAAGGAGAAAGTCTCACATCGGCGCGGCTAATCAACGGGCTATGGAGATGCCCATCAATTGATGTCAATGTGAGGAGTAGGGATTGCCATGCAACGGATGCACTAGAGCTATAAGTGTATGAAAGCTCAAACTGAAACTAAGTGGGTGTGCATCCAACTTTCTTGCTCATGAAGACCTAGGGCATTTGAGGAAGCCCATCGTTGGAATATACAAGCCAAGTTCTATAATGAAAATTCCCACTAGTATATGAAAGTGATAACTCAAGAGACTCTCTATATGAAGAACATGGTGCTATTTTGAAGCACAAATGTGGTAAAAGGATAGTAACATTGCCCCTTCTCTCTTTTTCTCTCATTTTTTTGTTTTTTTGGGCCTTCTCTTTTTTTAATATATTTTTTTATTTTTTTTATTTTTTCGTCCGGAGTCTCATCCCGACTTGTGGGGGAATCATAGTCTCCATCATCCTTTCCTCACTGGGGCAATGCTCTAATAATGATGACCATCACACTTTTATTTACTTACAACTCAATATTACAACTCGATACTAGAACAAAGATATGACTATATGAATGCCTCTGACAGTGTACCAGGATGTGCATTGATCTAGCGTAGCAATGACATCAAAAAAGGACAAGCCATGAAAACATCATGCTAGCTATCTTACGATCATGCAAAGCAATATGTCATTAAATGCTCAAGTCATGGATATGATGATGATGGAAGTTGCATGGCAATATATCTCGGAATGGCTATGTAAATGCCATGATAGGTAGGTATGGTGGCTATTTTGAGGAAGATATAATGAGGCTTATGTGTGATAGAGCGTATCGTATCACGGGGTTTGGATGCACCGGCAAAGTTTTCACCAACTCTCGATGTGAGAAAGGGCAATGCACGGTACCGAAGAGGCTAGCAATGATGGAAGGGTGAGAGTGCGTATAATCCATGGACTCAACATTAGTCATAAAGAACTCACATACTTATTGCAAAAATCTATTAGTCATCGAAACAAAGTACTACGCGCATGCTCCTAGGGGGATAGATTGGTAGGAAAATACTATCGCTCGTCCCCGACCGCCACTCATAAGGAAGACAATCAATAAATACCTCATGCTCCAACTTCGTTACATAACGGTTCACCATACGTGCATGCTACGGGAATCACAAACCTCAACACAAGTATTTCTACTAATCCACAACTACCCACTAGCATGACTCTAATATCACCATATTTATATCACAAAACTATTGCAAGGAATCAAACATATCATATTTAGTGATCTATAAGTTTTATGTAGGATTTTATGACTAACCATGTGAATGACCAGTTCCTGTCATCTCTCTAAATAGATATAAGTGAAGCAAGAGAGTTTAATTATTTCTACAAAAGATATGCCCATGATCTAACAAATATAAGTGAAGCTAAAGAGCATTCTACAAATGGTGGTTGTCTAAGTGAAGAGAAACAGGCAATCCAACTTCAAATGATATAAGTGAAGCACATGAAGCATTCTATAAAGCCATACTCAAAAGATATAAGTGAAGTGCAAAGAGCATTCTATAAATCAACCAAGGACTATCTCATACGAGCATGGTGCATAAAAGAAAAATGAAAACTAAATGCAAAAGAAGCTCCAAGATTGCACATATCGCAAGAACAAAACGAATCCGAAAACATACCGATACTTGTTGAAGAAAGAGGGGATGCCTTCCGGGGCATCCCAAAGCTTAGACGCTTGAGTCTCCTTGAATATTTACTTGGGGTGCCTCATGCATCCCCAATCTTGATATCTTGCCTCTCTTCCTTCTTCTCACATCGAAACCTTCTCGAGCATCGAACACTTCATCCACACAAAACTTCAACAGAAAACTTGGTAAGATCCGTTAGTATAATAAAGCAAATCACTACTCTAAGTACTGTTGCAAACCAATTCATATTTTGTTTTTGCATTGTGTCTACTGTAATATAACTTTTCCATGGCTTAATCTACTGATATAAATCGATAGTTTCATCAAAACAAGCAAACTATGCATCAAAAACAGAATCTGTCTAAAACAGAACAGTCTGTAATAATCTGAACATTCACCATAATTATGATACTTTAAAAATTCTGCCAAAATTAGGAAAAATAAAAAAAATTGTATATAAAGACAGTTCAAAAATAGTCAGAACCATTTGACGTTCCAGTAAAAAATTAAAAATCTTGCACTACAGCCAAAGTTTCTGTCCTGCACCATACAAACCAACAAGCAGTGTGAACATCCCAAAGGCAAACCTTGGCACATTATTTTTATTTATAAAATTTATAAAATCACACAACATAAATAAATGACTCTCTAAAACTTCCGGGTTGTCTCCTTGGCAGCGTTTTCTTTAAAGCCATTAAGCTAGGCATATAGTGCTCAAGTAGTGAATCCACCCAGATCCCAAGGTATATCAAATCCAATTTTAATTAGCAATGATTTGGCATTTAGTAGTGAGCACAATGCAACATATATCATGCAACAACGAAGTCTAACTCTCTTCCTATGCATCGGCATGTCATAAAAGAACAATTCATGCACAAAAAGTAAAGGCCAATGCATAGTATAAACAGTTTCTTGCAATTTTATCGTGTTGGAAACATAGAGAGGTGGAGATATAGTTCCTCTCTCATAATAATTGCAAGTAGGAGCAGCAAGCACATGCATATTATATTCATCAAAATCATCATGTGCAACGGTATAAGGCAACCCATCAATATAATCCTTAATAAGGGTAAACTTCTTCGATATAGTGTAGTTTGGAGAATTCAAAAAGATAATAGGACTATCATGTGTGGGTGCAATAACAACAATTTCATGTTTAACATAAGGAACTATAGCAATTTCATCTCCATAAGCATAATTCATATTGGCATCTTGGCCACAAGCATAGCAAGCATCATCAAAAAGGGATATTTCAAGAGAATCAACGGGATCATAACAATCATCATAGCAATCATCCTTCAGTAAGCACGAATGGAAATTAAACAATGTATGAGTTGAAGAGTTACTCTCATTAGAAGGTGGGCACGGGTAGCTAATCCGCTCTTCCTCCTTTTGTTCTTCGCTCTCCTCATCATCTTTTTCATCCAATGAGCTCACAGTTTCATCAATTTCTTCTTCCATAGATTCCTACAAAATATTAGTCTCTTCTTGGACAACGGAGACTTTCTCAATAAGCGCATCAATATAGGAATTATATTCGTAATTATCATAGCAATATTTCAATATAGCAAAATTTTCAGGCCTATAAACATCATCATCAAAAGCTTCATACTTTTCAGACAGATTCAATTTCATAAGCACCCTTAAAAGCAACAAATTCTTCTATTTGTTCCACATCATATTAATCATATATACCTCTAGCATAAGAAGCTAAGGTTTCATTATCATTAAATTTGCATGAAAAGGGAAGGTGTGGAGCCTTCATCCTAGAGCAACAACTATAATCATAACTCAAGCATACTTGCCGAGCATACCACTTAAACATATAAATTTCATCCCATAATAGTTTCCCTTTTTGAGTCAAGTGATAATCCCTAAAGTATTCATGTTGATCCAACGTTACTCCCATTACCAAATTGAATGGGGTTTTCTCTGGATTATCAAAGTAGTACATAATATCTGTCACATAACGAGCATCGAGGGTTTTAGGAGGTTCCTCATCTAAATGAGTAGCAAGTAAACCTTTCTTTTGGTATTTCGTGTTCCATATCCATAACTAAGGATAGAGAACAACTAAGAACAGCAAATAAAAATTACTTAGTGATAAAGCAAACAAGCACACACGGGAATATTCACCCCACGCTATTGCTCCCCGGCAACGGCGCCAGAAAAAGGTCTTGATAACCCACAAGTATAGGGGATCAATTGTAGCCTCTTTTGATAAGCAAGAGTGTCGAGCACAACGAGGAGCTAAAGGTAGAACAAATATTCCCTCAAGTTCTATCGACCACCGATACAACTCTACCACGCTTGATGTTCGCTTTACCTAGAACAAGTATGAAACTAGAAGTACTTTGTAGGTGTTTTCGGATAGGGTTGCAAGAATATAAAGAGCACGCAAATAAAAAGTAGGGGTTGTTAAGGTAAAGAAGCAATAAAGTAAATATAGCGAGTGTGGAAAAGTGGTGGTAGGAGTTGCGAAATTGTCCCTAAGCAATTGACTACTTTATTTGACTGGTAGCAAGTTTGATGTAGGAGAGGCCACTGCTAGCATGTCATCCCTTAGTTGGAATTCTATGCACTTATGATTGGAACTATTAGCAAGCATCCGCAACTACTAAGGTTCATTAAGGTAAAAACCAACCATAACATTAAGACATATTGGTCCCCCTTCAATCCCGTATGCATCAATTTCTATGCTACGCTGAAGCTTCTATCACCCTTTCCCTCCAATAATAGTCCTATCAACATAAAACTAACCCTATGGTGTGATCCACGCACACGCTCATATGATGGGCACCAAAGGACAGCAACATAACCACAAGCAAATTAAATCAATCATAACAATTCATCAACCACCGATAGGACAACGAAAATCTACTCGGACATCGTAGGATGGCAACACATCATTGGATAATAATATGAAGCATAAAGCACCATGTTCAAGTAGAGGGTACAGCGGATTGCGGGAGAGTGGACCGCTGTAGATAGATGGGGGAAGGTGATGGAGATGTTGGTGAGGATGGCGGAGGTGTTGGTGTAGATCGCGGTGATGATGATGGCCCCCAATGGCACTCCGGCGCCACCGGAAGCGAGGGGGAGAGAGCCCCCCTCCTTCTTCTTCTTCCTTGACCTTCTCCCTAGATGGGAGAAGGGTTTCCCCTCTGGTCCATGGTCACCATGGCGTGGGAGGGGTGAGAGCCCCTCCGAGATTGGATCTGTCTCTCTCTGTTTCTACGTTCTTTCCTGGCTGCCCTTTCACCGTTTCGTATATATATGGAGATCCATAACTCCGATTGGCCTGAAACCTTCACCGTGATTTTTACCAAAAGTTAGCTTTCTTGTGGCCGAAGAAGGGCATCAACCGCCTTACGGGTGGCCCACGAGGGTGAGGGGCGCGCCCCCGTGCCTCGTGGCCACCTCGGGCATCGTCTTGCGTTGATTCTTCTTCCGGAATTCTCCAAATATTCCAAAAATATTCTCCGTCCGTTTTTATCCCGTTTGGATTCCGTTTGATATGGATATTCTGCAAAACATAAAACATGCAACAAATAGGAACTGGCACTGGGCACTGGATCAATATGTTAGTCCCAAAAATAGTATAAAAAGTTGCCAAAAAGTATATGGAAGTTGTATAGTATTTGCACGGAACAATAAAAAATTATAGATATGACGGAGACGTATCAGTATTAAACCTGAGGATGTTAAAAATTTACCTCCTATTGAAGAAATACATGGCCTTAATACATCACCACCGCCTAAGGTGGTAGAGGTAAATTCTCTAATGAAATTCAATGATAATGACAATCCTCACAATATGCACCCTAGCCAATGCCTTTATGAGTTTGAGAATTACATTAGAAAACAAGATCACTTCAATGCAAATGTTATGAAATAATTGAAATATGCAAACATGTTTAATCATAATGGGTTGAATCATGGATACTAGGTTAAACATATTTACAAAAACAGAAAAAGTCGAGTTCATACCCATTTCTCTCTGCCACGGCCAGTTCACTTGATTTGAATAAACTCACACCTACTAAAATATCTTTGCAAATGGCTGATAAATCAACTACCATACCTATCGGTATTTGTGAGGATGTGCCCGTTATTGTTGCTAATGTTACTATTTTGAATGACTTTGTTATACTTGAGATGCCCGAGGATGACAACATGTCGATTATCCTTAGTAGACCCTTCTTGAACACTGCAGGGGCTGTTATTGATTGCAATAAAAGCAAGGTCACTTTTCATATCAATGGTAATCAGCATACGGTGCACTTTCCGAAGAAACAATTCCAAGTGAATGGTATTAATGTTATTGAAAAATCTCCGACAATCACTATTGGAAGTTTTCAACTACCTCTACCTACTGTCAAAAAGAAATATGAAATGCTTATTGTTGGGGATGTTCATATCCCCGTTGAGGTAACCTAGTGATTTACGAAAGTTCTTCGGTTTCATGCTAATCGAAAGTGGTTGTTAATATGACATGATCAACCTTATTAATGGATCATTTTTGAGAGGTATGAAGTTGATGAATTTAGTGAGCACTACCTTCTGTCCCTACCTTTTGTTTTCTATTTTTACTAGTTAAATAAAATAAAATGCCATGTTTTGTCTGTTTTCTGAATTTCCCGTGCAATAAAAAATGACCCAAAAATAAAAGTTCTTAGAATGCCCTGAAAATTTAATATGAATTTTTTCTGAATATTTAAGAATTTCTGGTACAAATAATATCAGAGGGAGGTGCACCAGGTGGGCACAACCCACCTGGGCGCGCCAGGACCCCCAAGCGCGCCCTGGTGGGTTGTGGTCCCCACGTGGGTCCTCTCACTTATCTCTTTACACCACATCATCACCTACTTCCAGAAAAAATTATCCATTGCTCTCTCTCTCTCTCTCTCTCTCTCTCTCTCTCTCTCTCTCTCTCTCTCTCTCTCTCTCTCTCTCTTTCTCTCGCGTTCTTGCTCTCAAACCCGCGGATATCGATCTCTTTGGTCGAAGCTCCATTTCTAAAACTATTTCAAGGGATTGTTGCTTGGTATGTGACTCCACCATTTGTCCAATTAGTTTTTGTTTTAGTGGTTTATATTTTGAATAATTAGCTAGTCTTGGTGCTCCTGTAGATGAGCTTGCATGTTGAATTCTTAGAGCTCTAAGTAGTTTGAATGCTTGTTATGGCCTCTATGTATCCCTATTAGTAGTTGTTATCAATCTTATAAAGTTTTGTTGAGAAAAAATTTGTGGACTAAAAATTTTAGAAATTTTGTTCATAGGAAAAGGATGAATATCTTTAGGAAATTTGCTTCCAAGAAGAACTCCAAGGGAGTTATTAGGGAGTCATCTGATAGTGATATCCACCCCCGGAGGTTGGCGGAGGTATGACCGTGCGAATGGACGCATACCCCGTTCATGGAAGAGTCTGGGATCCTTCAGGAGTTTACAGAATATGCAGCTAATGCCGGCCTCACCGACTTCATCGCAACTAAGTGTGAACAGTATCATCTCCTCACAAACATCTTTGTTCAAAGCTTTAATTTGCTTCCTAGGAATAATCCTCCTGAGGTGCAATTTAGTTTATATGTCGATTTCCATCAGATATCGCTTATTGAGTTTTGTGAAATATGCTTGCTTCCTGATGATGGTGATTTGGTAGAGCCTAGGCCGATAGAGTTTGAGGTCTTTTATCGTACCTTGACAGTGGGAGATGAGAGAGGGGTGTCGGGTATCACTGCCGCTGGCTTGCATTTTCCTGTTGTTCATTACTTTGCTCTTTCCATTGCAAAATGTTTTCTTGGTAGAGAGAAGGTGGGTACACTCAGTTCACTAGACCTTGTTGTTTTACGTCATGCACTAGAGGGTGACAACACTTATAGCTTGGGAGCTACTGTGGCACGTTGCCTCGAGTTAATAAGTCCAAGGGTAAAATACATGGTGGTATTTCCGCTACTCGCTTGGCAGCTCGCTTTAATGTTGAGACACGCCTTCATGATTACCCTCTGCCCAAGGTTTACCTAGATCGCACAACCATGGAACACCACCATTTTATTGCATGAGATTATCCAAACATTTCTATTCTGTATAACCTAGTTTCAGCGTGGAAACTCATGATATTATTCCATTGCCTGGTCATGCTTTGTTTGATCCTGTTGCGAGGGGCGGATATAGGATTATGCCTGCAGATATCATCGCCTACCGGAATGACTAGGCTGCAGCAGAGGAGGAGCCTCAGCAGTGGGATGCGTGGATGCCTGCTCCTCAGCACCCCGACTACTATCCAGGCTACTGATCAATTACCAAGTTAGGCCAAAAGCCTAAGCTTGGGGGAGTACGTGTTTCTCACCGTCATTACATTCATGTTCACACATATCATTTCGTTGTCGGTGTTCACACTTTTTCGGTGTATTATCCATGCTTAAATTTATTTTCTTGCTTTCTTCTTGTGTGTTTGAAAAACCTTAGAAAAACCAAAAAACCCAGTTGTAGTTACTTTACTTTCTTTGCATGCTTAGTGGTAATACTTAAAAGAAAACCCAAAAATATTTCCTTGTTCTTCTTTTGCTTTTTGGGAGCTTTCCCGTGTAAATAGTTTTTCTCGTTTTTGCTTTCCCATTTTATTTGCTTGTTCTATAAAATCAAAAACTCCAAAAATATTTCAGTGTGTTTCTTTGAGTTTCTTTTCTTTTTTATTTGAGTCATACCAAGGAGAAGGCCACGATGAAAATGTTGAGCGGCTCTTATTTGCATTATCGTTGATCTAACAAAGAGCCCATTTTATCTTGTCTTCTCCTGTTGAATAAAATATTTGCAGATTCCAGCTCAGTCCACGTCACTCTTACACTATTATTATTTTCACATCGTTCGGTCATGCAAGTGAAAGGCAATAATGATGATATTCGATGAACTGGCTGTGTGTCGGTGTACTAGAGTAGGGGTACCCTAGTATCCCGAACTTGTGCACGGGCAGTCGCAGCACCCCGCGGCAAGGCTTGCCAGTGACCGCCAAGGACTCTGTAGTTCCTCTGAAGCCATTCAAGAACAAAGTATTTAAGCCAAGGAGACAAGGCCCCGGCAAGAAGAGCTTGCCGGGAAGACCGCTCGAGACATAAAGACCCCAGCAAGAGGAGCTTGCCGGGAAGGCTAACCAAAGCATTTTAAGGAACTTGCCGCGACACGACTCGCGCCCCGGCAAGGCCCGGCGAGCCGCAAGCTTCCGGATACGACAAGACAACGACCGCGGCAAGGCGTTGCCGCGACAAGCAACCACCCTGTTCCTGCGCTCCAGCTCACCCACCAACGTGTCACTCCGGGACCCTTCCAGGGGTACGTGGCGGGAGGATGTGCAGCCAGGGGTATGCGGTGGCAAACGGCGCTGACACGATAGCCATCGTGGCGAACGGTGGCGTCCCTGACGGTCCCTTTTCGCACTGTTTAGGCGACGCAGACGGGCATTTAATGCCCTTGTCCCCTGCCGTCAGAGTTAGGTATGTTACACTGTACAAGTAGTTGTACCCAACACAACACTTTTCCATTTTTGCCCTTGCCTACGTTGCCACCTGTCGGTGACCCCTTGAGCATATAAAAGGAGGCCCATGCGCAACGTAGAGAAGGAGGACACTCACGCTCGGTCTCGCCAGGAGCTCGTGTGTACTGTAGCACCCAGCGCTCCCGAGCAAGAACACAATACAATCCATAAAGCAACAGTAGGGTTTTACGCATCCGTGCGGCCCGAAGTTGGGTAAACCCCCCGTGTGCCTCGCCTCGATCCGCTCTTCGTGCGACCTCCGCCCCCCGCCGAACCGAAAAGGGGCTCCGTCCCCATAGGTGCTCGTGGAGGCAGTTTCCCCCGACATCTTTGGCACGCCAGGTAGGGGGCGTCGAGGTTGTGTGAACCTGATCCGGCATTCGCACGAGCTAGACCTTCATCATCATCATCGACATGCCGCCGAAGAAGAAGGCTCCGGAGGCGGCTGATCCGTCCGCGTCAAACCCACCACCGCCGGAGCCAGCGGCTGGTGGGGTATGCGTCGTCGGAGGAACGGGCGTCGGCGAGGAAGCTCACAACGCCGCGGCGTCCGAGCACGCACCGCGCCCATCTCAGGAGGTGCGGGACTGGCAGCGCCATGGTACCCACAGTACCATACACTCGTCGGACCCAGAACAAGCTGGCGGATCTCGGGATGCTCAAGGCCAGCGTACGCGCCAACATGCTGGCGCGAGAGAGGCATAGTCGCCTGGACAGGGTACTGCTCCTTCTAACGTAGTTAGAAGCCCGAGCATATCCCGCTCCTCGCACCGTTCGCCGCCGTTACCCGCCACTCCAGCAGAAGCTTTGGCTCGAGCTCAGTTGCTTGGAGGGCCACCATTCAGAGCCTTATCGGCTTCGCCAACGGCGACATGCCACGGCGAGCCAGCCAGACACGAGCCGATGGCGACAAGACCGGCGGAGGTGCGACCATCATGCACTCTCCGCCACGAAGGCCAAGATCGCCGACTCGCCGGGTCAACCACGACGGTGACTCCACTTCTTCATCAGACCCGTGAGCTCGTCGCGATCAGCGCCACGTTCTTCACGAACGACAGCAAGAGGACGCTCGAACACGCATCGAGGGCCGGAGAGAAGCGCGGCGTCAGTCAGACCGGCGCGCTGGGCCCACTATCGACATGCATGCACCAGGGGAACCAGGCGAACTTCCCTACGCGGTAGGTTGCCCTGCGTTTACCCCTGAGCTGCGGCAAGTCCAGTGGCCCAGTACGAAGAACTTCAAGCCAGACGTACCAGAGAAGTACGATGGCAAGCTGCATCCGTCGGAGTTCCTCAGCATCTACACCATCGCGGTGCAAGCTGCCGGGGGGCGAGACGACAAGATCCTTGCCAACTACTTCCCGCTGATGCTCAAGCCCAACGTCAGGTCCTGGCTCATGCACTTGCCGGACAACTCCATATCTTCCTGGGAAGACCTGTGCCATCAGTTTGTCGGTGCCTTCACAGGCGGCCACAAGCCTCATGGCCAGGAGAGTGACCTTCACCTGCTCGCCCAGAAAGAAGGAGAGCCTCTGCGCAAGTACATCCAGAGTTTCAGCCAAGTGCAACACAACATCCCAGACGTCCACCCTGCTGCGGTCATCAGCGCGTTCCATCAGAACGTGCGTAACCACAGGATGCGGGAGGAGATGGCGATGTGCAAAATCAATGACGTCAGTGAGCTGTACGCTCTGGCCGACAAGTGTGCATGTGCTGAGGAAGGGAGGAGACTCCTCGGAGAAAATGCAACAGCAGAAGGATCTGATAGCGAGGATGCCGCCCCGGCAAACAAGAGCCGGAGGCGGAACAACAGAAGGAAGAAAAACAAGGAGGTGTTTGTTGTTGAGCAGTCCGGCAGCGAAGGTGGCGCCAAGCAAGCCAAGGCTAGTGGCTCTGGAAAGGAGGTTGCCACATGCACCAACTGCCAGGCTGTGGCGGCCGCCGACAAGCAGGACGGCACCAATAAACAGTACTGCAAGATCCACCGCACCAAGGGCCATGACCTCCAGAGCTGTAAGAAGGTCGAGCAGCTCGTTGAGCTGCAAAAGGCCGAGTACGAGCGACGCGACAAGGAGAAAGCCCAAGGAGGTGCTGCGGGATCTGGCACGAAGCGCCCAGCCCGGGGAGGACGCCGCGGCAAGGAAAAGCAGCGGCAAGGACACAGACCTCCCCGCGGCCGCGACAAGGATGGAGATGACGACGACGACGAAGACATGGATGATGACGAGACCAGTGAGCAGGAGTTCCAGAAAGCCACAGAGGTCTTGTGCGTTGACGGCGGTGCTTCTCTGCATACTTCACACCGCCAACTCAAGCAGTGGGTGCGAGAAGTCAATGCAGCAGAACCACCCATCGAGTCACGCAAGCTTCTGAGATGGTCCAGCACGCCTATCATCTTTGATATTAAGGACCACCCTGATCTCACAACTGCGGTCGGGTGCTTGCCGATGTCGGTTTCGCCAACTATCCGCAACCTCAAGGTCACTAAGATGCTAGTTGACGGCAGGGCCGGCTTGAACTTGATCTCCTCCGTTGTGCTTCGGAAACTCCAAGTCCCTGACAGCGAGCTCGAAGAGACCGGCACATTCCAAGGAATCAACCCGGGAAGGAGCAAGCCAAAGGGGAAGATAACGTTGCCGGTGACATTTGGCAGCGAGTTGAACTTCACGACTGAGAGGATCACCTTTGACGTTGCCGATTTTCCATTGCCTTATAATGGAATTCTCGGTCGTCCAGCGCTCGCCAAGTTCATGGCAGCCTCTCACTACGCATACAACATGCTGAAGATGCCGGGCCCGATAAGTGTCATCCCTGTCCCTGGCGACAAGAAGGATGCTCTTATATGTGCCGACAAGATCTACCGGGAGGCAGCAGCCGCAACGGATCGCGAGACACTTGCCGCTGAAGCTCCCGGGGGGAAGAAGAAGACTAAGTCCGGCAAGAGCTCTAATGCCCACTCCGGCAAGCGCACCTCTTCGGAGTGCTGCGCTACCATCGAGGACGCACCATCGAGCTCCACCAGCAAGTGCAAGAAGACGATGGCAGCTCCGCCAGCGACCAAGAAGGTGTCCGCCAAGGAGGACGTCACTGGTGGTACCTTCAACATCAGTGCCACTCTCGACCCTAAATAGGAAAACGCGCTCGTTGCTTTCCTGCGGGCGAATGTCGATGTGTTTGCATGGCAACCGTCTGACATCCCCGGTGTTCCCAGGAAAGTAATTGAGCACCACCTTGCCGTCTGTCCTCACGCGCGGCCCGTCAAGTAGAAAGTCAGGAAGCAAGCAGTGGAGCGCCAAGAATTCATCGCAGAAGAAATCAAGAAGTTGGAAGCAGCAGGCCTTGTCAGAGGAGTGCTCCATCCTACGTGGTTGGCCAATCCTGTAGTTGTGCGCAAAGCAAACGGGAAATGGAGGCTTTGCATCGACTTTACTGATGTTAACAAAGCTTGTCCCAAAGATCCATTTCCCTTGTCGCGCATTGTCCAGATTGTTGACTCCACGGCCGGATGTGACCTGCTTTCATTTCTTGATGCATACTCAGGATACCATCAGATCTTCATGGCAGAAGAGGATGAGGAGAAAACCGCATTCATCACTCCATGTGGCACGTACTGTTTCGTACGGATGCCTTTTGGTTTGAAGAATGCTGGTTCAACATTTGCAAGGGTAGTCCATACCGCTTTTGAGCCACAAATACACAGAAATGTGGAAGCATACATGGACGATATAGTGGTCAAGAGCAAGGACAAGTCAACCCTGATTCAAGATCTAGAAGAGACTTTTGCAAATCTGCGCAAGATCAGCCTCAAGCTCAACCCCGAGAAATGTGTGTTCGGAGTCCCTTCCGGCAAGCTTCTCGGGTTCTTCGTGTCTCAGCGAGGGATTGAGGCCAACCCCGACAAGATCAAGGCCATCGAGCAGATCGAAGCACCAAAGCGCGTCAAGGACGTACGAAAACTTGCTGGTTGCGTGGCAGCTCTCAGCAGGTTTATCTCCAAGTCAGCTGAGCGCGCCCTGCCATTTTTCAAAATATTGAAAAAGGCAGGTCCCGTGAAATGGACTCCGGAAGCGGAGGCTGCGCTGCAGGACTTGAAGAGATACCTGTCCTCCACTCCAATACTTGTCGCACCTAAGCCACAAGAGAAATTGCTGCTGTATCTGGCGGCAACCAATCAAGTGGTTAGTGCTGCGTTAGTAGCTGAGAGGGAGGCAGATGATGAGCCGGCAACCGCGGCAAACGCATCCGGCGACTAGCAGGGGGCTTCCCCGACAAGCTCTGGTCCCGACAAGGATAGATCTGCATAGGTGCAAGAGGAGGTGCAGAAGAAGAGAATGGTGCAGCGCCCAGTTTACTTTGTCAGCTCCCTTCTGCAGGGGGCTAGGTCAAGGTACTCTGGTGTGCAGAAATTGCTTTTCGGTCTTCTCATGGCCTCGAGGAAGCTGCGCCATTACTTCCAAGCACATGAGATCACAGTTGTCACTCGCTTTTCGCTGAAGAGGATACTGCAGAATCCGGAAGCAACAGGCAGGATTGTTGAGTGGGCACTGGAACTGTCAAGCTTTGGCCTCAAATTTGAGAGCACTTCAACTATCCAAAGCAGAGCATTGGCAGAATTCATAGCAGAGTGGACGCCGACACCAGATGAAGAAATTCCAGAAACGAGCATCCCTGTCAAGGAGGTAAGCAAGGAGTGGCTTATGTACTTTGATGGTGCCTTCTCGCTGCAAGGCGCTGGTGCTGGCGTGCTGCTTGTCGCACCCACCGGAGAGCACCTCAAGTACATAGTCCAGATGCACTTTCCCAAGGAGCAAGCAACAAACAATACTGCAGAGTACAAGGGTTTGCTTGCCGGTCTCAGGATCGCGGCAGACCTTGGGATCAAGAAGCTCATTGTCAGGGGTGACTCGCAGCTTGTCGTCCGCCAAGTGAACAAGGATTACCAGAGTCCGTTGATGGAAGCTTACGTTGATGAAGTGAGGAAGCTAGAAGAGCACTTTGTCGGCCTACAGATGGAGCACGTCCCAAGAGCTCAGAACGACATCGCAGATGGCCTGTCAAAATGCGCCGCACTTAAGTTACCTGTGGAACCAGGGATCTTTGTGCTCAAGCTAACTCAACCATCCGTAACACCATCAACTGGACAGAGCAAGAAAAGGAAGTTGATTTCTGGTGACTATCTTCCGGCAGAGCTTCCCGAAGCCGCCGCCAAGAAGGTCCCCAAGATCGACGCCAAGAGTCCTGAGGAGCAGTCTGCTCCGGCAAACCCCAGGGTTTGTTCCGTCGAAGCAAATGCTCCCGACAAGTCTTGCTCCGGCAAACTTGCCGGGGAAAATCAAGCTCCGGCTGAGCCGCAAGTTCTCGCCGTAGAAGCGGATGTTCCCGCAACAGCTGACGAGGATACGTACCTAGGGTAGGGTAACTTATCATACCTAAGGTACCCAATCAAGGACATGACTCCTACAATGAAAGACATTCTAAGAAGTATCGACATGTCAGTCGACCTGGTCAGCCCAGTCGACGGACACGAGAGTACTCGACCAGAAGCACAAGCAGTCGACCATGAAGACAGCCACTCGACTATATGAAGACTTAAAGGCTCTGCCTGCAAACGGTCATCTCATAAGTAGCTTTTATGGCCTTCATGGTCTTTTATTACAGGCGTTACCAGTAACCCCTCTCTTTATGTACATTAAACTCCTTGTAACGTGGGCTGGCTGGGGTCCTGGCGAACTCTATATAAGCCACCCCCCTCCACTAGGACAAGGGTTCGGAACTTGGTAACACACACATATATAATCCAGTCGACTGCCTCCGGGCTCCGAGACGTAGGGCTGTTACTTCCTTAGAGAAGGGCCCGAACTCGTAAAACTCTTTGCGCATACAACTACTCCATAGCTAGGATCTTGCCTCTCCATACTTACCCCCCATTCTCACTGTCAGACTTAGAACCACGACAGTTGGCGCCCACCTTGGGGCAGGTGTTCTAGCGATTTGTTGGAGGAGTTGGGATTCTTTCACCCCACATCATGTTTTCGAGCGGAGTCATGGTCGAGAGCCGCGAGATCCGTCTCGGCGCTCTCTCCTTCATCGTTGACGACTCTGCCTGGCTGCAGGAGGCTCCACTCGACGTGGACGTGCTTCCCGCCCGCGGAGCCACGCATTTTCGTGCATGCGTCCGCGGCGTCCTCCTGCGGCAACCGTCGACCCAGTACGGGTCGGCATTCGTTTCGCCATCGTCGTCATTAGTTTCCCACCGGCGCAAGCGCACCGGTCGGTCGAGACTCCAGCGGTGGGTGAAGCACGCACTGGCCCGCCAGTCGGCCATCCCCCAAGTCGCGGCAATCGAGCCCGACGAGTCACTCTACGGCCTGTTCGACCTGTCGACTGGCTCCGTAGAGACTGCGTCCGAGTGCGACAGCAGCGATCCAGCGGCGGAACTGATGGTCGACGGACCACGTAGTCCCCCCGGATTCCCCCACACCGAAGAGGTTGCCGCAGGGGGGATTCCGGCGCGGGGCCACGAAGAGTACAGGCCCGAGCCCCTTACCTCAGTGCAGAGGGAGGAACTCCGTCGCCGGAACATGGATGCCCTTCACACTCCTATCGTTGGAGAAACCCCTGAGCCACGAGCCTTGGAGGAGGTGCGCTTGGCCAACTTGGCTGAACGTACTCGACTGGAGAATCTTCAGAGAGCACTCGACGAGCGCGCACGACCGCCCGTTCCCGAGTCCAGTCGTCGTCGCCCCTTCCAGCCGCCGACCCAGGTATACCGTACCCCGATTCAGAATTTGGCAGCTGCGGCTCGCATAGAGGAGTCGATCCAGCCTTCACAGTCAGAGGCAGGGAGAGGTCTGTTGCAGATCAGAGATTTTCTCCGTGCAGCGGGTGACCAGAATTCAGCCGTATCTCAGTCGCGCAACAGGATTCACAGTCGATCCGTCACTGCGAATTCCGTTCAGTCGGCTTATAGTCCAAGGTCGCCCCCGAGGCGTGAAGGACACAGAGGCCGGCACGAGGATCAATACCAAGGGCACGAGCGATATGAGCACCGATTCGATCGCAACGATCAACGTCGAGTGCCTTCTCCTGCCCCAAGAGCGGGGTCGTACGTCCCTCGACGGCAAGAGGACAGAAGCCAGTTCAGTACTGGGCGAAGGGTCCCAGTCGAACCCAGAGAACCAGGCTTTGATGCGAGATCCATCATCGTTCAAGGTCTGGACGACCTAAATAGAGCTCACCGAGAAGACCGTGACAGAGGCGCGCCGTCCAGCAGCAGAGTTCATGTCTCAGGTCCCGAGTGTTTCAGCAGAGCAATCAGAGCTGCATTGATTCCTCCCAACTTCAAGTTGGCGACTGGAGTCAGCAAGTTCACCGGAGAGTCCAAGCCGGACACATGGCTCGAGGATTACCGAGTGGCTGTTCAGATCGGAGGCGGCAACGACGAGGTGGCCATGAAGCATTTGCCCCTCATGTTGGAAGGATCAGCCAGAGCGTGGTTGAATCAGTTGGCTCCCAGCAGTATTTATACTTGGGAAGATCTAGCCCAGGTGTTTGTCAGGACATTCGAAGGGACTTGCAAGCGACCGGCAGGGTTGACAGAATTGCAGTCATGTGTTCAGAAGTCGAGTGAAACCCTGAGGGATTATATCCAAAGATGGATCACTCTGAATCACACGGTCGAGAATGTGTCCGATCATCAGGCAGTTTGCGCCTTCAAGGAAGGCGTCAGAAACAGGGAGTTAACTTTGAAGTTCGGTCGAACCGGAGATATGACCCTAAGTCGAATGATGGAAATCGCCACCAAGTACGCGAACGGAGAAGAGGAAGATAGACTCCGGAGCGGCAAGTATAAGGCAGCCGCTAATGAGGCCGGCGGGGGACACTCCAGTCGGAAGCAGAAGCGCAAGGCCGAGCCAGTCGCCCCCGGGGAAGCCTTAGCTGTGACCCCAGGGAAGTTTAAGGGGAAACCCAAGGGTCCTTGGAACCCCAAGAAGGTGAAAGACCAGGACGGGAACGATGTGATGGACTTACCATGCCACATTCACACGAAGAAAGATGAAGAGGGAAATCTCATTTACCCTAAGCATACCACTCGACAATGTCGACTCCTGATGCAACAGTTCCAGGGGAAGCAAGCCAAGGACAAAGAGAAAGAGTCAGACAAAGTTGAAGACAGGGAAGACAGCGGTGAAGAATACCCCCAAATCAATTCCACTCTGATGATTTTCGCTGATGTCGAAAGTAAGAGTCGACTGAAGGTCATCAATCGCGAAGTAAACATGGTCGCTCCGGTGACACCCCATTACCTGAAGTGGTCCCAGACCGCCATCACCTTCGACCAGTCCGATCATCCGACTCATATTGCCACCCCAGGGAGGCAAGCGTTGGTGGTCGACCCAATTATTGAAGGCACTCGACTGACCAAGGTTCTGATGGACGGCGGCAGTGGGCTAAACTTGTTGTATGCAGAGACATTGAAGGGGATGGGCATTCCGATGTCCCGACTCAGCCCCAGCAACATGAGCTTCCACGGAGTCATTCCTGGGAAGAAAGCTGAGTCACTCGGACAAATCACTCTCGACGTCGTCTTTGGTGACTCGAAGAATTTCCGGAAAGAAAAGTTAACCTTTGAGGTCGTGGATTTTCAGAGTGCGTACCACGCCATTCTTGGGAGGCCAGCCTATGCTCGTTTCATGGCTCGACCATGCTACGTATACCTCAAGCTGAAGATGCCTGGCCCCAAAGGTGTAATCACCATCGTTGGCAATCGGAAGAAGGCAGAGGAGTGCTTCCAGAAAGGCGCCAAAATTGCTGATGCTCAGATGGCCAAGATAGAGATACAAGAGTACCAGAAGACCGCGGATCCGAGTGAGTTGTTGCGAGCCAAGAAGCCCGCCACGGAGTCAGCATTTCAGTCGACTGGTGAGACCAAGCAAGTCCACATCCACCCGACCGATCCAAATGCGGCTCCAACCAACATCTCCACTACACTCGACCCCAAATAGGAAGAAGCGCTCGTCCAGTTCCTCCGTGAGAACTGGGACATCTTTGCATGGAAACCTGCTGACATGCCAGGTGTGCCCAGGGGACTGGCCGAGCACCGCCTTCGAGTCGACCCAAAGGTCAAACCAGTCAAGGAGCATCTCCGACGGTCCGCCGTTCAGAAGAGAAAGGCCATTGGCGAAGAAGTGGCCCGACTCCTAGCAGCAGAATTCATTCGCGAGATCTACCACTCCGAGTGGCTCGCCAATGTTGTGATGGTCCCTAAGAAGGACAGATCGTTGCGCATGTGCATCGATTTTAAGCATATCAATCGGGCCTGCCCGAAAGATCATTTTCCTCTTCCTCGCATCGACCAAATAGTCGACTCGACTGCAGGATGCGAGAGGTTATCTTTTTTAGATGCTTACTCTGGATACCATCAGATCCGTCTGTATGGACCCGATGAAATAAAAACAACCTTCATCACCCCATTTGGGTGTTTCTGCTATGTTACCATGCCTTTCGGTCTCAAGAACGCCGGAGCTACATTCATGAGAATGATTCAGAAGTGCCTAATCACTCAAATCAGTCGGAATGTAGAAGCATACATGGATGACATAGTGGTCAAGTCACGAAAAGGTTCCGACCTGCTGACTGACCTAGCTGAAACTTTTGCCAATCTCAGGAGTTACGATATCAAGCTCAATCCGTCGAAGTGCACATTTGGAGTCCCTGGAGGAAGGTTACTCGGTTTTCTTGTTTCCGAACGAGGAATCGACGCTAACCCCGAAAAAGTTGGCGCCATACTCCGGATGAAACGCCCCGTGCGTGTGCACGACGTCCAGAAACTTACTGGATGCTTGGCCGCCTAAGTAGATTCATCTCCAGGCTCGGTGAAAAGGCGCTGCCTCTTTACCGACTGATGAAGAAGTCAGACACGTTCGAGTGGACTCCAGAAGCTGATGCAGCGTTTGCAGAGCTAAAAGCTCTGCTCTCCACCCAGCCGGTGCTTGCTGCTCCTGTCAGCAAAGAGCCGTTGTTGCTTTACATAGGAGCCACGGGACAAGTCGTTAGTACCGTTCTTACGGTCGAGCGGGAAGAGGAAGGAAAGACCTTCAAAGTTCAACGCCCAGTTTATTATCTCTCTGAAGTTCTGACCCCGTCGAAGCAAAGATATCCCCACTATAAGAAGCTTGTTTACGGGATTTACATGACCAGGAAGAAGGTTGCTCATTATTTCTCTGATCACTCTATCACAGTCGTCAGCGACGCTCCATTATCAGAGATTCTTCATAACAGAGATGCAACCGGTCGAGTGGCGAAATGGGCAATTGAACTTCTTCCTCTTGATATCAAGTTCGAGGCAAAGAAAGCTATTAAGTCCCAGGCAATAGCTGATTTCCTCGCCGAGTGGACCGAGCAGGAGCTTCCGACTCAAGTTCACTCGGAGCACTGGACTATGTTTTTCGATGGCTCCAAGATGCTGAACGGATCTGGTGCGGGGGTTGTACTGGTTTCCCCCCGAGGAGATAAGCTCAAGTATGTCCTCCAGATTCACTTTGATTCCTCCAACAATGAGGCAGAGTATGAAGCGCTTCTATACGGATTACGTATGGCCATTTCACTCGGCGTCCGTCGCCTCATGGTCTACGGCGACTCAGATCTGGTTGTTAATCAAGTGATGAAGGAGTGGGACGTCCGAAGCCCATCCATGACGGGATATTGCAGCGCAGTGAGGAAGCTGGAGAAACGATTCGAGGGGTTGGAGCTCCATCATATACCCCGACTGAAAAATCAAGCTACAGATAATCTGGCGAAGATAGGGTCCAAAAGGGAGGCCATCCCTAAAGATGCGTGTTTGGAGCACATTCACACACCATCAGTGCAAGAAGATCCTTTCACAGAAGAGCCTCCACAACCAAAAAGCGCCTCTGACTCGACCGAAGTGGAGGTTCCAGCTGTGGTCGACCTGATTATGGAAGTTATGATCACCACTCCCGATTGGACAGTACCGTACATTGCGTATATCATGAGAAAAGAGCTCCCAGAAGATGAAGAAGAGGCTCGACAGATCGTCCGTCGATCCAAAGCCTTTACAGTAATCAAAGGGCAGCTATACAGAGAAAGCGCGACTGGAGTTGGTCAGAAGTGCATCACACCTGAAGAAGGACAGATGATTCTTGAGGATATCCACTCGGGGACCTGTGGCCATCATGCGTCCTCTCGGACCATCATGGCCAAAGCATACCGAGCGGGTTTTTACTGGCCAAAGGCGAACGAAATGGCAAAGGATATAGTCGACAAGTGCGAGGGGTGCCAGTTTTATTCCAACATGTCTCACAAGCCCGCCTCCGCCTTGAAGACCATTCCACTCGTCTGGCCTTTCGCTGTCTGGGGTCTAGACATGATCGGACCACTGAGAACTGGTAGGAGTGGCTTCACCCACTTGTTGGTTGCAGTCGACAAGTTCACGAAGTGGATAGAAGCCAAACCCATAAAGGACCTCGACGCAAGCACTGCCATCAGTTTTATCAGGGGATTGATATTCAGATATGGAGTTCCGCACAGCATCATCACGGATAACGGATCAAACTTTGATAATGACAGATTCAAAGCCTTCTGCGCCTCTCAGGGCACCCGAGTCGACTACGCTTCAGTTGCTCACCCTCAATCGAATGGACAGGCCGAACGCCCGAACGGCCTCATCCTCAAAGGACTAAAACCCCGACTGATGCGTGATCTCAAACACGCAGCAGGCGCCTGGGTCGACGAACTTCCGTCAGTTCTATGGGGGTTGAGGACCACCCCTAACCGGTCGACTGGAAGAACACCATTCTTTCTGGTCTATGGAGCCGAAGTGGTTTTGCCGAGCGACCTGCTCCACAACGCGCCTCGAGTCGAGTTATATTCCGAAGCAGAAGCAGAACAGGCCCGGCAAGATGCAGTCGACCTCTTAGAGGAGGAAAGAGAGATGGCTCTAATCCGTTCGACCATCTACCAGCAAGAGTTGCGTCGGTTCTACGCCAGAAATGTGAAGGGTCGAGCCTTTCAGGAAGGAGATTTGGTCCTCCGCGTGGATCAGCAAAAACCTCACAAGCTTGCCCCGACCTGGGAAGGCCCCTTCATCATCACCAAAGTCCTGCACAACGGAGCGTATCACCTCTACAACATCGATCAACGGATCGACGAGCCTCGAGCATGGAACGCAGACCTGCTCCGTCCTTTTTACACTTAAAAACTCACTCGACTGAGATGTAATAAAAGTACCTCTGTAGTTCTTTTGTTTCAAGCAAGAATTTCTTTTTCTGTTTCTCTAAATTTCCCCCAGTGGGTGACTTAGCTGCGAATCCGCTTCGCCTAAGTTTTCAGAAAATCCTACCGAGTGGAGAGCCAGCCTCCCACTCAGGGGCTTAGCTGCGAATCCGTTTCGCCTAAGAAATTAAAATCCTACCGAGTGGAGAGCCAGCCTCCCACTCGGGGGCTTAGCTGCAGTCCAAGTACTCGCCTAAGTTTGAAAAAATCCTACCGAGTGGAGAGCAAACCTCCCACTCGGGGGCTTAGCTGCAGTACCAAGTACTCGCCTAAGTAATTGAAATCCTACCGAGTGGAGAGCAAACCTCCCACTCGGGGGCTTAGCTGCAGTCCAAGTACTCGCCTAAGTAATTGAAATCCTACCGAGTGGAGAGCAAACCTCCCACTCGGGGGCTTAGCTGCAGTCCAAGTACTCGCCTAAGTAATTGAAATCCTACCGAGTGGAGAGCAAACCTCCCACTCGGGGAGCTTAGCTGCAGTCCAAGTACTCGCCTAAGTAATTGAAATCCTACCGAGTGGAGAGCAAACCTCCCACTCGGGGGCTTAGCTGCAGTCCAAGTACTCGCCTAAGTAATTGAAATCCTACCGAGTGGAGAGCAAACCTCCCACTCGGGGGCTTAGCTGCAGTCCAAGTACTCGCCTAAGTAATTGAAATCCTACCGAGTGGAGAGCAAACCTCCCACTCGGGGGCTTAGCTGCGGTCGAAGTACTCGCCTAAGTAATTGAAATCCTACCAAGTGGAGAGCAAACCTCTCACTCGGAGGCTTAGCTGCAGTCCAAACACTCGCCTAAGTAATTCAAATCCTACCGAGTGGAGAGTAAACCTCCCACTCGGGGGCTTAGCTGCAGTCCAAGTACTCGCCTAAGTAATTCCTACCGAGTGGAGAGCAAACCTCCCACTCGGGGGCTTAGCTGCAGTCCAAGTACTCGCCTAAGTAATTGAAATCCTACCGAGTGGAGAGCAAACCTCCCACTCGGGGGCTTAGCTGCAGTCCAAGTACTCGCCTAAGTAATTGAAATCCTACCGAGTGGAGAGCGAACCTCCCACTCGGGGGCTTAGCTGCAGTCCAAGCACTCGCCTAAGTAATTGAAATCCTACCGAGTGGAGAGCGAACCTCCCACTCGGGGGCTTAGCTGCAGTCCAAGCACTCGACTAAGTAATAGAAATCCTACCGAGTGGTGAGCGAACCTCCCACTCGAGGGCTTAGCTGCAGTCCAAGCACTCGACTAAGTAATTGGAATCCTACCGAGTGGAGAGCAAACCTCCCACTCGGGGACTTAGTTGCAGCCCAGTGCTCGCCTAAGCCATGTTGACAGACACCATCACGGCGATAAGCATCGTGCAAACCAGGCAGCCTCTGAGGGAACAACGAATAGTAGATCGGCGGATCAAGTCACGAAGACATTCAACGTCGAGCCATGTTCGGATAAAATCAAAAAGATCCTAGATCGCAAATAAAAGTACTCGAGCTATAAGCTCGACGGAGTTTATCGGTTACATAAACCACTCGGCATTCCGAGGCAAATTTAAGGCAAGGAACAACAGTTTTTTACTCCTCCGGTGGAGGACTGGATGGTGCAACAAATTCGTCCAAGTCGATCCCATCAGAGATCCGAGTGGCAGCAGCGATGAAGGTCTCCATGAAGTCCTGAAAGTTATGCTTCCTCGTATTGGCAACTTGGAGGGCGGCCAGCTTCTCTTCTCGAGCCTCCTTGAAGTGGACACGAACCAGCGACAGAGCAACATCGGCACCACACCTGGCAGAAGACTTCTTCCATTCTTGCACTCGGCCTGGAACCTCACTTAGTCGAGTGACCAAGGATTCAAGGTCGTTCTGAAGCGTCTCCTTGGGCCAGAGTGCGGAGTCGATCCGCGACACTGCAGCTTTCAGTCGAGCCAGGTAGTCCACCACACCAGCGATACGGGATTCCAACCGGAGGACATTCATGGCCACTTCATCCTTCACAGGAGAATTGATAGGGTCCAGGCTGGTCTCCACTCGACTGGTCTCTTCCTCAAAATTCCGACAGAATTCTGAAAGAAGTTTTGACAACGCAAAATTGTAATCAGATGATGAGTCGACAACAGCAAGTCAGTCGTGAAAAAGGGGATTACCTTCAAGCATGAGGTATAGCTTCTTGGCAAGACCCCCAAGATAATCCTCCAAGTCTTTGTGCTTCCCCGCCATCTGGCCGATCTTGTTAGTCAGGTTAACCTTGTCAGTCTTCAGTCGACTCGCTTCCTTATTGGCCGCGTCAAGAGCAGACTTCAGCCTAGCATTCTCGCTCTCAAGTTGACCGACTGATGCAAGTTTCTCTTCAGCAAGCTTCAACTTCTCCGCAGCTACCTTTTGCGCCTCCGCAAGGTCAAGATCTTTCTTCTTCAGGGCCTTCTCTAGCTCGTCTGCAAAGCAACAACAGACACAGAGTTCAGAACGGGCAAAGGAACAGAGATAGACGTCGAGTCCTCACCAGCCATACCTTTTGCTTCATCCTTCGCCTTCTGCACGTTTTCCTGAGCAAACTGTAAATCAAGATTAAGCTGGATCTGCTTATCCTTCAGATCAGCGAGCTGAGCAACAAGCTCACATGACTTCTGCAAAGAGTCAGTCGACAAAGGGTATCAAAGACAAGTTACTCCCGAGTGATTGAAAGAAAGAGCACAACACTTCTAAGACTACAGCCGAATCAAAACATTCGACAGTAGCCTCGGGGACTACACCCAGTGGGTGCACTCAGCGTGCCCCCACCGGTTTTCCTTGATTTCCACTCGACCCAATCCGATCAGTCGAGTGGGGAAGTTTGAAAGCATAAAGACCGCAGTCGACTGCCAGCAGTCGACCGTGGCCTTGGGGACTACACCCAGTGGGTGCACTCAGCGTGCCCCCACCAATGAAAAATTTCAGATCAACAGCACCCAGTGGGTGTACAACGCAAGTGAAGACCAACTAACCTGGACGTTCTGCTGCAACGCCGAGCTGATGTCATAGGCCGCTTGACTGGCATCCCGAGCCGCCTTGGTCTGCTCCATCACGAGCCCCGCCTGACGTATAGCCTCCTTAGCAGCACTGACTTGATCCTCCGGGGTCTGGTAGGCGGCGAAGAACGAGGGCGGGTCGACCAGTGGGGGAGCAGTCGACGACGAAGGCCGGGCAGTCGTCAGTGGTTCAGAAAAAGTCACAGTAGTCCGGACGGTGTTGTCACCCCCTTGGACCACCTCCTCAGCAGTCGACGCGGTCTGAGGAGCCTTGTCGACCGGGGCCCTCCGGCCTCTCCTCCTAAAAGGCCTGAGCGGCACTTCCGCCTCCTCCTCATCATCCGGAAGGTCAATAATGTTGGTCGGAGCTACAAAAGTTCAGAAATGAACGGCCAGTCGACTCAGCAGTTAAACAGTCGGATCGTGTCAAAGATCATACCTAAGTTGGAAGTGACGGCGTCCTCCATCATCTCATCGACATTCTGAATGGAAGTCTCGGAAGTAGCGGCGCTGCATGATTCCAAGCAAATAATTTGAAAGTGAATCGACTAAGAATCCGTTCTAGTCGACTCAAGAAAGATAAAAACAGTCACTTACCCAGAGATGACAGGGACGGCGACCCTGATCTTGGGCAAGGCCTTTGGTGGCTTGGTCGGGATGGCTCTGGGCTGCTTGGGTGCCTTCTCAGTTGGGGCCGGCGACGCGGTTCGAGGGCGCTTGGATGACTGGCCCACCGGAGCACTCGACTGACCGCGCTCCGCGGCGGGATCCTGAGCGTTCTTGGAGCGCCTCTCACGTCGAGGAAGGTCGACCTCCACCTCTTCATCTTCATCACCCGAGTCGTCGCTGGCCTCCCCCTCTACGTCATCATCAGATTCCCACTCCTCGACTTCAACTTCATTCTCACTTCCTTCGCCTCCACTCCCTCCTCCTTCAGATACTTGCTCCTGGTTCCCATTCGGCATCGAATACATGTCGTTGATCTCCTGCAAGACAACGGGCAGAGCAAGGATCAGTCGACTTATCGCAAGCCAGTTACTAGACGGAGTGAAAATTTCAGTCGAAAGAAGTAAAACGTACCTTGTCTGTCTCCATCATCCCATCAAGCGGAGCAATCCTCCTGGAACCCCTGGGGTTGTCCTTATTCCCGGTCATGCTGGTCAGCCAGCTCTCCAGCACAGAAGCCTCGACCCCGTCCGGGTGGATCCGAGTGGAGTCGTCGGGCCCGGAATACAACCACATCGAGTGATCCCGAGCCTGGAGAGGTTGGATTCGTCGCTGGAGGAAGACTTCGAGCAAGTCCATACCGGTCACGCCTTCCCGAACCAACTCAACCACTCGACTGACTAATACCTTCACCTGAGCTTTCTCCTCTGGAACCACTTTCAAAGAAGCGGGTTTTTGCACTCGGTCCAAGGTAAAAGGAGGAAGGCCGGTCGAGTGGCCAGGAGTCGGCTGGTCCTTGCAGTAGAACCAAGTTGACTGCCACCCGCGCACGGAATCGGGAAGTGTCATGGGAGGAAAACAACTCTTACCCCTCGTCTGGATCCCGAGGCCCCCGCACATCTGGATCACCTGCGTCCTTTCCCCGTCCGGGCTAAGCTTTTTAACCGACTGGGATCGGCAAGTGAAGATATGCTTGAAGAGGCCCCAGTGAGGTCGACTGCCTAAGAAACACTCACACAGAGACACGAACGCAGCATGATAGACTATGGAGTTGGGCATGAAATGGTGGAGCTGTGCTCCGAAGAAGTTCAGAAAGGCCCTAAAAAGAGGACTCGGGGGCAGGGAAAACCCCCGGTCGACATGGGTAGCTATCAGGACGCGCTCACCCTCGCGAGGTTTCGGCTCCATCTCCTTCCCAGGGAGGCGAGCAGCCTTGTGGGGAATGAGTCCCCCCTCCACCATGTCGTCGATATCCGCTTGAGTAAGGATGGAGGGCATCCAATCCCCCTGTAACCAGCCGGACGGCAGAGCAGCCCGCGAGGACGACCCGCCTCGGCCAGATCTCTTCCCCTTGCCCTTCGCCGCGGCCTTCTTCGCGCGTTCCGCCGCCGCCGTCTTGTCCTGCCCCATCGTCTCGAGCGAGGTCTTGGCCGAGCGGCGGTGTCGAGATTGCGGCGAAGAGCGAGGCGGAGGCTTACGGAAGAAGGGAGAAGAAGAACAAGGGCGCACAGTAAAAAATCGGAATCATCACCTTATATAAGGCCACACCCGAGTGGCTGATCAGTGGGCCTGCGCCCCCCAGTCAAATCCCGCAACAGGCGCACGCGCAGTACGTGGCGAAAAAGGTGGCGCGGGGATCGAGGCGCCCTTGCCTTATCCAGCCGATTCGCGCGATTTTCTCCGTCCGGTGCGCTGTCCAATTTTCAAATCCCGCAAGATCCGCGATCGACAGGACGGTTTGTCAGACGAAAAGATCCGTCTCCTTAAGTCTCCCAAGAGGCTCGTAAACACACTCGACGTTAATATGAAACCACTCGACGGACACCTGAATGGATCAAGGCAACTGAAGAATGGGTTCCCCCCGTAACTTCCATTTATCCAAAGACAGATGCAACCGAAGCCTGGAGGCTGAGTCGAAAGCATAGGCTCGGCCCCATTCACACTTAACCCCTGACCCATTCGGGGGCTAATGACGAGGATACATACCTAGGGTAGGGTAACTTATCATACCTAAGGTACCCAATCAAGGACATGACTCCTACAATGAAAGACATTCTAAGAAGTATCGACATGTCAGTCGACCTGGTCAGCCCAGTCGACGGACACGAGAGTACTCGACCAGAAGCACAAGCAGTCGACCATGAAGACAGCCACTCGACTATATGAAGACTTAAAGGCTCTGCCTGCAAACGGTCATCTCATAAGTAGCTTTTATGGCCTTCATGGTCTTTTATTACAGGCGTTACCAGTAACCCCTCTCTTTATGTACATTAAACTCCTTGTAACGTGGGCTGGCTGGGGTCCTGGCGAACTCTATATAAGCCACCCCTCTCCACTAGGACAAGGGTTCGGAACTTGGTAACACACACATATATAATCCAGTCGACTGCCTCCAGGCTCCGAGACGTAGGGCTGTTACTTCCTCAGAGAAGGGCCCGAACTCGTAAAACTCTTTGCGCATACAACTACTCCATAGCTAGGATCTTGCCTCTCCATACTTACCCCCCATTCTCACTGTCAGACTTAGAACCACGACAGCAGCAGATGCGCCTTTAGTCCTTGTTGTCGAGCCCCAAGCTCCAGCATGGGCACAACAGATCGTCCGTTTCCTTCAGACAGGAGAACTTCTCGAAGAGCAAGAAGAAGCGGAAAGAGTATCCCGGCAGTCAAGTATGTACCAGTTTGTTGACAGCACACTGTACAGAAGAAGACTCAACGGTGTGAAATTAAAGTGTATTCCCCGGGAAGATGGACAGAAGTTGTTGGCAGAGATACATGGAGGCATATGTGGTCACCACATTGGTGCAAGAGCACTTGCCGGCAAAGCTTTCCGGCAAGGTTTCTTTTGGCCAACAACCCTCCAGGATGCGACTGCACAAGTAACCAAGTGTGAAGCGTGCCAGTTCCATTCCAAGCAGATACACCAGCCAGCTCAAGCTCTCCAGATGATCCCTTTGTCCTGGCCATTTTCGGTCTGGGGGCTCGACATCCTCAGCCCCTTCCCTCGAGCTGTCGGGGGCTTTGAGTTCTTGTACGTCGCAATCGACAAGTTCACAAAGTGGCCGAAAGTGGAAGCAGTGAGGAAGGTGACAGCACAGTCAGCAGTCAAGTTCTTCAGGTCGATTGTTTGCCGCTTCGGGATCCCTAACAGGATCATCACCGACAAGAGTACACAATTCATGAGCCGCACCTTCATGCAGTACGTCCAAGATCTCGGCGCCAAGGTCTGCTTCGCTTCTGTTGCTCACCCCAGAAGCAACGGTCAAGCAGAGAGGGAAAATGCTGAAGTGCTGCGTGGGCTCAAGACCAGGACTTTCGACAGGCTGCACAAGTGCGGAAGAAACTGGATCGAGGAGTTGCCGGTGGTTCTTTGGTCGATCAGGACGACGCCAAATCGAGCCACTGGCCAGACACCCTTTGCTCTAGTCTATGGAGCAGAAGCAGTTACCCCCACGGAACTCGTATATGGGTCACCTCGAGTGCTCGCTTATGATGAGCTTGAGCAAGAGCAGCTGCGGCAAGAGGACGCGCTGCTCCTTGAGGAAGATCGTCTTCAGGCCGCTGTGCGAGCTGCTCGCTACCAGCAAGCTTTGCGCCGCTACCATAGCCGCAAAGTTAGCGCCAGAAGTCTCGAGGAAGGCGACCTTGTTCTTCGACGCGTTCAGTCCGCCAAGAATTCCAACAAGTTGACGCCGAAGTGGGAAGGCCCTTACCGGGTGAAACGAGTCACTAGGCCTGGCGCTGTCCGCCTTGAGACCGAAGATGGCATTCCGGTGAGCAACTCCTGGAACATCGAGCATCTTCGTAAGTTTTACCCGTAAGGCGCGGTTGTCGGACCCTGTTCCGGCAACCACCCTTTTTGTACAAGTCTTGCCGCTGTTGCATGTAATCCTTTATACAAAGCCAGGCGCAGACCCTGAGCATAAATGAAGCGCTGGCGCCCTAAGTTATAGCATGCATGCTGAGTCAAGTCTCGTCCTTGGTTAGGGTTGATAGTGCCTAACAGCGGCTAACCCCTAGCTTAGAGGTCGAGTGTGCGTCCCTTTGCTGTTCTTTCGTTTCCCTTGGTTAGCAGGGCTTGCATATCCTCACCGGACCACCTGAGGACGAAAGAGAGAAGAAGGACGGACCAGCATCTGGACCCCGGCAAGCCAGTGTTGCCGGGGGGCTGCCATCTCAGATAAGTTTTACAAAGATTCGCCCACGGCAAGCCAGAGTTGTCGGGGGGGGGGGGGGCTGCCATCTCAGATAAGTTTTTCGTCCCTTGTCGTGCATTCTCTTATGGACTGAGGTATGCGAAACCTCGTTTCTTCCTAAAAGCTACCGTGCTCCCATAACTCTAGGCCCTCGGGCTCGCCCCTGGGGCCTGGTTTGGTCGTAGTCGCGGCAGCAAAGGGACGAAACGAGGAGCCGGAACCCGCCTCATCCCTGCCTCCGCCAAAAGCGTGAGAAAGGTCGAGCAGCGCGGGAAGACGGCAGGGCCTGCTGCCGGGAAAAGAAGTGTCTATCTTAAGGTTATCTAGGATTTGCTCCTTGACGTGGGTTTCACCCGCGAGACAAGTGACCTGGCAAGCATCCCCTTTTCATTAAAAAACATTCCACTCAGGTACAGTCCATAGAGAATGAAAAACATGCATAAAGGGGTTACAAGTTTTAAATGCAGTCAAGGCCCATGGGCTTACAAATTAAAAAGAGATAAGGTGCCCGTAATCCGTTTCTTGTCCCTATCTTCAGGAGGCAGGACTAGGAGGCGAAAAGAGCAAAAGGAGCGCCTAGGCGAGCTACGGGTGGCAAAAGACACCAAGAGAACATCTCGGTGGTCGTCCAAAGGCTGACGGTGATGGCAGCGCCAGAAGCAGAGCTCGAAGATGAGGCGGCAGGATGTCAGCACGCTGTCGAGGGCGTCGTGCCCTCGTACTCCGAGTTGACGGCCTTGCCGCCCGCCCTCTTCCTCTTCCGCATCCTCCCTACGCCAGCCGCCGAGGAGACGACCCCGAGAAGCTCAAGGAGCCGACGACGCGGACGATGGGGTCGCCGGTGCCGCACGGAGTGGCGCCCGACACCTAGTCGGACCCGTCATCCTGCCGCCCGCCACCCTCGTCGTCGCTGTCACTGTCCTCCTCGTCACTCCCGCTCGATGAGGAGTCTTCGCTATCGGAGGAGCTCTCCACGCAGCACCTCGCCCGAGTGCCGAAGCACCCAATGACCTTGACGGAGAGGAGGCCGCCCTCCATCAGCTTAAAATGGAGGGTGAGCCCCTCCGTCAAGCTGTGGATACGGGCGAACGTTTTCCACCCTCGACCAAGATACATCACATTAGGGGCCGGGAAGTCAACGCGGACTCACGTGCCGCTGATCCCACAGCCCCTCATGTGCAGCCTCAGTGTCTCGGGCGGGTCCAACTCCATCTCGCTCGCGAATGGAGTTGGGAGACAAAGGCGACGACGAGGCGGCCGACGCAGCCTGATGGAGAACTCGCAAGGGTCGTCCCCGATATGGACCACCATGGGGAGAGGAGCCACTGGCGGAGGCAAGGCCGGCGCGCCGCCCCGTCCACCTCTTCCCCGAGCGCCTCGACCTCTCCCTCGACCTCGCCCACGGCCTCGCCCCCTCCCATTTCCCCTTGCGGCTGGCTCTGCCACCACAGGTGCGGGAGAGGGAGGGACGCGTTGTCTAGCGGCGACCCTCGCCGCCACCGTTGAAGGACCAGGGTTCCCTTTCTCCATGGCGAATGGGAGAGAGGGGAGCAGAAGCTGAAGGAAGAGGAGATGAAGGAATGTGGGTTTCCGCCCCCCCCCCCCTCCCGCTCCTTATAAAGGAGCGGGGTGGGGGCGCGGCCGCCCCACTCAGCCAATCAAGACACAGGAGGAGCCGGGAACTGGGACCGACCCGCTGCCTCGACCCACGACGGCCCGGTTTCCCGCCTCCACCGTTCGCCACTCCAGGCGCATGGAGGCCGTGTGGCAGGCATGCAGAACCGAGGCGACGGATGAGGCGACCTCTCCCCACCCCGTGATCGTGGGGAGCGGACGCCTTGGAAACCGTGCCTCGGCCCCGTCCAGTGAACGAACCACGCCTCCATGCCTCCCTCCATTTATGGGGAAGGCGCGAACCGTCCACTTTACTACGACGTGACGCATGCATGCGGGACTCAGACCCACACACGCCGTTCACGTCGCACACGTCTCCCCCCACGGCGCCGCAATCAACGCGTGCCGTTCGAGGAGGGCGTGGTGGATACGGAGGAAGATACGGCGTGACCCAGGCCGCGAGTGCCCGTGCCCTGTTTTGGGCCTGGCCCAACAGCGCTCGGCACCGTGTGTGGCCCAGGCCCGGGGGCTCCTGTCGGTGTACTAGAGTAGGGGTACCCTAGTATCCCGAACTTGTGCACGGGCAGTCGCAGCACCCCACGGCAAGGCTTGCCAGTGACCGCCAAGGACCTCCGTAGTTCCTCTGAAGCCATTCAAGAACAAAGTATTTAAGCCAAGGAGACAAGGCCCCGGCAAGAAGAGCTTGCCGGGAAGACCGCTCGAGACATAAAGACCCCGGCAAGAGGAGCTTGCCGGGAAGGCTAACCAAAGCATTTTAAGGAACTTGCCGCGACACGCCTCGCGTCCCGGCAAGGCCCGGCGAGCGGCAAGCTTCCGGATACGACAAGACAACGACCTCAGCAAGGCGTTGCCGCGACAAGCAACCACCCTGTACCTGCGCTCCAGCTCACCCACCAACGTGTCACTCTGGGACCCTTCCAGGGGTACGTGGCGGGAGGCTGTGCAGCCAGGGGTATGCGGTGGCAAACGGCGCTGACAAGATAGCCATCATGGCGAACGGTGGCGTCCCTGACGGTCCCTTTTCGCACTGTTTAGGCGACGCAAACGGGCATTTAATGCCCTTGTCCCTGTTGGGGAACGTTGCAGAAAATTAAAATTTTTCCTACGGTTTCACCAAGATCCATCTATGAGTTCATCTAGCAACGACTATTCAGATTAGATAGCATCTACATACCACTTTGTAGATCGCAACGGAAGCGTTCGAGTGAACGTGGATGAGGTAGTCGTACTTGCCGTGATCCAATTCACCGATGATCTAGCACCGAAAGGACGGCACCTCCGCGTTCAACACACGTACGGGACGGGAGACGTCTCCTCCTTCTTGATCCAGCAAGGGGGAAGGAGAGGTTGAGGAAGATCCAGCACGACGGTGTGGTGGTGGATGCAGCAGAACTCCGGCAGGGCTTCACTAAGCAACTACGGGAGGAGGAGGAGGAGGTGTTGCAGGGAGGAGGGAGTGCCAGGGCAAAAGGGTGCGGCCAACCCTCCCCCCTCCCTTTATATAGGCGCATGAGAGGGGGGGAGGGCGTAGCCTTGCCCCTTCCTCCAAGGAAGGGGTGCGGCCAAAGGGGGGGAGGAGTCCATCCTCCCCAAGGCACCTCGGAGGTGCCTTCCCCTCTTTGGACTCTTTCCTCTCCAAGTCTCCTTGGCGCATGGGCCCTTGGGGCTGGTGCCCTTGGCCCATATAGGCCAGGGCGCACCCCCTATAGCCCATGTGGCCCCCCAGGGCAGGTGGACCCCCTGGTGGACCCCCGGGACCCCTCCGGTGGTCCCGGTACAATACCGATAACACCGAAACTTGTCCCGATGGCCAAAATAGCACTTCCTATATATAATTCTTTACCTCCAGACCATTCCGGAACTCCTCGTGACGTCCGGGATCTCATCCGGGACTCCGAACAACATTCGGGTTACTGCACATACGTATCTTCACAACCCTAGTGTCACCGAACCTTAAGTGTGTAGACCCTACGGGTTCGGGAGACATGCAGACATGACCGAGACGGCAATCGGGCAATAACCAACAGCGGGATCTGGATACCCATGTTGTCTCCCACATGCTCCACGATGATCTCATCGGATGAACCACGATGTCGAGGATTCAATTAATCCCGTATACGATTCCCTTTGTCAATCGGTATTTTACTTGCCCAAGATTCGATCGTCGGTATCCCACTACCTTGTTCAATCTCGTTACTGGCAAGTCACTTTTCTCGTTACCGTAATGCATGATCCCGTGATCAAACACTTTGATCACATTGAGCTCATTGTGATGATGCATTACCGAGAGGGCCCGGTGATACCTCCCCGTCAAGCGGAGTGACAAATCCTAGTCTCGATCCATGTAACCCAACAAACACTTTCAGAGATACCCGTAGTATACCTTTATAGTCACCCAGTTACGTTGTGACGTTTGGCACACCCAAAGCACTCCTACGGTATCCGGGAGTTACACGATCTCATGGTCTAAGGAAAGGATACTTGACATTGGAAAACTCTAGCAAACGAACTATGCGATCTTATGCTATGTTTAGGATTGGGTCTTGTCCATCACATCATTCTCCTAATGATGTGATCCCGTTATCGATGACATCCAATGTCCATAGTCAGGAAACCATGATTATCTGTCGATTAACGAGCTAGTCAACTAGAGGCTCACTAGGGACATATTGTTGTCTGTTATTCACACATGTATTACGATTTCCGGTTAACACAATTATAGCACGAATAAAGACAATTATCATGAATAAGGAAATATAATAATAATGCTTTTATTATTGCCTCTAGGGCATATTTCCAACAGTCTCCCACTTGCACTAGAGTCAATAATCTAGTTACATTGTGATGAATCGAACACCCATAGAGTTTTGGTGCTGATCATGTTTTGCCTTAGGGAGAGGTTTAGTCAACGGATCTGCGACATTCAGATCCGTGTGCACTTTACAAATTTCTATGTCTCCATCTTGAACATTTTCACGAATGGAGTTGAAGCGACGCTTGATGTGCCTGGTCTTCTTGTGAAACCTGGGCTCCTTTGCAAGTGCAATAGCTCCGGTGTTGTCACAGAAGAGCTTGATTGGCCCCGACGCATTGGGTATGACTCCGAGGTCGGTGATGAACTCCTTCACCCAAATTGCTTCATGTGCTGCCTCCGAGGCTGCCATGTACTCCGCTTCACATGTAGATCTCGCCACGACGCTTTGCTTGCAACTGCACCAGCTTACTGCCCCACCATTCAAAATATACACGTATCCGTTTGTGACTTAGAGTCATCCAGATCTGTGTCGAAGCTAGCGTCGACGTAACCTTTTACGACGAGCTCTTCGTCACCTCCATAAACGAGAAACATCTCCTTGGTCCTTTTCAGGTACTTCAGGATATTCTTGACCGCTGTCCAGTGTTCCTTGCCGGGATTACTTTGGTACCTTCCTACCAAACTTACGGCAAGGTTTACATCAGGTCTGGTACACAGCATGGCATACATAATAGAACCTATGGCTGAGGCATAGGGGATGACACTCATCTCTTCTATATCTTCTGCCGTGGTCGGACATTGAGCTGAGCTCAATTTCACACCTTGTAACACAGGTAAGAACCCTTTCTTAGATTGATCCATATTGAACTTCTTCAATATTTTATCAAGGTATGTGCTTTGTGAAAGACCTATGAGGCGTCTCGATCTATCTCTATAGATCTTGATGCCTAATATATAAGTAGCTTCTCCAAGGTCCTTCATTGAAAAACTTTTATTCAAATAGGCCTTGATGCTGTCCAAGAGTTCTATATCATTTCCCATCAAAAGTATGTCGTCTACATATAATATGAGAAATGCTACAGAGCTCCCACTCACTTTCTTGTAAACACAGGCTTCTCCATAAGTCTGTGTAAACCCAAACGCTTTGATCATCTCATCAAAGCGAATGTTCCAACTCCGAGATGCTTGCACCAGCCCATAAATCGAGCGTTGGAGCTTGCACACCTTGTCAGCATTCTTAGGATCGACAAAACCTTCCGGCTGCATCATATACAATTCTTCCTTAAGGAAACCATTAAGGAATGCCGTTTTGACGTCCATTTGCCATATCTCATAATCATAGTATGCGGCAATTGCTAACATGATTCGGACGGACTTCAGCTTCGCTACCGGTGAGAAAGTCTCATCGTAGTCAACCCCTTGAACTTGTCGATAACCCTTAGCGACAAGCCGAGCTTTATAGATGGTCACATTACCATCCGCGTCTGTCTTCTTCTTAAAGATCCATTTATTTTCTATGGCTCGCCGTTCAACGGGCAAGTCAGTCAAAGTCCATACTTCGTTTTCATACATGGATCCTATCTCGGATTTCATGGCTTCCAGCCATTTGTCGGAATCCGGGCCCGCCATTGCTTCCTCATAGTTCGAAGGTTCACCGTTGTCTAACAACATGATTTCCAAGACAGGGTTGCCGTACCACTCTGGTGCGGAACGTGTCCTTGTGGACCTTCGAATTTCAGTAGCAGCTTGATCAGAAGCATCTTGATCATCATCATTAATTTCCTCTCTAGTCGCTGCAGGCACCTCAGAAACGTTTTCTTGAGTTTCGCCAATTTCCGGTTCAAGAGGTAACACTTCATCAAGTTCTACTTTCCTCCCACTTACTTCTTTCGAGAGAAACTCTTTTTCTAGAAAGGATCCATTCTTGGCAACAAAGATCTTGCCTTCGGATCTGAGGTAGAAGGTATACCCAACAGTTTCTTTAGGGTATCCTATGAAGACGCATTTTTCCGATTTGGGTTCGAGCTTTTCAGGTTGAAGTTTCTTGACATAAGCATCGCATCCCCAAACTTTCAGAAACGACAGCTTAGGTTTATTCCCAAACCATAATTCATACGGTGTCGTCTCAACGGATTTCGACGGAGCCCTATTTAAAGTGAATGCGGCAGTCTCTAAAGCATAGCCCCAAAAAGATAGCGGTAAGTCGGTAAGAGACATCATAGATCGCACCATATCTAATAGAGTGCGATTACGACGTTCGGACACACCATTACGCTGAGGTGTTCCAGGCGGCGTGAGTTGTGAAACTATTCCACATTTTCTTAAGTGTGTGCCAAATTCGTGACTCAAGTATTCTCCTCCACGATCTGATCGTAGAAACTTGATCTTTCTTTCACGTTGATTTTCAACCTCACTCTAAAATTCCTTGAACTTTTCAAAGGTCTCAGACTTGTGTTTCATTAAGTAGACATACCCATATCTACTCAAGTCATCAGTGAGGGTGAGAACATAACGATAGCCACCGCGAGCCTCAACACTCATTGGACCGCACACATCGGTATGTATGATTTCCAATAAGTTGGTTGCTCGCTCCATTGTTCCTGAGAACGGAGTCTTGGTCATTTTACCCATGAGGCATGGTTCGCACGTGTCAAATGATTCATAATCAAGAGACTCTAAAAGTCCATCTGCATGGAGCTTCTTCATGCGTTTGACACCTATGTGACCAAGGCGGCAGTGCCACAAATATGTGGGACTATTGTCATCAACTCTAACTCTTTTGGTATTCACACTATGAATATGTGTATCATCATGTACGAGATTCATTAAGAATAAACCATTAACCATCGGAGCATGACCATAAAACATATCTCTCATATAAATAGAACAACCATTATTCTCGGATTTAAATGAGTAGCCATCTAGAATTAAGCGAGATCCAGATACAATGTTCATGCTCAAACTTGGCACTAAATAACAATTATTGAGGTTTAAAACTAATCCTGTAGGTAAATGTAGAGGCAACGTGCCGACGGCGATCACATCGACCTTGGAACCATTCCCGACGCGCATCGTCACCTCGTCCTTCGCCAGTCTCCGTTTATTCCGCAGCTCCTGCTTTGAGTTACAAATGTGAGCAACTGCACCGGTATCAAATACCCAAGAGCTACTACGAGTACTGGTAAGGTACACATCAATTACATGTATATCACATATACCTTTGGTTTTTTTTGCCGGCCTTCTTGTCCGCTAAGTATTTGGGGCAGTTCCGCTTCCAGTGACCACTTCCCTTGCAATAAAAGCACTCAGTTTCGGGCTTGGGTCCATTCTTTGGCTTCTTCCCGGCAACTTGCTTACCGGGCGCGGCAACTTCCTTGCCATCCTTCTTGAAGTTCTTTTTACCCTTGCCCTTCTTGAACTTAGTGGTTTTATTCACCATCAACACTTGATGCTCCTTCTTGATTTCAACCTCTGCTGATTTCAGCATAGCATATACTTCAGGAATGGTCTTTACCATCCCCTGCATATTGTAGTTCATCACAAAGCTCTTGTAGCTAGGTGGAAGCGATTGGAGGATTCTGTCAATGACCGCTTCTTCCGGGAGATTAACTTCCAGTTGAGTCATGCGGTTGTGCAACCCAGACATTTTGAGTATGTGTACACTAACAGAACTATTTTCCTCCATCTTACAGCTAAAGAATTTGTCGGAGACTTCATATCTCTCGACCCGGGCATGAGCTTGGAAAAACATTTTCAGCTCTTCGAACATCTCATATGCTCCATGTCTCTCAAAACGCTTTTGGAGCCCCAGCTCTAAGCTGTAAAGCATGCCGCACTGAACGAGGGAGTAATCATCGCAGCGTGACTGCCAAGCGTTCATAACGTCTTGTTCTGCAGGGAGAATAGGTGCGTCACCCAGCGGTGCTCTTAGGACATAATCTTTCTTGGCAGCTATGAGGATGATCCTCAGGTTCCGGACCCAGTCCGTATAGTTGCTACCATCGTCTTTCAGCTTGGTTTTCTCTAGGAACGCGTTGAAGTTGAGGACTACGTTGGCCATTTGATCTACAAGACATATTGTAAATATTTAGACTAAGTTCATGATAATAAAGTTCATTTAATAAAATTATTTAATGAACTCCCACTTAGATAGACATCCCTCTTCTAGTCATCTAAGTATTACATGATCCGAGTCGACTAGGCCGTGTCCGATCATCACGTGAGACGGACTAGCCAACATCGGTGAACATCTTCATGTTGATCGTATCTTCTATACGACTCATGCTCGACCTTTCGGTCTTCTGTGTTCCTAGGCCATGTCTGTACATGCTAGGCTCGTCAAGTCAACCTAAGTGTTTTGCGTGTGTAAATCTGTCTTACACCCGTTGTATGCGAACGTAAGGACCTATCACACCCGATCATCACGTGGTGCTTCGGAACGACGAACCTTAGCAACGGTGCACAGTTAGGGAGAACACTTTCTTGAAATTATTATGAGGGATCATCTTATTTACTACCATCGTTCTAAGTAAACAAGATGCAAAACATGATAAGCATCACATGCAATCAAATAATAAACGTGACATGATATGGCCAATATCACATAGCTCCTTTGATCTCCATCTTGGGGCTCCATGATCATCTTGTCACCGGCTTGACACCATGATCTTCATCATCATGATCTTCATCATCGTGTCTCCATGAAGTTGCTCGCCAACTATTACTTCTACTACTATGGCTAACGCGTTTAGCAATAAAGTAAAGTAATTTACATGGCGATTCTCAATGACACGCAGGTCATACAAAAAATAAAGACAACTCCTATGGCTCCTACCGGTTGTCATACTCATCGACATGCAAGTCGTGATTCCTATTACAATAGCATGAACATCACATATAGATCATTCATCATTCATCACAACTTTGGCCATATCATATCACAAAGCACTTGCTGCAAAAACAAGTTAGACGTCCTCTAATTGTTGTTGCAAGTTTTACGTGGCTGAATTAGGGTTCTAGCAAGAACGTTTTCTTACCTACGTGAAACCACCACAACGTGATTTGTCAACTTCTATTTACCCTTCATAAGGACCCTTTTCATCGAATCCGCTCCAACTAAAGTAGGAGAGACAGACACCCGCCAGCCACCTTATGCAACTAGTGCATGTTAGTCGGTGGAACCGGTCTCACGTTAGCGTACGTGTAAGGTTGGTCCGGGCCGCTTCATCCCACAATACCGCTGAAGCAAGATAAGACTAGTAGCGGCAAGAAGAGTTGACAACATCTACGCCCACAACAAATTGTGTTCTACTCGCGCAAGAAGAACTACGCATAGACCTAGCTCATGATGCCACTGTTGGGGAACGTTGCAGAAAATTAAAATATTTCCTACGGTTTCACCAAGATCCATCTATGAGTTCATCTAGCAACGAGTATTCAGATTAGATAGCATCTACATACCACTTTGTAGATCGCAACGGAAGCGTTCGAGTGAACGTGGATGAGGTAGTCGTACTTGCCGTGATCCAATTCACCGATGATCTAGCACCGAACGGACGGCACCTCCGCGTTCAACACACGTACGGGACGGGAGACGTCTCCTCCTTCTTGATACAGCAAGGGGGAAGGAGAGGTTGAGGAAGATCCAGCACGACGGTGTGGTGGTGGATGCAGCAGAACTCCGGCAGGGCTTCACTAAGCAACTACGGGAGGAGGAGGAGGTGTTGCAGGGAGGAGGGAGTGCCAGGGCAAAAGGGTGCGGCCACCCCTCCCCCCTCCCTTTATATAGGCCCATGAGAGGGGGGAGGGCTCAGCCTTGCCCCTTCCTCCAAGGAAGGGGTGCGGCCAAAGGGGGGGAGGAGTCCATCCTCCCCAAGGCACCTCGGAGGTGCCTTCCCCTCTTCGGACTCTTCCCTCTCCAAGTATCCTTGGCGCATGGGCCCTTGGGGCTGGTGCCCTTGGCCCATCTAGGCCAGGGTGCACCCCCTATAGCCCATGTGGCCCCCCGGGGCAGGTGGACCCCCCGGTGGACCCTCGGGACCCCTCCGGTGGTCCCGGTACAATACCGATAACACCGAAACTTGTCCCGATGGCCAAAATAGCACTTCCTATATATAATTCTTTACCTCCGGACCATTCCGGAACTCCTCGTGACGTCCGGGATCTCATCCGGGACTCCGAACAACATTCGGGTTACTGCACATACATATCTTCACAACCCTAGCGTCACCGAACCTTAAGTGTGTAGACCCTACGGGTTCGGGAGACATGCAGACATGACCGAGACGGCTCTCGGGCAATAACCAACAGCGGGATCTGGATACCCATGTTGGCTCCCACATGCTCCACGATGATCTCATCGGATGAACCACGATGTCGAGGATTCAATTAATCCCGTATAGATTCCCTTTGTCAATCGGTATTTTACTTGCCCAAGATTCGATCGTCGGTATCCCAGTACCTCGTTCAATCTCGTTACCGGCAAGTCACTTTTCTCGTTACCGTAATGCATGATCCCGTGATCAAACACTTTGATCACATTGAGCTCATTGTGATGATGCATTACCGAGAGGGCCCGGTGATACCTCTCCGTCAAGCGGAGTGACAAATCCCAGTCTCGATCCATGTAACCCAACAGACACTTTCAGAGATACCCGTAGTATACCTTTATAGTCACCCAGTTACGTTGTGACGTTTGGCACACCCAAAGCACTCCTACGGTATCCGGGAGTTACACGATCTCATGGTCTAAGGAAAGGATACTTGACATTGGAAAACTCTAGCAAACGAACTATGCGATCTTATGCTATGTTTAGGATTGGGTATTGTCCATCACATCATTCTCCTAATGATGTGATCCCGTTATCGATGACATCCAATGTCCATAGTCAGGAAACCATGACTATCTGTCGATTAACGAGCTAGTCAACTAGAGGCTCACTAGGGACATATTGTTGTCTGTTATTCACACATGTATTACGATTTCCGGTTAACACAATTATAGCACGAATAAAGACAATTATCATGAATAAGGAAATATAATAATAATGCTTTTATTATTGCCTCTAGGGCATATTTCCAACAGTCCCCTGTCGTCAGAGTTAGGTATGTTACACTGTACAAGTAGCTGTACCCAACACAGCACTTTTCCATTTTTACCCTTGCCTACGTTGCCACCTGTTGGTGACCCCATGAGCATATAAAAGGAGGCCCATGCGCAACGTAGAGAAGGAGGACACTCACGCTCGGTCTCGCCAGCAGCTCGTGTGTACTGTAGCACCCAGCGCTCCTGAGCAAGAACACAATACAATCCATAAAGCAATAGTAGGGTTTTACGCATCTGTGCGGCCCGAAGCTGGGTAAACCCCCCGTGTGCCTCGCCTCGATCCGCTCTTCGTGCGACCTCCGCCCCCCGCCGAACCGAAAACCGTGGCAGAGAGAAACAGGTATGAACTCGACTTGTTCTGTTTTTGTAAATATGTTTAACCTAGTATCCATGATTCAACCCATTATGATTAAACATGTTTGCAATGACAATTAGAGATTATAGTTTCTCATGCCATGAATAAGTAGCTAGGAGTGAATAATGATTTATCTTGGTTATCAACATTGCATTAAAATGATTATGATGTAGTATGATGATATGGTATCCTCCTCTGAATGTTCGAGTGGCTTGACCTGGCACATGTTCATGCATGTAGTTGAATAAAAACCAACATAGCCTCTTTGATATTTATGTTCATGGTGTTCATATCCTACTCATGCTAGTGTCCAATGTTACTTATGCATAATGCATGTTCATGACCGTTGTTGCTCTCTAGCTAGCCGCTTCTCAACCTATTTGCTAGACTTCGCCTGTACTAAGTGGGGATTCTGCTTGTACATCAAAAACCTTGAACCCAAGTTATTCCAGATGAGTCCACCATACCTACCTATATGCGGTATTACCCTGCCGTCCTAAGTAAATTTGCATGTGCCACCTCTAAAAACTTCAAATAAATATCTTTTTTGTGTGCCTGGATCGTTCATGGAATGACAGGAGGTGGCCGGTATTATCTTGTTTTGGACACTAATTTGCATGATTTAAATGAAACGAATCCCGGACTGACGCTGTTTTCAGCAGAACTACCATGGTGTTGTTTTTTGTGCAGAAATAAAAGTTCTCGGAATGGAACGAAACTTTGCGAGGATTTTTATACAATAAAAGAGAATTTCAGGAGCCAAGAGTCACCTGAGGGGGGGCACCTGGGTGGGCACAACCCACCAGGGCGCGCTCGCGCCCAGGTAGGGTGTCCCCACCTGGTGGCCCCGCAGACCCTGAAACTGACGCTATAAAATCCTATTTTTCTAGAAAAAATCAGAGAGAAAGAATTATCGCGATCCACAAGACGGGGCCGCTGTCACCTCATGTTCTTCATCGGGAGGCCAGGTCTGGAGTCTGTTTGGGGCTCCGGAGAGGGGGATCTTCGTTCTTATTCATCACCAACCCTTCTCCATCGCCAATTCCATGATGCTCCTCATAGGGAGTGAGTAATTCCTCCGTAGGCTCGCTGGTCGGTGAGGAGTTGGATGAGATTCATCATGTAATCGAGTTAGTTTTGTTAGGGCTTGATCCCTAGTATCCACTATGTTCCGAGATTGATGTTGCTATGACTTTGCCATGCTTAATGCTTGTCACTTTCGGTCCGGGTGCCATGATTTCAGATATGAACTGTTTATGTTATCACCATTATATCCATGTTCTAGATCTGATCTTGCAAGTTATAGTCACCTACTACGTGTTATGATCCGGCAACCCCAGAGTGACAATAGTCGGGGCCACTCCCGGTGATGACCATAGTTTGAGGAGTTCATGTATTCACCGTGTGTTAATGCTTTGTTCCAGTTCTCTATTAAAAGGAGGCCTTAATATCCCTTTGTTTCCAATATGGACCCCGCTGCCATGGGAGGGTAGGACAAAAGATGTCATGCAAGTTCTTTCCATAAGCACGTATGACTATATACGGAATACATGCCTACATTATATTTATGAATTGGAGCTAGTGTCGTATCGCCCTAGGTTATGACTGTCTCATGATGAATATCATCCAATAAATTACCGATCCAATGCCTACAAAATTATCTTATATTGTTTCTGCTAAGTTACTACTGCTATTGTCACTATTACACTTGCTACAAAATTACTGCTATCACTGTTACTGTTATCGTTGCTACTGCTACTATAATCAATACTATCATACTACTCTGCTACTGATCACTTTGCTGCAGATAATTCAACTACTAATACTTGCAATTGAATCTATAAATTTGGGTTGAATACTCTACCCTCGATAACTGTTGCGATCCCCTATACTTGTGGGTTATCAGACAGCACCTTCAAGATTGACAAAACCTTCTGGTTGCATCATATACAACTCTTCTTTAATAAATCCATTTAAGGAATGCAGTTTTGACATCCACTTGCCAGATTTCATAAAATGCGGCAAATGCTAACATGATTCGGACAGACTTAAGCATCGATATGAGTGATAAAATCTCATCATAGTCAACACCTTGAACTCGTCGAAAACCTTTTGCGACAATTCGAGCTTTGTAGATAGTAACACTACCATCAGCGTTGGTCTTCCTCTTGAAGATCCATTTATTCTCAATGGCTCCTCGATCATCGGGCAAGTCAACCAAAGTCCACACTTTGTTCTCATACATGGATCCTATATATCTCAGATTTCATGGCCTCAAGCCATTTATCGGAATCTGGGCTCATTATAGCTTCTTCGTAGTTTGTAGGTTCGTCATGGTCTAGTACCATGACTTCCAGAACGGGATTACCGTACCACTCTGGTGTGGAACGTGCTCTGTTTGACCTATGAGGTTCGGTAGTAACTTGATCTGAAGTTTCATGATCATCATCATTAGCTTCCTCTCTAGTTGGTGTCGGCATCACGGGAACGGTTTTCTATGATGAGCTACTTTCCAATTCGAGAGAAGGTACAATTACCTCATCAAGTTCTACTTTCCTCCCACTCACTTCTTTCGAGAGAAACTCCTTCTCTAGAAAGTATCCATTCTTAGCAACAAAGATCTTGCCTTCAGATCTGTGGTAGAAGGTGTACCCAATAGTTTCTTTTGGGTATCCTATGAAGACGCACTTCTCTGATTTGGGTTCGAGCTCATAAGGCTGAAGCTTTTTTACATCAGCATCGCAACCTCAAACTTTAAGAAACGACAGCTTAGGTTTCTTGCCAAACCATAGTTCACACGGTGTCGCCTCAATGGATTTAGATGGTGCCCTATTTAACGTGAATGTAGTTGTCTCTAATGCATAACCCCAAAACAACAGTGATAAATCGGTAAGAGGCATCATAGATCACACCATATCTAATGAATTATGCGTAAGACGTTCGGACACACCATTACGCTGTGGTGTTCCAGGTGGCGTGAGTTGTGAAACTATTCCACATTATTTTAAATGAAGGCCAAACTCATAACTCAAATATTCGCCTCCGCGATCAGATCATAGAAACTTTATTTTCTTGTTACAATGATTCTCCACTTCACTCTGAAATTCTTTGAACTTTTCAAATGTTTCAGACTTGTGTTTCATCAAGTAGATATACCCATATCTGCTCAAATCATTTGTGAAGGTCAGAAAATAACGATACCCACCGCGAGCTTCAACACTCATTGGACCGCATACATCGATATGTATTATATCGAATAAGTTATCAGCTCGCTCCATTGTTCCGGAGAACAGAGTTTTAGTCATCTTGCCCGTGAGGCATGGTTTGCAAGTATCAAATGATTCATAATTAAGTGATTCCAAAAGTCCATCCGCATGGACTTTCTTCATGTGCTTTACACCAATATGACCTAAACAGCAGTGCCAAAAATATGTTGCACTATCATTATCAACTTTGCATCTTTTGGCATCAATATTATGAATATGTCACTACTATCGGATGCTGCTAACACGACACTACGATCAGAGACCATTCGAGAAACTGTGTGCGATGCAATAATCGCAAACGGTGGTGTATAAAAACCGTAAAAAATGTATAAACCGTTTGCGATGACGGATGCATCAAAGATGGTTCAGATTTTAGTTGCGTGTGCGATGAAGGGCATACGGTTCAGTTCAATTAACTATTTGCGATGAGGAGGAACAAAAGAAACGGGCAGCCAGATGAAAGCGTGTGCGATACACAACATACGGTTCACTCGGATGAACTGTTTGTAATTAGGCAACACAAAAGAAAAGGGCAGCCAGATGAAGGTGTGTGCGATATACAACATACGGTTCACTCGGATGAACTGTTTGTGATTAGGCAACACAAAAGAAATGGTCAGCCAGATCAAGGTGTGTGCGATATATGCATGTGGTTCACTCGACCCTTGTCATCAGTGGGTGACCTCTGTGGCAACCGTTCACTCCCCAGGCGCCTCTTCGTGTACCGTGGCAACCGTCCACCGCCTCTTCGCCTTTCCCTCTCGATTTGGAACTACTATCGCATGCTCTTCCTCCCTCCATTTGCCTTCACCCTTCCTTCTGCCATTGTTCGATCATATTCTCCATAGAGGGAACAGGATGGAAACGACCCCGTTATTCTTGCCTCGATCTGAAAGATGACGTGGTGGAGGAACTCATTGATCGGTGCGACATCATCACCTCGCCTAGCATGGCATGTTCGTTCAAGACCATTCTTGACTCAACTAATAACATCATTACAAGGAACCCAAGGGTCCAGGAGCGGTTTGATCTCCCCTATATTCTTCACCGTGACCCTGCTGACTGGCACGGGGACGAGGGAAGCCTCGCCTTGTGCAAGTTAATGCCGCTTGATAATGATACGTATGATGTTAAGATGCCATCGCCTGAGGGCAAGGCTTGGGCAGGCGCAAATGGAGATTGGGTTGTTTATATTGGGTACAACTGCGAGTGGGAACTTGTGAATGTGTACACTCGTCACCGGGTTCCACTTCCAAAAATCTCAAACGACTGCCCAGAGGTTGAGTACACCGGTATTCTAAGTGAGTTCAAATACGATCATGGTGACTGTCGTCTACGGAAGATAGCAATTTGTCGAGTTCCCAACTGCTCTTGTGATTACACGAACTATGAAGTTGTTGATATCTTCGACAAGATTGTTGTCGTCCTTACTTCCACGCCTCGATGGATATTGCTCAAAAATCAATTTATGTACATGGATGAGTACTGTGATGCAATTCACTATGAGGGTCTTGTGTTTGCTGCCACCACTCGTGGCACTGTTTTTGCATGGATTCCTGATGCTTTCGGTACGTTTGTCTTCCACTGTATATATAATTGTTTCATCCACATGCATGCGGGTTAGCTAGTTTCCCTTCACTAATTAACCTTCTTATGTTTCCAAGTTCCTGTGAACATTCCACCACCTATACTTGAAAAAATTTATAACCAAGGGGGAGATGACGATGCTGATGATCACGAGGATGAGGACGAGCAGGACCCATATACTCAGTGGCGCCTGGCAACTTATTCCGATGGATCACCTCTTCTTATCTGTATACAGGGCACTGCTGATGTTACTAAGGAAGCAGGTGTTGTCTCGCATGGTCGAACTCTCCGGACCTATTCAAACATCCGTTGCAGGGTATTCGGGATGGATACTAGTGTACTAGCGCCAACACCTTCTCCCTAGTTCAGTATTGGAAGTCTTGGAGAAAACTCGCTCTTCCTTGGACAAAACTATCTAAAAATGGTGGAAGGCGATCCAGCTGCTGTTGACACAACATTACTACCATTTATGAGAAGCAACTGTATCTATACCTCAGACATTGATATGCTTTCCTACCGTCCCAATATGGGTCCTGACATAGGCCGCTTCAGCCTGGATGATCAGTCCTGCGTTGGTGTCGAGATTGACAGTAGCTGGCCCTTCCCAGAGAATCACTTCTAGTTCAAAGCAAGCGTTTCCAACGCCAGCGAGTGGTTGAGATGAAGTTCATTTCATCGCTTTGTTATTTGTTGTGTGAGAAAAACTTTACTTTACTAGAATGTTTTGTTGGAAATGATCTATAATCCAACGTGTATCCTCGTTGTCGTTGTGGGTTGGTGACTTGTTGTATGTCATCATTGGTACATTTGCATATGCGTCCATCAACTCACGCCTGCTAGTGGTGTCCATATGAACAGTGCTAGTGATTTTAGTTGCAAAAATTAGATAGTGCTAGTGATTATTAGCTGCATATTTTGACAAATCGTAGTGTTACAAGGTTGACAAATGGCAATGTTACTAGATAAAAAAATGTCAAACTTTCCAGTTTGACAAATGGCAACATATCCAAAATGACAGATATGCAAATCTTACCCAATTGTTTGTACGTGGTTGCACATGGGTCATGCAAAACAACCATTTCTGTTTAAGGGATGCAGAAATCCTGCTCGGCACATTTTCCCTTGGCTTCCTGGGGAAGCTGTCGGTTTGCATACGGGTGTTCTAACTAAAACGTTTGCGATGAGTGTTTTATATTTAAAAACCATCGATGTTTTTTCAAAAGAAAATCGTTTGATAAGTCTATACATTAAGAGAGAAAAACACAAGTTCGTTTAAACCATATCTTTCATTCAGTCACACTACGAATTTATATTCATATAATCGAGAATTCAAGATACAGTATTAAACCCCAAAAAACTATTTCTGGCGGTGGCGAAGGCGGCGCGTCGTGCCGTCGTTGTCGTTGTCGTCCTCCGGGACGCCGTTGTTGAAGTCTTCAAGGCAGCACAGAATGTTTTTCACTTGTAAATCAAACATCATGTCGTCGTGCGATCGACGGGCGGGGCGCGGGAGGACGGCAACTGGCGCCACTGAGAGGTAGCGGTCGACGACAGCGACCCATGCTGCCGAGGGGGTGCGTGCACCGGCACGGGCATGGCGGGTGTAGCCAAACGCACGGGGACCGGCGCCGCCGTGGGTGGAAGGGCGTGCACGGGCAGGGGCATGGGCGCGGCGGGTGCAGCCAAACGCAAGGGGGACGGTGGCACGGTGGGTGGAGGGGCGCGCATGGGCACGGGCGATGGAATGTACACGAGCTCGCGCGGGTCCGCGGAGACCTCACTGACGCCCACAGCTTCCAGCTCTACGATAGTGCTCGGCGACTAGCCCGTCAATGCTACGGGGATGGTCACTGGCGCGGGTGTGGGGATGGGAGCTAGGACAGGAGCGTGGGCAGCAACTGTCGTGGCCAGCTCGTTCTGGGCCATGTCCATGAGGCCCCATTCCTCCTTATTTTCTATCTCCTCCGGCTCGGAGTTGACTTCACCAAACTTGAAGACTAGTCGCAGCTGATCATTATGCGCCATGGCGTTGGTGGAGGTCTGTGGGAGCGAGGGGAATGGGAGGCAAACAGTAAGGCCCCCCGTATTAAACAGTGGCTCGGGCACCATTAATGGAGAGGAAGGCGGGCGGCCATGCAAGTCAAAGGGCTCGCTTCCCAGTGAGCTTGCGCGGTGTACAGCTCGCAAGCTTCCCGCTGAGCCTGCACATTGGAGGACAGCTTGCACGCCTCTCGGTCAGCCTGTGCACCGTACTGCGCTCGCACGCCTCCCGTTCAGTCAAGGTCAAGCAGTTGTCCTCACGACACCTCCTACAGCCATTAAAACCAAGACACATAGCGTCACGTGAATGTTTAATAGAATGCACACAGTTTGAATTATACAAACGTTTGAGATATTAAAGTGGCACCTATTTTTTCAGCCTTTGTTGGCTGTCATTACTCGAGTGCGCCTTCTCTCAAAATGGACATGAAAAATACCAAAGCATCTCGTGTGCCATTACATGATAGCATGCCAAGTTTCATGAATTTCAGATGAGTTTTGGATTTACTAGAATTTAAAAATAAAATATATCAATGTTTTGCCGGCAATCAACGCTACCCTGGTGATTGAAATTCATTACCATTTATTGCATGGGACCTAAGCATGCACCCAAGGAAATAGTTTATTGCATGGGACCTAAGCATGCACCCAAGGAAATAGATTTGATTTTTCAACAAATTTATATGCACTTCAGCATTTGCATGTAGTTCAAATTTGAATTATGCACATAAATGCATTGAAAACTCAGTTAATGCATAAAAATGTCCAAACAAACCCCGAAAAATCCCAAAAATTGACACAACACTTTTGTTGTTCTATGTTGACACAAGAAAAAATTTGGAAGCAATAAGAGGCAATGGATATCGTTACGTCCCCAAAGGTGGGACGTTCCCTACCGAAACCGTCATGCTTGTTGTGAGAAGCTCTGGTTTGTGAGAAGCATATACCCAAACCTGCACCAAATGGGACAACAAATTACCACGGCATGTTGATGCCGCTCCATGGTAGCATGCCAAGTTTCATGAACTTCAGACGAGTTTTGGATTTACTAGAATATAAAAACCAGGCATCTCAATGTTTTGCCGGCAATCAACGGTGCCCTGGTGATTGAAATTCATTCCCATTTCTTGCAGGGGACCTAAGCATGCACCCAAGGACACAACTTTGATTTTTCAACCAATTTATATGCACTAGAGCATGTGCATGCAGTTAAAATTTAAATTATGCACATAAATGCATTGAAAACTCGGTTAATGCATAAAAATGTCCAAATGAAACCCGAAAAATCACAAAATTTGACACAACACTCTTGTTGTTCTATGTTGACACGAGAAAATATTTGAAAGCAATAAGATACAATGGATATCATTTCGTCCCCAAAGGTGGGACGTTCCATATTGAAACCATCATGCTTGTTGTGAGAAGCTGCGGTTTGTGAGAAGCATATACCCAAACCTGCCCCCAAATGGGACAAAAAAATTACCACGGCATGTTGATGCGGCTCCATGGTAGCATGCCAAGTTTCATGAATTTCAGACGAGTTTTGGATTTAGTAGAATTTAAAAACCAGGCATCTCAATGTTTTGCCGGCAATCAACGGTGCCCTGGTGTTTGAAATTCATTCTCATTACTTGCATGGGACCTAAGCATGCACCCAAGGACACAGATTTGATTTTTCAACCAATTTGTATGCACTGGAGCATGTGCATGTAGTTCAAATTTAAATTATGCACATAAATGCATTGAAAACCATGTTAATGGATAAAAATGTCCAAACGAACCCCGAAAAATCCTAAAAATTGACACAACACTCCTGTTGTTCTACGTTGACACGAGAAAAATTTGGAAGCAATAAGAGGCAATGGATATCGTTTCGTCCCCAAAGGTGGGACGTTCCCTACCGAAACCATCATGCTTGTTGTGAGAAGCTTTGGTTTGTGAGAAGCATATACCCAAACCTGTCCCAAATGGGACAAAACATTTACCATTGCATGTTGATGCCGCTCCATGGTAGCATGCCAAGTTTCATTAATTTCAGACGAGTTTTGGATTTACTAGAATTTAAAAACCAGGAATCTAAATGTTTTGCTGGCAATCAACGGTGCCCTGGTGTTTGAAATTCATTCCCATTTCTTGAAAGGGACCTAACCATGCACCTAAGGACACATATTTGATTTTTCAACCAATTTATATGCACTAGAGCATGCGGATGTAGTTCAAAATTGAATTATGCACATAAATGCATTGAAAACTTAGTTAATGCATAAAAATGTCCAAACGAACCCCGAAAAATCACAAAATTTGTCACAACACTCCTGTTGTTCTATGTTGAGACGAGAAAATTTTTGAAATCACTAAGAGGAAATGGATATCGTTTCGTCCCCAAAGGTGGGACGTTCCCTACCGAAACCGTCATGCTTGTTGTGAGAAGCTCTGGTTTGTGAGAAGCATATACCCAAATCTGCACCAAATGGGACAACAAATTACCACGGCATGTTGATGCCGCTCCATGGTAGCATGCCAAGTTTCATGAACTTCAGACGAGTTTTTGATTTACTAGAATTTAAAAACCAGGCATCTCAACGTTTTGCCGGCAATCAACGGTGCCCTGGTGATTGAAATTCATTCCCATTTCTTGCAGGGGACCTAAGCATGCACCCAAGGACACAGATTTGATTTTTCAACCAATTTGTATGCACTGGAGCTCGTGCATGTAGTTCAAAATTGAATTATGCACATAAATGCATTGAAAACTTAGTTAATGCATAAAAATGTCAAAACGAACCCCGAAAATCACTAAAATTCACACACCATTCCTGTTGTTCTATGTTGACACGAGAAATTTTTTGAAAGCAATAAGAGGAAATGGATATTGTTTCGTCCCCAAAGGTGGGACGTTCCCTGTCGGAACCATCATGCTTGTTGTGAGAAGCTCTTGTTTGTGAGAAGCATATATCCAAACCTGCCCCAAAATGGGACAAAAAATTTACCACGGCATGTTGATGCGGCTCCATGGTAGCATGCCAAGTTTCATGAATTTCAAATGAGTTTTGGATTTACTAGAATTTAAAAACCAGGCATCTCAATGTTTTGCCGGCAATCAACGGTGCCCTGGTGTTTGAAATTCATTCTCATTTCTTGCATGGGACCTAAGCATGCACCCAAGGACACAGATTTGATTTTTCAACCATTTCTATACACTGGAGCATGTGCATGTAGTTCAAATTTGAATTATGCACATTAATGCATTGAAAACTCAGTTAATGCATAAAAATGTCCAAACGAACCCCGAAAAATCCCAAAAATTGACACAACACTCCTGTTTTTCTACGTTGACACGAGAAAATTTTGGAAGCAATAAGAGGCAATGTATATCGTTTCGTCCCCAAAGGTGGGACGTTCCCTACCGAAACCATCATGCTTATTGTGAGAAGCTCTGGTTTGTGAGAAGCATATACCCAAACTTGTCCCAAATGGGACAAAACATTTACCATTGCATGTTGATGCCGCTCCATGGTAGCATGCCAAGTTTCATTAATTTCAGACGAGTTTTGGATTTACTAGAATTTAAAAACCAGGAATCTGAATGTTTTGCTGGCAATCAACGGTGCCCTGGTGTTCGAAATTCATTCCCATTTCTTGCAAGGGACCTAACCATGCACCTAAGGACACATATTTGATTTTTCAACCAATTTATATGCACTAGAGCATGCGCATGTAGTTCAAAATTGAATTATGCACATAAATGCATTGAAAACTTAGTTAATGCATAAAAATGTCCAAACGAACCCCGAAAAATCACAAAATTTGTCACAACACTCCTGTTGTTCTATGTTGAGACGAGGAAATTTTTGAAATCACTAAGAGGAAATGGATATTGTTTCGTCCCCAAAGGTGGGACGTTCCTTATCGAAACCATCATGCTTGTTGTGAGAAGCTCTGGTTGTGAGAAGCATATACCGAAACCTGCCCCCAAATGGGATAAAAAAATTACCACGGCATATTGACGCGGCTCCATGGTAGCATGCCAAGATTCATGAATTTCAGACGCGTTTTGGATTTACTAGAATTTAAAAACCAGGCATCTCAATGTTTTGCCGGCAATCAACGGTGCCCTGGTGTTTGAAATTCATTCGCATTTTTTGCATGGGACCTAAGCATGCACCCAAGGACACATATATGATTTTTCAACCAATTTGTATGCACATGAGCATGTGCATGTAGTTCAAATTTGAATTATGCACATAAATGCATTGAAAACTCTGTTAATGCATAAAAATGTCCAAACGAACCCCGAAAAATCCCAAAAATTGACACAACACTCCTGTTGTTCTACGTTGACACGAGAAAAATTTGGAAGCAATAAGAGGCAATGGATATCGTTTCGTCCCCAAAGGTGGGACGTTCCCTACAGAAACCATCATGCTTGTTGTGAGAAGCTCTGGTTTGTGAGAAGCATATACCCAAACCTGTCCCAAATGGGACAAAACATTTACCATTGCATGTTGATGCCGCTTCATGGTAGCATGCCAAGTTTCATGAATTTCAGACGAGTTTTGGATTTACTAGAATTTAAAAACCAGGCATCTCAATGTTTTGCCGGAAATCAACAGTGCCCTGGTGTCTGAAATTCATTCCCATTTCTTGCATGGGACCTAAGCATGCACCCAAGGACATGGATTTGATTTTTCAACCAATTTATATGCACTGGAGCATGTGCATGTAGTTCAGAATTAAATTATGCACATAAATGCATCGAAAACTTAGTTAATGCATAAAAATGTCGAAACGAACCCCGAAAAATCACAAAAATTCACACAACATTCTTGTTGTTCTATGTTGACACTAGAAATTTTTTGAAAGCAATAAGGGGAAATGGATATTGTTTCGTCCCCAAAGGTGGGACATTCCCTATCGAAACCATCATGCTTGTTGTGCGAAGCTCTCGTCTGTGAGAAGCATATATCCAAACCTGCCCCCAAATGGGACAAAAAAATTACCACGGCATGTTGATGTGGCTCCATGGTGGCATGCCAAGTTTCATGAATTTCAGACGAGTTTTGGATTTACTAGAATTTAAAAACCAGGCATCTCAATGTTTTGCCGGCTATCAATGGTGCCATGGTGTTTGAAATTCATTCACATTTCTTGCATGGGACCTAAGCATGCACCCAAGGACACAGATTTGATTTTTCAACCATTTTGTATGCACTGGAGCATGTGCATGTAGTTCAAATTTTAATTATGCAGATAAATGCATTGAAAACTCAGTTAATGCATAAAAATGTCCAAACGAATCCTGAAAAATCCCGAAAATTGACACAACACTCCTGTTGTTCTATATCGACACGAGAAAATTTTTGGAAGCAATAAGAGGCAATGGATATCGTTTCGTCCCCAAAGGTGGGATGTTCTGTACCGAAACCATCATGCTTGTTGTGTGAAGCTCTGGTTTGTGAGAAGCATATATCCAAACCTGCCCCAAATGGGACAAAAATTTACCACGACATGTTGATGCCGCTCCATGATAGCATGCCAAGTTTCATGAATTTCAGACGAGTTTTGGATTTACTAGAATTTAAAAACAAGGAATATAAATGTTTTGCCGGCAATCAACGGTGCTCTGGTGTTTGAAATGCAGTCCCATTTCTTGCATGGTACCTAAGCTTGCACCCATGGACACAAATTTGATTTTTCAACCAATTTATATGCACTGGAGCATGTGCATGTAGTTCAAATTTGAATTATGCACATAAATGCATTGAAAACTCAGTTAATGCATAAAATGTCCAAACAAACGCCAAAAAATCACAAAATTTGACACAACACTCCTGTAGTTCTATGTTGACACGAGAAAAATTTTCAAAGCAATAGGAGGCAATGGATATCATTTCATCCCCAAAGGTGGGACGTTCCCTATCGAAACCATCATGTTTGCTGTGACAAGCTCTGGTTTGTGAGAAGCATATACCGAAACCTGCCCCAAACGGGACAAAAAATTTACCAAGACAAGTTGATGCGGCTACATGGTAGCACGCCAAGTTTCATGAATTTCAGACAAGTTTTGGATTTACTAGAATTGAAAAACCGAGCATCTCAATGTTTTGCCGGCAATCAACGCTGCCCTGGTGTTTGAAATTCATTCCCATTTCTTGCATGCGACCTAAGCATGCACCCAAGGAAAGTTTATTGCATGGGACCTAAGCATGCACCCAAGGAAATAGATTCGATTTTCAACAAATTTATATGCACTTGAGCATGTGCATGTAGTTCAAATTTGAATTATGCACATAAATGCATTGAAAACTCAGTTAATGCATAAAAATGTCCAAACAAACACCGAAAAATCCCAAAAATTGACACAACACTCTTGTTGTTCTATGTTGACACAAGAAAATATTTGGAAGCAATAAGAGGCAATGGATATCGTTACGTCCCCGAAGGTGGGACGTTCCCTACCGAAACCATCATGCTTGTTGTGAGAAGCTCTGGTTTGTGAGAAGCATATACCGAAACCCGCACCAAATGGGACAACAAATTACCACGGCATGTTGATGCCGCTCCATGGTAGCATGCCAAGTTTCATGAACTTCAGACGAGTTTTGGATTTACTAGAATTTAAACCCACGCATCTCAACGTTTTGCCGGCAATCAACGGTGCCCTGGGTTTTTTAATTCATTCCCATTTCTTGCATGGGACCTAAGCATGCACCCAAGGACACAAATTTGATTTTTCAACCAATTTATATGCACTGGAGCATGTGCATGTAGTACAAATTTGAATTATGCACATAAATGCATTGAAAACTCGGTTAATGCATAAAAATGTCCAAACGAAACCCGAAAAATCACAAAAATTGACACAACACTCTTGTTGTTCTATGTTGACACGAGAAAATATTTGAAAGCAATAAGATGCAATGGATATCGTTTCGTCCCCAAAGGTGGGACGTTCCATATTGAAACCATCATGCTTGTTGTGAGAAGCTGTGGTTTGTGAGAAGCATATACCCAAACCTGCCCCCAAATGGGACAAAAAAATTACCATGGCATGTTGATGCGGCTCCATGGTTGCATGCCAAGTTTCATGAATTTCAGTCGAGTTTTGGATTTAGTAGAATTTAAAAACCAGGCATCTCAATGTTTTGCCGGCAATCAACGGTGCCCTGGTGTTTGAAATTCATTCTCATTTCTTGCAGGGGACCTAAGCATGCACCCAAGGACATAGATTTTGTTTTTCAACCAATTTGTATGCACTGGAGCATGTGCATGTAGTTCAAATTTTAATTATGCACATAAATGCATTGAAAACCCAGTTAATGCATAAAAATGTCCAAACGAACCCCGAAAAATCCTAAAAATTGACACAACACTCCTGTTGTTCTACGTTGACACGAGAAAAATTTGGAAGCAATAAGAGGCAATGGATATCGTTTCGTCCCCAAAGGTGGGACGTTCCCTACTGAAACCATCATGCTTGTTGTGAGAAGCTCTGGTTTGTGAGAAGCATATACCCAAACCTGTCCCAAATGGGACAAAACATTTACCATTGCATGTTGATGCGGCTCCATGGTAGCATGCCAAGTTTCATGAATTTCAGACGAGTTTTGGATTTACTATAATTCAAAAATCAGGCATCTCAATGTTTTGCCGGCAATCAACGGTGCCCTGGTGTTTGAAATTCATTCTCATTTCTTGCATGGGACCTAAGCATGCACCCAAGGACACAAATTTGATTTTTCAACCATTTGTATGCACTGGAGCATGTGCGTGTAATTCAAATTTGAATTATCCACATTAATGCATTGAAAACTCAGTTAATGCATAAAAATGTCCAAAACAACCCCGAAAAATCCCAAAAATTGACACAACACTCCTGTTGTTCTACGTTGACACGAGAAAAATTTGGAAGCAATAAGAGGCAATGGATATCGTTTCGTCCCCAAAGGTGGGACGTTCCCTACCGAAACCATCATGCTTGTTGTGAGAAGCTCTCGTTTGTGAGAGGCATATACCCAAAGCTGTCCCAAATGGGACAAAACATTTACCATTGCATGTTGATGCTGCTCCATGGTAGCATGCCAAGTTTGATGAATTTCAGACGAGTTTTGGATTTACTAGAATTTAAAAACAGGCATCTCAATGTTTTGCCGGCAATCAACGGTGCCCTGGTGTTTGAAATTCATACCCATTTCTTGCATGGGACCTAACCATGCACCTAAGGACAAACATTAGATTTTTCAACCAATTTATATGCACTAGAGCATGTGCATGTAGTTCAAAATTGAATTATGCACATAAATGCATTGAAAACTTAGTTAATGCATAAAAATGTCCAAACGAACCCCGAAAAATCACAAAATTTGACACAACACTCCTGTTGTTCTATGTTCACACGAGAAAATTTTTGAAATCAATAAGAGGAAATGGATATTGTTTCGTCCCCAAAGGTGGGACCTTCCTTATCGAAACCATCATGCTTGTTGTGAGAAGCTCTGGTTGTGAGAAGCATATTCCCGAACCTGCCCCCAAATGGGACAAAAAATTACCACGGGATATTGATGCGGCTCCATGGTAGCATGCCAAGATTCATGAATTTCAGACGCGTTTTGGATTTACTACAATTTAAAAACCAGGCATCTCAATGTTTTGCCGGCAATCAACGGTGCCCTGGTGTTTGAAATTCATTCGCATTTCTTGCATGGGACCTAAGCATGCACCCAAGGATACATATTTGATTTTTCAACCAATTTGTATGCACTTGAGCATGTGCATGTAGTTCAAATTTGAATTATGCACATAAATGCATTGAAAACTCAGTTAATGCATAAAAATGTCCAAATGAACCCCGAAAAATCCCAAAAATTGACACAACAGTCCTGTTGTTCTATGTTGACACGAGAAAAATTTGGAAGCAATAAGAGGCAATGGATATCGTTTCGTCCCCAAAGGTGGGACATTCCCTACCGAAACCATCATGCTTGTTGTGAGAAGCTCTGGTCTGTGAGAAGCATATACCCAAACCTGTCCCAAATGGGACAAAACATTTTCCATTGCATGTTGATGCCACTTCATGGTAGCATGCCAAGTTTCATGAATTTCACATGAGTTTTGGATTTACTATAATTTAAAAACGAGGCATCTCAATGTTTTGCCGGCAATCAACGGTGCCCTGGGTTTTTAAATTCATTCCCATTTCTTGCATGGGACCTAAGCATGCACCCAAGGACACAGATTTGATTTTTCAACCAATTTATATGCACTGGAGCATGTGCATGTAGTTCAAAATTGAATTATGCACATAAATGCATTGAAAACTTAGTTAATGCATAAAAATGTCCAAACGAACCCCGAAAAATCACAAAAATTCACACAACATTCTTGTTGTTCTATGTTGACACGAGAAATTTTTTGAAAGCAATAAGAGGAAGTGGATATTGTTTCGTCCCCAAAGGTGGGACGTTCCCTATCAAAACCATCATGCTTGTTGTGAGAACCTCTTGTTTGTGAGAAGCATATATCCAAACCTGCCCCCAAATGGGACAAAAAATTTACCACGGCATGTTGATGTGGCTCCATGGTGGCATGCCAAGTTGCAGGAATTTCAGACGAGTTTTGGATTTACTAGAGTTTAAAAACCAGGCATCTCAATGTTTTGCCGGCAATCAATGGTGCCATGGTGTTTGAAATTCATTCTCATTTCTTGCATGGGACCTAAGCATGCACCCAAGGACACATATTTGATTTTTCAACCAATTTGTATGCACTGGAGCATGTGCATGTAGTTCAAATTTTAATTATGCACATAAATGCATGGAAAACTCAGTTAATGCATAAAAATGTCCAAACGAATCCCGAAAAATCCCGAAAATTGACACAACACTCCTGTTGTTCTACGTTGACACGAGAAATTTTTTGGAAGCAATAAGAGGCAATGGATATCGTTTCGTCCCCAAAGGTGGGACGCTCTGTACCGAAACCATCATGCTTGTTGTGAGAAGCTCTGGTTTGTGAGAAGCATATATCCAAACCTGCCCCAACTGGGACAAAAAATTTACCACGACATGTTGATGCCGCTCCATGATAGCATGCCAAGTTTCATGAATTTCAGACGAGTTTTGGATTTACTAGAATTTAAAAACCAGGCATATAAATGTTTTGCCGGCAATCGACAGTGCCCTGGTGTTTGAAATTCAGTCCCATTTCTTGCATGGTACCTAAGCTTGCACGCATGGACACAAATTTGATTTTTCAACCAATTTATGTGCACTGGAGCATGTGCATGTAGTTCAAATTTGAATTATGCACATAAATGCATTGAAAACTCAGTTAATGCATAAAATGTCCAAACGAACACCGAAAAATCACAAAAATTGACACAACACTCCTGTAGTTCTATGTTGACACGAGAAAAAATTTCAAAGCAATAGGAGGCAATGGATATCATTTCGTCCCCAAAGGTGGGACGTTCCCTATCGAAACCATCATGTTTGCTGTGAGAAGCTCAGGTTTGTGAGAAGCATATACCCAAACCTGCCCCAAATGGGACAAAAAATTTACCACGACATCTCGATGCGGCTCCATGGTAGCACGCCAAGTTTCATTAATTTCAGACGAGTTTTGGATTTACTAGAATTTAAAAACCGAGCATCTCAATGTTTTGCCGGCAATCAACGGTGCCCTGGTGTTTGAAATTCATTCCCATTTCTTGCATGGGACCTAAGCATGCACTAAACGACACAAATTTGATTTTCAACCAATTTGTATGCACCGGAGCATGTGCATGTAGATTAATTTTGAATTGTGCACCTGAAATGGCTAGAAAACCAGTTTTATGTATAAAATGTCCAAACGAACCCTGAATAATTCCAGTTCTTTTATGACACACATATAGTTGCATGTTCACTGCAGATAAAAGGTCTAGCAATTCAAACATCGTCCATTGCTGCTGTGACCCCATTTTGTAATTCAAATCAAGTAGATCCCACAAAGTTTATTATCACCAACCGTGTGAGATGTAGCACAAAATATCTTGGCGCACCGTTGGTGTATAGTACGCCTACGACTTACGCGAGAAGGTGTGTCGGCTACAGTCCACAGCCGGCGTGTCAAGCACACTAGCTCGCTCCCCAAAAACTCCCGCCTCTACATCCCTCGTAATCTTGAAAATATTACGGCCTCTTAATATCGAAAATATCTACCGATAGCACACAATTAGTATGTGCAGACCGTGTGCGATGTCTGTTACTCCCGCTCTGCTTCAGTCGCTTGATTCAAATTTTCAGTAGCCCTGGCATTTTACTCCCGCCTCCGCATCCCTCACAATCTCAAAAATATCTGCTCGCCCTTGATCCAAATTTTCAGTAGCCCCGCCTTGTTACTCCCGCCTAGTAAAATTTTTAGTTGCCGCAGTATTTCCTCAAACACAAGCTTGCTCCCCCTCCACACACACACACCCCAAAACCTCTGCTCACACAGACACACACAACCCTCGAAACCATTGGTAGGTCGCCGCCATCGCCGGCGCCTCCATCCTCAACCTCTAGCTGTGTGCCGGGGAGCTCGAGGAGCCAATCGCCAAAAAGAAGTTTATCGCGGCCTTTTCGCCCGACGCCGGCGAGGTGGCTGCCGAGGTGTCCCCGTCTTCCTCTGCGGGCCCAATCCATTGTCGCCGGTCCCCCGTTCCGCCCGCTGCCGCGCCCCTACGCTGGTTCGAGGACTTCCTCGTCCTCCCTTGGACCCGGCAGCCGACGAAGTCCTACCTCGGCGTCCGGTAGCGGCGGTGGGGGACGTGGGTCGCCGATATTACAGATCGAGAGACCCACACCCGCCAGTGGCTCGGTAGCTTCCACACGGCCGAGCTTGCAGCCATGGAGTACGACCGCTGGCAGGTCCTCTACCATGGCGCGGCGGCTAGGCTCAATTTCCCCTTTGGCACACATTCGGTCGACCTCGTTCCGTCGGAGCCAGGGGTGGTGAGCTCGTCTATGGCGCGGGAGGACCGCGAGGCGTGGAAGCGCCTCGAGGCCGAGGCCGCCGACGAGGCCTACATGCAAGAGTTCCGCCAGCAGCACCCGGAGCTCGTGGAGGCGGAGCAGGCGATCTTTGCCAGCGCGGAGGGCGGCGAGGTTATCGCACTCTCCTCCGATGACGAGGTCAAAGGCGGTGAGGACGGCGGCGCGGAGGGCAGCGAGGTTATCATGCTCTCCTCCGATGACGAGGTCGAAGGCGGCGGCGATAGCGGCGCGGAGGGCGTCATGGTGGGCCCCGAGGACGAGGAGATATATGTTGACGAGTGGAGGAGTGCCTTCCCCAACAACCCCGACGACGGTACCGGCCCGTACCCGGCTCGTGGCACACCGTACATGACGAGGAAGGATTGGCTCGACCTCTACTTTGACTAAAAGTAGTTTTGCTTAGTTTAAATTTATGTTTTATGTTCGGTTAGCAAAACTATCTATGTTTATGTTTGAATGCATGCTACTTTCGGTTGAACCTGCTTTAAACTTGATCAAATTGAAGTTTACAACCTTAAGTTTAGGGGATCGACTAGAAAAGGCCAAAAATTGCTGGAGTATATATATATATATATATATATATATATATATATATATATATATATATATATATATATATATATATATATATATATATATATATATATATATATATATATCCACTAAGGGTTTTAGTCTTTAAGTTTTTAAGGATCTCCTAGAGATGTCCTTATGACTTGTTTATTTCAGTTCTTCACAATGTGATGCTCTATATGTGCAACTATTTGCCGTTCGGTTCAATTTCATCAATAACAATTTCAACAATACCACTATGAATTACGATATTTGGTTGATATTAAGGATATTGCAGTTAACATGCCTTTTCGTTTTTCAATTGTTGTTTAGCAACACGCATTGTACTGAATGACTAAATATGCAATCCCAGGCTATATAGCAATAAGGAAGAGTGTTACCTTAATGTTCTGATGATGTCTAGATATACATGTAATAAATTCTTATATAATGGGATGGATGGAGTGTTGTACTACATCATTTTTCAATTGTTGTTTAGCTTCTAATATTAACTTGGTGCTTTTAGGTACATATATCATTGCCAAAGATCCACACTTCAACCCTTTCTACGTATGGGGCAATGAGATATTCATGAACCAGCATCAAGTGAGGAAACTGATAAAGATTGTTATTAAAATGGGTCAAAATATGTCAATCAAACTATTTGTTTACACTTTATGCAAGACAACAGTGAACTCCAGGATGGTAAGTAAGAACCCTGTAGCCTTCTTTTTAATGGCCGTAATGAGTTGTGTTAGATGACAATATCTGAATCTTTTTTCTTTTGAAGTGGATCCTGAAGCAGTTTACTCAAGATTACCTCTCAAACTACATGATTGGCAGCCGGCCATCACAAGGGGTTGTACTAGAGTCCTGCATGCCTTCTGCATCCAGGAGAGCACAATAGGGCCATTCCGCTTCACCTTGTTCAGCAACTGGAATGTCTGTTGCCTCTTTCTTTACCATTTGTAATAGTACAAGTATAGAACCCTGGTACATCATTCTTTTTTGATGCTTATGTAATTCTTAAACATATGTACCTGTGAATCGAATAATGCATTGGTTGTTTGAACCTGATGGATATGAATAAAACTATAGCCTACTTTCAAGTTTAAATTAGGTACAATTTTAAATAGCAGCAATTAAATTAGGGCAAAATTACGTTGTGCAGGTCATTACGGCACACACGGTTGGTAAAACACAAACGTTTGCGATATACACCATAATCTGAGATGGTTCACAGAGAGGAAACATATGCAAGCATGCACACAGTTGCCGTTTGCAAAGCGTGTGTGATGTTACACACTATCACATGCGGTGTGGGAAAACTAAATGTGTGTGATTGTCTACCTACCGTACAGTTATAATCATGAACTGTTTGTGATGTGCCAGGCATCGTAAATCTCCCGTGCCTAGAATCTGCCTGGAAAACTCCCGTGCCTGGAATCTGCCTGGTTTTAGGCAAAACCACAAAACTCCGACTGCGATGGCAATGCGAGCACAAACGAGTAGCAAGGATAAGCATTTGGGATATTCGAGATATCGGAAACGATTATATAGGGACAACTGTATGCATCAAGGCTCCCTATCCCCCACGGTTTCTGGGTCATGTGGGAAGGAACCCCCTATCCCCACACTCACTTGGCGACGGTTCCAAATGTCGTCGCGGAAAGGGGTTAAAAACTGTTTGTTTAGGACCAACGTGCACCAGTGTGTATATCACTACGATCGAGATTCAATAAACCTTTTTCATTGGGTGTATGACCATAGAAGGTTTTATTCATGTAAACAGAACAACAATTATTCTCTGACTTAAATGAACAACAATTATCGCAATAAATATGATCCAATCATATTCATGCTCAACGCAAACACCAAATAACATTTATTTAGGTCCAACACTAATCCAGAAGGTAGAGGGAGTGTGCGATGGTGATCTTATCAACCTTGGAATCACTTCCAACACACATCGTCACCTCGCCTTTAACTAGTCTTTGTTCATTTTGCAACCTCTATTTCGAGTTACTAATCTTTGCAACTAAACCAATATCAAATACCCTGGGGTTACTATGAACACTAGTAAAGTACACATCAATAACATGTATATCAAATATACCTTTGTTCACTTTGCCATCCTTCTTATCCGCCAAGTATTTGGGGTAGTTCCGCTTCTAGTGACCATTCCCTTTGAAGTAGAAGCACTCTGTTTCAGGCTTAGGTATAGCTTTGGGCTTCTTCACGGGAGTGGCAACTTGCATGTCATTCTTCTTGAAGTTCCCTTTCTTTTCCTTTGCCCTTTTTCTTGAAACTAGTGGTCTTGTTAACCATCAACACTTGATGCTCTTTCTTGATTTCTACCTTCGCCGATTTCAGCATCGTGAAGACCTCGGGAATCTTTTCTGTTATCCCTTGCATATTATAGTTCATCACGAAGTTCTAGTAGCTTGGTGATAGTGACTAGAGAACTCTGCCAATCACTATCTTATCTGAAAGATCAACTCCCACTTGATTCAAGCAAATGTAGTGCCCAGACATTCTAAGCACATGCTCGCTAGCTGAGCTATTCTCCTCCATCTTGTAGGCAAAGTACTTGTCAGAGGTCTCATACCTCTCGACATGGGCATGATTCTGAAATACCAATTTCAACTCTTGGAACATCTCATATGCTCTGTGGCATTCAAAACGTTTTTGAAGTCCCGGTTCTAAGCCGTAAAGTATGGCGCACTAACCTATCAAGTAGTCATCATATCGAGCTTGCCAAATGTTCATAACGTCTGCATCTGCTCCTGCAATAGGTGTATCACCTAGCGGTGCATCAAGGACATAAGTCTTCTGTGCAGCAATGAGGATAATTCTCAGATCATGGACCCAGTCTGTATCATTGCTACTATCATCTTTCAACTTAGTTTTCTCTAGGAACATATCAAAAATATAGGGGAGCTACAACGCGAGCTATTGATCTACAACATAGATATGCAAATACTATAAGGACTAAGTTCATGATAAATTAAGTTCAATTAATCAAATTACTTGAGAACTCCCACTTAGATAGACATCCCTCAAGTCATCTAAGTGATACGTGATCCAAATCAACTAAACCATGTCCGATCATCACGTGAGATGGAGTAGTCATCAATGATGAACATCTCTATATTGAACATATCTACTATATGATTCATGTTTGGCCTTTCGGTCTCCAGTGTTCCAAGGCCATGTCTGTACATGCCAGGCTCGTCATGTTTAACCTGAGTATTCCACATGTGCAAAACTGTCTTGCCCATGTTGTATGTGAACGTAGAGTCTATCACACCCGATCATGATGTGGTGTCTCGAAACGAAGAACCATAGCAACAGTGCATACTCAGGGAGAACACTTCTACCTTGAAATTTAGTGCAGGGACCATATTATAATGCTACCGCCGTACTAAGCAAAATAAGATGTAAATAAGATAAACATCACATGCAATCAAAATATGGCCATCATCATGTTGTGCTTTTGATCTCCATCTCCAAAGCATCGTCATGATCTCCATCATCACCGGCTCGACACCTTGATCTCCATCGTAGCGTCGTGGTCGTCTCGCTAACTATTGCTTCTACAACTATCGCTAACGCATAGTGATAAAGTAAAGCAATTACATGGCGTTTGCATTTCATACAATAAAGCGACAACCATAAGGCTCCTGCCAGTTGCCGATAACTTTAACAAAATATGATCATCTCATACAACAACGTATATCACATCATGTCTTGACCATATCACATCACAACATTGAAGGAAATATGCCCTAGAGGCAATAATAAAGTTATTATTTATTTCCTCATATATCATGATAAATGTTTATTATTCATGCTAGAATTGTATTAGCCGGAAACATAATACATGTGTGAATATATAAACAAACAGAGTGTCACTAGTATGCCTCTACTTGACTAGCTCGTTAATCAAAGATGGTTATGTTTCCTAACCATGAACAAAGAGTTGTTATTTGATTAACGAGGTCACGTCATTAGTTGAATGATCTGATTGACATGACCCATTCCATTAGCTTAGCACCCGATCGTTTAGTATGTTGCTATTGCTTTCTTCATGACTTATACATGTCCCTATGACTATGAGATTATGCAACTCTCGTTTACCAGAGGAACACTTTGTGTGCTACCAAACGTCACAACGTAACTGGGTGATTATAAAGGTGCTCTACAGGTGTCTCCAAAGGTACTTGTTGGGTTGGCGTATTTCGAGATTATGATTTGTCACTCCGATAGTCGGAGAGGTATCTCTGGGCCCTCTCGGTAATGCACATCACATAAGCCTTGTAAGCATTACAACTAATATGTTAGTTGTGAGATGATGTATTACGGAATGAGTAAAGATAATTGCCGGCAACGAGATTGAACTAGGTATTGGATACCGACGATCGAATCTCGGGCAAGTGACATACCGATGACAAAGGGAACAACGTATGTTGTTATGCGGTTTGACCGATAAAGATCTTCGTAGAATATATAGGAGCCAATATGGGCATCCAGGTCCCGCTATTGGTTATTGACCGGAGACGTGTCTCGGTCATTTCTACATTGTTCTCGAACCATAGGGTCCGCACGCTTAATGTTACGATGACAGTTATTATGAGTTTATACATTCTGATGTACCGAAGGTAGTTCGGAGTCCCGGATGTGATCAAGGACATGACGAGGAGTCTTGAAATGGTCGAGACATAAAGATTGATATATTGGAAGCCTATATTTGGACATCGGAATCGATCCGGGTGAAATCGGCATTTTACCGGAGTACCGAGGGGTTACCGGAACCCCCCGGGGGGTTAATGGGCCTTCATGGGCCATAAGGGAGAAGAGAGGGGCCGGCCAGGGCAGGCCGCGCGCCCCTCCCCCCTAGTCCGAATAGGACAAGGAAGGGGGGCGGCGCCCCCCTTTCCTCTTCTCCCTCCCCCTTTCCTTCTCCAACAAGGCAAGAGAGGGGGGGGTCCTACTCCCGGTGGGAGTAGGACTCCTCCAGGCGCACCCCATGGGGGCCGGCCGCACCTCCCCCTCCCTCCTTTATATACGGGGGCAAGGGGCACCCTAGAACACACAAGTTGATCTTCGTGATCGTTCCTTAGCCGTGTGCGGGTGCCCCCCTCCACCATATTCCACCTCGGTCATATCGTTGCAGTGCTTAGGCGAAGCCCTGCGTCGGTAGAACATCATCGTCGTCATCACGCCATCATGCTGACGGAACTCATCCCCGAAGCTTTGCTGGATCGGAGCCCGGGGATCGTCATCGAGCTGGACGTGTGCTAAGAACTCGGAGGTGCCGGAGTAACGGTGCTTGGATCGGTCGGACCAAGAAGACGTACGACTACTTCCTCTATGTTGCGTCAACGCTTCCGCTTCGTTCTACGAGGGTACGTAGACTACACTCTCCCCTCTCGTTGCTATGCATCACCATGATCTTGCGTGTGCGTAGGAAATTTTTTGAAATTACTACGTTCCCCAACAGTGGTATCAGAGCCAGGTTTTTATGGTTTGATGTTATATGCACGAGTAGAACACAAGTGAGTTGTGGGCGATATGAGTCATACTGCCTACCAGCATGTCATACTTTGGTTCGGCGGTATTCTTGGATGAAGCGGCCCGGACCGACATTACGCGTACGCTTACGCGAGACCGGTTCCCTCGACGTGCTTTGCACATAGATGGCTTGCGGAAGACTGTCTCTCCAACTTTAGTAACCGAGTGTGGCTACGCCCGGTCCTTCCGAAGGTTAAAACGGCATCAACTTGACAAACTATCGTTGTGGTTTTGATGCGTAAGTGAGATTGGTTCTTGCTTAAGCCCGTAGCAGCCACATAAAACTTGCAACAAACAAAGTAGAGGACATCTAACTTGTTTTTGCAGGTCATTTTGTGATGTGATATGGTCAAGGCATGATGCTAAATTTTCTTGTATGAGATGATCATGTTTTGTAACTGAGTTATCGGCAACTGGCAGGAGCCATATGGTTGTCGCTTTATTGTATGCAATGCAATCACCCTGTAATGCTTTACTTTATCACTAAGAGGTAGCGATAGTCGTAGAAGCATAAGATTGGCGAGACGACAACGATGCTACGATGGAGATCAAGGTGTCGCGCCGGTGACGATGGTGATCATGACGGTGCTTCGGAGATGGAGATCACAAGCACAAGATGATGATGGCCATATCATATCACTTATATTGATTGCATGTGATGTTTATCTTTTTATGCATCTTATCTTGCTTTGATTGACGGTAGCATTATAAGATGATCTCTCACTAAATTATCAAGAAGTGTTCTCCCTGAGTATGCACCGTTGCCAAAGTTCATTGTGCCCAGACACCACGTGATGATCGGGTGTGATAAGCTCTACGTCCATCTACAACGGGTGCAAGCCAGTTTTGCACACGCGGAATACTCGGGTTATACTTGACGAGCCTAGCATATGCAGATATGGCCTCGGAACACGAAGACCGAAAGGTCGAGCGTGAATCATATAGTAGATATGATCAACATAATGATGTTCACCATTGAAGACTAGTCCATTTCACGTGATGATCGGTTATGGTTTAGTTGATTTGGATCACGTGATCACTTAGAAGATTAGAGGGATGTCTATCTAAGTGGGAGTTCTTAAGTAATATGATTAATTGAACTTAAATTTATCATGAACTTAGTCCCTGATAGTATCTTGCTTGTTTATGTTGATTGTGAAGGAAATATGCCCTAGAGGCAATAATAAAGTTATTATTTATTTCCTTATATCATGATAAAGGTTTATTATTCATGCTAGAATTGTATTAACCGGAAACATAATACATGTGTGAATACATAGACAAACAGAGTGTCACTAGTATGCCTCTACTAGACTAGCTCGTTAATCAAAGATGGTTATGTTTCCTAACCATGAACAAAGAGTTGTTATTTGATTAACGAGGTCACATCATTAGTTGAATGATCTGATTGACATGACCCATTCCATTAGCTTAGCACCCGATCGTTTAGTATGTTGCTATTGCTTTCTTCATGACTTATACATGTTCCTTTGACTATGAGATTATGCAACTCCCGTTTGCCGGAGGAACACTTTGGGTACTACCAAACGTCACAACGTAACTGGGTGATTATAAAGGAGTACTACAGGTGTCACCAAAGGTAGATGTTGGGTTGGCGTATTTCGAGATTAGGATTTGTCACTCCGATTGTCGGAGAGGTATCTCTGGGCCCTCTCGGTAATGCACATCACATAAGCCTTGCAAGCATTGCAACTAATGAGTTAGTTGCGAGATGATGTATTACGGAACGAGTAAAGAGACTTGCCGGTAACAAGATTGAACTAGGTATTGGATACCGATGATCGAATCTCGGGCAAGTAACATACCGATGACAAAGGGAACAACGTATGTTGTTATGCGGTCTGACCGATAAAGATCTTCGTAGAATATGTAGGAGCCAATATGGGCATCCAGGTCCCGCTATTGGTTATTGACCGGAGATGTGTCTCGGTCATGTCTACATTGTTCTCGAACCGTAGGGTCCACACGCTTAACGTTACGATGACAGTTATTATGAGTTTATGCATTTTGATGTACCGAAGATTGTTCGGAGTCCCGGATGTGATCACGGACATGACGAGGAGTCTCGAAATGGTCGAGACGTAAAGATTGATATATTGGAAGCCTATGTTTGGACATCGGAAGTGTTCCAGGTGAAATCAGGATTTTACCGGAATACCGGGAGGGTTACCGGAACCCCCCGGGAGACAAATGGGCCAACATGGGCCTTGGTGGAAAGGTGAGAGGGCAGCCCTCATGGGCTGCATGCCTCCCCCCTCCCCTAGTCCTATTAGGACTAGGAGTGGTGGCCGGCCCCCCTCTCTCTCTCTCCCCCTTTGAGGAATCCTATTCCAACTAGGATTGGGGGGGATCCTACTCCCGGAGGGAGTAGGACTCTCCTGGCGCGCCAAGGGCTTGGCCGGCCAGCCCCTCCCCCTGGATCCTTTATATATGGAGGCAGGGGGCACCCCATAGACACACAATTGATCATTGAGATCTTTCCTTAGCCGTGTGCGGTGCCCCCTGCCACCAAATTCCACCTCGGTCATATTGTCGCAGTGCTTAGGCGAAGCCCTGCGTCAGTAGTACATCAAGATCGTCAACATGCCGTCGTGCTGACGGAACTCTTCCCCGAAGCTTTGCTGGATCGGAGCCCGGGGAACGTCATCGAGCTGAACGTGTGCCAAGAACTCGGAGGTGCCGGAGTAACGGTGCTTGGATCGGTCGGATCGTGAAGACGTACGACTACATCAACCGCGTTGATATAACGCTTCCGCTTTCGGTCTACAAGGGTACATAGACAACACTCTCCCCTCTCGTTGCTATGCATCACCATGATCTTGCGTGTACGTAGGAAATTTTTTGAAATATCTACGTTCCCCAACAGTGGCATCCGAGCCTAGGTTTTTATGGTTTGATGTTATTTGCACGAGTCGAACACAAGTGAGTTGTGGACGATACAAGTCATACTGCCTACCAGCATGTCATACTTTGGTTCAGCGGTATTGTTGGACGAGACGATCCGGACCAACCTTACGCGTACGCTTACGCGAGACCGGTTCCCTCGACGTGCTTTGCACATAGATGGCTTGCGGAAGACTGTCTCTCCAACTTTAGTTGAACCGAGTGTGGCTATGCCCGGTCCTTGAGAAGGTTAAAACGGAGTCTATTTGACAAACTATCGTTGTGGTTTTGATGCGTAGGTAAGATGAGTTCTTGCTTAAGCCCGTAGCAGCCACGTAAAACTTGCAACAACAAAGTAGAGGACGTCTAACTTGTTTTTGCAGGGCATGTTGTGATGTGATATGGTCAAGACATGATGCTAAATTTTATTGTATGAGATGATCATGTTTTGTAACTGAGTTATCGGCAACTGGCAGGAGCCATATGGTTGTCGCTTTATTGTATGCAATGCAATCGCGATGTAATGCTTTACTTTATTACTAAGCGGTAGTGATAGTCGTGGAAGCATAAGATTGGCGAGACGACAACGATGCTACGATGGAGATCAAGGTGTCGCGCCAGTGACGATGGTGATCATGACGGTGCTTCAGAGATGGAGATCACAAGCACAAGATGATGACGACCATATCATATCACTTATATTGATTGCATGTGATGTTTATCTTTTTATGCATCTTATCTTGCTTTGATTGATGGTAGCATTATAAGATATCTCTCACTAAATTATCAAGAAGTGTTCTCCCTGAGTATGCACCGTTGCAAAAGTTCTTCGTGCTGAGACACCACGTGATGATCGGGTGTGATAGGCTCTACGTTCAAATACAACGGGTGCAAAACAGTTGCACACGCGGAATACTCAGGTTATACTTGACGAGCTATGCATATGAGATATGACCTCGGAACACAGAGACCGAAAGGTCGAGCGTGAATCATATAGTAGATATGATCAACATAACGATGTTCACCATTGAAAACTACTCCATATCACGTGATGATCGGTTATGGTTTAGTTGATTTGGATCACGTGATCACTTAGAGGATTAGAGGGATGTCTATCTAAGTGGGAGTTCTTAATTAATTTGATTAACTGAACATAAACTTATCATGAACTTAGTACCTGATAGTATCTTGCTTGTTTATGTTGATTGTAGATAGATGGCTCGTGCTGTTGTTCCGTTAAATTTTAATGCGTTCCTTGAGAAAGCAAAGTTGAAAGATGATGGTAGCAATTACACGGACTGGGTCCGTAACTTGAGGATTATCCTCATTGCTGCACAGAAGAATTACGTCCTGGAAGCACCGCTAGGTGCCAGGCCTGCTGCTAGAGCAACACCAGAAGTTATGAACGTCTGGCAGAGCAAAGCTGATGACTACTCGATAGTTCAGTGTGCCATGCTTTACGGCATAGAACAGGGACTTCAACGACGTTTTTAACGTCATGGAGCATATGAGATGTTCCAGGAGTTGAAGTTAATATTTCAAGCAAATGCCCGGATTGAGAGATATGAAGTCTCCAATAAGTTCTATAGCTGCAAAATGGAGGAGAACAGTTCTGTCAGTGAGCATATACTCAAAATGTCTGGGTATAATAATCACTTGATTCAATTGGGAGTTACTCTTCCAGATGATTGCGTCATTTACAGAATTCTCCAATCACTGCCACCAAGCTACAAGAGCTTCGTGATGAACTATAATATGCAAGGGATGACCAAGACTATTCCCGAGCTCTTCGCAATGCTAAAAGCTGCGGAGGTAGAAATCAAGAAGGAGCATCAAGTGTTGATGGTTAACAAAACCACTAGTTTCAAGAAAAAGGGCAAAGGGAAGAAAAAGGGGAACTTCAAGAAGAACGGCATGCGAGTTGCTGCTCAAGAGAAGAAACCCAAGTCTGGACCTAAGCCTGAAACTGAGTGCTTCTACTGCAAGCAGAATGGTCACTGGAAGCGGAACTGCCCCAAGTATTTGGCGGATAAGAAGGATGGCAAGGTGAACAAAGGTATATGTGATATACATGTTATTGATGTGTACCTTACTAATGCTCGCAGTAGCACCTGGGTATTTGATACTGGTTCTGTTGCTAATATTTGCAACTCGAAACAGGGACTACAGAATAAGCGGACACTAGCAAAGGACGAGGTGACGATGCGCGTGGGAAACGGTTCCAAAGTCGATGTGATCGCGGTCGGCACGCTACCTCTACATCTACCTTCGGGATTAATATTAGACCTAAATAATTGTTATTTGGTGCCAGCGTTGAGCATGAACATTATATCTGGATCTTGTTTAATGCGAGACGGTTATTCATTTAAATCAGAGAATAATGGTTGTTCTATTTATATGAGTAATATATTTTATGGTCATGCACCTCTGAAGAGTGGTCTATTTTTGATGAATCTCGGTAGTAGTAATACACATATTCACAATGTTGAAGCTAAAAGATACAGAGTTGATAATGAAAGTGCAACTTATTTGTGGCACTGTCGTTTAGGTCATATCGGTGTAAAGCGCATGAAGAAACTCCATACTGATGGACTTTTGGAACCACTTGATTATGAATCACTTGGTACTTGCGAACCGTGCCTCTTGGGCAAGATGACTAAAACACCGTTCTCCGGTACAATGGAGAGAGCAACAGATTTGTTGGAAATCATACATACCGATGTATGTGGACCGATGAATATTGAGGCTCGTGGCGGATATCGTTATTTTCTCACCTTCACAGATGACTTAAGCAGATATGGGTATATCTACTTAATGAAACACAAGTCTGAAACATTTGAAAAGTTCAAAGAATTTCAGAGTGAAGTTGAAAATCATCGTAACAAGAAAATAAAGTTTCTACGATCTGATCGTGGAGGAGAATATTTGAGTTACGAGTTTGGTGTACATTTGAAAAATTGTGGAATAGTTTCGCAACTCACGCCACCCGGAACACCACAGCGTAATGGTGTGTCCGAATGTCGTAATCGTACTTTACTAGATATGGTGCGATCTATGATGTCTCTTACTGATTTACCGCTATCGTTTTGGGGATACGCTCTAGAGACGGCCGCATTCATGTTAAATAGGGCACCATCTAAATCCGTTGAGACGACGCCTTATGAACTATGGTTTGGCAAGAAACCAAAGTTGTCGTTTCTTAAAGTTTGGGGCTGCGATGCTTATGTGAAAAAGCTTCAACCTGATAAGCTCGAACCCAAATCGGAGAAATGTGTCTTCATAGGATATCCAAAGGAAACTGTTGGATACACCTTCTATCACAGATCCGAAGGCAAGACTTTTGTTGCTAAGTTCGGAAACTTTCTAGAGAAGGAGTTTCTTTCGAAAGAAGTGAGTGGGAGGAAAGTAGAACTTGACGAGGTAACTGTACCTACTCCTTTATTGAGAAGTAGTACATCACAGAAAACTGTTTCTGCGACACCTACACCAATAAGTGAGGAAGCTAATGATGATGATCATGAAACTTTAGATCAAGATACTACTGAACCTCGTAGATCAACCAGAGTGAGATCCGCACCAGAGTGGTACGGTAATCCTATTCTGGAGGTCATGATATTAGATCATGATGAACCTACGAGCTATGAAGAAGCTATGGTGAGCCCAGATTCCGCAAAGTGGCTTGAAGCCATGAAATCTGAGATGGGATCCATGTATGAGAACAAAGTATGGACTTTGGTTGACTTGCCCGATGATTGGCAAGCAATTGAGAACAAATGGATCTTTAAGAAGAAGACTGACGCTGATGGTAATGTTACTGTCTACAAAGCTCGACTTGTCGCAAAAGGTTTTCGACAAGTTCAAGGGATTGACTACAATGAGACTTTCTCACCCGTAGCGATGCTTAAGTCTGTCCGAATCATGTTAGCAATTGCCGCATTTTATGATTATGAAATTTGGCAGATGGATGTCAAAAATGCATTCCTGAATGGATTTTTGGAAGAAGAGTTGTATATGATGCAACCGGAAGGTTTTGTCGATCCAAAGGGAGCTAACAAAGTGTGCAAGCTCCAGCGATCCATTTATGGACTGGTGCAAGCCTCTCGGAGTTGGAATAAACGCTTTGATAGAGTGATCAAAGCATTTGGTTTTATACAGACTTTCGGAGAAGCCTGTATTTACAAGAAAGTGAGTGGGAGCTCTGTAGCATTTCTAATATTATATGTGGATGACATATTATTGATTGGAAATGATATAGAATTTCTGGATAGCAAAAAGGGATACTTGAATAAAAGTTTCTCAATGAAAGACCTCGGTGAAGCTGCTTACATATTAGGCATCAAGATCTATAGATATAGATCAAGACGCTTGATAGGACATTCACAAAGCACATACCTTGACAAAGTTTTGAAGAAGTTCAAAATGGATCAAGCAAAGAAAGGATTCTTGCCTGTGTTACAAGGTGTGAAGTTGAGTCAGACTCAATGCCCGACCACTGCAGAAGATAGAGAGAAAATGAAAGATGTTCCCTATGCTTCAGCCATAGGCTCTATCATGTATGCAATGTTGTGTACCAGACCTGATGTGTGCCTTGCTATAAGTTTAGCAGGGAGGTACCAAAGTAATCCAGGAGTGGATCACTGGACAGCGGTCAAGAACATCCTGAAATACCTGAAAAGGACTAAGGATATGTTTCTCATATATGGAGGTGACAAAGAGCTCACCGTAAGAGGTTACGTTGATGCAAGCTTTGACACTGATCCGGACGATTCTAAATCGCAAACCGGATACGTGTTTACATTAAACGGTGGAGCTGTCAGTTGGTGCAGTTCTAAACAAAGCGTCGTAGCGGGATATACATGTGAAGCGGAGTACATAGCTGCTTCGGAAGCAGCAAACGAAGGAGTCTGGATGAAAGAGTTCATATCCGATCTAGGTGTCATACCTAGTGCATCGGGTCCAATGAAAATATTTTATGACAATACTGGTGCAATTGCCTTGGCAAAGGAATCCAGATTTCACAAAAGGACCAAACACATCAAGAGACGCTTCAACTCCATCCGGGATCTAGTCCAGGTGGGAGACATAGAGATTTGCAAGATACATACGGATCTGAATATTGCAGACCCGTTGACTAAGCCTCTACCACGAGCAAAACATGATCAGCACCAAAACTCCATGGGTGTTAGGATCATTACAGTGTAATATAGATTATTGACTCTAGTGCAAGTGGGAGACTGAAGGAAATATACCCCAGAGGCAATAATAAAGTTATTATTTATTTCCTTATATCATGATAAAGGTTTATTATTCATGCTAGAATTGTATTAATCGCAAACATAATACATGTGTGAATACATAGACAAACAGAGTGTCACTAGTATGCCTCTACTAGACTAGCTCGTTAATCAAAGATGGTTATGTTTCCTAACCATGAACAAAGAGTTGTTATTTGATTAACGAGGTCACATCATTAGTTGAATGATCTGATTGACATGACCCATTCCATTAGCTTAGCACCCGATCGTTTAGTATGTTGCTATTGCTTTCTTCATGACTTATACATGTTCCTTTGACTATGAGATTATGCAACTCCCGTTTGCCGGAGGAACACTTTGGGTACTACCAAACGTCACAACGTAACTGGGTGATTATAAAGGAGTACTACAGGTGTCACCAAAGGTAGATGTTGGGTTGGCGTATTTCGAGATTAGGATTTGTCACTCCGATTGTCAGAGAGGTATCTCTGGGCCCTCTCGGTAATGCACATCACATAAGCCTTGCAAGCATTGCAACCAATGAGTTAGTTGCGAGATGATGTATTACGGAACGAGTAAAGAGACTTGCCGGTAACAAGATTGAACTAGGTATTGGATACCGACGATCGAATCTCGGGCAAGTAACATACCGATGACAAAGGGAACAACGTATGTTGTTATGCGGTCTGACCGATAAAGATCTTCGTAGAATATGTAGGAGCCAATATGGGCATCCAGGTCCCGCTATTGGTTATTGACCGGAGATGTGTCTCGGTCATGTCTACATTGTTCTCGAACCGTAGGGTCCGCACGCTTAACGTTACGATGACAGTTATTATGAGTTTATGCATTTTGATATAACAAAGATTGTTCGGAGTCCCGGATGTGATCACGGACATGACGAGGAGTCTCGAAATGGTCGAGACGTAAAGATTGATATATTGGAAGCCTATGTTTGGACATCGGAAGTGTTCCAGGTGAAATCAGGATTTTACCGGAATACCGGGAGGGTTACCGGAACCCCCCGGGAGCCAAATGGGCCAACATGGGCCTTGGTGGAAAGGTGAGAGGGCAGCCCTCATGGGCTGTGCGCCTCCCCCCCTCCCCTAGTCCTATTAGGACTAGGAGTGGTGGCCGGCCCCCCCTCTCTCTCTCCCCCTTTGAGGAATCCTATTCCAACTAGGATTGGGGGGGAATCCTACTCCCGGAGGGAGTAGGACTCTCCTGGCGCGCCAAGGGCTTGGCCGGCCAGCCCCTCCCCCTGGATCCTTTATATACGGAGGCAGGGGGCACGCCATAGACACACAATTGATCATTGAGATCTTTCCTTAGCCGTGTGCGGTGCCCCCTGCCACCAAATTCCACCTCGGTCATATTGTCGCAGTGCTTAGGCGAAGCCCTGCGTCAGTAGTACATCAAGATCATCACCACGCCGTCGTGCTGACGGAACTCTTCCCCGAAGCTTTGCTGGATCGGAGCCCGGGGAACGTCATCGAGCTGAACGTGTGCTAAGAACTCGGAGGTGCCGGAGTAACGGTGCTTGGATCAGTCGGATCGTGAAGACGTACGACTACATCAACCGCGTTGATATAACGCTTCCGCTTTCGGTCTACAAGGGTACGTAGACAACACTCTCCCCTCTCGTTGCTATGCATCACCATGATCTTGCATGTACGTAGGAAAAATTTTGAAATTACTACGTTCCCCAACAAATTGTAGATAGATGGCCCGTGCTGTTGTTCCGTTGAATTTTAATGCGTTCCTTGAGAAAGAAAAGTTGAAAGATGGGTAGCAATTACACGGACTGGGTCCGTAACTTGAGGATTATCCTCATTGCTGCACAGAAGAGTTACATCCTGGAAGCACCGCTGGGTGCCAGGCCTGCTGCTGATGCAACTGACGACGTTAAGAACGTCTGGCAGAGCAAAGCTGATGACTGCTCGATAGTTCAATGTGCCATGCTTTACGGCTTAGAACCGGGACTTCAACGACGTTTTGAACGTCATGGGGCATATGAGATGTTCCAAGAGTTGAAGTTAATATTCCAACAGAATGCCCGGATTGAGAGATATGAAGTCTCCAATAAGTTCTATAGCTGCATGATGGAGGAGAATAGTTCTGTCAGTGAGCATATACTCAAAATGTCTGGGTATTATAATCACTTGATTCAACTAGGAGTTAATCTTCCAGATGATTGCGTCATTGACAGAATTCTCCAATCACTACCACCAAGCTACAAAGGCTTCGTGATGAACTATAATATGCAAGGGATGACCAAGGCGATTCCCGAGCTCTTCGCAATGCTAAAAGTTGCGGAGGTAGAAATCAAGAAGGAGCATCAAGTGTTGATGGTCAACAAGACCACTAGTTTCAAGAAAAAGGGCAAAGGGAAAAAGAAGGGGAACTTAAAGAAGAACAGCAAGCAAGTTGCTGCTCAAGAGAAGAAACCCAAGTCTGGACCTAAGCCTGAAACTGAGTGCTTCGACTGCAAGCAGACTAGTCACTGGAAGCGGAACTGCCCCAAGTATTTGGCGGATAAGAAGGATGGCAAGGTGAACAAAGGTATATGTGATATACATGTTATTGATGTGTACCTTACTAGAGCTCGCAGTAGCACCTGGGTATTTGATATTGGTTCTGTTGCTAATATTTGCAACTCGAAACAGGGACTACGGATTAAGCGAACACTGGCAAAGGACGAGGTGACGATGCGCGTGGGAAATGGTTCCAAAGTCGATGTGATCGCGGTCGGCACGCTACCTCTAGATCTACCTTCGGGATTAGTATTAGACCTAAATAATTGTTATTTGGTGCCAGCGTTGAGCATGAACATTATATCTGGATCTTGTTTGATGCGAGACGGTTATTCATTTAAATTAGAGAATAATGGTTGTTCTATTTATATGAGTAATATCTTTTATGGTCATGCACCCTTGAAAAGTGGTCTATTTTTGATGAATCTCGATAGTAGCGATACACATAGTCATAATGTTGAAGCCAAAAGATGCAGAGTTAATAATGACAGTGCAACTTATTTGTGGCACTGCCGTTTAGGTCATATCGGTGTAAAGCGCATGAAGAAACTCCATGCTGATGGACTTTTGGAACCACTTGATTATGAATCACTTGGTACTTGCGAACCGTGCCTCATAGGCAAGATGACTAAAACAACGTTCTACGGTACTATGGAGAGAGCAACAGATTTGTTGGAAATCATACATAGAGATGTATGTTGTCCGATGAATATTGAAGCTCGTGGCGGATATCATTATTTTCTCACCTTCACAGATGATTTAAGCAGATATGGGTATATCTACTTAATAAAACACAAGTCTGAAACATTTGAAAAGTTCAAAGAATTTCAGAGTGAAGTTGAAAATCATCGTAACAAGAAAATAAAGTTTCTACGATCTGATCGTGGAGGAGAATATTTGAGTTACGAGTTTGGTCTATATTTGAAACAATGCGGAATAGTTTCGCAACTCACGCCACCCGGAACACCACAACGTAATGGTGTGTCCAAATGTCGTAATCGTACTTTACTTGATATGGTGCGATCTATGATGTCTCTTACAGATTTACCGCTATCGTTTTGGGGTTATGCTTTAGAGACGGCTGCATTCACGTTAAATAGAGCACCATCAAAATCTGTTGATACGACGCCTTGTGAACTATGGTTTGGCAAGAAACCAAAGTTGTCGTTTCTTAAAGTTTGGGGCTGCGATGCTTATGTGAAAAAGCTTCAACCTGATAAGCTCGAACCCAAATCGGAGAAATGTGTCTTCATAGGATACCCAAAGGAAACTGTTGGGTACACCTTCTATCACAGATCCGAAGGCAAAACATTCGTTGCTAAAAATGGATCCTTTCTAGAGAAGGAGTTACTCTCGAAAGAAGTGAGTGGGAGGGAAGTAGAACTTGATGAGGTAACTATACCTGCTCCCCTGTTGGGAAATAGCACATCACAAGAACCAGCTTCTGTGACGTCTAAACCAATTAGTGAGGAAGTTAATGATGATGATCATGCAACTTGAGATCAAGTTACTACAGAACCTCATAGACCAACCAGAGTAAGATCTGCACCAGAGTGGTACGGCAATCCTGTTCTGGAAATCATGCTACTAGATCATGGTGAACCTACGAACTATGAAGAAGCGATGGTGAGCCCAGATTCCGCAAAATGGCTTGAAGCCATGAAATCTGAGATGGGATCCATGTATGAGAACAAAGTGTGGACTTTGGTTGACTTGCCCGATGGTCGGCAAGCAATTGAGAATAAATGGATCTTCAAGAAAAAGACTGACGCTGACGGTAATGTTAGTGTCTACAAAGCTCGACTTGTCGCAAAAGGTTTTCGACAAGTTCAAGGGATTGACTACGATGAGACCTTCTCACCCGTAGCGATGCTTAAGTCTGTCCGAATCATGTTAGCAATTTCCGCATTTTATGATTATGAAATTTGGCAGATGGATGTAAAAACTGCATTCCTGAATGGATTTCTGGAAGAAGAGTTGTATATGATGCAACCAGAAGGTTTTATCGATCCAAAGGGAGCTAACAAAGTGTGCAAGCTCCAGCGATCCATTTATGGACTGGTGCAAGCCTCTCGGAGTTGGAATAAACGTTTTGATAGTGTGATCAAAGCATTTGGGTTTGTACAGACTTTTGGAGAAGCCTGTATTTACAAGAAAGTGAGTGGGAGCTCTGTAGCATTTCTGATATTATATGTGGATGACATATTACTAATCGGAAATGATATAGAATTTCTGGATAGCATAAAGGGATACTTGAATAAGAATTTTTCAATGAAAGATCTCGGTGAAGCTGCTTACATATTGGGCATCAAGATCTATAGAGATAGATCAAGACGCTTAATTGGACATTCACAAAGCACATACCTTGACAAAGTTTTGAAGAAGTTCAAAATGGATCAAGCAAAGAAAGGATTCTTGCCTGTACTACAAGGTGTGAAGTTGAGTAAGACTCAGTGCCCGACCACTGCAGAAGATAGAGAGAAAATGAAAGATGTTCCCTATGCTTCAGCCATAGGCTCTATCATGTATGCAATGCTGTGTACCAGACCTGATGTGTGCCTTGCTATAAGTTTAGCAGGGAGGTACCAAAGTAATCCAGGAGTGGATCACTGGACAACGGTCAAGAACATCCTGAAGTAACTGAAAAGGACTAAGGATATGTTTCTCGTATATGGAGGTGACAAAGAACTCATCATAAACGGTTACGTTGATGCAAGCTTTGACATTGATCCAGACGATTCTAAATCGCAAACCGGATACGTGTTTATATTAAACGGTGGAGCTGTCAGTTGGTGCAGTTCTAAACAAAGCGTCGTGGCGGGATCTACATGTGAAGCGGAGTACATAGCTGCTTCGGAAGCAGCAAATGAAGGAGTCTGGATGAAGGAGTTCATATCCGATCTAGGTGTCATACCTAGTGCATCGGGTCCAATGAAAATCTTTTGTGACAATACTGGTGCAATTGCCTTGGCAAAGGAATCCAGATTTCACAAGAGAACCAAGCACATCAAGAGATGCTTCAATTCCATCCGGGATCTAGTCCAGGTGGGAGACATAGAGATTTGCAAGATACATACGGATCTGAATGTAGCAGACCCGTTGACTAAGCCTCTTCCACGAGCAAAACATGATCAGCACCAAAACTCCATGGGTGTTAGAATCATTACTGTGTAATCTAGATTATTGACTCTAGTGCAAGTGGGAGACTGAAGGAAATATGCCCTAGAGGCAATAATAAAGTTATTATTTATTTCCTCATATATCATGATAAATGTTTATTATTCACGCTAGAATTGTATTAGCCGGAAACATAATACATGTGTGAATATATAAACAAACAGAGTGTCACTAGTATGCCTCTACTTGACTAGCTCGTTAATCAAAGATGGTTATGTTTCCTAAGCATGAACAAAGAGTTGTTATTTTATTAACGAGGTCACATCATCTTCTTCGGAACCATTCCGGTGTCCGTATATAACCTTCCAATGTATGAATCTTTACCTCTCGACCATTTCGAGACTCCTCGTCATGTCCATGATCTCATCCGGTCCTCCGAACAAACTTTGGTCACCAAAACACATAACTCGTAATACAAATCGTCATCGAACGTTAAGCGTGCGGACCCTACGGGTTCAAGAACTATGTGGACATGACTGAGACACATCTCCGGTCAATAACCAATAGCGGAACCTGGATGCTCATATTGGTTCCTACATACTCTACGAAGATCTTTATCGGTCAAACCGCAATGACAAAACATACGTCATTCCCTTTGTCATCGTTATGTTACTTGCCCGAGATTTGATCGTCGGTATCCTTATACCTAGTTCAATCTCGTTACTGGCAAGTCTCTTTACTCATTATGTAATGCATCATCCCGCAACTAACTCATTAGTCACATTGCGTGCAAGGCTTATAGTGATGTGCAATACCGAGAGGGCCCAGACATACCTCTCCGATACTCGGAGTGACAAATCCTAATCTCAATCTATGCCAACCCAACTAACACCTTCAGAGACACCTATAGAGCATCTTTATAATCACCCAATTACGTTGTGACATTTGATAGCATACAAGGTGTTCCTCCGGTATTCGGGAGTTGCAAAATCTTATAGTTAAAGGATTATGTATATGACATGAAGAAAGCAATAGCAATAAAACTGAACGATCAATATGCTAAGCTAACAGATGGGTCTTGTCCATCACATCATTCTCCGAATGATGTGATCTCGTTCATCAAATGACAACACATGTCTATGGTTAGGAAACTTAAACATCTTTGATTAATGAGCTAGTCAAGTAGAGGCATACTAGGGACACTTTGTTTTGTCTATGTATTCACACATGTATCAAGTTTCCGGTTAATACAATTCTAGCATGAATAATAAACATTTATCATGGTATAAGGAAATATAAAATAACAACTTTGTTATTGCCTCTAGGGCATATTTCCTTTAGTCTCCCACTTGCACTAGAGTCAATAATCTAGTTCACATGGCCGTGTGATTTAACACCAATAGTTCACATCACCATGTGATTAACACCCAAAGGGTTTACTAGAGTTAGCAACCTAGTTCACATCGCCATGTGATTAACACCCAAAGAGTACTAAGGTGTGATCATGTTTTGCTTGTAAGAGAAGTTTAATCAATGGGTCTACCACATTCAGAGTCGTATGTATTTTGCAAATTTTCTATGTCTACAATGCTCTGCATAGAGCTACTCTAGCTAATTGCTCCCACTTTCAATATGTATCCAGATTGAGACTTAGAGTCATCTGGGTTGATGTAAAAGCTTGCATCGACGTAACTCTTTACGACGAACTCTTTATCACCTCCATAACCGAGAAATATTTCCTTAGTCCTCTTAGGTAACTAAGGATAACTTTGACCGCTGTCCAATGATCCGCTCCTAGTTCAGATCATTAGTTGGGCTAGGGCGAGAGCAGCCACGGCTCCACATCCATCCACCAGGGCAAAATGGCGTCGTTTCTTTGATCGTTATGACTGAAGTAGTGAATATTATGTTTTTGAGATTTTTGTTGTGAGGGAGCAGATGTTTGAATGGCTAAATGAATTCAACTTTGTTTTTGTCTCTGAATGTGTTGTTTTGTCTGCATATGTTCGACATGTGCACCTTTGAACTGCTTGGTTTTCTGAAGTTGAACTGATTTGCGGTCAAATGTTGGATGGCTTGTGTAATAACTATTTCCTACCAGCTGGCTGCCCATCTGCCTATTTATTATTTTTATAATCTGCGAGTGTCCCTGACTATAAACGTGATCCATCTATGTGTGGTGTGTGGCCAAGTCTTCCCCCTCCCTTTTATTCATTCTTCCAGAATCAGATCTAGGTTCCTCTCTCTTCTCTTTGTTGCCTTTTTCTCTGTTCCTGTGTGTTCGATGGAGGATTGTTCATGCGGATGCCTGGTAAAGATGGCGCGCATAGCTGGCGGCTGTGTGTACGAGTCTGGTTTGGAGCTCACTCAGGCTCAGCGGCGTGGGCAACTTTCTTGTTTGCTGTACGGCAACCATGGGTTTCGTACACCCTATGTTTGTCGCCTGACGGATGGTGACTTGAAGGAATCATGGGTATGTGTTTCTATTCGGTTTGTTTTCTACTTTCTTGTTGGTTTCTGTTCGAAACCCATGGACTGGATCTGCAGTTTTGTCTTATGAATAGCTTGTCTATATTTTTTTAATTTGGTTTTGTTGGATTTTAACAGTAGGGATTTCTGTGTGTATTTGTTCATTACTTAACAGTATTTAAACTATTTTTTGTATAATCCCTGATCTGTTTATGAATAGATGTTTTTACTGTAGGTGTATTGATATGTATATTTTTCAGTTTAGTCAGTTCACATGTCTAGTTAGTTTTGTGTTATTGTTTTGGTTCAGATATTTTCCATTTTAGTTTGTTATGCAAATCGTTCCTATATCTGTGTAAAAATTCAGTTATGTCAGGTGTTCATTTTGTTTTGTACTCCCATGTCCATTTGCAGAAAATGTCACCCAGGATCAGGATTGTTGCTCCTAGTTCCAGTGTTCTGAAGATGGAGACTTTAGACAATAATGGGTATCAGTTGATGGATGTTGCCTACCACATCGACTTTGATGGTTGCATCAACCTAAGTACTGGGTGGAAGGAGTTTGCGGCTGAGTCTGGATTTGAGGATGGTGATGTGGTTATGGTTATGTTCTTGAGAGAAGACGACTCTCTGACGTTCAGAATTTATGTGTTGTAGGTTTAAATGTGGCAAATGACGCCGGCTTTGAGATTTGTGTATGGTTGATTATGTTGCAGTATTTTTTCTTTAAAAACATTTGCATGTGAGATGGTTGAATTGTATGGTTTTATCAGAATGGTATGGAACTAGTTATGTAATCTTTTTCCTATTGTTCTGCTCAATTATAAGTGTTTTATTTATACATTCTTTATATTAGTACTGGAACATTTTCTATAGGTGAACTGATGGGCATCCTTTGTTTTGGCTGGTATATTTTTCATGTTCATAACTCGGAGACGGTGCTATACGCTGATGATCTTTTTTAGAACCCTATTTTGTTATTGAGTTTGCTGAACTTACATTCTGTTAATGATAGTACTGCTCTATTTTAGGGTGTCAATTACCAATCAAATTTGTTTGTTGTATAATATTTTTTTTCTTACTTTTTTTCATGAATTTTGGAGCACGTTTTTTCTTTTTTATAGATGAATAGTGATAGTTTTGGTATTTTATAAAATAAAAAAATTAATCTTTGCTACACAATAGTTTCTTTTTATTTTTGTACTTGAACCTTATGAATTGTAGTAGTTGAACTTTTTTGTAAATTCGTTTCGGAAATTTTTACTTACAGTCTTATATATATACATATATATATATATATATATATATATATATATATATATATATATCTTACCATTAAGATGTGTTTCAACTTTTTCACAATATTTTTGTTTATTAACTGATTTTTCTTGTGAGTTTTTTTAAAATTATTTTCATTTTTTATTTTTTGTCGTGCGTGATCTACTGGATTTTTGTAACGGGGCGAAGTACTTTGTTGGGCCATCGGCCTGTGTCGTTGTATTCGGCCCGGATAGCTTCTCTCGCGCGACTGTGCAGCACGGCGTGCGCGTGAGCTATGTGTTTAGTCCCACCTCGCTAGTCGAGGGGGCTCTAGACTTGTTTATAAGTGCAGCCGACGCTCACCAGTTGAACTCCTCTGAACACTTACATGAGCGCTTATACACGGTGCTCGCTCTCTCTCTTGACCTGTGGGCCCTGGACGGCAGGCCCTGCGGGTATGCGGATTACTAGGGATTCGCCCACGGGCTTGATTTCAAGTATCTAGCATTTGTCAGGGTCTGCGCCTGTCCTTGGGCGGTCAATTTTTTTTGTTTTTTTGGATCTAGTATTTGACTACACCAGTAACTTGGACTGGTACTTTTTTGTCCTTGTGCTGTCAATTTTTTCTTTTTCTTTTTTTTTTGTCTGTTTGAATATAGTACTGTGGCATGACATGCCCCCGCACCGAACCGTACCGAGGGGCATAGTTGTACTGACACATCTTCCTTGTATGGACTTTGCCCCATTATCTATCTTAGGGGTGTGGGTGCGTGGGGTGGGGTGGGGGAAACAGAATAACCGCACTGCGCCTGTCAAACGAGCGCACTGCCACGTTAGCGCGAGGCCGAGCCGGGGGGGAGGGGGGTCGGGACCCCCCTCCCCCATCCGGCGAGGCCGAGCCAGGAACGAGCCATAGCAGGCGACGACGCGGCATCGCATGCGGAGGCGAGTCCGTAACATGACTTGCCCCATTATCTTATCTTAGGGGGTGTGGGTGCGTGGGGAAACAGAATAACCGCGTTTTCTATCTTTTTAGGGGTGTGGGTGCGTGGGGGAAACATGACTTGCCCCCGCACCGAACCGTACCGAGGGGCATAGTTGTACTGACACATCTTCCTTGTATGGACTTTGCCCCATTATCTATCTTAGGGGTGTGGGTGCGTGGGGTGGGGTGGGGGGAAACAGAATAACTGCACTGCGCCTGTCAAACGAGCGCACTGCCGCGTTAGCGCGAGGCCGAGCCGGGGGGAGGGGGGTCGGGACCCCCCTCCCCCATCCCGGCGAGGCCGAGCCAGGAACGAGCCATAGCAGGCGACGACGCGGCGTGCCGCGGCGTCGCATGCGGAGGCGAGTCCGTAACATGACTTGCCCCATTATCTTATCTTTATTTTTTAGGGGAAAAACTTCACCGTTATGAATTGTTTTTTCATTTGTACTTTTTTGATAAAAATTTTTGTACTGTTGTGAGTTATTATTTGTACTTTAGCCGTTTGTTTTCACCATCTATATTAATTTTTTTATTTGTATTTGATTTTTGGTATTATCTTTTGTAACTGGCTAGAGATAGTGGGCTTCGCCACGGTTGTGGGCTTTAGGCGTCCGTTTTCTCCCAGTCATCTTTTAACCCTCCCACTCACCTTTTAACCTCCACTCTTCCCCGTTCCGCTCCTCTCCCGTCCCCAAATCAATTCCGTCTTCGTTCCCCTCTTCTTCTCTTCTCAGAGCGGGAGTTGTTTCTCCTATTTCGCCGCGGGAGCGTCGGCCGGAGGGCTCAACCCCAGGGGTGGAGGTCTGGGGTGCTCTTTTTTGTTCTTTTTGCTCTGCCATTTGACTTTGCTTGCGTCCTCTTATGTTCAGATTTTCTCTCTATTTCTAATCTCTTGCTCTCTTTGCTGTCCCAGGCTACACTCGCTAGGGTTCCTTTGCTGTTGAACGAGCGTTTGGCGGCAGTGATACTGGATTGCGTGGCGGATTTTGTGTTTGCTGGTAAGAGTTTTGCTTTTGTATGGCATGCTTCGTTTCTGAAATAGTTCAAATCCCTAATTCTTGTTCATGTGTCTTGCAGATCTGGTTCGACCGATTTTAGGACTGTAGATCTCAATGGGTACATCATCCAGTCCGGACAAATTGAATGCAGGTGATTTTCCCTGTATTTTGGATGATGTTTTAATAGATCTGGTTTTTTTGTTGTACAGTTGTTGTCTTATGGACTTTATAAGTTGTATGTATTTTGATATGTGTTAATTTTATCCTGGATCGTATGGCGTGTATGGTTTTGGCAGTTGATGCAACGTGCAGACAGGATGTAGTACTTATCACCATGTGTATTTTGAACTGTTGTCCTGGCATTTGAATAGGTTGTAGTAGTCAATGAAGAACTAGTATGGTGTTGAAAGAGTTGTGTTTTCTGAAGTTTGTTCTGCAAGTGGTGGGTTCATATTTGTTTTATTCGGTGAACTTGTAGTGTTCACATTGTTGAACTGATTGATTGTTCTTGTACTTTTTTTTGCTAATTATGATGTTGTTGCAGATGTTGGAGTGCCGGTGCCTCCTGATTCTGACAAATCAGAACGCTTTCAAGATCTTGTGAATGTTATTTTTGAGACACCAAATCCTCTAGAAGAACTTGCGAATGTTGCTGGTGTTTCCCTTATATTTGCTCTATTTTTATCAGCCTTTAATACATATATATGCTTAGTTACATCAGTTGTTCCGTTTTGTTTTGTGTCTGATGCAATGCGCTTTATTTATCTTTTGTGTCTGCAATGTTAATTGTGTTAGTTTTTTATGTGTGTGGTTATGTTATTGGTTTATGCAGTTAATGACAGCCATGGTGTTCCAGAGGACATTGCTGATGTTGTTAAAGATATTAATGATGGAATGTATTCACTTAACGTTGATGATGGTGGTGGCAGCTTGCAGTTGTCTGTTACTCAGTCTCAAAGTGTTGATGGCACTGAGCCTGATACCCAAGCTGAGGATGTTCCTATGCAGTTACAGCTCGAGGATGAAAGGATAAGAAAGAAGAAGTATGAATTCCAGAAGAGAAAGGAATTGGAACGGCGTCAAAAGGCTGCCTGTGTGCCAGAAAGTGATGTTGATGTTGCTCAAGCTCCTAAATGTGTAGGCGACGAAGGTGGTGACGCGGGTTTTTCAACTGTTCATGTCGGATCTCATGGAAGTGACATGCCTGTGAAGACAAACTTGATGCAAACTCGTTTGACGCAAATGTTTGATCGTGATGCAGTTAAGGAGAAGAAAGCTGTTTTGAAGAGGAAGATGTCAGATCGAATTCCTGATGGCACACAAAGGCGTAGTCCACGTGTGAAAGCTGCTTCCCAACCTAGTAATAGCAAAGCTGATGCGGATAGTTTTGCTGTGAAAATTGGTCCAAGCAAACTTGGTGGCTCCTCTGTTCGTCGGAGTCCACGAGGTTTGACAAATAAGAAGCCTTCTTCGTCTCCTCTTCAAGAGCGGTCTTTGTTGAAAGAAAACAAGAAGCGTAAAGTTCATCCTGCAAAAGTGAACAAAGGTGTGAAGAAGCATGCTCGTGTTGAAGCTGAAGATTTTGCATCTGAAGAAGATGATGTTGAAGTTGATTCAGAAGATGAATTTGTAGTGGTATGTGTTTAGTACTGCATGTGTCTTGCTAGTTGTACTTGCAATGATTTAATTGTGTTTGGGCTGGTATGCTGGCCAGGTGAGGCTGGTCATTGTTTTGCATCTATTTTGAATGTGGTACTTATGTTGTTTTAATAGTTGAACTTGTGCAAACTTTTCTTTGTTTTAGTTGCCTTCATATGCTTGTTTTGTTTCCTATATTCATTGTTTGCAGTGGTATGTGTTTTGTTGTGCATGTGACTTACTAATTGTAATTGTAATGATTTAATTTTTGTTTGGGGTGGTATGCTGGCCAGGTGAGGCTTGTCATTGTATTGATTAATTGAGGGGTGGTACTGATGTTGTTTTAATAGTTGAACTTGTGCAATCTTTCCTTTTTCTTTTTACTTGCATTCATATGCTTTTGTTGTTTTCTATATTCATTTTTTAAGTTGTGGCTTTTTTGTTTTCATTTACAGCCTGTCAGCGTCATGAGTCCGGTCAAGCCGGTAGGAGGCAATGCCGGAAAAGTTGCCTTGGATGAAGGTGACCAACGAAAATTGAACTTAACTGTGCGATGTTCGTTGAGAGAGGTTGAAGATTGTGCTAAATTGCTCGAGAGTCGGCATGTGGCTAGGGTTCATGCATCTGGTTTTGGTTCTATCTTCAGGTGGAGGGTGAAGTCTAACATTTCCCGCCCTCTGATGGGAGTTTTGTACCTGAGGATAGATTGTGATACAATGACTCTTGACATGGGTGAGGCTAATAAGAAGCTTCGCATCACTAGCGATGGTATACAGCAATTATTTGGTTTCCCTCGTGGTGGTCGTTCTGCGCCAAGGTTGTCCGAGGACGGATATGATGACGCTCTGATGAAGTTAAGATCGGAGCTTGACATTAGCAGGGACAAAGATATCAAGACAAAGGATTTGAGGAATAAGCTCAAGGTGCTCGTCAAGGATCCTAGCAAAGATGACCTTGCACTGAAAGTGTTCTTCATTATTGTGTTTATGAAGGTTGTGTTGCCTGGATCTGCCCCGCGTGTTTCCAGAGAGGCAGCAATGTTTGAGGGTCTCGTCTTTGAGGACATGGCTAATATGGATTATTGCCAGCTGATGGTTGATGAGCTTAGAAGGGCTGTTGCCAAGTACCAAAGTGGTCATACCATGGGGAAGGCAATCACAGGCTGTGCCATAGGGCCTGTACTAATGTACCTTGTCTGCCTTATCCGTGGCAAAACTGCGGAGCCTGCCATGCGAGTCCCCCGCATATGTTACATGGATCCTGCCAAGCTTTCTGATCTGGTTGATGCAGATTTGATAAAAAAAAGGCAACGCAGATCCAAAGACTTGGGTGTTTGGGAAGCTCCCGGTGAGTTTTGTTTGTTTTGTCTCTTGCAGACCTTTTTTATTTTTAGGTATAGCTATTTTTTGCTGTAGTGGACATGTGTATTGTAGAGTTGTCTCTTTATGTTTTGTATGGTTTAGGTATGGATTTTTAGTACTGTTGTTTCGTGTTTGGTTGAACTGAATAACTTTGTTCAACTGGCCTGTTGGTAAATACTAACAAATTGGCAATGACAGTTAAAGCTTTATTAGTGGTGTTGATTTTAAATCTGTTAATATCATGATTTATTTTTCCATATGTGTTGCGTTGATTGATTAACTATTTTTCCCTTTTGTTTGTAGTGGAAAACTCAAGAGGGGGTTGTTTTTTCCGAGTGTATAAACGGCCAGTCCTGGAGATGCCGTCGTCTCAGGTTTTGAAGTTTTCATCTCTGCTTGATGATTTGAGGGATGGCCGTGGTGTTGAGGGTGCTGGTTATGCCCCCTGGCCCTAGTAATGCTAGTGCTTCACAGAGGCAGGGTTTTGGTATTGATGTTGCTGTTTCAGCGTTGGAGCGCGCTGAGCATATCTTAAGTAATGTGTGTTCTGAGCTGCGAAAGGTCCCAACGACAGTTGAGCGTTTGAGTTGTATCAATGGTATCCTTCCTGAAGGTCATCAATTTAACGCTGAGGAATCTGTTGACTACATTGAGATGGAGAGAATTTTAATCGGTGATATGCGCGACGGTGCCGCTAATCTAGTTCAGAGCTCGGTTCGCCTATTGAACAACATGAAGCGTTTCAGAACTATGCAAAACTCTCGCTGCAAGCCATATGAAGAAAGTGCAAATGTTGTTATCAAGCAGTTTGAGCAGGATGAGGCTGCTGCCACCGATAGCAGGGCTTGTGATGGTACTGAGGCTAATGTTTTTGACCACGAAACGAATGATGTTGGCTTTGAGCGTCCTGATGTTGATGTGAGTCATTCCTTGGTGTTTTGCAATTTTTATGTTGTTGTCCTGATGTCAGTGTTGTAGTTGAACTTCCTCATGTTCATCTATTTATTAATAATTTTCTTTCATGCAGATTGATCATGATGAGGCTGCTGGCACCGACAGCAGGGCTGGTGATGGTACTGAGGCTAATGTTTCTGATTAGCGTACGAACGATGTTGGCTCGCAGCACCCTGTTGTTGATGTGAGCCAGTCCTCATTGTTTGTATGTTTTTACTATGTTGTTCTGCTGTCAGTATTGTAGTTGAACTTCCTGATCTACATCTGTTTATTAATTTTTATTTTCATGTAGGCGACCAGTCATAATGTTGAGGCTGCTGTTGACGGTGGAGTTAATGATCTATCCACTGATAAGTGCAAGGTTATTTTTTATTTTCATTGTGTTTATTAATATTTTCTTAATATTTCATGCGCACCGATGTGTCTTGCTTGTTCATTTTTCTATCCCACACCGTTTGTTGTTGCTCATAATAGCATTGTTTTTTTTCTCATTACATTTGAATCAGGGTCCTATTGTTGGCGATGAGCCTTGTTTGCCTGTTGGTGATGTCTCTTTGAATATTAGCAGCAGCAAGTTCGATGATGTTGCTGTGAATGCTTCCAAGGTTTATTTTTCTGTGCACCCGTTGGTAGCTTATTTTTTATTGTTAGTTTTGTTCATATTATTTACTTTTTTCTGAATTTTTATTTTTATCAGATTACTATTGTTGAGCGTGAGGTTGTCCTTAGTGGTGGAGATGATGCTCATGATGTTCCATTGAGTAGTGGGTGCAATGTTGGTACCAAAGTTGCTGATGAGGATGCTTGTGCTGCCAGCATACTTGATGCCAAATCGCCTGGTGTTGGTATTGGTGGGAATGAAAATGTTTCTGGTTGTGAAGATTTGCCACCGGAGAATTTCCCGCCTGGAGGTCTTGATTACGGTGATGCATTGCAATATGCTTCTAGCGTGGAGGAGGTGCCATCCGAGGATGATGATTTACTTCTGTCAATTTCTTCTGACCCATTGATGCAGGAGGCGCTCTTGTCGTCCCAGGATTTTCTTTCTACAGGCCCTGAAAGCGCATCAATATTGGTGTCCTCTCAAGATGTCCCATCGTCAAACCCTGAAACTGGAGGCATAATGGTCTCATCACAGGAACTACCGTCGTCGTCAAACCCTGATAGTCCAGGTAAGGACTTGTAAATGGGGTGTACTTCTCAATTTTGGCATTTTGGACATGTTCTCTTGTAGTTGTTGAACTTATTATTTTTCATCATTTTCTGCAAGCAGAAAGTGGTAATGTTGTTAAGGTTGATACGTTTTTCTTCGCTGTTACGAGGTTGCGCACGAACCGTACGAAATGGTTAGTTTGGGATTTTGCCCGTACCATTTTTTGTCTCCTTTTCTTTCTCTAGTTTGATTATTGTTGTTGTCGCAATAGTTTTAATTCATGTAATCTTTTGTGTTTTTCTAGTCACAAGCCGATGTTTCAAAATAAAGAATGTGATGCCAGTCTTGGTTCTATTGCTAAAGCGTTTGTCCCCACTGGCATGCTCAACTAAGATAGTGCTGATGTTGTTTTATATTCTCTACGTCAGAAGTACCGAGACACTGACAAGTTAATAGTTCCCAGATGGGTGACGGTCAGTATTTTGCTTTTTTGTAAATAGGATGATAACTTGTTTTGCCAATTTTCTAACTATTGTTGTTCTTTTTGTACAACAGACCAAGATCCGTGATGGAAATATTGATTCCAATGTGCTAAATTGGTTCACAAGATCAGGTGCTGATGGTTTTGACCAAGTAGGTGAACTTGGACTTTTTCTACTCATTAACTAGAACTGTCATGTTTTCATTGCAGTTTTGGGAGGTGTGGGGAATGAACTTGATCTGTGCTTCTTTTATTAAAGATGTACTTATTGTTGCAGGGGAATTGAACTGATATGATTGTTCCTCAATTTTGGGCGGTGGATATAATTTCTTTTATGATTATTTGATTTTTTGTTTGTACTTATTAATTTCAATTTCCCTCTTTTATTTTAGGGATAATTAGATTTATGCCCCTAGTTGTGTCCCACTCGTCTGTTTTACCCCTAATTCCCAAAAGTCACCGGTTTTGTCCAAGTCACTTTGCTCTTCTTATGCTTTTGCCCTTTGACCGTTTGAATGTCAGTTTGAAAAATTCATAACTAATTCATACTAAATCAGAAAAATGCAAATAAGATAACAAAATGATCAGAAAAACATCACCTATATGTGAGTGTCATATGCATTCATGAAAAAAGTGTTGTAAGGTGCCCATCCGAGTTTTAGCTCTTATGCTACCACCATGAATAGTAAAATCTAAAAAAGTTCAAAAAATTCAAAAGAAAATTTGGTGGCAAAGAATGACAAATGTTTTAAGTGTCTGCCAAGTTTCATCAGGGAATAACATTCATGGCTACCGCGGCAAAAAAAAAACCAGCACTCCAAAATAGATTATTTTTTTGCCACGACTTCCATGAATGTCATTCCCTGATGAAACTTGGCAAACACTTAGAACATTTTTCCTTCTTTGCCCTCCTATTTTTTTTGATTTTTTTAGATTTTACTATTCATGGTGGTATCAAAAGAGCTAAAACTCGGATGTGCATTTTCCAACACTTTTTCATGAATGCAAATGACACTGGCATATAGGTGATGTTTTTCTGAACATTTTGTTATCTTATTTGCATTTTTCTGATTTAGTATGAATTAGTTATGAAGTTTTCAAACTAACGGTCAAACGGTCAAAAGGCAAAAGCATAAGAGGAGCAAAGTGACCTGGACAGAACCGGTGACTTTTGGAAATTAGGGGTAAAACAAAGGAGTGGGACACAACTAGGGGCATAAATCTAATTATCCCTTTATTTTATTGTTTGGTAAATTCATTTTTCCTCTGCGATTTTTTTCAGCTTCTTTTCCCTACATTTGATCCGCCGTCATTTGTGGCTACCATGAAGCCTAGTGATGTATCTGGGCATTGGTGCTTGGTTGTTCTGAATTTGAAGTTCCGTCGTTTCGAGTGTCTTGATTCACTCCGTGATGAAACCTGGGGTGATGCAGTTAGATTCTTAAGGAATATGACAGATAATATAAAGAAGCTTTGGAGGGAGTCCAGTGTAGACAGGGCCAAACCGTTCTCACCGGCGCATATTGATGGTTTCTCTTGCGAGTTTGTGCGGGTGCCTCAGCAGGAAAACACGTGAGTATCCGTTTTTATTGATTTTTGCTGGTTGTTTTTGTTGCTGGAGGATGTTGTTCCTGTATTTTTTGGATTTTGTGTTGTACCATTTTTTTGATTTTTCCTTTGTTTACAGGCATGATTGTGGATTCTTTATGCTACAAAACTGCAAGACCTATTATTGCCGGGAGGATGGTGTAATTGAAATGGCCGATTACAGCCATGAAGACATTTTGGACATTAGGAAGACTTTGTTGTATACCTGTGCAACTAGCGATGTGTTTGATGTTGACTTTCGGGGTTTGTTTGGCATCGAACCCTGTACGTGTGCATGGACTTTTGTAATTTTTTTGCAGCTTGTACTTCTCTATTAGTACTTTCATGAAATATGTATTTGAACTTACGCTTTGTGCGGTCTTTTTTTTCAGGTGAGTGGCTTGATCTTGGTGAGGCTGACTATAGGTTCTTTGGTAGCCAGTTCTTGGAGCTCGAGCGTGTAGCTATTGATCTTAGCCATGGGCGTTCTCCCGAAAAGACAAGATCTGGTGTTATGAAGGGGCAGTTGGGAGCTCTGAGAGGTTTTACGGCTGCTTGTGCAGATAGCCTAGAATCCCATTGTGGAATTGATAGACAGTGATGATGATGTGTTTGACAAGATTGCTGGCGTTGGAAGAGTCACGACTCACAAGGAGCGCTGCTGCCAAAGGTTTATCTCCCCTTGCTGGAATAGTGGCTCGTAGAGCTGGTGGTGCTAGGAAAGATCCCGCTTTGGATTCTGGCAATGTTGTAAGCACGAAGCGTGCGCCTAGAGCTCCTATAAAGTTTTGCTCCCTTGTGCAGCAGCTTCACCCTAATAAATCCCCTCACCTGGACAAGGCTCGCAGGTTGTATAATCTTTTGCTTAGTAATGAATGGCGTGAGAAGTATGGCGAGTGAGTATCTCTCATTATTTTTTCCTCTTCCTTTTCTTCTGTTGTTTGTAACTGCTAGATAAATATGGCCTGAACTGTTCCTTTTTATACAACTCGAACTGCTATGAATGCCTTATCTTGCTTCTCCTTCTTTTTGTTCTTGTGTGTGCTGCAGGAATACATTCTCAATGATACCTCAGCCTGATGGAAACGTAACTAACTTCACTGGGAATCGCATCTGGGAAGTTTTTTCACCTGGGCAAATGATGGAGGGTGATGTAATTGACTTCCTCATTGATGATTGGAAGCAAGATCCCGATAGAAATGCTGATTTCGCATCTGGGAAAAGGATATTGCTGAGTCCATATTTCATCACGGTAATCAATCAGATCGGTTTCTTTATGTTGAACAAGACTGTCTATTGTTTTTATGATTTTTAATAATACTTTGCTTGTTGATTCTTTTTCCGCTGTCTATTTTCTATTTTGGCCGTTTTGCAGGTTGTGCTTGACTGTTCGTTTTACGAGGATGAAAATAAAGTGTTTAATGTGGAGAGTGCAGCGAGAGATTTCAAGAGCTATGTTAAAGCTAATGAAGACTTGCTCAGTGCCGACCTTGTGAGATCTACTAGCTGATTTTTGGTTTTTATTGGTTTGTTGTGATGCTGGTTTTTACTTTGAATATTTAACATCTCTTTTTTGGTCATTTGTTTTTAGATCATGATGCCTCTATTCAAGCCTATGGTTTTATCAAAGGATAAGAAAGTGAGCCACTATTCCTTATATGTCATGAATCGATACCGAAGTAGTGTTGACATCCTTGACTCTTTACCTTATCCGAAGAAGCGCCGTCCTTCTAAGAACACCTATCACAAAGACTGCGAGAAGATTGTGAGTGACATTTATTATCTGTACTGGATTAATATTTCTGCATCTTTGTTTCTGCTGTTTCTGAGACCTAAAACTGTGTGGGTTATTTTGTTTTTTTCAGATTTCTAGATTGGTCAAAGTAATGAAGGCTGTGTATGGTGATGCTCAGTACAATGCGAGCAAGCAGCCCAATTGGGAGCTGTTTGCAAAGAAACCAACGTTTGTCAAGGTTCCACTTCAAGGGCCGAATGAATGTGGCCATTATACTCTGAAGTATGTGGGATGCTATGATGGTGAAAAGATCGTTGAGAACATTCGAGATAATGACGTGGGTTTCTTGTTGAGATTTTCACTTTCTGTTTTTGGCTTATTGTGCATCCTTTTTTTTATGTGTCATGATTTTTGATAAAAAAAAAATTATTGTTTTGCAGCCACGCATTGTTGGTTGGAACGCTGAGGATCTGTATAGAGTTGTGTTCAACCGTAATAACCATCTTATGGTGACGGAGCTTCCCAAGGAGGTTTAGGCTTTGGCTCCTGATGCATAGGATAAATGGTCATCATTTGCATAGTGAATTGGATAGTTGTGTGATATATCTCTTGAAAACATTGTAGGCTCTATTTTGTAGTGTTTGATGTCTTGTCGAGTACTATGTAATAACTAGTATATTTTGTGTTGTGTTTTAAGTGTGGCACAATGTTTCATCGGGAATTCGTTTTGGTTAAGTTTTTTTTTGTACTGAAGACTTATATAGTAGTTGAACTGAAAACAATTTTTTTTTCCAAGTGTATTTTCGAGTTGTTGCTCAGAAAGTGAGATTTATTTTATTTTTATGTGATTCCATCCTAACTTGGACCTTTATAGTTTCTATACTCTCGTTTTCTTGTACTTATGATATAGTTCTGTTAGTACTGATTTGAAGTCTCATTCAGCGTAAGGCTTTCAAAATTTTAGTGCCAAATTTCTGTTTGAACTTCTTGAACTTTAGTAGTTGAACTTGATAGTAAGAGTCAAAGTACTGGTTTAAATTAGTTACGTTTAAGACATATTCCTATTAAGTTCAAAACTATTTTCTTTCTCAATGCATTAATTGGTATCATCATAGCACTTATGAATAAACTTACTTGTACTGAGATTCCAATTGTGCTAGTACTTTTGATTAATTATTTATTGTTTGTGTTGTTTGATGCTAGTATGTCTTCTGTTGTGTTTCTTGTGATTTTTCTCTTTTGTCGAACTTATATTTTTTTATTTAGTTTTTGGCCTTCTGTTTTTCTAGGCTGTGGTTCTTCTCCAGGCAATGGTTGGTATAATCCTAGCACTTGCTGTATAGACTAAGTTGTACTGAGATTTCAGTTGTATTGCCACTATTAATTCTTAGTATGCCACTGTTTTAAGGAATGCGAACTAAAGCTTCCTGTTCCTTTTATTATATTTGTACAATGAACATATCGTGTGTTCAACTGTACTAGAACTTTTCAGACCTAGGATGCTAGTGACTAGGAAATACGTACTGGTGTTTCTTTGCTTTTTCTGATGCAGTACTTAGTGAATTTCTAACTACTTTTTACCACGATGCTTTTTAGTAGTGAATGTTGTCCTCGGCCAAAACTTAGTCTTTTTAGTGTTCGTCTGAAACTAAATACTGATTGTTTCAGCGTGATAGTACTACCATTCATGTCTAAGCTGTACTGAGTGTCGAAGGCTACTATTTGCTTTTGTCCTTAGTTAGTCTGCCACTTTTTTTTGCGAAAATATTCATGTGTTATTTTTTTCTCCATGACTAGTGCTGCGTGGCAGCCATCAAGTTTCAACTTCAACCTACTTCAACTTCAAATGATGGATGAACAAAATAGGAAGCTAACAAACTTGTTGGACGACATAAGCAAACGATGTACTTGATAGACATAGGCAAACTTGTTCAAACCCTGACACACATAGCATAAGGTAGCTGGTTCAACATAACGAAAGCAAACTACAAATCTGAAACAACAATACTAACAACACACATAGCATAAGGTAGCTGGTTCAACATAACAAATGCAGACTTTCATGCATCTTCATCCGCGAAGTTGCAATGGTAGTAAGGGTCAGCCTCCTGCTATTTTGAAATTTCCCAACCTGTCACGATGTTGTCGATTGTCTTCCATGACTTGTACGTTGCGTACGCATCTATTCATGCGTATGTGATGAGGTTGTCTGGCAGCGGGCTGTTCCCCCACAGTTTGTGGTCTGCCCTGTTCATCTTCTTCTTCATGCCTTCGTAGAATGGGTGGATGACGCCGCCTGCAACATCGGCCAAGGAGTCGTAGTATTTGCTGGTCTTTGGATCTTTCCACTTGCGCTGCATGTCGATGAAGTTGTTGGGGTTGATTTCCAAACCAGACTCCTGCAGCATCCGCTTGTCACCTCCAATGCTAAAACCAACAAATGTGTACAATTTCTCCTCCCGCAGGAAGTCTTTGAGGCGCTTGGGCCTGCAAGGGGGGAGACACACATTTATAGATTAGTCTTCTTTTTTGAGGATTTAATTCTTCTGCTTTTTTTGTTTTACAAGTGATAATCCAAGAGGTAGATGCTTATATATTATGAGTCATGCATGAATGTAGTTCAGAAACTAGTACACAAAGTCCTGAAATTAAATTCAACTACACCGTGTTATTTTTTTCTTTTTTGCTATCTTCTTTGCTTTACCAAATGCTTCACCAAATTAGAGAATCATTTTACCATAGTCAATGATAGATGTGTTGCTTGATTCAAGTTTAGTTTTCTTTTTTGTTGAATAAAAGACCTATACCAGTGCTTGATACATCTTTGTGCATTAATTCTATATCAAGTCCAAAAATTAGTTTGAGAAACATGTGCATCAAGATATGGACCTATACCACTTCACCAAAGATCTTTTAATACATCAATTCTATAAACTATACTAGTGCATCAAGATCAGAATCTATGCTAGTTCATCAAGTTAAGAAATTAGTTTGGTGCATAAAGTTCAGAATGCTATAAACTTTTTTTCAGATGCTAATCTGGTGAAACAATCCACTTCACAGTTTCAGAAATGCATTTAACTTGATAAACATGTAATCGTGTATCCACTTCATAGACTATAGTAGTTCATCTAGTTGGGAAACAATTTTTAATTAAGTTTTTAGTGACTAGTACTGGTACAACAGATGAATGAACAGTACTGGTTCAAAAATACATTTTATAGTATATCTACTTGAGAAAATGCAGTAGTGCATCCACTTTTCACAAACCACACTAGTACATCTAGTTGGGAAACAAGTGCAATTAAATTTTCAGGATACAGTACTAATAAAACAGATAAACCATATGCAAGGCAAATGAGTAGGATTGCTCACCATTTTGTGGCTGCTGTGATGTGGTACACCAAGCAGAGTTCCTCGACGCACAACTGCAGGACTGCCGCCATCTGTGGAGGTTTTTCCTCGTCGGTGTACTCCACATCAACTCCGATGAAGCTCGGATACAAGCCGCCGCCCTTCATCCTGAGCCTGCTCATCATCTCGTGGGCCTTGTCTGGTTCGCTGGTGCAGACGATCTCCAGCGTCTCCTTGCCGTGGAGCTCAACCCCTTCGAGCGTTCTGGTGTAGTCGCGCTTCTCGCCGGGGACGTTAATGTCGACGAGGTTGCTCCTCTTGTCCGACGTCTCGGCATGATGACGCTTGGCGGACGGTTCCTCCGCCATGGCCTTCCTCCGGCGACTGTGGGCTTTGGAGAGAGCCGCTGGAGGTTTGTGTGCAGTGGAAATGGAAGCGGCAATGGTGCTATGTGGGAACGATGGAGAGATGGAAGACAATGGGGTTTTTTTGCAGTGCGCCGATGGTGGTGTGTGGGAGGCGGTTCGTCGGGGGCGTGTGTGTAGTGGTCGTGGGGGTCGCCGTTTGCAGTGCGTCGTGGCAACCGCCCAGTGGGTGGGGCGGGTGGTGGCCTGGAAGAACTAACCATCCAAGACAAATGTTTTTTACTGGTGCACTGATTAGTCTTGTCAAGCTGTACTTACGATCTGCTAAATCCCACTTGCACGTCTCTGTGGTTGTGATGATGGCATTTTGCACTGTTTAGGTGACATATGGATCTGTGATGTTTTTCCGTGTGGATGTTTAAGTATTGTTTTTCTATTGAAGCCTTTATACACTAGTGTATGTCAAAACTTTTTTTCAGCGCCCTGGGAGTTGTTGCTCAAAACTTGTACTTATTTTATTTTCATCTGTACAAACCTAAGTTAGGTCTTTATAGTTTTTGTATTCTCATTTTTACTGCACTAATGTTTTAGTACTGTGTGAACTGAATTGTAATTTCAAACAGCGCATGGGTTTGAAATTTGATGTCACAGTGGTGCGAGTGGCCTGACTGATCCTGCTGTTTTAGCACTGATGTTGTATGTATGTTTCAACTGATTTTTTTATAACTTAGATTGGGGGTGGGGGTTTGAGATTATTTTACGAGCAGATCGTTCGTTGTGGTGTGGACAGATTATATATAAATAATAAATTTAGCAGAATTGACAAATAAATTCTATTTGAACTTTTTGGGAGGCAACCCAATTTTATTTTTAGTTTTTGTGTTTTTCTTCTGTTAGGGAATAAATAACCCATCTACCTTCTGTTTAGATGTGGTTTTGTGTTTTAGTTAGTGTTTGTGCCAAGTTGGACCTATTGGATCCTCTTGGATGATAGTTATTTGATCTTGCTGTAATTTCCAGAAACTTTGCTGTCAGTGCCCGAATTATTAAAAATCATCAGAACGTGATAAAATACTGATTCTAATTGCTTCTGATCAATAAACAAATTTTCTAGGTCGTCTAATTTTGGTAGAATTTTTGGAGCTCCAGAAGTTTGCGTTAGTTACAGATTACTACAGACTGTTATGTTTTTGATAGATTCTGTTTTTCGTGTGTTGTTTGCTTATTTTGATGAATCTATGGCTAGTAAAATAGTTTATAATCCATAGAGAAGTTGGAATACAGTAGGTTTAACACCAATATAATAAAGAATGACTTCATTACAGTACCTTGAAGTGTTCTTTTGTCTTCTTTCTCTAACGGAGCTCACGAGATTTCTATTGAGTTTTGTGTAGTGAAGTTTTCAAGTTTTGGGTGAATTCTTTTGATGGACTATGGAACAAGGAGTGGAAGGAGCCTAAGCTTGGGGATGCACATGGCACCCCCAAGATAATCCAATGACACCAAAAATTCAAAGCTTGGGGATGCCCCAGAAGGCATCCCCTCCTTCGTCTACTTCCATCGGTAATTTACTTGGAGCTATATTTTTATTCACCAACATGATATGTGTTTTACTTGGAGCGTCTTGTATTATTTGTGTCTTTGTTTGTTAGTGTGCCACAATCATCCTTGCTGTACACACCTTTTGAGAGAGCCACACATGAATTAAAATTTGATAGAATACTCTATGTGCTTCTGTAGGATCGGAAGTATGTCCAGAGGGGGGTGATTAGACTACTTGACCAAATAAAAACTTAACCTTTTCCCAATTTTAGTTCTTGGCAGATTTTAGCAACTTGAGGACAAGTCAAGCAATCATCACACAATTCAAGCAAGCATGCAAAGAGTATATGGGCAGCGGAAAGTAAAGCATGCAACTTGCAAGAATGTAAAGGGAAGGGTTTGGAGAATTCAAACGCAATTGGAGACACGGATGTTTTTCCTGTGGTTCGGATAGGTGGTGCTATCCTACATCCACGTTGATGGAGACTTTAACCCATGAAGGGTAACGGTTGCGCGAGTCCACGGAGGGCTCCACCCATGAAGGGTCCACGAAGAAGCAACCTTGTCTATCCCACCATGGCCATCGCCCACGAAGGACTTGCCTCACTAGCGGTAGATCTTCACGAAGTAGGCGATCTCCTTGCCCTTACAAACTCCTTGGTTCAACTCCACAATCTTGTCGGAGGCTCCCAAGTGACACCTAGCCAATCTAGGAGACACCACTCTCCAAGAAGTAACAAATGGTGTGTTGATGATGAACTCCTTGCTCTTGTGCTTCAAATGATAGTCTCCCCAACACTCAACTCTCTCTCACAGGATTTGGATTTGGTGGAAAGAAGATTTGAGTGGAAAGCAACTTGGGGAAGGCTAGAGATCAAGATTCATATGGTAGGAATGGAATATCTTGGCCTCAACACAAGGGTAGGTGGTTCTCTCTCAGAACATATGAGTTGGAAGTGTAGATGTATTCTGATGGCTCTCTCCACGAATGAAGAGGAGGTGGAGGGGTATATATGGCCTCCACACAAAATCCAACCGTTACACACAATTTACCAATCTCGGTGGGACCGAATCAACAAACTCGGTCGGACCGAAATAGTAAACCTAGTGACCGTTAGAGATTTTCGGTGGGACTGACATGCAACTCGGTAGGACCGATATGGTTAGGGTTAGGGCATAACATAATCTCGGTGAGACCGATTACACAAACTCGGTGAGACCGATTTGGTAATTAGCTAACCAGAGAGTTGGTCAGGTAAACTAGGTGGGACCGATTTGCTCTTTCGGTGAGACCGAAAAGTTACAAAAGGGAAACAGAGAGTTTATATTGCAATCTCGGTGGGACCGATCCGCTCTTTCGGTGAGACCGAAAAGTTACGAAAAGGAAACAGAGAAATTGCAATCCCATCTCGGTGAGACCGAGATCCCTATCGGTAGAACCGATTTGCTAGGGTTTGGCAGTGGCTTATGACAAGTGAAACTCGGTGGCGCCGGATAGAAAGAATTGGTAGGACCGAGTTTGGCTTGGAGTTTAGGTCATTTGTGGATATGGGAAAGTAGCTGAGGATTTTGGAGCATATCATTAAGCACATGAAGCAAAAGGCTCATTAAGCAACACCTCATCCCTCCTTGATAGTATTGGCTTTTCCTATGGACTCAATGTGATCTTGGATCACTAAAATGTAAAATGAAGAGTCTTGAGCTTTTGAGCTTGAGCCAATCCTTTGTCCTTAGCATTTTGAGGGCTCCACTTTCACCATCCATGCCATGCCAATCATTGAGCTTTCCTGAAATAATTGTCTTGGAATAGCATTAGCTCAATGAGCTATATGTTGTTATGAATTACCAAAACCACCTAGGGATAGTTGCACTTTCAATCTCCCCCTTTTTGGTAATTGATGACAACATATAGATCAAAGCTTCGACAAATGATAATAAGAATGAATTATATCGTCGCTTTGAGAAGTATGTGATAAGTAAGAGCTCCCCCTAAATTTGTGCATATTTAAAATTTGCTTTGGACTGCAAATGCACAAAGAGTTAGAATTATGGGTTACTCTTCCATGTCACATAAAAATGTTTGAAAAACCACCAAATAAAGCAAGAGAGAAAAAACAACACACTCTCTCTCTCTCTCGAAGCCTATGATCTATACATTTTTCTCCCCCTTTGGCAACAAGTTACCAAAAAGTTCCTAGAAAATGCATAGTGCTAGATCGACACTCAGGCTTGATCTTCTGGTGGTGGTGGAGTCTGGATCACTCCAAGGACGAAGGCTTCCGTAGACATGGTTGGAGCTGGAGCTGAAGTAGATGCTGGAGCTGGTTGGGCTGGTGATGTGGCTGGAGCTGAGGTGGTGGCTCTTGTGTCAGGAACTGGCACTGCACTGGACCTCTGAGCTCGTGGCACTCTGGAAAATGCATCAGTGGTAGTCTTCCCTTTCCTCTCCTGCATGTCATCTTGGAGTTGCTCCACTGCAGTCTGAATCTCTGTCACTTTGACATCCAAGTCATAGAACTTTTGTTCTACGATTCTCTCTAAGCTCTCCTGGTTCTGAGTGAGGGTGGCCAGACCTTTCTCAATCCTCAGGGTGGATGCAATCAGGTAATTGAGCTGCTCTTGCTTGTTTTTCAAGAAATACTCAGATGCCTCCTCTTGAGTTGGCATCTTGGCAGCTTTCTCCTTCCTTGCCTTCTCCTTCTTAGCTTGTGCTTGGGCTGATGATGGTTCATTTTCATTCATCACAACTTGGTTGTCCTCGAAATCTGGATGAATAGCCAAATGTTCCTTGTCCAACAAGTATGTGTCTGTGCCCATTCTTGAGTTAATCAACATCTGGATCTGAGGGGCATAACCACAGCTCCTCTTCTGATCTGCTGCAGTCCTCTTGATAGTCTCTACTATGAGGCTCATGACCTTAAATTTCTGAGGCACATCAAATATATGTAGCAGGTTAATGGCATGACCTCTGATCATCCTGTGATCTCCAGACTTGGGCAAAAGTGTGTGCCTAAGGATCCAGTTGATCGTAGGCAGTCCTGACAACAAGTGTTTTACAGACCCAAACTGGCGAGTGTCAAGATCATCTGCTGGAATCTCCTTGTACATATTTGCCATAGTGTTATGATCCATCTTTTTCTTGGCATGGACATCCAAGTCATCTTCATTTTCCTTTCGGGCATTGATCAACTTTGCCCATTCCTCAACAGTTGAGTGGTACCTTGTACCTTCAGACATCCATGTGATCCTTCCATCTGGATAGAAGTGTGATGTGGAGTAGAATTGCATGATCAGCTCCTCACTCCACTTTGTGAGCTTCTGCCCAACAAAGTCAGCTACTCCACATGCCTTGAAGCTGTCTTGCACTCCAGGGTAGTGCTCTTCATTGTCCTTGATGTATTCCCAGTCGACCCATCTCATATCACACACAACGGGCTTCTTGTCCAACAAGACTGTCTCATAGAAGTCCTGCTGTTCCTTAGTGTGGAACCTGTAGTCAACAGCAGTCCTCCTCCTGGTAGCATATGGTGTTGGGGAACGTTGCAGAAAATTAAAAAATTTCCTACGGTTTCACCAAGATCCATCTATGAGTTCATCTAGCAACGAGTATTCAGATTAGATAGCATCTACATACCACTTTGTAGATCGCAACGGAAGCGTTCGAGTGAATGTGGATGAGGTAGTCGTACTCGTCGTGATCCAATTCACCGATGATCTAGTGCCGAACGGACGGCACCTCTGCGTTCAACACACGTACGGAAAGCGTGACGTCTCCTCCTTCTTGATCCAGCAAGGCAAAGGAGAGGTTGGGGAAGAAGGCTCCAGCTGCAGCACGACGGCGTGGTGATGGTGGAACTGCAGTACTCCGGCAGGGCTTCGCCGTGCACTTACGGAGGAAGAGGAGGTGTTGGAGAGGGAGAGGGAGGCGCTAGGGCATTGGGTGCGCAGCCCCCCTCCCCTGCCCCCCTTTATATAGGCCTCTTGGGGGGGCGCCGGCCCTGGGAGATCCAATCTCCCAAGGGGGCGGCGGCCAGGGAGGATTCCCTCCCCCCCCAAGCTATCTAGGAGGTGCCTTCCACCACTAGGACTCCTCCTAGATGGAACCCTAGGCGCATGGGCCCTTTGGGGCTGGTTCCCCTTGGCCCAAGCAGGCCAAGGCGCACCCCCTAAGGCCCATGTGGCCCACCAAGGCAGGTGGCCCCACCTGGTGGACCCCCGGGACCCCTCCGGTGGTCCCGGTACAATACCGATAACCCCGAAACTTGTCCCGATGGCCGAAACAGCACTTCCTATATATAATTCTTTACCTTCGGACCATTCCGGAACTCCTCGTGACGTCCGGGATCTCATCCGGGACTCCGAACAACATTCAGGTTACTGCACATACATATCCCTACAACCCTAGCGTCACCGAACCTTAAGTGTGTAGACCCTACGGGTTTGGGAGACATGCAGTCATGACCGAGACGGCTCTCGAGCAATAACCAACAGCGGGATCTGGATACCGATGTTGGCTCCCACATGCTCCACGATGATCTCATCGGATGAACCACGATGTCGAGGATTCAATTAATCCCGTATACGATTCCCTTTGTCAATCGGTATTTTACTTGCCCGAGATTCGATCGTCGGTATACCAATACCTCGTTCAATCTCGTTACCGGCAAGTCACTTTTCTCGTACCGTAATGCATGATCCCGTGATCAAACACTTTGATCACATTGAGCTCATTGTGATGATGCATTACCGAGAGGGCCCGGTGCTACCTCTCCGTCAAGCGGAGTGACAAATCACAGTCTCGATCCATGTCAACCCAACAGACACTTTCAGAGATACCCGTAGCATACCTTTATAGTCACCCAGTTACGTTGTGACGTTTGGCACACCCAAAGCACTCCTACGGTATCCGGGAGTTACACGATCTCATGGTCTAAGGAAAGGATACTTGACATTGGATAACTCTAGCAAACGAACTATGCGATCTTATGCTATGTTTAGGATTGGGTCTTGTCCATCACATCATTCTCCTAATGATGTGATCCCGTTATCGATGACATCCAATGTCCATAGTCAGGAAACCATGACTATCTGTCGATCAACGAGCTAGTCAACTAGAGGCTCACTAGGGACATGTTTGTTGTCTGTTATTCACACATGTATTACGATTTCCGGATAACACAATTATAGCACGAATAAAGACAATTATCATGAATAAGGAAATATAATAATAATGCTTTTATTATTGCCTCTAGGGCATATTTCCAACATATGGATCCTCTGCTCTCCACTTTCTTAGCCCAGAGTCTCTTTTGATCTTCATATCCTCAGCCACAGGATGAGCATCATTGTGGTCCCGGATCTTGGGCTTCCACTTTCTCAGCACTTGGCCTTCCTCTTCTTCTGCAGTGTCAGGCACTGGGGCCTTGTTCTTCTCAGCTTCTGGGATGCTCCTTGTATTTCTCTTTGGTTTTGGCTTTGGAGCTGGCTTGGCCTTGGATGCAGCCTTTGTTGGAAATATGCCCTAGAGGCAATAATAAAAGCTTTATTATTATATTTCCTTATTCATGATAATTGTCTTTATTCGTGCTATAATTGTGTTAACCGGAAATCGTAATACATGTGTGAATAACAGACAACAACATGTCCCTAGTGAGCCTCTAGTTGACTAGCTCGTTGATCGACAGATAGTCATGGTTTCCTGACTATGGACATTGGATGTCATCGATAACGGGATCACATCATTAGGAGAATGATGTGATGGACAAGACCCAATCCTAAACATAGCATAAGATCGCATAGTTCGTTTGCTAGAGTTTTCCAATGTCAAGTATCCTTTCCTTAGACCATGAGATCGTGTAACTCCCGGATACCGTAGGAGTGCTTTGGGTGTGCCAAACGTCACAACGTAACTGGGTGACTATAAAGGTATGCTACGGGTATCTCTGAAAGTGTCTGTTGGGTTGACATGGATCAAGACTGGGATTTGTCACTCCGCTTGACGGAGAGGTATCACCGGGCCCTCTCGGTAATGCATCATCACAATGAGCTCAATGTGATCAAAGTGTTTGATCACGGGATCATGCATTACGGTAACGAGAAAAGTGACTTGCCGGCAACGAGATTGAACGAGGTATTGGTATACCGACGATCGAATCTCGGGCAAGTAAAATACCGATTGACAAAGGGAATCGTATACGGGATTAATTGAATCCTTGACATCGTGGTTCATCCGATGAGATCATCGTGGAGCATGTGGGAGCCAACATGGGTATCCAGATCCCGCTGTTGGTTATTGCCCGAGAGCCGTCTCGGTCATGTCTACATGTCTCCCGAACCCGTAGGGTCTACACACTTAAGGTTCGGTGACGCTAGGGTTGTAGGGATATGTATGTGCAGTAACCCAAATGTTGTTCGGAGTCCCGGATGAGATCCCGGACGTCACGAGGAGTTTCGGAATGGTCCGGAGGTAAAGATTCGTATATGGAAAGTCATCATACGGACATCGGGACAAGTTTCGGGGTTATCGGTATTGTACCGGGACCACCGGAAGGTCCCGGGGGGTCCACCGGGTGGGGCCACCTATCCCGGAGGGCCCCATGGGCTGTATGAGGGAGGGAACCAGCCCATAGTGGGCTGGTGCGCCTCCCCCCCATGGGCCCATGCGCCTAGGGTTTGGGGGAGGGAAACCCTAAAGGGGGCGCCCCCCTTGCTTGGGGGGCAAGCCCCCTTGCCCTGGCCGCCGCCCCCCCTAGGAGATCTCATCTCCTAGGGCCGGCGCCCCCCCTTGGGGGTTATATAAAGAGGGGGGGAGAGAGGGGGCTGATCACCCATTGCCCTGGCGCCTCCCTCTCCCTCTCCAACACCTCCTCCTCCTCCATTGAGCACGGCGAAGCCCTGCCGGAGTACTGCAGTTCCACCATCACCACGCCGTCGTGCTGTTGCTGGAGCCTTCATCCCCAACCTCTCCTTTGCCTTGCTGGATCAAGAAGGAGGAGACGTCACGCTTTTCGTACGTGTGTTGAACGCGGAGGTGCCGTCCGTTCGGCACTAGGTCATCGGTGAATTGGATCTCGGCAAGTACGACTACCTCATCCACGTTCACTCGAACGCTTCTGTTGCGATCTACAAAGTGGTATGTAGATGCTATCTAATCTGAATACTCGTTGCTTGATGAACTCCTAGATGGATCTTGGTGAAACCGTAGGAAAAATTTTAATTTTCTGCAACGTTCCCCAACAGTGGCATCATGAGCTAGGTCTATGCGTAGTTCTTCTTGCGCGAGTAGAACACAATTTGTTGTGGGCGTAGATGTTGTCAACTCTTCTTGCCGCTACTAGTCTTATCTTGCTTCAACGGTATTGTGGGATGAAGCGGCCCGGACCAACCTTACACGTACGCTTACGTGAGACCGGTTCCACCGACGAACATGCACTAGTTGCATAAGGTGGCTGGCGGGTGTCTGTCTCTCCTACTTTAGTTGGAGCGGATTTGATGAAAAGGGTCCTTATGAAGGGTAAATAGAAGTTGACAAATCACGTTGTGGTGGTTTTAACGTAGGTAAGAAAACGTTCTTGCTAGAACCCTAATTCAGCCACGTAAAACTTGCAACAACAATTAGAGGACGTCTAACTTGTTTTTGCAGCAAGTGCTTTGTGATATGATATGGCCAAAGTTGTGATGTATGATGAATGATCTATATGTGATGTATGAGATGTTCATGCTATTGTAATAGGAATCACGACTTGCATGTCGATGAGTATGACAACCGGCAGGAGCCATAGGAGTTGTCTTTATTTTTGTATGACCTGCGTGTCATTGAGAATCGCCATGTAAGTTACTTTACTTTATTGCTAAACGCGTTAGCCATAGTAGTAGAAGTAATAGTTGGCGAGCAACTTCATGGAGACACGATGATAAAGATCATGATGATGAAGATCATGGTGTCAAGCCGGTGACAAGATGATCATGGAGCCCCAAGATGGAGATCAAAGGAGCAATGTGATATTGGCCATATCATGTCACTTTTATTATTTGATTGTATGTGATGTTTATCATGTTTTGCATCTTGTTTACTTAGAACGACGGTAGTAAATAAGATGATCCCTCATAATAATTTCAAGAAAGTGTTCACCCTAACTGTGCACCGTTGCGACAGTTCGTTGTTTCGAAGCACCACGTGATGATCGGGTGTGATAGATTCTAACGTTCACATACAACGGGTGTAAGACAGATTTACACACGCAAACACTTAGGTTGACTTGACGAGCCTAGCATGTACAGACATGGCCTCGGAACACAGAAGACCGAAAGGTCGAGCATGAGTCGTATAGAAGATACGATCAACATGAAGATGTTCACCGATGTTGACTAGTCCGTCTCACGTGATGATCGGACACGGCCTAGTTGACTCGGATCATGTAATACTTAGATGACTGGAAGAGGGATGTCTATCTAAGTGGGAGTTCATTAAATAATTTGATTAAATGAACTTTATTATCATGAACTTAGTCTAAATATTTACAATATGTCTTGTAGATCAAATGGCCAACGTAGTCCTCAACTTCAACGCGTTCCTAGAGAAAACCAAGCTGAAAGACGATGGTAGCAACTATACGGACTGGGTCCGGAACCTGAGGATCATCCTCATAGCTGCCAAGAAAGATTATGTCCTACGAGCACCGCTGGGTGACTCACCTGTTCTCCCTGCACAACAAGACGTTATGAACGCTTGGCAGTCGCGATGCGATGATTACTCCCTCGTTCAGTGCGGCATGCTTTACAGCTTAGAGCCGGGGCTCCAAAAGCGTTTTGAGAGACATGGAGCATATGAGATGTTCGAAGAGCTGAAAATGGTTTTCCAAGCTCATGCCCGGGTTGAGAGATATGAGATCTCCAACAAATTCTTTGGCTGTAAGATGGAGGAAAATAGCTCTGTCAGTGAGCACATACTCAGAATGTCTGGATTGCACAACCGCTTGACTCAACTAGAAGTTAATCTTCCGGAAGAAGTGGTCATTGACAGAATCCTCCAGTCGCTTCCACCTAGCTACAAGAGCTTTGTGATGAACTACAATATGCAGGGGATAGTAAAGACCATTCCTGAGGTGTATGCTATGCTGAAATCAGCAGAGGTAGAAATCAAGAAAGAGCATCAAGTGCTGATGGTGAATAAAACCACTAAGTTCAAAAGGAGCAAGGGTAAAAAGAACTTCAAGAAGGACGGCAAGGAAGTTGCCGCGCCCGGTAAGCAAGTTGCCGGGAAGAAGCCAAAGAATGGACCCAAGCCCGAAACTGAGTGCTTTTATTGCAAGGGAAGTGGTCACTGGAAGCGGAACTGCCCCAAATACTTAGCGGACAAGAAGGCCGGCAAAACCAAAGGTATATGTGATATACATGTAATTGATGTGTACCTTACCAGCACTCGTAGTAGCTCTTGGGTATTTGATACCGGTGCAGTTGCTCACATTTGTAACTCAAAGCAGGAGCTACGGAATAAACGGAGACTGGCGAAGGACGAGGTGACGATGCGCGTCGGGAATGGTTCCAAGGTCGATGTGATCGCCGTCGGCACGCTGCCTCTACATTTACCTACGGGATTAGTTTTAAACCTCAATAATTGTTATTTAGTACCAAGTTTGAGCATGAACATTGTATCCGGATCTCGCTTAATTCGAGATGGCTACTCATTTAAATCCGAGAATAATGGTTGTTCTATTTATATGAGAGATATGTTTTATGGTCATGCTCCGATGGTTAATGGTTTATTCTTGATGAATCTCGTACGTGATGATACACATATTCATAGTGTGAGTACCAAAAGAGTTAAAGTTGACAACAATAGTCCCACATATTTGTGGCACTGCCGCCTTGGTCACATAGGTGTCAAACGCATGAAGAAGCTCCATGCAGATGGACTTTTAGAGTCTCTTGATTATGAATCATTTGACACGTGCGAACCATGCCTCATGGGTAAAATGACCAAGACTCCGTTCTCAGGAACAATGGAGCGAACAACCAACTTATTGGAAATCATACATACCGATGTGTGTGGTCCAATGAGTGTTGAGGCTCACGGTGGCTATCGTTATGTTCTCACCCTCACTGATGACTTGAGTAGATATGGGTATATCTACTTAATGAAACACAAGTCTGAGACCTTTGAAAAGTTCAAGGAATTTCAGAATGAGGTTGAGAATCAACGTGATAGAAAGATCAAGTTTCTACGATCAGATCGTGGAGGAGAATACTTGAGTCACGAATTTGGCACACAGTTAAGAAAATGTGGAATAGTTTCACATCTCACGCCGCCTGGAACACCTCAGCGTAATGGTGTGTCCGAACGTCGTAATCGCACTCTATTAGATATGGTGCGGTCTATGATGTCTCTTACCGATTTACCGCTATCTTTTTGGGGCTATGCTTTAGAGACTGCCGCATTCACTTTAAATAGGGCTCCGTCGAAATCCGTTGAGACGACACCGTATGAATTATGGTTTGGGAAGAAACCTAAGCTGTCGTTTCTAAAAGTTTGGGGATGCGATGCTTATGTGAAGAAACTTCAACCTGAAAAGCTCGAACCCAAGTCGGAAAAATGCGTCTTCATAGGATACCCTAAAGAAACTATTGGGTATACCTTCTACCTCAGATCCGAAGGCAAGATCTTTGTTGCCAAGAATGGATCCTTTCTAGAGAAAGAGTTTCTCTCGAAAGAAGTAAGTGGGAGGAAAGTAGAACTTGATGAAGTGTTACCTCTTGAACCGGAAAATGGCGAAACTCAAGAAATCGTTCCTGAGGTGCCTGCACCGACTAGAGAGGAAATTAATGATTATGATCAAGATACTTCTGATCAAGCTCCTACTGAAATTCGAAGGTCCACAAGGACACGTTCCGCACCAGAATGGTACGGCAACCCTGTCTTGGAAATCATGTTGTTAGACAACGGTGAACCTTCGAACTATGAGGAAGCAATGGCGGGCCCGGATTCCGACAAATGGCTGGAAGCCATGAAATCCGAGATAGGATCCATGTATGAAAACGAAGTATGGACTTTGACTGACTTGCCCGTTGAACGGCGAGCCATAGAAAATAAATGGATCTTTAAGAAGAAGACAGACGCGGATGGTAATGTGACCATCTATAAAGCTTGGCTTGTCGCTAAGGGTTATCGACAAGTTCAAGGAATTGACTACGATGAGACTTTCTCACCGGTAGCGAAGCTGAAGTTCGTCCGAATCATGTTAGCAATTGCCGCATACTATGATTATGAGATATGGCAAATGGACGTCAAAACGGCATTCCTTAATGGTTTCCTTAAGGAAGAATTGTATATGATGCAGCCGGAAGGTTTTGTCGATCCTAAGAATGCTGACAAAGTATGCAAGCTCCAACGCTCGATTTATGGGCTGGTGCAAGCATCTCGGAGTTGGAACATTCGCTTTGATGAGATGATCAAAGCGTTTGGGTTTACACAGACTTATGGAGAAGCCTGTGTTTACAAGAAAGTGAGTGGGAGCTCTGTAGCATTTCTCATATTATATGTAGACGACATACTTTTGATGGGAAATGATATAGATCTCTTGGATAGCATTAAGGCCTATTTGAATAAAAGTTTTTCAATGAAGGACCTTGGAGAAGCTGCTTATATATTAGGCATCAAGATCTATAGAGATAGATCGAGACGCCTCATAGGTCTTTCACAAAGCACATACCTTGATAAGATATTGAAGAAATTCAATATGGATCAATCTAAGAAAGGGTTCTTACCTGTGTTACAAGGTGTGAAATTGAGCTCAGCTCAATGTCTGACCACGGCAGAAGATATAGAAGAGATGAGTGTCATCCCCTATGCCTCAGCCATAGGTTCTATTATGTATGCCATGCTGTGTACCAGACCTGATGTAAACCTTGCCGTAAGTTTGGTAGGTAGGTACCAAAGTAATCCCGGCAAGGAACACTGGACAGCGGTCAAGAATATCCTGAAGTACCTGAAAAGGACTAAGGAAATGTTTCTCGTTTATGGAGGTGACGAAGAGCTCGTCGTAAAAGGTTACGTCGACGCTAGCTTCGACACAGATCTGGATGACTCTAAGTCACAAACCGGATACGTGTATATTTTGAATGGTGGGGCAGTAAGCTGGTGCAGTTGCAAGCAAAGCGTCGTGGCGGGATCTACATGTGAAGCGGAATACATGGCAGCCTCGGAGGCAGCACATGAAGCAATTTGGGTGAAGGAGTTCATCACCGACCTCGGAGTCATACCCAATGCGTCGGGGCCAATCAAGCTCTTCTGTGACAACACTGGAGCTATTGCACTTGCAAAGGAGCCCAGGTTTCACAAGAAGACCAGGCACATCAAGCGTCGCTTCAACTCCATTCGTGAAAATGTTCAAGATGGAGACATAGAGATTTCTAAAGTACACACGGATCTGAATGTCGCAGATCCGTTGACTAAACCTCTCCCTAAGGCAAAACATGATCAGCACCAGAACTCTATGGGTGTTCGATTCATCACAATGTAACTAGATTATTGACTCTAGTGCAAGTGGGAGACTGTTGGAAATATGCCCTAGAGGCAATAATAAAAGCTTTATTATTATATTTCCTTATTCATGATAATTGTCTTTATTCGTGCTATAATTGTGTTAACCGGAAATCGTAATACATGTGTGAATAACAGACAACAACATGTCCCTAGTGAGCCTCTAGTTGACTAGCTCGTTGATCGACAGATAGTCATGGTTTCCTGACTATGGACATTGGATGTCATCGATAACGGGATCACATCATTAGGAGAATGATGTGATGGACAAGACCCAATCCTAAACATAGCATAAGATCGCATAGTTCGTTTGCTAGAGTTTTCCAATGTCAAGTATCCTTTCCTTAGACCATGAGATCGTGTAACTCCCGGATACCGTAGGAGTGCTTTGGGTGTGCCAAACGTCACAACGTAACTAGGTGACTATAAAGGTATGCTACGGGTATCTCTGAAAGTGTCTGTTGGGTTGACATGGATCAAGACTGGGATTTGTCACTCCGCTTGACGGAGAGGTATCACCGGGCCCTCTCGGTAATGCATCATCACAATGAGCTCAATGTGATCAAAGTGTTTGATCACGGGATCATGCATTACGGTAACGAGAAAAGTGACTTGCCGGCAACGAGATTGAACGAGGTATTGGTATACCGACGATCGAATCTTGGGCAAGTAAAATACCGATTGACAAAGGGAATCGTATACGGGATTAATTGAATCCTTGACATCGTGGTTCATCCGATGAGATCATCGTGGAGCATGTGGGAGCCAACATGGGTATCCAGATCCCGCTGTTGGTTATTGCCCGAGAGCCATCTCGGTCATGTCTACATGTCTCCTGAACCCGTAGGGTCTACACACTTAAGGTTCGGTGACGCTAGGGTTGTAGGGATATGTATGTGCAGTAACCCGAATGTTGTTCGGAGTCCCGGATGAGATCCCGGACGTCACGAGGAGTTTCGGAATGGTCCGGAGGTAAAGATTTGTATATGGAAAGTCATCATACGGACATCGGGACAAGTTTCGGGGTTATCGGTATTGTACCGGGACCACCGGAAGGTCCCGGGGGGTCCACCGGGTGGGGCCACCTATCCCGGAGGGCCCCATGGGCTGTATGAGGGAGGGAACCAGCCCATAGTGGGCTGGTGCGCCTCCCCCCATGGGCCCATGCGCCTAGGGTTTGGGGGAGGGAAACCCTAAAGGGGGCGCCCCCCTTGCTTGGGGGGCAAGCCCCCTTGCCTTGGCCGCCCCCCCCCTAGGAGATCTCATCTCCTAGGGCCGGCGCCCCCCCTTGGGGGTTATATAAAGAGGGGGGAGAGAGGGGGCTGATCACCCATTGCCCTGGCGCCTCCCTCTCCCTCTCCAACACCTCCTCCTCCTCCATTGAGCACGGCGAAGCCCTGCCGGAGTACTGTAGTTCCACCATCACCACGCCGTCGTGCTGTTGCTGGAGCCTTCATCCCCAACCTCTCCTTTGCCTTGCTGGATCAAGAAGGAGGAGACGTCACGCTTTCCGTACGTGTGTTGAACGCGGAGGTGCCGTCCGTTCGGCACTAGGTCATCGGTGAATTGGATCTCGGCAAGTACGACTACCTCATCCACGTTCACTCGAACGCTTCCGTTGCGATCTACAAAGTGGTATGTAGATGCTATCTAATCTGAATACTCGTTGCTTGATGAACTCCTAGATGGATCTTGGTGAAACCGTAGGAAAAATTTTAATTTTCTGCAACGTTCCCCAACAGCCTTGGGGGCTTCCTTGGGCTTAGATGTAGTTGCCCCTGATCTTATAGCATCACCCATCAGCTTGGGTACCTTAGGTGCTGGTGCAGCAACCTCTTCTTCTTCCTCATCAGAAGAATGTTGTTCAAATTCAGCCATGGGATCAACTTTCTTGCACCATCTGCCTCTTTTCCTTTCCTTCTTCCCTTCAGCAGCAACTGGCTCTTTGGATGCAGGCTTCTCAGGAATCTTTGTTGAGGCTCTAGCCTTTGGCATGGGCTGCCTGCCTGCTGGCCTTTTGACCTTTAAGCCTGGCTTGGTGCTCTGTCTTGAGCCATGCTCTTTCTTGAGTTCAACTTTCTTGGAAGTTGCTTCCTCCTCTACCACATAGTCCTCATCCTCTGATTCTGAGGTTCTCTTTTTCCTTTGTCTTGTGGCAGCTTTTGGCAGGTTGCTGGGGGTGCTCCTGCTGCCTTCATCTGAAGAGCTGGAGGGACTAGTGCTCTCACTCATCTGCACTGGCTATTTTGACAAGTTCTGGCTATCACTCTGGTCTGACATGATGAACAAGCTGACTGCTGACCCTGTGAATAGTTTATAGATGAGGTAGAGTGGATGAGCATCACAAAATGCAGAGATTTTGCAAAAGAATGATTCAAAAACTTAGTTTTAGTTTCCCACAGAAAGCATTTTGGATCTACCGATTTTTAAACACGGTGATACCGAAGCATCTTTTGGAACCTAAACTAGTGAACTCGGTCAGACCAGTCACAGTTCGGTGGCACCGAGACTGCTAGGGTTTCACAAAGTTCCAAAATCGGTCACACCGATTAGCAATACTCAGTCAGACCGAGTCTTACTTGTGCAATGGCATAAGCCAAATCGGTGGGACCGAGTTTTTCAACTCGGTGGGTCCAAGATGGTTTCGGCGGAAACCTAACCCTAAATTTTTCGAATCAAACCTATTCTATGAGTTCATTGACTGGATAGGAGTTTATCAAACGTGGCTATCAATATGATCACAATGTGCTAGGAATCGGATTGGGGAATAGCACAAAGATCGAGTCCATACCCTAGTTCGGCGGAGACTCGCTACGGCGGCAACGGTGGGGTTGATTCCCGTTGACGGCGACGAAGACCAGCGACTGGAGGCGGCTGGCGGCGAGGAGACGATCCGGAGACCACTTTGGCAGAGCGAGCTATCGCGTCGGCGAAGGGGTTCGGAGAAATTTCCAAATTTTTGCCCGTGTCTATATATAGCCCGACCCTGTCGGTGTGACCGAGTGGAACAACTCGGTGGCAACGAGATGCAAAACTGTATACAGTTGTTGCAACTCGGTGTGACCGAATGGTTCAAATCGGTTGCACCGAGATCGAAAACATAGATCAACTTAATGATCTCAGTAAGACCGAAAGTGGGGTATCGTTCAGACCGAGAATCACAAAGAGGTTTTGGAAGTTTAAGTCTATGACGAATCGGGGACTCCGAGTGCTCCTCACACACAGTGGTTCGAATCTAACTTGATCAATTTTGTGATGTAGCATGAATAGAGTTTGAGACGAGAAAAGCATAGATAGCTAGAGAAGGTTCTTAGGCATTCTTGTCCATCCACTTGGCAAAAGAAAAATAAAGCCAAACAATCAAAACAACAAGTGGATGTCCTCGAATGAGTAAAATATGCAACCAACATGCTCACACAATAAAATGGCAATTGAAATATGTGACAAAGCATGCACAACCAATTCTAGCATCTATCAAGCAATTGGCGATGACTAGGTCATCTATATATGAGTATATTGACATAGGAGTCAAATGAGAACATTTGATCATAGGTCATACTCATCGTTTAAGCTCAAGTGGGGTTACCACTTTTACATAAAGCATAGTTGTGTTCACATCATTAGAGTTGCTTTAACTCAAGTCTTAGAGTAAAGCTCCCCCTAGATGTGATATCCCCCCTAAGAGGGATGAACTAACCTTGGGTTTTGTCGATGATGACTTCATGTAGATGTTGAAGATGTGGATGCTCAATGTTGATGTAGATCACTTGGAGCTATCCTTTTGAGTGAATTGCACTTTCAATACCTACATGGGTTAGTCCCACAAGTAACAAACAAGGATATCCATAGACATAGAGTGATGCACACACAAGATGATGTCTATGAAAGCTTTTAGGTTACCTTGTCCCTTGTCTTACCAACAAGAGGGTTTGTGACTCCTTGAACTAGTGCATGATGTGGAAGTTGATTGCACTTGTTCTTGCCAGAATGATAAGAGTGAAGTATGTTGGCGGAGTCACCCTCAAGAACTCTCTAGTTCTTCTTCTTTTGGATCCACACCATCTTGATGGGAATCCTTGGAGTTCTAGTCGTACTTGATGAAGTGGAACTTGAAGTAGTCTTGGGAATCCACTTGACTAAGGTCTTAGGAGCTTCTTAAAATGCATCAATTTCCTCTTGAAGCTTGTCCTTGCCTTTTGCTTGTAGTCTTGTGGTGGAAGATCATCTTGAGTTTGTGTCCCCTTGAAAGAAGTAGGATCATACTTCTCTTGTTGAGGAACAAACTTTGTCTTGGGGTATTGATCTTCTTCCCACTCAACTCCATTGGCATTGAACTTTCGTTCAAAACCAACACCTTGATTCTTCCGGTGCCTTCCTTGCTTGCGTACAATCTCCTCGAATTGCTTACTTCCGGCAAGGCTTTTGTATACTCCTTTCTCTATGATTCCCTTCAATAAGCTGTTTTCTTGCTCAAGTGTAACTTGGCTAAGAGAATCATTAGTGGAATCAAGAGAACTACTAGAAGCAACAATATTGGATTTAACATGATCATTGTTACTACTAGAGGAAGAATCTTTCTTGTTCTTGTTATTAGACTTGACTTGAGGCATGTAAGTGGATAGGAGTAAATGCTTGGCAATGTAAGAAGAACTTTTCTTGCGGAGATCATCATTGATTGCCTTTAAAAACTCATGCTCTTGCTCAAGATTGAGCTTTTCAAAGCGTAACTTCTCATGAGCTTTTAAAAGTTCTCGATGATCTTCGAAGATAGTTTCATGAGCTAACTTAAGAGTGTTTAGTTCTTTAGTTAGAGCCTCAATTTTCTCCTTATCATTGTCATTCGTTTTATCTTGATTAGCATGATTAATTGATGTTTCATCATAGTATTCATCACTAGAGTTGTCAACAAGTAAATCATCATCACCTAACAAGTCATCTTCATCACTATTGAAACCAACATACTCAGGGTGAGTTATCTTAGGACCTTTGGCCATGAAGCATCTTCCAATTCCTTCATTTGGTGAGTCAAATATATCGTAGGAGTTGCTTGACACAAGTGCTAGACCGGCAACACCTTCATCTTGAGTATATTCGGAATCGGAGTGATGACTTCTCTCGGAGTGGTTGTCGGAGTCGGAGCCGGATATCCATTCACCAACATGAGCTTGATGTCTTTGTTTTGTGTAGCTCCTTGATGATTTTTCCTTTCTTTCCGAATCCTTCTTTCTCCGTGAGTATCTTCGTTCATAACGATCATCTCTACTCCTTCTCTCTCTTGATGGTGATTCTTGTATTTTGCCTCTTCTTTTTGGAGAATCTTCTCTTCTTTTGTAGGGAGCCGTACACTCATTGGAGTAGTGTCCGGGTCTTCCACAATTGTAGCAGTTTCGCTCTCGACTAGAAGATCTTTTGTCACTGTAGGACCTTGACTTGGAGCTTCTATCTTTGCTTCTACTCTTGTAGAACTTGTTGAAGTTCTTCACCATTAGGCTCAATTCTTCATTGAAGTTTTGTTTCTCACTTAATGATGCTGGGGCTTCACATGAGGCTTTGTAGGCACTACTTGATTTGTTGTGAAGTTCCTCTTTATCCTTGAGCGACATCTCATGAGCAACAATTCTTCCAATGACCTCCGTTGGCTTGAGATCTTTGTAATTGGGCATCATTTGGATCAATGTGCACACGGTATCATATTTTCCATCCAAGGCTCTCAGGATCTTCTTGATGATGAATCTGTCGGTTATCTCTTCACTCCCTATGCCGGCAATCTCGTTTGTGATGAGAGCAAGCCTAGAGTACATTTCAGCGACACCTTCACCATCCTTCATTTTGAACTTGTCAAGTTGACTTTGAAGCACATCCAATTTTGATTCCTTGACGGAGTCGGTACCTTCGTGCATATCAATCAAAGTATCCCAAATTTCCTTTGCATTCTCAAGACGGCTGATTTTGTTGAATTCTTCGAGGCACAATCCGTTGAAGAGAATATCACAAGCTTGAGCGTTTTATTGTAGCATCTTCAACTCATCCGCGGTAGCTTCACGGTTTGGTTCTTTCCCATTGAAGAAGTCACCTTGCAAACCAACACACACAATAGCCCAAACGGCGGGGTTATGTCCAAGAATATGCATTTTCATTTTATGCTTCCAACTAGCAAAATTAGTACCATCAAAGTAAGGACCTCTACGGTGATAATTTCCCTCGCTAGACGCCATACTCTCCTAGGTTGTGAAACCAAGGCTATGAAACCAAAAGCTATGGAAATCAAAGCAAATGGAGACCAAAGCTCGGATACCACTTGTAGGATCGAAAGTATGTCTAGAGGGGGGGGGTGATTAGACTACTTGACCAAATAAAAACTTAACCTTTTCCCAATTTTAGTTCTTGGCAGATTTTAGCAACTTTAGGACAAGTCAAGCAATCATCACACAATTCAAGCAAGCATGCAAAGAGTATATGGGCAGCGGAAAGTAAAGCATGCAACTTGCAAGAATGTAAAGGGAAGGGTTTGTAGAATTCAAATGCAATTGGAGACACGGATGTTTTTCCCGTGGTTCGGAAAGGTGGTGCTATGCTACATCCACGTTGATGGAGACTTCAACCCACGAAGGGTAACGGTTGCGCGAGTCCACGGAGGGCTCAACCCACGAAGGGTCCACGAAGAAGCAACCTTGTCTATCCCACCATGGCCATCGCCCACGAAGGACTTGCCTCACTAGCAGTAGATCTTCACGAAGTAGGCGATCTCCTTGCCCTTACAAACACCTTGGTTCAACTCCACAATCTTGTCGGAGGCTCCCAAGTGACACCTAGCCAATCTAGGAGACACCACTCTCCAACAAGTAACAAATGGTGTGTTGATGATGAACTCCTTGCTCTTGTGCTTCAAATGATAGTCTCCCCAACACTCAACTCTCTCTCACAGGATTTGGATTTAGTGGAAAGAAGATTTGAGTGGAAAGCAACTTGGGGAAGGCTAGAGATCAAGGTTCATATGGTAGGAATGGAATATCTTGGCCTCAACACAAGGGTAGGTGGTTCTCTCTCAGAACATATGAGTTGGAAGTGTAGATGTCTTCTGATGGCTCTCTCCACGAATAAAGAGGAGGTGGAGGGGTATATATAGCCTCCACACAAAATCCAACCGTTACACACAATTTACCAATCTCGGTGGGACCGAATCAACAAACTCGGTCGGACCGAAATAGTAAACCTAGTGACCGTTAGAGATTTTCGGTGGGACTGACATGCAACTCGGTAGGACCAATATGGTTAGGGTTAGGGCATAACGTAATCTCGGTGAGACCGATTACACAAACTCGGTGAGACCGATTTGGTAATTAGCTAACCAGAGAGTTGGTCAGGTAAACTCGGTGGGACCGATTTGCTCTTTCGGTGAGACCGAAAAGTTACAAAAGGGAAACAGAGAGTTTACATTGCAATCTCGGTGGGACCGATCCGCTCTTTCGGTGAGACCGAAAAGTTACGAAAAGGAAACAGAGAAATTGCAATCCCATCTCGGTGAGACCGAGATCCCTATCGGTAGAACCGATTTGCTAGGGTTTGGCAGTGGCTTATGACAAGTGAAACTCGGTGGCGCCAGATAGAAAGAATCGGTAGGACCAAGTTTGGCTTGGAGTTTAGGTCATTTGTGGATATGGGAAAGTAGCTGAGGATTTTGGAGCATACCATTAAGCACATTAAGCAAAAGGCTCATTAAGCAACACCTCATCCCTCCTTGATAGTATTGGCTTTTCCTATGGACTCAATGTGATCTTGGATCACTAAAATGTAAAATGAAGAGTCTTGAGCTTTTGAGCTTGAGCCAATCCTTTGTCCTTAGCATTTTGAGGGCTCCACTTTCACCATCCATGCCATGCCAATCATTGAGATCTCCTGAAATAATTGTCTTGGAATAGCATTAGCTCAATGAGCTATATGTTGTTATGAATTACCAAAACCACCTAGGGATAGTTGCACTTTCAGCTTCACTTATGTCTTTTGAGCTATGTAGTTTCGCTCTATGTGCTTCACTTAGATCTTTTAGAGCATGGTGGTGGTTTGTTTTAAAGAAAGTATTGATCTCTCATGCTTCACTTAAATTATTTTGAGAGTCTTAATAGCATGGTAATGTGCTTAATAATAATATGCTTGGTTTCCAAGATTTGTGAAACTTCTTTTTAGTGCGTTGAATACTAAGAAAAGATCAAAGCATGATAATTGTTTTGAGATATGGAGGTGATAATATTAGAGTCATGCTAGTTGAGTAGTTGTGAATTCAAAGAATACTTGTGTTAAAGTTTGTGATTCCCGTAGCATGCATGTATGGTGAACCGTTATGTGATGAAGTCGGAGCATAATTTATTTATTGATTGTCTTCCTTACGAGTTGCGGTCGGGGATGAGCGATGGTCTTTTCCTACCAATCTATCCCCCTAGGAGCATGCACGTTATACTTTGCTTTGATAACTTCTAGATTTTTGCAATAAGTATATGAGTTCTTTATGACTAATGTTGAGTCCATGGATTATATGCACTTTTTCCCATCTTTCCACCATTGCTAGCCTCTCTAATACCGCGCACTTTTCGCCGGTATCATACACCCACCATTTACCTTCCTCAAAACAGCCACCATACCTACCTATCATGGCATTTCCATAGCCATTCCGAGATATATTGCCATGCAACTTTCCGCCGCTCCGTTTATTATGACACGCTCCATCATTGTCATATTGCTAGCATGATCATGTAGTTGACATCGTATTGTGGCAAAGCCACCGTTCATAATTCTTTCATACATGTCACTCTTGATTCATTGCATATCTCGGTACACCGCCAGAGGCATTCATATAGAGTCATATTTTGTTCTAAGTATCGAGTTGTAATTGTTGAGTTGTAAGAAAAATAAAAGTGTGATGATCATCATTTTTAGAGCATTGTCCCAAGTGAGGAAAGAATGATGGAGACTATGATTCCCCCATAAGTCGGGATGAGACTCCGGACAAAAAATAAAAAAGAGGCCATAAAAAAGGCCCAAATAAAAAAAGAGAGGAAAAGAGAGAAGGGACAATGTTACTATCCTTTTACCACACTTGTGCTTCAAAGTAGCACCATGATCTTCATGATAGAGAGTCTCTCGTTTTGTCACTTTCATATACTAGTGGGAATTTTTCATTATAGAACTTGGCTTGTATATTCCAATGATGGGCTTCCTCAAATTGCCCTAGGTCTTCGTGAGCAAGCGAGTTGGATGCACACCCACTTAGTTTCTTTTGTTGAGCTTTCATGTGCTTATAGCTCTAGTGCATCCGTTGCATGGCAATCCCTACTCACTCACATTGATATCTATTGATGGGCATCTCCATAGCCCCACTACACCAAGAACCCCCCTTCAGCAACGCATCAATGTGTTGTCGTATGTCCATATTAGCGTTGCTAAGGTCTACAACAACGGATTTATATGCGTTGTCGTTGGTGGCGTTGCAAAGGTCTACAACTAAATATATTAATGCGTTGGTAACCAGCATGAATATGTGTTGTAAGGCAGCAACATATAGAGCTAGAGCCTAACAACACTTCGTATGCGTTGGTGGCTGCCCAAAAAAAGATCCTTATAATTCCTAGAAGCATTGTCGCATTGCTTGGACAATTAATGCATTTTGTACATCAAAATTCTAAATTATTATGTCAATGTTGATAGTGCATAAGAGACACAAACATAATAATTAGGAAGGTCACATATATTAAATCAACTCGGTTGCTTTACAAAGAATGTGATACAAAGATTATAGTATGTGAATCTATCTAGTAGTAGTCTGATTCTCAACCTTGCAATCAACATGTCAGCCATCTAAAACATAACATTTGAAACATTGACCTGAATGACATTCCAATAACCTAATCTAAAACTATCTAGTAGTAGCCACCTTCTCGATCTTGCAGTCAACTTTCGAGCCATGGATCATCAATATATCTTGGCAATCTACAACATCAAAGAAATGAGAAAAATAAGGTGGCATCAAATAAAATCAAGTTAATAGGGCAGTAAAATTCAAACAAAGAGCAATATACGAAGCTTGAAGGCCATATGGTAGTTCATCTTGCTATATGGCCTATAGTTTTGTTTTAGTGGCCGTATCAACCAAGAATCAATTACCAAGTTCAACACCCTTAATTTTGTCTTATATTCTAGGTCAGTACTTGGGAGTGTAGCAAGAGCAACATTCTTGTTTAGATTTCCCAAGCAAACCAGTAACTACAATGAGCATTCATATTGCAAAAAGAATGATCAATAATAAATTGTTGCTCAACCATGTTGAATTCCAAACAGTAGAGAAATCAACATACCTTATCTTAAATGGATGTTAGTTTGATGCTCACATCTCCGTACCAAAGAGAAAGTTTCACTTCAGATACAATATGTTGCTTCACTAAACACGTTAGTTGAAGTTTTACTTCTCTGAACGACCAAGTCAAAGCAAGCACCGGAACAGAATAATCATTCCATCATCCAACATACATCATCACCTGTGAAGGGCTTTGATATATCATAATTTGAACACCTTTTTACAGTCCCAGCCATAGAACTCAACTCTGTAGATAGAGAAAAGAGAGCCTTATGAACAGACCATTCATATGTTAATTGAGTTAATAAACACCTTACAAAGAATATAATGAAGATACAGTGAGGTAAATGCCCAAAAAATGTGTGCACCGACAAATAGAGCATGCTTCATTGCAAACATAGATCTAACAGCGCATATATAAATGCAGAGATTAAAAAATTTCCAGAAATACTTGAAGTTGATAGAAAATAATTCGCACAAAGCTAAATCAGGTGGCTGTATTAAATGTTAACAAGTGTGTTTTCTAGTGATTTTGATTTATATATATGATTGACAACAATAGTAATCTGAGTGAATACATTTTCAACAAGATTTTCTGAATTACACTGCAGATGATGTCACTTAAATCACCTACAGCTTTACAAGCCAACATTATTCATGCGGTCGTACCTCCTACAGAAGTAGCCTGGTATATATGCCCTGAACTTTCTCCCAAAGCTGAATATGTAAAAAAAAATGTCCTGTAAAGAATAATGGATTCATTTCATAAGCACTTGCAAGCACATTTAAGTAGATTGAACAAAAACATAATAACACTTCCAAGCACATTTAAGTAGATCGAACAAAAACACTGACGAGCAATCTTTAAAAGTTCTAACAACAATCTTAATTTGTAATAATATAACTTAAGTTTAAGGTTGCCTCACATGAGTTCTGACACCAGGTTCAAAGACTCCAAGGATCAATGCGTCATGGAAGACGCGCAACAAACACACTGTTGTAAAGATGAATACTGCAGCGTTGCACCAAGTGCTCAAGCGTTAGGCTGCTAGCAGCAGTTGCTACTATGCTCTAGGATGACGGTGACAATCAAATCTGAACCGAAGTTACTATATCCAGCCAGTGAAAGTGCAGAATATGCACATACATAGGTCACGATCTAATCGATTCGTCGATCAAAATAAGCCAGCCACGATCGTACATGGGCTATTGCCTGCTGACTTTGGGATTCTCTAATTTCGTGCTAGTTCATTAATATATTGACTAATGAGTAATTAGCTGCGGCCAGCCGGCCGTTAGCGTGTACATGCACAACGGTGGATTAGGAATAGTATATTACTTAAAGGAAATTGCTAGATGATTGGTAATTTTTTCTACAAGGCAGACACCTTAATCTTTACTGAAAGTCGGTCATCAGCAGAACATATAAAAACGGAAATGTCCAAACAGCGTACTTATTTTCCAGTCACAGACCTTCAGGTATAAGATGAAATCAACCATATTACTAAGCACAAGTAGAATCTCTATTCCAAAGGATTGGAATATACAGGTTCCATCAACCAGCCACAAATCAGAAAGTAGTACTGCATACCTACAAAAAAAACCCAGAATTGGAAGTCTCCATATTAATAGCCATCATGAGTGTCTGCCTGTCTTGCAAATACCAACAACCTGGACCGATCGAGTGAACCGGCGGGAAGCAAATAGAGGGGAGAAAAATACAAAATACCATGGTGTTGAGGTTGGAGTCCTTGGCGAGGATCGGTGGACAAGCACGAACAAGTGGACGGCGGCTACGAGGATGGAGTTGAAGGAGCTGGATATGGTCTTGCCTCCGATGAAGACTCTCCTGCTCTAGAAGGTTCTGCAACCTCTGGTCCGGCAAGTCGCCGCCTCGCCAGCTTGCATCGCCGCGGTGGTCGACATCGTCACGCTCCTTCGATGTCGCGGAGGGCGTATCCTAGATTGGTCTGGGTGAGAGTGGAGGTGCTGGAGAGATGGGGAAGTCCTCGACATTGGGATCACGGGGCGCGGTTGAGGCGGCCGAGTGTGGAGGACGGAGATGAACTGGATGAATCTGGATCAGGGATCAGACGATAGAACGAAGGTAGGCAACGACGACGTGTGGGTGTGCCTACCTATCGGGAGGAAGTGGGTTGTTTCCTTTATTTTTTATTTTGGAAAAATGACATTTCCTTAATTGTCGTAGGGAGTGGTTAATAGTCGTGGGAAGTGGGAGCTGCAATAACAGCAACACATAGTTATTTCGTTGGAAGGGATGCGTAGCTATAGAGGGGTTCATGGTGTAGTGCCCGTTGATACGCCTAGTTTATGTGAGACTATCTTCTCCCTTTTTGTCTTCTCCACAACCACCGTTCTATTCCACCTATAGTGCTATGTCCATGGCTCACGCTCATGTATTGCGTGAAGATTGAAAAAGTTTTGAAAGTGTTAAAGTATGAGACAATTGCTTGGCTTGTCATCGGGGTTGTGCATGATTTAAATACTTTGTGTGGTGAAGGTAGAGCATACCCAGACTATATGATTTTGTAGGGATAACTTTCTTTGGCCATGTTATTTTGAGAAGACATAATTGCTTTGTTAGTATGCTTGAAGTATTATTATTTTTATGTCAACATGAACTTTTGTCTTGAATCTTTCGAATCTGAATATTCATACCACAATTAAGAAGATTTGCATTGAAATTATGCCAAGTAGCACTCTGCATCAAAAATTCTCTTTTTATCATTTACCTACTTGAGGACGAGCAGGAATTAAGCTTGGGGATGCCTGATACGTCCCCAACGTATCTATAATTTTTGATTGCTCCATGCCATATTATCTACTGTTTTGGACTATATTGGGCTTTATTTTCCACTTTTATATTATTTTTGGGACTAACCTATTAACCGGAGGCCCAGCCCAGAATTGTTGTTTTTTGCCTATTTCAGTGTTTCGAAGAAACTGAATATCAAACGGAGTCCAAACGGAATGAAACCTTCGGGAACGTGATTTTCTCACAGAACGTGATCCAGGAGACTTGGACCCTACGCCAAGGCATCAGAGAGGCGGTCACGAGGGTGGGGGGCGCGCCCGCTGCCTCGTGGGCCCCTCGGAGCTCCACCGACGTACTTCTTCCTCCTATATATATCTACGTACCCCCAAACGAACAGATACGGAGCCAAAAACCTAATTCCCCCGCCGCAACTTTCTGTATCCACGAGATCCCATCTTGGGGCCTGTTCCGGAGCTCCGCCGGAGAGGGCCATCATCACGGAGGGCTTCTACATCATCATAGCCTCTCCGATGAAGTGTGAGTAGTTTACCTCAGACCTTCGGGTCCATAGTTAGTAGCTAGATGGCTTCTTCTCTCTTTTTGGATCTCAATACAAAGTTCTCCCCCTCTCTTGTGGAGATCTATTCGATGTAATCTTCTTTTTGCGGTGTGTTTGTTGAGACCGATGAATTGTGGGTTTATGATCAAGTCTATCTATGAATAATATTTGAATCTTCTCTGAATTCTTTTATGTATGATTGGTTATGTTTGCAAGTCTCTTCAAATTATCAGTTTGGTTTGTCCTACTAGATTGGTTTTTCTTGCCATGGGAGAAGTGCTTAGCTTTGGGTTTGATCTTGCGGTGTCCTTTCCCAGTGACAGAAGGGGCAGCAAGGCACGTATTGCATCGTTGCCATCAAGGATAACAAGATGGGGTTTATTTCATATTGCATGAATATATCTCTCTACATCATGTCATCTTGCTTAAGGCGTTACTCTATTTTTAACTTAATACTCTAGATGCATGCTGGATAGCGGTCGATGAGTGGAGTAATAGTAGTAGATGCAGAATCGTTTCGGTCTACTTGTCACAGATGTGATGCCTATATACATGATCATGCCTAGATATTCTCATAACTATGCTCAATTCTGTCAATTGCTCAACAGTAATTTGTTCACCCACCGTAGAATACTTATGCTCTTGAGAGAAGCCACTAGTGAAACCTATGGCCCCCGGGTCTATTCTCATCATATCTATCTCCATCACTTTAATCTTGCTTTGCTTTTTACTTTGCCTTTTACTTTTCACTTTGCATCTCTATACCAAAAATACCAACAATACTATCTATCAGATCTCACTCTCGTAAGTGACCGTGAAGGGATTGACAACCCCTAATTGCGTTGGTTGCGAGTAGCTATCGTTTTGTGCAGGTACGAGGGACTTGAGCGTGGCCTCCTACTGGATTGATACCTTGGTTCTCAAAAACTGAGGGAAATACTTACGCTACTCTGCTGCATCATCCTCTCCTCTTCGGGGAAAATCAATGCAAGCTCAAGAGGTAGCAGGTACCCACTTCGAAGGTGTATCAGGCGATTGGTAGAAGCCGAATTGCTAGTCCATATGGACATTGATCGGTCATGTTGAATGGAGACCGGCGGCTTGATGGCCAATGCGGTATGCGGTGTGATAAGGCCGCTGTGTAGTTCGCCTGAAGTAGCTGTAGTATGATCTCCTGTACGGAGGGAGTGTTCCGTGTGCTCACCTCTAGGGGTGTGTGCCACGTATACCATGTTTATTGTTTTAACTTGGGGGGGACTGCTTTTGACCCCCGTTGTTCGGTTGGTGAGTCTCCTCATCGTCGCTATCGACGGGCGGCCTCTTCCCCTTGTGTTCGGCATTTAACTTGCCGGCCTGTTTGAAGACCCAACAACTTCTGTTGGTGTGATTAGCTGGTTTATTGGGGTGGCCATGAATCTGGCAGGGCCTATCCAATATTTTGTCTAAATTGGATGGTCCATCTTTGTTTGCCGTAGATGGCTTTTTCCATTGACCGGGCTTGGGGCCGCTGAATCCGGCATTGACCGATGTGTCATGCGTTCCCTCATTATTATTGCGACGTTTGTTTTTATTGCGTCATGGCTTCCCATTACCGTCTCGCGCTTCGGAGGTGCCTGGATTGCTGGCGCTATTGCTTCTACGGGCGAGCCAGCTGTCCTCTCCCGTGCAAAAGCGGGTCATTAGAGAGGTAAGGGCTGACATAGACTTTGGTTTTTCCTGACCGAGGTGGCGGGCGAGCCACACGTCTCGGACGCTGTGTTTGAAGGCCGCGAGGGCTTCTGCGTCCGGACAGTCAACAATTTGGTTCTTTTTAACTAAGAACCTGGTCCAAAGCTTTCTGGCGGAATCTCCAGGTTGCTGGACAATGTGACCTAGGTCATTGGCATCCGGTGGCTGAACATATGTACCTTGAAAGTTATCGCGGAAGGCATCTTCTAAATCCTCCCAGCTGCCGATTGAATTTTCAGGCAGACTGTTTAACCAGTGTCGGGCTGGTCCTTTGAGTTTTAACGGGAGGTATTTGATGGCATGAAGGTCGTCTCCGCGGGCCATATGGATATGGAGAAGAAAATCCTCAACCCACTCTGTGGGATCTGTTGTTTAGTCGTATGATTCAATATTTATGGGTTAAAACCCTTGTGGGAACTCGTGATCCATTACTTTGTTAGTGAAGCAAAGAGGGTGTGCGGCGCCTCTATATCGGGCCACGTCGCGACACAGTTCCGATGGAGTTCGTCTATGGTTATCGGCCTGTGTGTGACTAGGTTTGTCACGCCCAAATAGGTAGTCGTCGTCGCGTGTTGAGGAACGTCCTCGCGATTCGTAGATCGATCTAGTGTATCCTGCTCTGCTGTACAGGTCTTGCCGAAGGTCGTGTGTATAAGCCCGAGCTGTTTTGTCTCTGTTCTTTCGTGGCGGTAGGGCGGGCTGCTGTTCGGCCTGAGTTGCCGCTTTGTCCCGACCGCGTGGTGGTCGGTCCGCCGCATTGCGCGAAGGAGGTATGGGCTCCAGCGCCTCCTCGCCGAACTGAGGTAGCAGTCTGCATTTTGGGTAACTCTTGGCTGGGCGCATGAGGCCGTACTCTTCGGCTGCCAGGACATCAGTCCATCTATCAATGAGCAGATCTTGGTCAGCTTGTAGCAGCTGCTGCTTCTTCTTCAGGCTCCTTGCAATGGCTATTTGCCTGCGCTTGAAGCGCTCCTGCTCGAGAGGCTCCTCGGACACGATGAAATCCTCGTCGACGAGGCTTACCTCATCTTCGGAGAGCGGAAGATAATTATCGTCCTCTGAATCTTCATGTAGGACCTGTTCATCAAGGCTAACTTGCCCATTTTCCCGTTCCTCCTGTTCGGAGGTTACCTCAACGGGGTCTTCATTTTCATCGGGTTCGTCTGGAGTACTATTTTCCCCGGTGCCGGTGTTACCTTCTTTTGAACGACGTGACTTACAGTGGCGCCGAGGACGCCGGCGCTTGTGGTGTGTCTCCGGAGGTTTATTCTCTACTGGATTTTCTTTGTCATCGTCGTTAGTTGCTTTGGGTGTATCTACCATGTACACATCGTACGAAGAAGTGGCCATCCAACGTCCAGTAAATGGCGGGTTTTGGCCTTGCTCCTCATCGGCATCGTCCTCCATGCCATTGATGTCTTCGGAGCCGTAATCAAGTGTGTCAGTTAGATCCTCGACAGTGGCTATGAAGTGGGTGGCCGGTGGGAAGCAAGATTCTCCATCAGGAGCCCCTAGTTCGAACCGAACATAGTTCGGCTATGAGTCCCCCGCCAAGGACAGGTTCTTTAACGAGTTTAACACATCGCCCAATGGTGAGTGCTGGAAGATGTCTGCGGTGCTGAATTCGAAGATCGATAAACGATCAAGTTCGGCGTCCGCAGGCGTACGTGGTTCGGAATTTATAACTGGAGACGAGTCCGGAGTTCCGGTAATGCAGGTGTCCCACGAGATTAACTCTGTGTGCGGTTCCAATGCCGCGGGCTCCATGGCCTTCGTGGTGGGGTTGAGCTTCCCATCCTCAGCTGGCGCGATCTGCTCCGGATCTAAGGCCAGAGCAGTTACAGGAACCATCTCCTGGATGTAGTCCGATGACAGATTTAAGTCATGTTCATCGGGGTGTCGAGGAGCGGCTGCCGCGGTCTCGAATCCGTCGAAGATCAAGTCTCCACGGATGTCCACGACTTAGTTCAAGCTTCCAAATCTGACCTGATGGCCAGGGGCGTAGCTATCGATCTGCTCTAGATGGCCAAGCGAGTTGGCACGCAGTACGAAGCCGCCGAACACAAAGATCTGTCCAGGGAGGATAGTTTTCTTTTAGACAACATCATTGTTGACGATTGAAGGGGCCATCAAACCTCTTGAGGACGGCACAATGGAACTCTCAATGAAAGCACCAATGTCGGTGTCAAAACCGGCGGATCTCGGGTAGGGGGTCCCGAACTGTGTGTCTAAGGTCGATGGTAACAGGAGACAGGGGACACAATGTTTACCCAGGTTCGGGCCCTCTCTATGGAGGTAATACCCTACTTCCTGCTTGATTGATCTTGATCAATATGAGTATTACAAGAGTTGATCTACCTGGAGATCGTAATGGCTAAACCATAGGAGTCTAGCTTGTATGACTATGATGATCTCTCCTCTGGACTAAGCTCTCCGGTTTATATAGACACCGGAGAGATCTAGGGTTACATAAGGTCGGTTACAGAAAAAGGAATCTTCATAATCGGTCGACAAGCTTGCCTTCCACGCCAAGGAGAGTCCTATCCGGACACGGGCGCAGTCTTTGGTCTTCGTAGCCCATCAGTACGGCCCATGGCTAATAGGCCAGACGCCCGAGGACCCCTTAGTCCAGGACTCCCTCAGTAAGAGACATCATAGATCGCACCATATATAATAAAGTACAATTACGATGTTCAGACACACCATTACGATGTGGTGTTCTAGGTGTCGTGAGTTGCGAAACTATTCCACATTGTTTCAAATTAAGACCAAACTCGTAACTCAAATATTTGCCTCCACGATCAGATCGTAGAAAGTTTATTTTCTTGTTACGATGATTTTCCACTTCATTATGAAATTCTTTGAACTTCTCAAATGTTTCAGACTTGGGTTTCATTAAGTAGATATACCCATATCTGCTCAAATCATCTATGAAGGTCAAAAAACAACGATACCCTCCGCGAGCCTCAACACTCATCGGACCGCATACATCGATATGTATTAAGTCAGTGGTTCGCTCCATTGTTCTGGAGAACAGAGTCTTAGTCATCTTGCCCATGAGGCATGGTTCGCAAGCATCAAATGATTCATAATCAAGTGATTCCAAAAGTCCATCCGCATGGAGTTTCTTCATGCGCTTTACACCAATATGACCTAAATGGCAGTGCCACAAATATGTTGCACTATCATTATCAACTTTGCATCTTTTGGCATCAATATTATGAATATGTCTATCATTACGGTCGAGATTCAATAAAACATTCACATTAAGTGTATGACCATCAAAGGTTTTATTCATGTAAATAGAACAACAATTACTCGTTGACTTAAATGAATAACCGTATTGCAATAAACATGATCCAATCATATTCATGCTCAACGCAAACACCAAATAAAATTTATTTTGGTCCAACACTAATCTCAAAGGTAGAGGGAGTGTGCGAGGGTGATCTTATCAACCTTGGAATCACTTCCAACACACATCATCACCTCGCCCTTAACTAGTCTATGTTCATTGTGCAACTCCTGTTTAGAGTTACTAATCTTAGCAACTGAACCGGTATCAAATACCCTGGGGTCACTATGAACACTAGTAAAGTACACATCAATAACGTGTATATCAAATATTCTTTTGTTCACTTTGCCATCCTTCTTATCTGCCAAGTATTTGGGGTAGTTCCGCTTCTAGTAACCATTCCCTTTGCAGTAGAAGCACTCAGTTTCAGGCTTAGGTCTAGCTTTGGGCTTCTTCACAGGAGTGGCAACTTGCTTGCAATTCTTCTTGAAGTTCCCTTTCTTTCCCTCGCCCTTTTACTTGAAACTAGTGGTCTTGACAACCATCAACACTTGATGCTCTTTCTTGATTTCTACCTTCGCCGATTTCAGCATCGCGAAGAGCTTGGGAATCATTTTCGTTATCCCTTGCATATTATAGTTCATCACGAAGTTCTAGTAACTTGGTGATAGTGACTAGAGAACTCTGTCAATCAATACCTTATCTGGAAGATTAACTCCCATTTGATTCAAGCGATTGCAGTACCCAGACATTTTGAGCATATGCTCACTAGCTGAGCTATTCTCCTCCATCTTGTAGGCAAAGTACTTGTCATTGGTCTCATACCTCTTAACACGGGCATGAGTCTGAAATACCAATTTCAGCTCTTGGAACATCTTATATGCTCTGTGGCATTCAATTTTTTTGAAGTCCCGGTTCTAAGTAAAACATGGCGCACTAAACTATCAAGTAGTCATCATACCGAGATTGCCAAACATTTATAACGCCTATATCTGCTGATGCAATATGTCCGTCACCTAGCGGTGCATCAAGGACATAATTCTTCTGTGCAGCAATGAGGATAATCCTCAGATCACAAACCTAGTCCGCATCATTGCTACTATCATCTTTCAACTTATTTTTCTCTAGGAACATTTCAAAAAATAAAATAGGGGAGCTATACGCGAGCTATTGATCTACAACATAGATATGCAAAAACTATCAGGACTAAGTTCATGATAAATTAAAGTTCAATTAATCATATTACTTAAGAACTCCCACTTAGATAGACATCCCTCTAGTCATCTAAATGATCACGTGATCCATATCAACTAAACATGTCCGATCATCACGTGAGATGGAGTAGTTTTCAATGGTGAACATCTCTATGTTGATCATATCTACTATATTATTCACGTTCGACCTTTCGGTCTCAGTGTTCCGAGGCCATATCTGCATACGCTAGGCTCGTCAAGTTTAACCCGAGTATTCTGCATGTGCAAAATTGTCTTACACCCGTTGTACGTGAACGTAGAGCTTATCACACCCGATCATCACATGGTGTATCGGCATGCCGAACTGTCGCAACGGTGCATACTCAGGGAGAACACTTATACCTTGAAATTTAGTGAGGGATCATCTTATAATGCTACCGCCGTACTAAGCAAAATAAGATGCATAAAGGATAAACATCACATGCAATCAAAATATGTGACATGATATGGCCATCATCATCTTGTGCCTTTGATCTCCATCTCCAAAGCACTGTCATGATCTCCATCGTCACCGGCTTGACACCTTGATCTCCATCGTAGTGTCGTTGTCGTCTCACCAACTATTGCTTCCACGACTATCGCTACCGCTTAGTGATAAAGTAAAGCAATTACATGGCAGTTGCATTTCATACAATAAAGCAACAGCCATAAGGCTCCTACTAGTTGCCGATAACTTTTACAAAACATGATCATCGCATACAACAATTTATATCTCATCACGTCTTGACCATATCACATCACAACATGCCCTACAAAAACAAGTTAGACATCCTCTATGTTGTTGTTGCAAGTTTTACGTGGCTGCTACGGGCTTCTAGCAAGAACCGTTCTTACCTACGCATCAAAACCACAATGATTTTTTGTCAAGTGTGTTGTTTTAACCTTCAACAAGGACCTGCCGTAGTCAAATTTGATTCAACTAAATTTGGAGAAACAGACACCCGCCAGCCACATGTGTGCGAAGCATGCCGGTAGAACCGGTCTCATGAACGTGGTCATGTAATGTTGGTCCGGGCCGCTTCATCCAACAATACCGCCGAATCAAAGTAAGACGTTGGTGGTAAGCAGTATGACTATTATTGCCCACAACTCTTTGTGTTCTACTCGTGCATATCATCTACGCATAGACCTGGCTCGGATGCCACTGTAGGGAAACGTAGCATGCAATTTCAAAAATTTCCTACGATCACGCAAGATCTATCTAGGAGATGCATAGCAACGAGAGGGGGAGAGTGTGTCCACGTACCCTTGTAGACCGAAAGCGGAAGCTGAGGGAGTCCTGGATTAGGGGATCTCCGGACAGCCATATTATATCCTTTAACCGGACTGTTGGACTATGAAGATACAAGATTGAAGACTTCGTCCCGTGTCCGGATGGGACTCTCCTTGGCGTGGAAGGCAAGCTTGGCAATACGGATATGTAGATCTCCTCCCTTGTAACCGACTCTGTGTAACCCTAGCCCCCCCCCCCCCCGGTGTCTATATAAACCGGAGGGTTTAGTCCGTAGGACAAGGACAATCATACCATAGGCTAGCTTCTAGGGTTTAGCCTCTACGTTCTCGTGGTAGATCAACTCTTGTAATACTCATATCATCAAGATCAATCAAGTAGGAAGTAGGGTATTACCTCCATCGAGAGGGCCCGAACCTGGGTAAACATCGTGTCCCCCGCCTCCTGTTACCATCCGCCTTAGACGCACAGTTCGGGACCCCCTACCCGAGATCCGCCAATTTTGACACCGACAGAAGTGTTTAGTTAACGCGGTTGATGTAGTCGAACGTATTCACGATCCAACCCATCCAAGTACCGAATGTACGGCACCTCTGTGTTCAGCACACGTTTAGCTCGATGATGTCCCTCAAGCTCTTGATCTAGTAGAGGGTCGAGGGAGAATTTCGTCAGCATGACGACGTGGTGACGGTGTTGGTGATGTAATCCGCGTAGGGCTTCGCCTAAGCACTACGACAATATGATCGGAGGAGTAAACTGTGGAGGGGGGCACCGCACACGGCTAAGACAAATCTTGGTGTGCCCCCGCCCCTATATATAAAGGAGGGGAGGAGGGGGCTGGCGGCCTAGGAGGAGCGCGCCAAGGGGGGAGTCCTACTTGGACTCCCTGTCCAAGTAGGATTCACCCCCCTTCCTTCCAACAGAGAGGGGAAAGGGGAAAGGGGGAAGGGGGAGAAGGAAAGGGGGGGTGCCCCCACCCCTTGTCCAATTCGGTTTGGGTAGGGGGAGGTGCGTGCCACCTCATGTGGCAGCCTTCCCTATCTCCACTATGGCTCATGAGGCCCATTAACTTTCTCGGGGGGTTTCGGTAACCTCCTGGTACTCCGAAAAATCCCTGATCTTCTTCGGAACCATTCCGATGTCCGTATACAACCTTCCAATATATGAATCTTTACCTCTCGACCATTTCGAGACTCCTCGTCATGTCCATGATCTCATTCGGGACTCCGAACAAACTTCGGTCACCAAAACACATAACTCATAATACAAATCGTCATCGAACGTTAAGCGTGCGGACCCTACGGGTTCGAGAACTATGTAGACATGACCGAGACACATCTCCGGTCAATAACCAACAGCGGAACCTGGATGCTCATATTGGTTCCTACATATCCTACGAAGATCTTTATCGGTCAAACCGCAATGACAACATACATTATTCCCTTTGTCATCGGTATGTTACTTGCCCGAGATTCGATCATCGGTATCCTTATATCTAGTTCAATCTCATTACCGCCAAGTCTCTTTACTCGTGCCGTAATGCATCATCCCACAACTAACTCAATAGTCACATTGCTTGCAAGGCTTATAGTCATGTGCATAACCGAGAGGGCCCAGAGATACCTCTCCGATACTCGGAATGACAAATCCTAATCTTGATCTATGCCACCCAACAAACACCTTCGGAGACACCTGTAGATCATCTTTATAATCACCCAGTTATGTTGTGACGTTTGATAGCATACAAGGTGTTCCTCCGGTATACGGGAGTTGCATAATCTCATAGTCAAAGGAATATGTATAAGTCATGAAGAAAGCAATAGCAATAAAACTTAATGATCATTATGCTAAGCTAAAGGATGGATCTTGTCCATCACATCATTCTCCTAATGATGTTATCCTATTCATCAAATTACAACACATGTCTATGGTTAGGAAACTTAACCATCTTTGATTAACGAGCTAGTCAAGTAGAGGCATACTAGGGACACTTTGTTTTGTCTATGTATTCACACATGTATCAAGTTTCCG